>CM076577.1:37549334-38749334 GCA_034641835.2 Pinus albicaulis | reverse complement strand
GTGGCTTAAAGAAATTCTTCCTCACGCCATGCTTACGAGCTCAGCCTGAGCTCCTCCAATATTTGATCAACCTCTGGGATGAAAACGACCAGGTATTCAGAATACGAGACCAGGTGTTGGAATTGGAGGTCACCGACATTTACTTTGTTACCGGATTATCCCGCAGGGGTCCAATCCCTGTACTGACTGGGAGCAGACCATCAGGGGAGAAGATGGAAGAAGTAATGGCGCGGGTGTGCCGTGGGGCACAAACAGGAACAGGGAGTACGAAGGTGTACATCTCGACCATCCCCGACCTAGCACTGAGAGTTGTACTCCACACCATTACGCGGGCTGCTGGATCGCAGGCACCGCACGAGGCTACAAAGGCTCAACTCTTACTGGCCTCAGAATGCATGGGTCCCCGCCTGTATGACTGGGCAACAGTTGTCACCATTAACATGAAAAGGCAGCTCACAAAGTGCAAAAAGGGCAAACTGAAGCAGTTTGGGTATGGTTCCATCTTGGTGTCGTTCATTCTGGAACGCATACCAACCTTCCAGGGCCAAGAGGCCCCTGTGGCGAGTCCAGTACCACGAGAGCCGAGAATGGCTCGCTGGGCAGCACTGATGCCCAGATCTGGAGGCGGGCAACAGATGTCCTGGAAGCTCGAGTTCTTCAGATGGATACGGCGCCAACTGATCATTGTGGAAGATTGGCCCTATGCGGGAACTGACTTTACAGGGGACCCGGATCTCCCGCTACCAGAAGGAGACCACTGGGACGAAGAGCTGGGTAAGACCTCATATTTTTGATTTTATGTTTATATGATTTTTTTTTTATTAATACACAGTTGTCTTAACACAAATATACATGCATGCAGATGTAGGACCTGAGAGACCAGCCGGGATGTCTCCTATCTTCCGGAGGACACGGCTCGCCCCTGAGATCCAGGGGGAAGGTGCCGGAGGAGGGGCACTGGTTCAGAACCTTGAGGGGATCGTTCATGGGATCCCAGACTATGCCCGACTGTCAGATGTACCACTGGAGTACTAGCGCCATACGGTGGGAGTCCCAAATCGGCTCCACCGAATCCTGAGGCGGCTAGTGCGTGCAGTAACGTGCTATCATGAGCACCATGCTGATTAGTCTCTAGGATTTAGCCACACCATTTTTTGAGAGACACAGTGTCTCCGGATGTATTAAGACACTTATGTATATTTTTTGAGTTTTATGTGACACACTTCTATGTAAACATTTCGATATCTATATATGCATATCTATTTCAGGATGAGTCTTCTTTACATGTGATGATGATTTATAAATTGCGCAAATGTCTATCTAACACCAAATTTGCTACTGTATCTGCTAATGCATTCAAATGTCTGGGTATATGATGATATGTAATATATTCAAAATTCCTTTCCAGTAGTCGAATACGCAAATACAATCGTAAAATGGACGGGTTTCTTACCGAATAGTGCCCGTTCAGCTGCAACACTACAAGCTGTGAATCTAGGTACACGAGCAATTCGCGGATACCAAGGTTTATTGCCTCGGTTAATAATTCCAACACGGCACTATATTCCGCGATATTTTTCGTGGTACGCCCTAAACAAACACCTTGCAGGTCGATCAACTCACCAGCAGGATCGTAGATTACCCAGGCTGCAGAAGACAGATTCCTGGTACTGCGGGAGGCACCGTCCGCGAAACCAACAAACGGATGAGTAGACATCTGCACAACCAGGAAGACCCGATCGGCAGAAAGACGTTTACAAAGCACACCACACCATGCACACAAATGACAATCACACACCTATGTACACACACCACACCAAGAAATCATTTCAGGCGTAGTACTTCTTGAGGTACAACCCATTTCTGGGCTGCGCCAATGGAACTCCTTCGTAGTCTATAAGTTCATAGGCCCCATTTTTCAAAACACGTTTTACTATATAGGGACCGTGCCACATGGGCTGGAGTTTACCGGCACCAAGCTTATCATGTGCCTGATCATACAAGAGGACTAGGTCTCCTTCAATGAAAGAACGGGGAGAAACAGATTGATCAAAATGAGATTTGACCCTCTTCTTTTGTGCTTCGATAATCAAAGCAGCTAGACAACGGGTTTCATCCAACCGTTCGAGATACAGAAGACGCTCTTCCTCAGGAGAAGTATCCGATAAGAGCTCCACAGGTAATTTGAGCGAAGGAATTTCACATTCAACTGGCAAAGTAGCTTCCAGACCGTACACCAGTTGGAATGGTGTGAATCCGGTTGCACTTTTAGCAGATGTTCGGTACGCCCAAAGAGCTGAGAACAGTTGGAGATGCCAACTGGATTTATGAATCCCAACTATTCGTTGAAGCATAGTGACCAAAACCTTGTTCACCGCTTCAACCTGACCGTTAGCTTGAGGGTAGTATGGCGTTGAGCTGTCGTGACGCAGGCCCAACGCAGCTGTCAGCTCCGCCATCATGTAATCACGGAAATGAGTACCATGATCAGTGACGATAGCTTGAGGGACCCTGAATCGTGCAATAACATGGTTGAATAAAAAAGAAGCAGTCGTTCTTCCGTCAGCAGCAAGTGTAGGCATCGCCTCGGCCCACTTAGTGAAGTAGTCGACGGCGGCGATGATATACGCATGCCCCCCGGCCGAGTGAGCGTTACACGTCATAAATCTATGCCCCATTTCGCGAAAGGGCCGACGGTAATAACGGGATGCAAAGGCAACGGCGGCGCGCGCATCTTGCGCTGAAAAATCTGGCACGGATGGCATTTTCGGACTGCAGTGATGCAATCTTTGAATATAGACGGCCAGAAGTAACCTGCCCTCAGAATCTTTTGGGCAGTGGCATATCCGGACATGTGTCCACCACAGGCGCCACTGTGGCAGTCATTCAAGACTTTCTCGGCCTCGTCCAAGGTAAGGCATCGTCGGAGCACCGAATCTACTCCAATACGATATAGGGTATCTCCCACTATGCGGTAGGGTTGGGACTGGTGCCGAATCCGACGGCGTGCAGCTTCATCCAACTCAGACCGGAATGTCGCGGTCTGAAGATACACTATGATGTCCCCGTACCAAGGATCACGAGTATCGATAAGAAACAACGTTTCGTCCGGAATATGATCTTCAGTGTGTTCAGGAAGAGAGTCTGTAGGGAGAGAACAAATCAAATCCGCGAAGACCAGTGATTTCGTTGACTTGGCGGTGGTGAACTCCAAATCAAACTCCTGCAGGATGACAATCCATTTGGAGTACTTGCCCCCCAGCAATTGTCTAGAAAGAATATATGTCATGGGGTTGCAGTCTGAAACCACTGTGATCGTGCGCAAAAGGATGTAATGGCGGAAGCGCTGTACAACGTGTACGGCTGCTAAGGCCAACTTCTCAACATGTGCATAACGCGTTTCCGGGTCGAGAAGGTTCCGAGAAAGGTAATAAACAACATGTTCATCACCGTTCTCGTCATCCTGCACCAAGACCATGGCGATGGTGCTTAATGCGGCGGCCAGATACAAAGTAAAGTCGCGGTGGTAGTCCGGAGGACGAAGCAATGGAGCATTGACTAGCAATGTCTTCAGCTTCTCAAAGGATTCTTGAGCGATTTCATCCCAATGAAAGGGAACATTCTGCTTTAACAAACGAGTGAATCCTTTGGCCACCTCGGCGTAATTCGGGATGAAGCGCCTAAGAAGATTCGCTTTCCCCTGCAGACTCTGCAACTGATAAAGGGAGGAGGGTGACGGGAGATTTACAATGGCCTCAACCTTTAGAGGGTCGAGGCGAATTCCGTCTTTCGAGACTATAAAGCCTAAAAGACGGCCAGAGTCGACGCAGAAGACACACTTATGAGGATTCAGCCTAATATTGTAGCGTCTGCAGCGAAGAAATATCTGGCGAAGATGTTCCGGATGATCCTCTCGCTTACCCGAATGGGCAGGCAAGTCGTCCAGATAAGGCCGGACAATATGGCGAATATCATGAAAAGCATATGACATAGCACGTTGAAACGTGGCGCCAGCGTTCTTTAAGCCGAACGGGAGTTTTTTATATGCAAAAGTGCCCCACGGACAGATGAATGTGGTCTTATGTTGATCCTCGGGTGCAATGTTAATCTGGTTGTAACCTGAGAAACCGTCCATTAAGGAGTAGATCTCACTTCCGGCGCAATCGTCGATAATCTGATCGATAAACGGAGTGGGATAATTGTCCTTAGGACAGGCGCGATTGATATCGCGATAATCTACACAGACTCGAATGGTACCCTGCTTTTTATCGACAGGGCCGATATTGGACACCCATTCTGTAAGGGGGATAGGATAAATAAACCCCGCGTTCAGAAGTTTTTCAACCTCTGCCTTGATAGCGGCGGCTTTCCGAGGATGCATGGGACGCAAGCGTTGGCGCACGGGTTTCGCACCTGGATAGGTTGGAATCTCTTGCACGACAATACTAGGATCAATTCCCGGCATTTCCTCGTAAGACCATGCAAAGACATCTCTGAACTCTTTGAAAAGTTCCGTATAGACCTGGATCTCTTCAGGAGAACAGGTCACACCCACATGAATGTTCTCAACAATCCCTGGTTTGACAGAGATGTTGATAGGAACCGTTTGAGTAATGTTACTCAGATTGCCTTCCGAAAAGACCTCATGCGTCAAAATCGGTGTTTGAAGAGGAGGGGAAGGAACCTGAGTAGCATAGCGCTCGAGACAATCCGTCATTGCCCCCAAGCTAGGCATAAACGAGGAACGATGATGCCCATCGCCCCAAGGTAGCTCCTCCAGAGACATAGTTTCAATTATAGCCTCATCTGAGGGAAAAGTCTCTCTAAGAGGATTAGGCGAATCAGCCTGACCAAGCCAGGGGGATTGTGAGTAGACGTCAAGAGCCATGCTCATCGGAGCATGCTGAGGAGGTGGAGGGTCCGATGCAGCAACAATCTCACAGTAGCTGATCTCTACTAGCGTTAAAGGCATGGACTCTCCAAACTCATATACCTGCTCAGGTGTAGGAATCAGCCAGGGGTCATCAGTCCTGGACAACATATTGACTTGGGCGGTATTCGGTGGCGGCGCAGGGAAAATACCCATGAGGACTGGGTCTTTGAAAAGACCAGGTCCTATGCTGTCTGGTGGATTCGGAATTTGATCCACATACGGCACGTTGTTCTCGGAGCTCGAGGTAAAAAATGACAACTGGTCTACTGTGACAATCTTGCCCTCGTGAGGGAACTTGATGAAGCGAAAGACAGTAGACGGCACGCAGAGCATGGCATGGGTCCAGCTGCGGCCAAGAAGTATGTTGTAGTTGAGTTTAGCGTCAACTACTTCTACTTCCACGTTGACGGATTTTCCCTGTAATGTAATCGCCAGACTCTCGAGAACTCCCAGGGGTTTAGATTCCCGGCCATCAAATGCCTCAAGGGCATTGGGAGATGACGATAAAGTTGGAGAGCCGATGGCTCTCCAACAAGCGAAGGACATAACACAAGTAGATGCACCCTCATCTACGACGGCTCTGTGAACGTCCAGGCCGTTAATCCTGACTTGAATAATCAAAGCGATTTGATGTGGAAGCCCGGGAGTAAAATTCTCCAGATCAAAGGTGAGAAGGCTCGAATCGGCGGGATCAATACCACCGATGGCAGACAGCAAAGCCTTCCGTTGTGAAGGACAACTTTGAAGAACCTCAAGTGCAGACATGGCACACGGCGCCTGGGCCAGATCCTCAACAATACTGTAATGTTGGGCGGCACGGGCGTTTGGATTATAAGAGGATCTCCGAAGAACACCCTTGGGAGGTGGTTTCACAACGGGTTCGAGAGTCGGCTTCTCAATTTCCAATGAACCAGAAGCAGATGCGGGAGGCGGTCCATCCGCCGCAGCCTTCCCGGGTGCCTGCTGCTGATTATTGTAATCCTTGGACCTCGTAGCGATAGTGATAGGTGCATTAGTCTTCATCATGAAAACTTGAGACCCAAACGGTGCAGATGATGAACCTTGTTCGACCATCTAGGTCTGCTGAGATGGAAATGGCTCCTTTAAAACAGCTGGAGTACCCTTTGAGCCTTTAAGAAGTTGACTGACTTCGGATCGTCTTGGACAATCTTTAGTGTAATGGTCTCCTTCACAGATGAGGCAAGGAAATTTCGGCTTACGTTGTGAGCCATCCTCAGATCGAGACTTAGATTCCGGTTTTGGGGCATCAGATCTTGATTTGCCTTTGCCCTTCTTCTTCCCCCTGGAGGATTTGTCCGCAGGATTGGCCTGGACGGCATTTACCTCCGCGGTTTTACCAGAATCGGATGAGGCGGGATTGGCAGAGGGATTATGGGAAGAATTAGCCTTCTGCCTCCCATTCGAAGACTTCTTCGAATTTTGAGAAACGGAACCAATGACACCATCCACGGAAGGGGTGGGTTGGGTCTTTTTGGCTCCGGGCCGTGGTGCATCAGGCAGGATGTCATAAAGCGTGCCAGATTGCGAATAAACCAGATCCAAGTACTGGGCACGCGCGATAGCTTGTTCCTCCGTCACACACGCTCCCATCGCGATATCCTGAGCGATTTTATTCACAAAGGAGGTGGTGAACCAGTGAGTCAAAATCTGATCAGGTATGTGAAACTTGATCAGTCGACGACGGCGCCGCCACTCATGGATGTGATCCGAAATGTGAGTGGCCGTGTCCTGTTTCAGAGAAGTCAGGAGGTGCGTCCCGGCCTCATATCGGACCGGCAACTGGAAATGCGTGAGGAAAGCCATGGCTAACGAGTTGAAATCCTGAAAAATACCACGGGATAGCTCTATGTACCACTTAGCAGCAGCTCCTGTTAACGTACGCTGGAAAAGATGCAAACGAACCGAATCGTCAGTCCAAGAGTTAGACGAGCACCAGAGGTGATACGTCATCACATGCGCCTGGGGGTCTTCTCCAGATTTGCCCTCAAACTTGGGACGGTCTCCTGGTATCTTGGTCGGAACCGGGGGCCAATATGGATTATGAGCAATCGGATCATTGGTCAACTTCGAAACGTCCGGTAGATCCAAGGTAGCCAGGCACGGCAATGGAGGGTTAATTCCCATGCCAGTCCCAGAATAAGGTCCGGTACCCATGCTCCACGATGGTTGTGAATATCCCTGCCCCCATGGGTTCTGTCCTGTAGGATTCTGACCGTGAGGGGCATAATTCGTATAGCCAGACTGATTTGGTTGCTGGTAACCATTGTGTGGGGCCTGATAACCAGGGTTCGGGCCCTGATTAGGCGTCTGCCCCGTATAAGCAGGGTTTGGATTTGGCTGCTGAGCATAGTTAGAACCGTGAGGAGGAGGAGGATACTGAGAGCCTCTAGAGTGGTTATAGTTCGGTTGAGATTGACCATGAGGATAATAACCACTCTGAGGATGAGTAGACTGCTGATAAGTGGAACCCTGCGGAGCCTGGTACGTAGGGCGCAGCTGTTGATTTGGCTGCGGCATTGAGTGAGCAGGCTGGTGAGCAGAGTGAACGGAATGAGGGGGCTGGCCTGAATGAACGGGTTGACCCGAATGAGGGGGCGCTCCTGAATGAACAGGTTGGCCCGAATGAGGGGGCGGCGCTGGTTGCGCAGGCTGCCCTGGTTGTAAGTGAGCCCCAGGTTGCACCGAATAAGTCGGTTGGCCTGGAGGCGGGACACCAGGTTGTACCGGATGACCCGGTTGGCCTGGGGGTGGAACAGGACCAGGTGCTTGCTGGAAACCAGTTTGACCCGAAGAAGAACCATAAAGTGGTCCTTGCTGATATGCAACGTTAGAGACAACAGGATACTGCGGTTGCATCGGTAAGGAAGGCTGGATTTGCCCCCCAGGTCCATAGGTCGGTCCCTGTTGATACCCCGGCTGAGGCTGAGCAGGTTGACCAGCAGGGTTATAATATGGTCCTTGCGGATTATAGGATGGCCCTTGCTGGCCCGCAGAGTAGCCTTGATTGGGCTGTCCCTGTGGGTCGTACTGATAGCCAGGTTGGCCTGCAGGTTGACCTTGGAAAGGTTGTGCCTGCAAGTTCTGAGACTGGTTGTACGGTAAACCTTGAACATAAAGATAGGCCTCAGGAGCAGGGAGACGCAAAATGTCCCCATGCTCGTCAAGCTGACCCGGAAAACCATACACGGGGGTGCCGTCTTGTGCATAATGCGACAAGAAAGACCGATAAGGATCTTGGGGGAGTTGTCCAGCTCCGGCGTTCGGCTGCTGCAAAAACAACCGATACTCCTCCGGAGAGATATTCTCCGGTATAGCAGTTGCTAGATAAATGTCCTCTGGAGTTGGCCCAGATCTAGAAGCAGATGCTGAGGCAACAGCAGAAGAGGCGGCCACACAAACAGTGGGTCGCACGGGAACCGAAGTGACGGGCGTCGAAGGAGACACCCCGGGTGTAGTAGCAGCTGGCCTCGAAGCAGGAGATGATATTCCCATAGAGGCAGCAGCCGAAATAATCTGACCCAGAGATCTGTATCCCTGTGGCAAAGAAGGACCAGCTGACGATGTGGTAGCCGGCTCAGACTCGTCTCCCTCAAACAATCTACGAGGGATGCGCTGGTAGTCATCAGACCCGGGAATTTCCTCACCAGAATTACTCATGGTTGATCCTGCCGTTAAATCACGCAGAAGACGGCGAGGACTAGGAAAAAAAACAACAGCAATAAACGGTGAACCCGATGTAAGAGAAAGGAAATCAGCTCCTAATCTCAATTCAGACAGAGGGTCCGAAAAGGGCCAGTGGAAGTCGACTGGCTCTCCAAAGGGTTGTTCGGCGAGGACCGGTCCCCCGTCAGGGAACTCAGAAACAACAGGCTGCTGCGGTTCAACAGAAGGCTCAGAAGCCTTTGAAGAATCGTCCGTGTAAGGACTACCAGTAGACGAAACTGAGGGTTCCGCCACCGTGACAAAAGACTAGAAGAAGAGAACACACACACACACGGGCTGAAAATGAATTAAGACACACGATCAAACAGTCACAAGCAATATCTAAACGGGTGTGTTATCGTGGGAGATTGATTTTACCACATTGGAAAATAAACAAATCCTACCGTTTCATGTTTTAAGAGTCGAGAAACGATAAAAAGATGACTCTATCTCTTTCAGAGTTGACACAAGCGTGAAAGGACAAGCGCTTGACGGTCTTTTCAGGTTTAGGGAGTCAGAAAAGACCAAATGACTGCTCAGGAAAAACTAGGCACAAAGGGTGTACCAAATATCCGTGAACTGCAATATACACCTTGGTTTCAATAATGAAACAGAAATCGACCAAGGACTTTACGTACGTGCAGGTAGTCTCCCCGAATGCTGTGTTCGGTGTATCACGGGTATAGGGCGGCAGACTCGGCTTCCTGTGGATAAAGGATTGAAAACCTATAGGGGTCTCCCTTTATATACGCGACGGTACGGGGAGCGCAAGTCCGTACTAGCGTTGTCTAAAGCCAATAGGCGAACGACAGCTGCTAGGTTTAACGACGCCAGAACACGTCTCTAGCCTAGACCTTCAAAATATGTTTCGTTAAGTTCCAATGCTGCCTTAGGTTAATTGAATGAATTTTACAGTTGATCTTCAATTAAGTTTCAATTTCCAGGCCTTATCGTATGTAGTGTCTCCTAAATGCAAGCTATATGCCACGATGCAACATTTCGTTCGATGGTAACTAGTTAAATGAGAGTTGAGAGCTTTTACACAAACGAAATGAACGGAATACAAACAAGAATGTCTCTAATGCAACTAATGCAATTGCACACTCTTCATTGAAACACTAATCACTAGTAATACGGAAAAGATGACAATTTGCACTAATTAAAAAACAAAAGAGACTATATATTTTTTTTTTGATTTTCAATGTTTAATGGCTAATGTGCACTGAAAACAAAAGGAAAAATTCGAGAAATGATAACTAAGAGAGCGAAGCAAACAATATTCACTCAACAAAGCAAACAACCAAATCTCTAAATCGACCCAAAGTCTCTCAAATCGAAGAAAGACTCGAAAACACCCAATGGACCGTGTGATCTGGGTCCAAAGCAAGGGCAAACGAATTCTGAATGAAAGAATGAACAATCACTCAAAAGACGCAACAAAACAATCACAGACTGCTAAGAGGGCGTGGAGAATCAATCAACAAGTTGACAGGACAATCAAGACACCAAAACTCCCAAGGAGGGCTCGATTCACTATGCCACTAGATGCCCTAGGGCTCAAATCGTGAAACCGATAGATAGAGGCAAACAACCAAAGGATAGCGGTGAATTCCAGTCAAACCAGACTCCAATACACTCAAACAATCAGAAAATCAAGAAGAAAAGTACTGGTCAAGCTCAGAAAGCCAAAAATTGAAGAAACTCAAAAAAAATCACAGGGGTGGCGCGACTGTGGCCTTGAAACTAGCGCCAGAGGCCGAGTGGCGCGAGACAGACAAATGCAACACGCGCCAAGTGGCGCGACTGTCAGGTAAAAACCCGCGCCAGTCGAGTTCTTCAATGAAAATTAAAAAACAAGCTATCTTAAAAGTAGACCAATACAAGCTAAGCAAACCAAGAGGCTAAAATAATGAAAGAATCCAACCCAGAAGGTTCATCAAGCAAGGAGAAACAATCAAAGCGAACCAATCATAAACGGGACAAGGAAAACCGGACGATCCCCAGTGAAGTCGCCAATTTGTTGAGGAGGTAAATCCCCTCTGCGGACAGAGGCGATCCCTACTAGCCCAGCAGGGGTCTAGCAACAAACAAGCAATGCTATGACGCAAGCTCCTAGTTACGAAATGAAAGACTTGGGATAAGAGCCTACCTGGATTCCAACGCTAGATCTGAAGAAGAAGATGCCCCCAGATCCTTGACCCTGGCGAATCACAAAAGAAATCCTTCCACGATCCTCAGTAGACGAACACACAAGAGAAGAGGCATGAAATACAAGCATAGGAAACAGCATACGTAACTAAACATCGGTCAGAAAAGATATAACTCGCATTAACATGATGGAAAACGGAGTGGAACCATAATCATAGTCATCTATTAAAGTAATAAACGAATAGAAGTTACAACCGAGTTCTGACGTCGCAGCCTCCTTCGTACGGGTATCCGGTTGTCCACGTCTCGCAAAGCTCGCCAAGGAAAGGGAAACCTCTCCAGAGTCTCGTAACAATGATCTCCTTGCTTAATAGACTTAAGGAAAGAAGGGATTCTTTACGGCACAAAGACACTTGGGTGAGGATGCAAGCTTGACACTTGAAGACTAGCTTCATGGATACGACGAGCTTTTATGGAATGGGGGAAGGAGGGAGTTGGGATCCCTATAATTATGGGATTGGCCCACCAAAACTCAGGAAGGTTCCATATTGCTGTAGAAGGTGGCAAAACTGCTTCCTTTCCATGGGAACTCCGTAGCCAAACCTCCCAGTGACTCCAAGATAGAGGCGATTGGTTGTGAGTTTGTTGAACTCAACTTCCATCCATATATAAAAAGCAGTCCCTAAAATGGGTGGGCGCGATTATTGCTCTGTGACAGAGGCAGTGTCACATAGGTTGTTCGGGATTTCTATGAGTGGTAACGATGCCCCGAGCTGTCTACCGCGCTTGATACAGAAAACTGTTTTCATGGATTTTGCAAGGAGATGTCTCAAGGGGAAATGAAGCTCATACTCAGAGGGATGCAATGATGATGTTTTCAGTGCATGACAATGTTCACAGGTCACATTATGGGTCCTCCATTGTGCGGGACGGGGAATGGTAGGGACGGTGACAAATTACTGTGTAACAATGATTTTTCTCAAAAAATGTTGACAGTCTTGCAAATTTTTTGGGTGTATTTAACTACCAAATCACCCATGACGAGCAATTTTCCCGTCATGCCTCATCTACATAGAGCTTGTACTTACCTTAATTTTTTAGGTCAGTACTGTAGTACTAAATCAATTTAGTACTAAATCAAGGTCAGCCTATATTTACCTTGATTTTTGAGGTTAAATCAAGGGTTAAATCAATGTCAACATTGTAGTACTTATGATGATTAAAGGCAATGTAGTACTTATGATAATTAAGGACTGAAATCTAAGAAGTGGATCCAATTTGAATCAAATTTGGAAGGGCAGGTCTTAATTTCAATTAAAAGGACATATATTCCTGTCACTCTTCCATAATGAAAAGCTTAAAAAAAAAACATTTCATTTGACAACAGTGGATTACTTTACATTTCATTTTTAGAAAGAAAAAACCAACAATCTTTGTTTTAATAAAAAACTGTTACATGTAACATAATTTTCAATTTTTAAACTATATCTCATTTTCTAATATATCCCAATTCAAAACATATCTCTTAATTTGATTCTCATAAAATAGCTCCATATCCCTTTGCTTTTATCATTATTGTTAAAGTTGGTTACTTCACTGGATGTAACACAGTCCACTTCAACTACCACACTCTACAATTGTCGGACTATAATAGAGAACCTCTTTGAAATTGAATGACACCATCCCAAGGCCTTAATATCACCAAATTTTTTGATTATAAACGTCACATGTGAATCTAGGGGTTTGTCAATGTGGTTTACAGATGAATTAAACCCCATGTTTGGATCAATATAGATATTCCTCAATATAACACATAACCACATAAAACTCAATTTATTTAGGACTTGATCATAAACTGTTTCACAATCAAATGCAAATCTTCAAATCCTTGATACATCTTGGATTTCATGAATTCTCATAATCATTTACACAAAATATCATACTATTCTAGCTAGGAAAACCTATAAGAACCTTCAGATTTATACCAAAACAAATAAAAAGTAGGCTCATTCTAGTGCAAATATTCAATCTTGTTCCAACACATGCAATCTCATATTATCCATTACCAAACCCAATCCCTTAGAAAAAATACAAGAACCTCAACACAATAATTAAGCTCCAAATTTCTATGAATTCCCACAATGATTCATACTAAACTCAATATCATTAGAGCTTAGAAAACTCCATGGAAAGCTAATTCTAAAACAAATTTTAAGTGCCCCTCAAGTATCATCTATTTCATACAACACACACTACCATTGTCTCGGAAAGAATTCATCCAGATGCAAATCCTCCACAAAAATAAGAAGCTCAACACATCAAATATTTAGTACCCCTCAAGTTTCATTAATTTCATACAACACCTATTAAAATTCTGCCTCAGAAAAATCTCATCCAAATGCAAATCCTCCACAAAAAATCAAAATCTAAACACAACAAATCTTCAGTGCCCCTCAAGTCTTATCCATTCCATACAACACCCACTCCCATTTTTCCTCGGAAATATCTCATCCAAATGAAAATCCTCCACAACAATCAGAAGCTCAACCCAACTCAAAACTTAGATCTTTCTTCAATCTCAAGCATTCTCAGGTCAATTTGAACTAAACCCAACATTGTGTTAGTTAGAAAATATTGGACCATAGCCCCATTAAAGGTAAAACCATCGACTACACCTTGTTACAACCCCATCAAAGCTAAAACCATCGGGTGCACATTGTTACCTAAGTACCACACATGTAATAAAAAAAATTCTGCTTTTTGCCTCAATATTAATGGCACATCAGTGCAACGTGTGTAGATGACTAGGGATTTTCTCCATGACCCCTATATTTATTCATTTTTATAACCCTTTGTGCGGCCAAAATCATGACGTTCGAGCTTGCCTGTGTGTAGATGTGCATCTTAAAATACAAACAAAGAAGTAAAGTAATATGATTGAATTGAATGGAATTTAAATTAATCTGAATATCAATTTGAGTCATATGCATATTACAGACCATGCAGGCCAGGTAGATTGTATTTACCCAAAGGAGAAAAAAAAATTCTAAAAGGGTCAATTACTAATACAAATAAGAGGAGAAATAGTATATACTCGGAATATATTGGATATATAATTAGATTTGATGTTGTGTATTTACCAATTAATACAATGTATACAACATAAGGATTTCACAATCACCAAACCTAAAGATTGAATTTTCAGTGAGTGAATATGTACAGGAGCTAAATATAAGTGAATTTGTTAAATGGGTAGGAGCAATATTTGGAATATTTGAGTGGGTGTCATACATATATTCATCAGAAGTAGGGCGACTTACTTTTTGAAACCTTCATACAAAGAGTTTTTTATATACATATTATTCTATAACAAACAAAACTGTGAATTGGTGGACCCTTTTCATGAAAATGAATTCCATAGGGAGTCCATGCGTGGAGTCCCTTCATGATATGACTGGATTAGTTGATTGGAAACTACAAATGATATATCTATATGTTGATTTCAGTGCTCATGCTAGTTTCCTCTGAGAGGCTTACCATGGGTTGATTCCGCATTTTCTCACCATGGGTTGATTCCGTGTTTTCTATTGTTGAGGGAATCCATAATTTGGCTCCAGTTTATCTTGATTTTTGTGTTGGTAGCCATTTCTAGTGCTAATATAATGGGTTGAGCCTCGTTTCTGCACATTTTAGTTCTTGACTATTCCATAAGAATTGAAAAACGGTGATGGAGGCTCCATCTTTCATTGCTTAAATATGTCATTGGAAATGTTAGCATGCGTGTTAAAGATATTATTATAAGAATTTGGCTGGATACCATCAGGATAGAAGAGTATGGAAAACACAGGGAAGTTAGAATTAGGGCCCATGGAATAGGATGGAAGCTGAGCAACACGATTATACATTTGTTGTGGGATTTGTGTAGGGTTGTTGGAATTCATACCTATTAGCACATTTTGTAGAACTGTGAAATATAGCATGTCGAAAGAAATGGAATCTAGGTTTTGTTGAACCTGATTAAGGGGCATCCCAAAACCTTGGTTATTATTGGTGTAACCTGGAGAGAAGAAGGTCACATGCTGTTGTTGATCCATGGCAGATCCTACTGATTCACCTTCAAAATATAGTGCACCCCCAACACTGGTGGGGATACAAAGAGACTCCAAAAGTGGAGCTCGATACATGATTCATAGCTGGATACATGACTTGGAGTTGGATGCACGATCTCGCTCTCACCTGAGCACGATCTAACTCTCACCTAAGCTAGATCCCAGTTAGGGCTAGATACATGCAATATAACCTTACCATTGTCAAACTCTCACCAGAGCTACATTGGAGGTAAGTTATGCTTTTATCATGCTTATTTGCTTAGAAAAATCGAACTGAATTGACTCAGGTCATTTAAAGAATGATATGATTTTATGGATCTAACACCCAAGGTGCTTTATGTTGAGCCTCAAAATTGTGCTTTCTTTCATCTTACTTTACCTCATTTTCCTTTGTCCATTGCTATCCTAGACCCAATTGATCAATGAATTTAGTTAAAATTACTTTTAGAATGATTTACATGACTGACTTGCTAAGTTTTATGATTTTTGCCATTGTAAAGCATTTTGACCGGAACTAGCTGCAGAATGCAGACATTCTATAGCTAACCGGCGATTCTGCAACTGTCTTCACGTTTGGGTATGTTCCAGGTGGCCTCTCAAGAAAAACCACATATGGGCATATTCCACGTCATGTCTACATGGTTCGTTGCTCACCATGAAGGAAGAAACGAATTCTGTGTATGGTTTTGGTACGTGGGAACACATTTAAGAAGACAGACTTCTAATAGGACTGTCTTAGTCCAGATGTCCATTTCCTTTTTACGTTGCCACTTCAAGAGTCCTAATGTGATTTCGATAAGGAAAGACAATGCTCCTGGAATTGTTGCAAGTCTTGTTATGTATATTTGTTATATAAACACTTGGGAAACCGAGAGCTAGGCTAGATTTTGTTCTAGATTTTGCTTAGATTCTGTGCTACATTTCTGAAGACGCAGAGTGCTCTGCTCAAGTTATTTCACTTTTAATGAAGCAGACAGTGTTGTTTTGAAAGCGTTGATTTGATTTGGAGTTAGATTCCGTCAGGTGGTAGAGGGCCCCTGCCTCTTGCACGGATTTATTTGCGTAATTTAGATAAGTATTCTAGCTGCCTTTACATTTTTAAAGTTGAGTTCGTAGTTGCTTTCATTAGCTACTGTAGTTATACTCATTCTAAAAACTCTTCCGAAAGAAGAAGCTCTTCCAAAAGATTATAATGATGAATGGGAATTGGCTATAGTATTGTAGGATTTAATTGTAATCTCTTTTATTCACCATCACAGTTATACTTATGCTAAGCACTCTTCCACAAGAAGAAACTCTTCCAAGAAATCTTTATACTGTCTTAAGCATGATTGTGATCTTGAATGTTTTAGTTGTGTGTTTTCACTAAGTACCATAGTTGTTCTTGCTCTTAAACGCTTGTCCAAAATATCATAATGATGAGTGGGAGATGGCTATGATATCTTAGTTTTTAATTGCTTTCAGTCTTTCTGTTTACATAGCATAAGTTAGGATACTCAGGAGTTTAATTGCACTTAACTCATGTTCAGTTGTTTTGCTTTAAGTTTGATAATGACTTGTAGTTTAACACTGTTTTAGACTAGTGACATCTTAAGTACAGTTTTAGCTTAACTCATTGCATTGGCACTCCACATTTAGTTGTCATTCACTGCATATTAGATTACTTCAGTTGTTAAAATTAACAAAACACCCTTCATTATTTACAAACCTCTTCTTGTTCTAAAATCCATAATTGATTCATAACCATATGAACAGAAGACAATATCATTTTAAGGCTTGAAGTACTTCTGCAACTTCCTTATCATCTTACAAACAAACATTTTCTCAATAGACTATTTCAAAAATCTATAACCTTTGAGTGAAGTGTAGTTCTATAAAACTGAGTTGCAGAAGAAAGTTAGGAACTAGATTTAGAGTAGAAGATCTTATGATGGTATCAATGTTTTACTCCAATTATGCTTCAAAAAATCTCTAATCAAGGACAAAATGTTGCATCATTATAAGTTAGTTGTTTAACTGTTTAGATAGGATTTGCATACTTAATTGACCATGTCTCAAGCTCTCTCTCAAAACACCTTTGATGAAAGCATTTGACAAGTTGAGTTTATGTTTTGAATCATTTGTTTAAAAGTCATTATCAAGCTTTGTTTTTGCTTAGTCATAGTTTAGATTTGATTCTGCTTTAGTGTTTGTAATTGCATTTGACATTTGTCATCAACCAATTAGGCTTCACTCTGTTTTTAATCATTAGTTCCTTTCCATTAGCTTTCTAGTCATTTTTCCTTGTGAACATAAAACAACCAAAAGACCAAAAACATCAGAAATCATAAAACCAAAAACATCATAAAAACACTAAACACAACGAGGTAGGAAGAGGTTACTTAGGCACATATGGTGCACTTCACTTCAGTAGTTTACTGACCCTGGTTGACAATTAAATGAACTCAATTTAGGAGACTAGGTTGAGCACAAACATTTTGGCGTCGTTGCCAGGGAAGTGTAACTAGGTATCCTGATTTCCTACATCCACAAAAACAAAAACAAAAACTTCAATTACCTACCACATCCACTATATCATGTGGTGCAGTAAGAGCCACACATCCACATCATGAATTCATATTTGCAGGTAGAAGAAGAGGTGACAAAGGAGGTTTAAGAAATGGATGGAGATGATGACAATGAGGAATATCCTTTTGGATTTCCTATTCAAGAAACTGATATCAACATTCAAATGAAGAACATCCATCCATCTGTACTTCCTAATTTCAAAGGTATGAGATCAGAAGACCCAGAAACTTTTCTTTTTGAATTTGAAATAATTTGTAGATCTTATGGCTATTCATTGCACATTCAAAAATTGAATTTGTTTCCGGCAACATTGAAGGATAGAGCTCTTAGATGGTTCATGAATTTAGGAACAAATTCTATAGGGACATGGGATGATATGAAAAGAGTATTTTTGGAAAAATATAAAGGTTATTGCATGCACCATGACCTTAGAAATGAAGTCTTTAAGATGAACCAAAAAGAGGGTGAAAGCCTAGAAGATTTAGTGGAGAGATTTACTTATAATATCAAAAGATCTAAATTGTATAATTTAGGATCAGATGCATTAAAAACTCTCCTACTAAATGCTATAAAGGATGAATGGATTGATCTTCTTAATCTTGTGGGAAAAGGAGATGTTTATCAATTTTCATTTCAAGAAATTTGTGAACTATGCAAGAACATATCAAGAGGAAAAGAAAAGTGTGTAAGGTCCCCTCAAGATCCATTTATGGCAAAAGTAAGTAAGTCAGCATCAGGATTGGTAAGTCAAACTGAACCTAACAATTTGCTAAACATTCTTGGCAATTTAAATGAACAAACTAACATGCTAAGAATGCAAAACAAGCAAAAAGTTGCTTCATTTATATTTTTCCCTAAATGTAGAAAGAAACATGCTTTGCATGAATGTCCACTTGATAACATTAAAATGTGTAAAATTTGTGCAGGATCACATACTACTGAAGATTGCCCATCATTACCAGGGTTGAAGGAAATTTACCAGAAGAATAATGGAGCAAATCAAGCACAAAAGAAACTTTGTTATGTAGCTCCAAAAGGACTATGGTAGCCTCATCAACCCAATATGACGCAATATCCTTATGCACAGTTTCAAGGTTATGCACAACAACCTCAAGGTAATTGGAGAACACCCTTGCCTTGGCAACCTTGGCCATCTCAATCCCAACCTCAAAACCAACCTTGGAAACCTTTTCCATCTCAATCCCAACTTCAAAACCAACCTTGGAAACCTTGGCCATCTCAATCCCAACCTCAAAACCAATCTTGGCAACAAAGTTGGCAAAGGCCCTATAAAGGAAATCCACCATATCCTCAATCTTTCCCTCTCTATCCTCAATACCATCATAAATGTTATTCATACCATTTGTCTCCACCACAACATCAAAATCACCCTCATTTGACCTCAATTCAACCTTTTCCATTACCATCCACACAAACACCCCAAAGATTCCCCACTCCACTATCTCCACAACCATTTCATATCCCCAACAATAAAACACCTCAATCAACTTACAATTTTGAGGTATTGAAAAATGATTCACCAGCTGTCATTGAAGAACAACAACCAGAAGAAGAAGGCTCAGATAAGGTCCAAGAATCAGGAATTTCTATTGATAAAGAGGAGATATTGGAACCAGAGATTGAAAAGTCTCATGCATGCCTATCACTAGATTCTATGAATGAAGATCATATCTTTGAAGAATTGCATTTCATGATAGAGGAAAGACAAGGAAGACAAGATTACATTGAATCTTGGTTCCATTCAGTCATCGGATTCCAATGCTCAATTATTCAATATCTTCTGACATCATCTAAATCAAGACAGTTGGCATCTCATATACAGGTACATATCAAAGAGTGTCTTTCAAACCTGCATATGAGTTTATCTATCATCTTGTTACAAACATGGTTCCATTGGAAGTACTCATATACTTGAACAAGATTTTCTTTTTCAAGTAGAGTAGGACATAAAAAAAAAGAAAAAAAGAAAAAAAAGAGAAAAAAAAAAGTAAAGAGAAAAATAAGTCCTATTGTGAAAACCAGCTTGCTGGCGCGATTGGACATGAGCTTTGCTTGAAAACCGGGCAACTGGCGAGCAAAGTTCACAATAAGTTCTGCAATTTCATGATGGTTTCAATCTTTCATGGTTCTTCTAATCATTCTTGGTTCTATGCTCGAGTTGGATGATGTGGAATTCCTTAAGGTCCACCTTCCAACAGATCTTGTCCCATCGACCTCAACACTTTATCTGGGATCAAGATTAGAGATTATTTGAAGTGCCTTGGAGCTTGCATTCATCAATGGCAAGCCTCCTCATTGATAACAATGGGAATACAACAATGTCTCTTGATTGTCAAATCTTGCAGGCGACTCGACTTCGACACATTCATTCGTCCCTGTCAAGATGCACCGAGGTACCTTGACACTCATTTACATTATCGGTGAGTTTTCTCGCATTGGTTAACGATTTTCATTATTGATCGGTAATCCAATGATTTCTTCCCATGCTCGACTTCGACACATTTATTCGCATGGTAAGAATTGTACCATGAATGTTGGCTTTGATGAAGACTAATGGTTTTATGGAATCAACAACAACTTGCAAGCAGCTGTTACAAAATCATAAGTTCAGATCCATAGTGCTTATGATCCATCTCATTTCATTTCACTTCACTCACCTATCCATCCATACTCCATTTCATTCATTCATTCATATTCTACTTCATTCCATGTTTCATTCATCTCATTCCATACTCCATCCATCTCATTTTCATGTCAAGATTTAAAGTCTGATGTCTTGCTGTAAATAAATAAAACATGTCATGGATTGCAGGGCAGTTTTTATGTTCTTTCACTCCATTTCATAAATTGAATCCATTCCATTTCATCATCCACTTCATACATATCATGTCTCATCATCCATCTTCATTCATACCATATAAAATTTCACCTATATTCCCAAACCACTCCATTCCATGATCAAAATGCTCTACAGGTACATTCTGCAGCTTAACAGACATTCTGCAGCTGTTCAGCCTTTCCGCAGCTAGCCAAACATTCCGCAGCTACAAATCCTGAAGGCATTAGTCAGCAGACATTAGAATTGCAACAAAATGATCCAGTGTATCCATGAATAAAAAGCATCAAGAAGGATTATGAAGAATCTTCCAAAGGAGAACAAAGAAGACAAAGACTACAAAAATCAAATGAAAAGCAGAGGTAACAAGTTTAGATTATAATGGAATTTCATAAAGTTTAGCATAGTTTTAGTTATGAATTGTTCAAAAAGGTTGTTTTAATTATTTTTATTGATCAAGACCAATAAACCCTCCACAGACTTTGGATTAAAATCTCTCATTTCAAATTCCATATCCGACATCATTTAAGCGGTTAAAATGGCCGAGGTGTTTGAATTCTTCACGTCACTTAACCAAATCATTCAATGATGATTCTCTTTTCCGTTGTAAAAAAATCTTCGCCGTCTTTTCAATCATTAATTCGTTTCCTCCACCTCACTCCATTACCCCATTCCGTGACTACTTCCATCACTCCATTCTGTAGCTGGCACTTCATTCCGCAAACAGAGATATCTTTACCACCGAGAGCAGAGCAAAAAGGTAAATGCAGAGGTAAAGCAGCGTGAGAATTTGAAGCCATTTGATTCCGTGGGTAGACAAAGTATCATTGTGGGTAGAGATTGAGCATTATCACTATAAACACAGAGGTATAGCAGAGAATAATTTGAAGTCATTTGTCACTGGGACACAGAGGTATAGCATTGAAGAATTTGAAGCCATTTGTTACCAAGAGATAGAGATATAGCAGTATGGGAATTTGAAGCTATTTTCCACCGAGAGACAGAGGTATAGTAGTGTGGGAAATTTGAAGCCATTTGTCACTGTCAAACATAGGCATATCAGTCCAAAGTTCAATTGTCAACAGAGGCATATCAGTCCGAAGTTTTGAAGTTGTTTTCATTGTCAACCAAAGGTATATCAACTCGAAGTTTGAAGCTGTTGTCACTGTCAATCAGAGGTATGTCATTTCGAAGTTTGAAGCCATTGTCATTAAGAACTTGAAGCCATTTCAATTCGAAGGTGAAAGTTATTGTTTCTGTGGGTAGAAGAGTGTTAATCTGAACATTGAAGAAGCAATCATGGGTTTCATTGTAAGAACTGAACCAGTGGGTTCAAAATATTTAGAAGGCTACCCTCAATGCAAAGAAATGTTGCAACAGATAGGATGGCTTCAATTTTTGGAGAAATTTAATGGCTTCAACAAAGAAGTCACTAAAACATTTGCAAGATCATTTCAAGGAGATGAAGTTGAAGTGGGAGATGTCAAATTTACTGTCACTAAAGTTTTCATTGCAGAAGCTACAGGGTTGGTTAGAAATGGAGAGAGATGGTTCAAAAACAGAGAATTCCACAATGAATCCTGGAAGAAAATTCTAAAATCACCAGGTATGGATGTCACTGTATTTAAGAAAGGAATTACAAGTTCTGCATTGAAAAATAAATGGAGAAACATACTACTTCTTCTGCAAAAATTTATTACATGTGAGGGTAGATATGGTACATTTTATATCTACCACATTAGACTGATAATGCATTTTCTGGGGGAAGACTTAAACCTAACCTATTTCTTGCTTCAAAGCTTGAAAAAGATGGCTTCCTATGTTCAAAGAAGGGTTCAATTTTTAGAGACAACTTTATATCATCATGGTTTGGTTAAAATTTTGGTTGAACATCATTTAGCCAAAAAAAATGATACATGGGACAATTTCTTGATAAGAAATCATTTTGAAGAGCCAAAAGAACCCTCACCGGAACCACAGCCTACAAGGAGAAGTAGAAAATGGAGAGCCTCAAAACTTGAAATCGACAAAACAGTCCAAGAAAGTAGTGAGGAAATCATTTCAGAGAAGTTGACTCAAATCAAGAGACAACTTAAGGAAGAAAAGGTAATCAGGAAATCTGCCATGGAGAAAGGAGAGGGATCTTCTCAGCCAAGAAGAAGCCACAGACTAAAGGGGAAACTGAAGAAAACACAAATCAAACAAACAGGAGTGATTAATATAGAAAATGAGGAAACATCCATTGAAAAAGATGTTGAAGAATATGTTGAAGAGGATTTTAATGAAGGAACCCCTGAAATTGACCCTGCTCAACAAGAAATTTATGACTATGTGGAAACTTTGGAAAGAAGAGCTTCAAAAAGTAAGGAGAGAACCCCTAGTCCTCCACTGTCTGAAATAGATGTATTAAGAAGGGATAGATATGAGTTGGAAATACTTAATAGACACATAAAAAATGAGAATGAAATTTTGAAGGAACAAGTCAAGCTCAAAACCGATATGAACTCAACCTTATCCCTACATATAGACAAAGTGGAAAAGTCTAATTACAAGTTGAAGAAGAGGAACAAGAAGCTAATCAGGGCACTTACCAACCTAAGGTTCAAACTTGTCATCAGAAAACCCAGAAGATCTTTAGCTTCCAGGCAAAGGAGAAGGAGAGGATTAGATGTTCTTGCAGAAGCCTCTGAGTTCATAGGATAATTTGCATGAGGACATGCAAGGAGACAGCAGTGGGGGTATGTTGAGCCTCAAAATTGTGCTTTATTTCATCTTACTTTACCTCATTTTCCTTTGTCCATTGCTATCCTAGACCCAATTGATCAATGAATTTAGTTAAAATTACTTTTAGAATGATTAACATGACTGACTTGCTAAGTTTTATGATTTTTGTCATTGTAATGCATTTTGACCAGAACTAGCTGCAGAATGCAGACATTCCATAGCTAACCGGCGATTCTGCAGCTGTCTTCACGTTTGAGTATGTTCCAGGTGGCCTCTCAAGAAAAACCACATATGGGCATATTCCACGTCATGTCTACATGGTTCGTTGCTCACCATGAAGGAAGAAACGAATTCTGGGTATGGTTTTGATACGTGGGAACACATTTAAGAAGAAAGACTTCTAATAGGAATGTCTTAGTCCAGATGTCCATTTCCTTGTTACGCAGCCACTTCAAGAGTCCTAATGTGATTCCGATAAGGAAAGACAATGTTCCTAAAATTGTTGCAAGTCTTGTTATGTATATTTGTTATATAAACACTTGGGAAACCGAGAGTTAGGCTAGATTTTGTTCTAGATTTTGCTTAGATTCTGTGCTACATTTCTGAAGACGCAGAGTGCTCTGTTCAAGTTATTTCACTTTTAATGAAGCAGACAGTGTTGTTTTGAAAGTGTTGATTTGATTTGGAGTTAGATTCCGTCAGGTGGTAGAGGGCCCCTGCCTCTTGCATGGATTTATTTGCGTAATTTAGATAATTATTCTAGCTGCCTTTATGTTTTTGAAGTTGAATTCGTAGTTGCTTTCATTAGCTACTGTAGTTATACTCATTCTAAAAACTCTTCCAAAAGAAGAAGCTCTTCCAAAATATTATAATGATGAATGGGAAATGGCTATAGTATTGTAGGATTTAATTGTAATCTCTTTTATTCACCATCACAGTTATACTTATGCTAAGCACTCTTCCACAAGAAGAAACTCTTCCAAGAAATCTTATACTGTCTTAAGCATGATTGTGATCTTGAACGTTTTAGTTGTGTGTTTTCACTAAGTACCATAGTTGTTCTTGCTCTTAAACGCTTGTCCAAAATATCATAATGATGAGTGAGAGATGGCTATGATATCTTAGTTTTTAATTTCTTTCAGTCTTTCTGTTTGCATAGCATAAGTTAGGATACTCCGGAGTTTAATTGCACTTAACTCATGTTCAGTTGTTTTGCTTTAAGTTTGATAATGACTTGTAGTTTAACACTGTTTTAGACTAGTGACATCTTAGTTACAGTTTTAGCTTCACTCATTGCATTGGCACTCCACATTCAGTTTTCATTCACTGCATATTAGATTACTTCAGTTGTTAAACTTAACAAAACAACCTTCATTATTCACAAACCTCTTCTTGTTCTAAAATCCATAATTGATTCATAACCATATGAACAGAAGACAATATCATTTTAAGGCCTGAAGTACTTCTGCAACTTCCTTATCATCTTACAAACAAACATTTCCTCAATAGACTATTTCAAAAATCTATAACCTTTGAGTGAAGTGTAGTGCTATAAAATTGAGTTGCAGAAGAGAGTTAGGAACTAGATTTAGAGTAGAAGATCTTATGATGGTATCAATGTTTTACTCCAATTATGCTTCAACAAATCTCTAATCAAGTACAAAATGTTGCATCATTATAAGTTAGTTGTTTAACTGTTTAGATAGGATTTGCATACTTAATTGACCATGTCTCAAGCTCTCTCTCAAAACACCTTTGATGAAAGCATTTGACAAGTTGAGTTTATGTTTTGAATCATTTGTTTAAAAGTCATTATCAAGCTTTGTTTTTGCTTAGTCATAGTTTAGATTTGATTTCGCTTTTAGTGTTTGTAATTTCATTTGACATTTGTCATCAACCAATTAGGCTTCACTGCTTTTTTTAATCATTAGCCTTCCATTAGCTTTCTTAGTCATTTTTCCCTTTTTTTGTGAACATAAAACTACCAAAAGAGCAAAAACATCAGAAATCATAAAACCAAAAACATCATAAAAACACTAAACACAACGAAGTAGGAAGAGGTTACTTAGGCACATATGGTGCACTTCACTTCAGCAGTTTACTGACCCTGGTTGACAATTAAATGAACTCAATTTAGGAGACTAGGTTGAGCACAAACACTTTATATGACCCAAATTGAAAGGGACCATGCTTTTTTATCTTACTAGCGAAGGTTTTTTTTTTCTTACGCAAATTAATAAGGATTTTGATATGGATCATGCGTCTATGGATTACTGACTAAGGTACATTAGATCATCCCATCGCAAGGTATACAATCTGATCCGAATCCATGGGTCACGATATAACCTATGCATGGTCTCACTCTCACGTTTGCAAGATATAACCTATCCCCCTGAGCTTTCAAACACTTCAGACTCTGCTCCAAAAGGTACTCTTCTGGAAGATACTTTGTTGGAGGGTCTTGTAGATATAATTTGGTTGACATAGTAACAATTGATGAGAGGTAATTTTTACAATCATGCCAAAGAAATATTGAGGAATTATAAATCATATGGATGTGTGTCTCAGTAGGTCAATTTATCTATATCACTTTATGTAGCTAAGCACCACCCCATTGTTTTCTACTAGATTTTAGGTTTGATATACATAATTGTTGTTTTGAAAAAAAATAACACCATATTCAGAGAGAAATTATGCATAAATATTTCCCAAGCTGAAATACTAGATGGATCATGATTCACAATGAGCGAGACTACACAAAATGTAGACTAGCTATGGAAAACAATGCAATTAGTTTTCATTTTAAAAGTCACAAAGGGATGAATCGTTGTTCCCTTTTCTAATCACAAACCATTATTGATGTTTGAATTATTTTTTCATTTAATATCATTTTCCAAATCTAAAACAATTAATATATGGCATCGTTCAAACTCAACATGAAACCCTTAATAGTATGAAACCTTAATAAGTTATAGATCATGCAGTATCAAGATGGGAAGAATAATATTATTGTAATAGTAAGTAGTAAAGGAGGAATGTCTCAAAAAAAATTTCCCTGCTTTTATTGTAATTCAGTGCATAGTTCATTCTACGACATTTTCATAATATTATTCAATTGTTTTTAAAAACTTGTAAAACTCGAATTTTAATTTTCTTTTTTACTAGTAAAATTAGCTCAAAACTTATGTGACATGCCAGAGGTCCTTTGAAGGGCTCTCATGTGTTCAATTTTGAACACTAAATCTAAGGTTTAATGGGTGCTATTTGTTTTGGTTTATATGACATTGATGACCATACATATAACCTAATATGAGGTTTGATGATTAAGGGAAATGTAAGGTAAAATGGGCATTATTTTTTCTCGTTTATATGACATTGATGACCATACATATAACCTAACTTGAGGTTTGATATTACTATGTTCTCTCTCGGATGACACCATCAAAAGTTATTTGGATGCCACCATGGCATGTACTAAATTTATCCGTCAGATGGAATGTACTAAATTTATCTATCAAATGGCATGTACTAAGGTCGACACTTTTGCAAAAAATCCTTGTGGATCTCTCTCATGAATACTACTACAAAATTACCATAAAAAAATTAAATACACACCTCTGGACCTACATTATTTACATTGTTGCGAATACTACTATAGAATTACCATAAAAAAATAAATAGATACACACCTCTAGACCTACATTATTTACATTGTTGGACACATGATTTGTGTTATACTTATGATACCCATTCCATACAAAATAAATCTCTTATCTATCATTTCAAGCATATAAAAATACATCTGCTCTTATCTTTGCTTATCTAACATTCTAAGCATATAAGTCTTAACATTTTAAATCATGTAATACTTAATATTATAAATCATATAAGATTTAATATTACAGGGTGAGCACCGCTAATTTTTCTCAGCCGAATTAGACGGTATGTTGTGCAACAAGCATATTCGAACATTTTGAAATATGTGTTATTTATTGTTAATTTAATAGTGGCACATCTCTCGGGTTATGGTTTTACTATTGGTTCCAGTTCCATGCCCAACTTTTATTCTCTGGATTGGCAGTTGGTTGAACAACAAAGCTTCTTGATCCATCCTTTAACCAACATCTTTCGATGGCAAGAGAATGTCACATGTGCAGTCCTTGTCCTTCGCTCTGATCTGACAGTCTCCATGGTAGCCGAAAAAGGTTAGGGTAACGAACTCCCTACCTAGGCTCGGTTCTCCTACTCATTCTTTGAACTACAAAGCTTCTCAATCCTCCCTTTAACCAACATATTTCGATGGCAAGAGAATGACACCTATACATTCCTTGTCCATCGATCCGATCCTACGGTCTCCATGGATGTCGAAGAGGTTAGGGTAGAAAAATCCCTACCCAGTCTCGGTTCTCCTGCTCATTTTGTCCCCGTGATGCTCTGCTCTGCACTGAAGCCAAACCCGAAATCTATAGATGCGAGGGGTCTAGGTACCTTCTTAGCTAGTTCAAATGCTATGACCAGTATTTGGCAAATAGGATATATGTTTAAAGTTTTTTCACTTTTTCCACTGTATTTTCTTTCCATATTCTATTAATCCTTTTGCGCTGCAGTTTTGGCTATGAAAAATTGTTGAAGGGTCTATTTTTTTCTTACAAGATCATGGGTAAATTGTTTAGAGAGCTGACAGGATGTGGTTGGATCTTGGTAGGGTTTGCAAAGCAGGTTTGACCCACTCGATCCAAACCCTTCCAGGCCTACTCCATGTGTTTTTTCCTATATGCTACACAAAGATTTTCCAGCATCCTCATACTTGTTTTATGGTTGAAACAGGGTTTTGCAAAGGGTCAACTCTTTGACTTGCACTGGGTCTTTGCAACCCTATCCAGAACTACACCATACCTCCAAATTTCCAGGTAGGTTCTCTCACAACTCGAATGGTTTTAATGGCTTAATGCACATAGTGTCTATCTGGTATTAGAATTAAGGAATACCCAAACCCTATGGCAGGGTTCGACAACGTTAATCCCTGAAATATAATCTTATAAGGAGGGTTATTTTAGTTATGTTTATTTATGTTGTTCCAATATGAGTGTATGTATCTGTAAATTTATAATGGTATCAGGTTTTTAGGAAGAATGATGTTCCTTATCCTCTTCTCGCAAGCTTGTATATAAGTTTTGAACCTTCGGGATTTATTTTAAAAATTTACCCTAGGTTATGGCCCTCTATCGTGAGCAACCCATTAAGATGCTTGTATAATTACGAAAAATCTGTTGACTACTGTTAATGATGTTGGCTGCATAGTGTGCAGTATTTCCTATGATGTACGTGTTTGTGCTTATACTATAATTTGTTAACATGTATGTTGAGCATTTCCTTTTACAATAATTCGTTCTAATTTTCCATTTCTTATGGTTTCACAAATGGTTAACAATAGTTGTAATATACAACTTTATCTGACAATATCACTTGCTTCCTATAGATGTGTTTTCGTTAAGGTTTAAATATGTACAGTGTAATAATTCCTCTCTCCACATAGTCTTGGAGGACGTAAGAGCTCAGTTCCAACTTCTTGGTTGGTTTGAGGTTTAAACCTCTTCGACCCCTCTCCTCAGTCAAATTTATTTTTATAACTATGTTGGTTGAGGGTTAGTTATGAAGCCCCTCGACTTTAGTTTTTGGGTTTGTTTACTACTGTATATTTTCATGAAAACTTATCTTGTTTTCGTTTTGTAAAGCCAGTCTCTAGACTTTGTCAAACTGGAAAAGTGACCAACACTGTATATTGGTTCAGATTTATATTTATAGGCAATACCCTAGCCTTCAATTTCTAAAACCATTGTTGGTGAAAGAAGGGTTTTCTATGTTCCCATTTTTTTATTTTTTTAAGAACAACTACTGTTATAGGAAGAGTTATTTCTTTAATCTTATAAAACCATATAATGAAAATACGGTCCTTACATAGTTTTTTAATTGTGGCTATTAAGAAAAATGTTTTTAGCATTTTTCATTTGTATAAGTCATATATAACTTCAAAGATAATGTATCTATAGAATGTGGTTTTATATCAGTCATCTGTATCTTCGACAAAGTACTTTGTCTAGTAGAAATAAGTCATATTAATAAGAAGAATTTTGCATAACAATTTTAAAATTATTTTCTATTGCTAATTCCCATCATAATTTATCCACTTATCTCAAAATAAACTAAACTGATGGTACCTCCAAACCTTCAGTGAAGCAATGAATTCCTTCACTCCGCCCATGCTCCTCACCATTAGCGAATGATAACAATATTTTTTCCTAGAGTTAGACCTCATGACCTTCATCCAACCTCTTCTCCTATTCAAATTGCAGAGTTCCACTTGTTATTATCCAGCTCTGGGCCACTCTTCCTCATAGCCATACTATTGTTCCATATTTTATTTTTTCACTTAACCCCTTCTCCTCTCCGGGATTTCCTTTTTATCCTCATAGGAGAAGGTAAATGTAAAGAAATTCTTCTTTCCAACTACTCTGGAATTCTTGGAATTACTTACCAATCAGTTATGTAAATTCTAAATTTATTCATAAAATACAACTCAGGTTATTTAACCGGTTTAACACATAGTTCAATATATTTTCACTTAAGAGTAAAATGTAATTTTTTAAAAGTTTAAAATAAAAATGCAGAGTTTAAGCTAGGTGTTACATCTCTCCCCACTTAAGGTAAACATCGTCCTCGGTCTTTTACTCCATCACAAAAAAAAATTATGGATATGCTTCTTATATGAAGCCTTCATCTTCCCAAGTAGCCTCCTTCGGGCCAAAGTGCTTCCACTGCACTTTAACTTGGGAGGTGGCTCACCTCCGAAGTGTTATTTCTCTCTACTCGAGAATACGTTGAGGCTCTACCGAAAATTTTCCATCCGGTTCAACTTGCAACCATCAGACATTTAATTAATTATTTAAGTATTAATATCTTTTGAAATGACATAATATCAATCATATATTACCTATATGTTATGAAAATGTATTAAATGCTTTGGGTCGTGCACATATCGTTTCAATGTGGATACACAAAACACATTGTGCACCTATATGTAACTGGGTAATGCCAACCGATAGGCCACCGACCCTTCTCTTTCCAAAATTTGGAAAGGTCCACAGAACCGTGGAGCTAGTTTGGCACAGGTATTCCATCTTAGAGTGATTTTCTTGGCTCTAATTCTAAAATACACGTGATCTCACACTTCAAACTCTTGATAAGTCCTTTTTCTATCCATGCAAACTTTCTGCCTGTCTTGGGAAAATTTTATATTTTTTTGGATCTTTTTGACTTCATGTTCCATCTCTTCCAAGATCTCTGACCCAAGCATCAACTTATTTTCTAGGCTTCTCCAATTTATGGGTGTTTGGCATTGTCTTCCGTATAATGCCTCAAAGGGACTCATCTTGAAAGATTCTTGGTACCCATTATTGTAAGAAAAATCTACCAAATGCAAATAAGTTTTCCACTTTGTGGGCTGCTACATCACATACCTACATAACATGTCTTCTAATATTTGATTCATGTGCTCAACATTCCCATCCGTTTGCTAATGGTAGGAAGTACTGAACTATATTTCTGTGCCCAAACCAATGAACAGTGCCTTCTAGAAGGTTGAGGTGAATTTCACATATTCGTCTGAGATGAGAGTTTTTATAATACCGTGTAATTTGAACACCTCCCTCATAAATATGTCCAAAATTTATACCTTTTTGTAATTGGACTGGACTGGTATGAAGTGAGTTTCCTTGCTCAACCTATCCACCACCACCATAATGGAGCCATTGTGTCTCTTTTTTCTTGGTAATCCAGTAATAAAATCGAGTGAAATGACTTCTCATTTCCACTCCGATACAGGAATAGGCTATATTAAACCCACAGGGCGCTAATGTTCTACCTTCACCTATTGTCATTCAAAAGACTTGGTGAAGTATTCAGCAAATTTTTATGCATCACAGGCCAAAAGTAGTAATTTTTTGTTGTTTTTAGCATCTTTTGGTATCCAAGGTGTCCGACATAAGAGCTTAGATGATACTCATTCAAAATTAGTTCCTTCAAGCTCATCTGATTAGGAATGTAGATATTCTCTTTGAAAACTACTAATTGTTCATTACTGATCTTATAGTGTGATTGTTTTACCTGATTTTCTGCTTCTTGTGCTTGTTGCCATAGAAACCGATATTTTATGATATTTTTGTGCTCCCTCCTTCACTTTCTCCTGGAATTTAAATTCCACTTGGTTAAAGTAGAGTCCATAAACACAATGTAGTTTTCTACTTAAGGCATCAACGACTCAATTTTCCTTACCTTTCAGGTGATGAATTTCAAAGTCGAATTCACTGAGGAATGTGTTCCACCTTTCTTGGCAAGCATTTAAGTCAAACTACTTAAAACAGCTAGTCAGACTACTATGATTTGCGTTTACCAAAAAAAATTTCCCTAATAGGTAGAGCTTCCATACTTTGTGCACATGAACTATTGCGTTCAGCTCTAGATCATAAGAAGAATATCATTGCTCATGATTCTTCATCTTTCTGGACTCATATGCGATGAATTTTCTGTCTTGTGACAACACTAGCCCCACCCCTTCCTTACAAGCATCGGTAGACTTAAAACTCCTTGTTTGGGTCAATCCCCTTCAATATAGGGGCAATAGTTAATAGTTTTTTCAACTATTCAAATCTAGCTTGGCATTCGCTGGTCCGTTTGAAAACTCATCCTTTTTGTTGTAAGGAGGTAATAGGAAATGAAATTCAAGAGAAACTTTTGATAAAACATCTGTTGTATCCAGCCAAACCCAGGAAGGAACGTATGTTTGCTACGTTCTTGGGTACCCTCCACTCCATAATAGTCTTTATATTTTTGGTGTCTACTAATATTCCTTCAGCAATAATTACATGGCCTAAATACTAGATCTGTTCTTTGTAGAAATCACACTTACTAAATTTGGCATAGAGCTGATGATATCTCAACATTTTTAGCACTAAGCATAAATTTTCCTTATGTTCTTCCATGGTTTAGAATAAATTAATATATCATCAATGAATATTAAAACAAACTTATCCAAAAATGGATGAAATATTTCATGTATGAAACTCATGAAATTTATTGGTGAGTTAGTTAATCCAAACGGTAAAACCACGAACTCGTAATGCCCATATCGAGTGCGAAAGGTTGTTTTATATATATACCCATATTTTATCTATATATGGCGATATCCAGATCATAGATCTATCTTTGAGAATACAGTTTCTCCCTTTAATTCATCGAAAAGATCATCCATCCGTGGCAGTAAATACTTGTTTTTAATAGTCCATTTGTTAAGCTTCCTATAATCCATACACATCCACATTGTACCATCTTTCTTTTTAACGAATAGTACAGGTTCCCCGCAAGGAGACACACTAGGACATATGTACCTGCAACTGCATTTTTAACTCTGTAAGCTTAGGTACACTCATTTGGTATGATGCTCATGACACAGGTGTTGCCCCCAGCATTAGTTCGATGGTGAAATTGATATCCCACTTTGGAGGTAGTCCCGATATGTTTTCAGAAAACAAATCCATAAAGTCTTGAACTACCAATATATCCTCCAGCATAGGGGTCTTGTCCTTATATTTAGAGGATCCTACCTAAATAACATAAATTTAACACCCTTTTATGATGCAGTTACCTATTTGGGATGTAGTGATGGGACACAATTGGAGCGGGTTCTTAATTCCTTGTAACTCTTGGTGAGTACCATCTTCAGCCATATAACTAATGGTTTTGTGCTTGCAATCTACCAGGGACCAATTCCCTTCTAACCAGTCCATTCCTAGTAATAAATTGTAGGAACCCAAGGGTAAAATGTTCAGCTCAACAATTATATGTTCGTTCCCTCTATCTAAAGGGCAGTTAGAGACTTTGGCATTAACCCTCCTTCCCCAATAGCTAATTGCACCAACCAGGGACTTTTAAATTTCAAACTTTGTAAATTACATTTTTCAACTATTCTGGGATTTATATAGCTTAAACTAGCACCAAGATCAAGCAAAATATATACAGTTTGGGAAAATAACTTACCTTCCAGTTCTATCACATTTGGTTGGTAATCCTCTTTCCGATCCTCTAATGCAGTGTTGATCCTTGTTATATTCCATACAACATCTCCCACTGTGGATGCTTCTTGCATATTAGCTATAGTTTCATTTCTTCCATGGTGAGAGAATTTTTTATAATAGCGCGCCTCTCCATAGCCCGATGATTGCTAGTATGTGTGTAAATTATTATAAAAGGCTATGGAGCCAGTCTACTTATTAGTACAATAAAATGTCAATGAATTAGGTTTTGTCATTGCGTCTGGTTTCGAACATCGTGATATAATTCGATTCTGCATGATTGGTTGTTGTGACCACCATTTTTGGCAGTTTAATGATGTACCATAATGTCTTCCCTATAATGTATACTCATAATTTATAATTTCTTGGATGAAATATTAACCGATCCCTGTGAAATATATTATGTGAGAACTACAAATTTTGTGAAACTACTTGATTTTGTTGGGGTATCATTGAAAAGTAGGGAACAATGATGCAGAGTGAAATATCTGGAGCTTATAATCTTCTTTTTCATTGAATTGTAGAATTAAATGTATTAAAATATATATTTTCCAAGAGATCATTGCTTTAAAAAAAAATGTCTTTTACTTTGAATTGCATTGTAACACCTACTTCTACATACACCTGCCATGGTAAATACATATTAAAAAAAAATATTCTACATACACTTGCCATGGCAAATACATATATAAAAATAAAAATTGATGTTAATCCTAGATCTAATTAACATATAATTAACATTATTGACCCTTACTTGATTCCACGTGGCATCCCCTCCTCTCACATCATGTTATTTTAGTAAGATTTATTGGGTCTGATGCTGATTGTACAGGGGATTGACTTGGAAGAATTAAATTATTTCGATGGGTATCATCCTGCATGCCTCATCTACATATTTCTTGTTTGATTTTTTACTTACCTTGATTTTTGAGGTCAGCACTGTAGTACTAAATCAAGGTCAAAATTGTAGTACTTATGATTATTAAGGGAAATCTAAGGTATAATGGGTGATATTTGTTATGGTTTATATGACATTGATGACTGTACATATAACCTAACCCGATATTTGTTTTGGTTTATATGACATTGATGACTGTACATATAACCTAACCCGCTATTTGTTTTGGTTTATATGACATTGATGACCATACATATAACCTAACCTGAATTTTGATGATTAAAAGCAATCTAAGGTTTAATGGGCGATATTTGTTCTGGTTTATATGAAATTGATGACCATACATATAACCTAACCCGAGGTTTGATATTACTATCTTCTATTTAGGATGCCACCATCCAAATTTATTAATCTGTTAGATGGCATGTACTAAATTAATCCGTCAAATGACATGTACTAAGGTAGACACTTTGGAAACAAATCGTTGTGGATCTTTGTCGCGAATACTACTACAAAATTACCATAATTTTCTTTTTAAATACACACCTCTAAACCTACGTTATATACATTTTTGGACACATGATCTGTGTTATACTTATGATACATATAAAATACATCACATCCAGTATGATCTATGCTTATCTATCATTGTAAGCATATAAGTCTTAAACCTGATAAAGCACATAAGACTTGATATTATAAGGCACGTGCTGTTAATTTTTCTCAGTCAGGCGTTGCTAATTTTTCTCAGTCGGACATTGTTAATTTTTCTCGGCCATATTAGATGGCCTACTGTGCAACTGGAATATCCAGACATTTTGAAATATGTGTTGTTTATTGTTAATTTAATAGTGGCACAACTCTCGGGTTATGGTTTGACTAGTGGTTCTAGTTCCATGCCCTTTTATTCTCTAGATTGGGAGTTGGTTGAACTATGAAGCTTCTCGATTCCCCCTTTAACCGACATGTTTCAGTGGCAATAGAATGACACATGTACAATTCTTGTCCAAAAAGGTGTTGTTGGTAAGGTGGAAAGTTTGAAGAATGTTGCAGATACATTGACAAAGTCTGTGAGCACTCAGAAGTTCTCTTGGTGTAGAGAAACAAAAGCTCTTCTGTGGATCCCTGTGGAATAAAAACAACAAGTGGGAGAATGTTGGGTTTGTGTTGTATTATTTCCATGAATAGTCGCAAGGGGAGCGATAGCCCCTCCCTGTTAGTTGCGCCGGGCGCAGCAGGGGAGGAAACCTCCACTGCTAGGGGTTTGCAAGGGGCGATTAGCTCCCTTCACAGGGTCCAGGGCAGTGGCATGGGAAATATTTTTTGGACCCTATTTTAGGTGGGCATACCCACCTATGTTTTTGTGCATGGGTTTGCACATGGTTTTGGGGCATGATGTTTTTTGGCCCCTGGTATTTTGTAGATCTGGTCAAGGGAAGTACGATTATCTTCTAATCCATGGTTAATGGATATGGGTTTATGAATGCTTTAACATGTATACATATGTGTTGTAACACTAAAAGGAATATAATGAAAAATCAAGTTGGTAGTCCTGATTTGGGATCCAGGGGAAAAATCTCGGTGTATATCTACTTTATGTTTTATGCTCTCTCTATTGTTTATTTTTTGTTTTAAGAATTCCTTTGTAGATAATTTTTGTATAGACTTAAATCATACACCCTCAAATTTTGACCAACAAGTAAAGAATAATTCTAAGAATCATACCTTTGAGAGAAATCAAGTCATGCTACAAAAGAGAATGGACTTGGACTTAATAACTATATGATGTGTCTCCTTGCTCACTATTTCACTTCAAATATACCTTTGGAAGATCCCCAAATAATATGCTTCAGAAATCAACCATTTATTTTTGTATTTCACAAGGAAATTTAGGCCCTGACCTATGGCTTTCATGGGTCCAAAGTTCAGACCTCTTGAAACTTGAAATAGGCACTAATTTGATCCTCTTTATGATTTTTCATATGCCCGAATTTTTGCATCTTTGTGGTTAATAAAAGGCTTGAAATTTTGCCTCTATGTGGTATGTAATAGGCCCAATTTTTGGCCTCTCAGTGGCTAATTTTTGGCCCTTATCGAGTTTAAATCAGTGAACCTAGCCTCCTTAAAACTTATTCTCATAAAACAAAAATATTCCTAGATTTAGAAGACTACCTTAGCAAAGGTTCTAGTCTACACAAATGATCACACAGTTCCTTATCTTTTAGCCCATATCACTACTCTTCATGTCATGAAATTCTCCCTTTTATACCTCAGTCTTCTTTAGAGAAGATATTTTTGTAGATGCACCAAATTCATGGCTTGAAATTCCCACGACTATTCATATTTATATTGATTTTTCATAAAATAAACCCTCTATCAGGTTGATTGGAAAGGGAGGCTTAATGTGTCTTTAAAAATTAAGTTTCTTTCTTTTAGCATACTTTCTTTGAAGACTGGCTTGGACAATGGAATTGCGGTGGATTTGATTGAAAGATAGAATTTCTTCAAGGGGAAACATTGTAAAATTAAAACTTAGGGCATAAGTTGGAGACATACCCATTCATTTTTGGAATCAAAATTCAAACTTGAATATCTTTTCAACTAAGAGGGACCAAAATATGTACCACCTATCAAACTAAATGGTGTGACAAGGGACAATAATATAGAGTGGTCCTTGATCCAGAATCATATAAGAACACAATAGAATAAATATATAAACATAAAGACAAAGATGAAACATAAATAGAACTTCATTTCATTAATATCAAAGAACTGAAATATGCTTACATACAAAATGGAAATAAATTTGTTCGGGTGATGGTAGCTTATCTCTAAGAAGAGATGTGGTAGATACATGCCTTGAAACTATGTTACAATGAGGCACAAAGGCTTAATTATTATTAATAAACAATGGAAAATCCTAAGAATCCAAAAAACCTAACCCTAGGAGATGAAGCACCAAAACTATGGGCCCTGTTGGGGTAAATTGGTACATCAACTTCCCAGGGTTGTATCTTTGGCATACAATCTCTATTTGACATGCACAATACCTAGTTATAAATATCTATCTAAGGAATACAAATTTTGACTACAAATCTTAGTGAAAACCTCATGTTTTCCCATTTTCCAAAAAACATCATTTAGGGCCTCAAAACGACTGTGAAAGTTTAGGACCCAAAAATCTGCCAAAAGTAGTAAATTGTGCTACAATTAAGGAAAATGAAAGAAGCAATGTTGGGGGTCCAAGTGGAATAGGAGGCTGGTCACAAATATCCACCTAGATAAGTCTTCCCCCCTTAGGAAGCAATGGTCTCGATTGCATTGAGTACCTCCATGAGATGGGAAAACTTTTGTTGAACTTGGTCCTTGTTGAGCCACTTGCCTTAGTGCAAGAGTTGGCCAAATTTGACAACCCGATATAGTTGGATCTTCTGCTAGAAATTGTTCTTGATTTGTATGTCCATGATTCGATCAGTCATGGCTTGTTCTACGAAATTTTGTATTTATAAAATTGAAGGTTTGATGAAATGTGCAAGTAAAATTTTATGTATTTTAGGAAATTAGTCAATTTTCAAAAGCACATAAATTAATGGCTTTTAACTCAATTAGTAGCATCAAAGCATAGAAAATAATACCACATATAGTAACATAAGACAACAAAATGATGAAGCAGTTCACCCCTACTAGGCTACATCTCATCGTCCAACTTCCAACGTTGGGCGTCTTTCATTAAGTGCTCAAATATTTGATTACATGGATTTAAAGTGCTCATAATGTAAAAATAATGTCTCCAACAGCTCCAAAACAGAAAAAAAACCCCAGGTTGGGCTGTTGTTGGGCACAATTTGGTAAAAAACTGAAGAAGTTATGCTCTCGAGAAGTTTTGTTGCATACTTCTCTATAAACTGCACTCCCCTGCTAACTGTTCTATGAATCCGCCTTTTGCGGAAGCGCGAAGCAACAATTTCACCATCTGCCAGTGAGATTCAGCTAAAATTGGGTGAAATTTTTCACTTCCTTTAAATGCATAATGACCCCCGTGCGGGGGGGAAATTGGGCTGCGTGCCCATTGATTCAGGGTTATGTCACAACTATGCACTGGTCCATTATAAACCACGCATGTGCATGTGGTTTGGTTATCATGGTATCGGGTGGACATTACCCATACCTAACCATGGTAAGGTTTTGCTACCGGGGATTTGGGTCGGGCTTAAGCCCGAGCCCTCAGCTCCCCTCCTTCCTACAGTATCGTGGGCGGTGAGGTGACTAGGGACCAAGCTTTAACCCTAACCCTATCCCCCATATACCAACCTTGGAAACTTTAAATATAATTTGTGGCATATGAAATTTTAAAAACCACCCACAACGCTATGGTAGAGCGTTGCACTATTGAGCTTGAGGTATCGTGTTCGATCCTACCCGGTGTTAGTTCAATCATAACAAATTTTACATGATCGTTGGGAGGCCACGTGGTTTCCCACCATCGGCCCACATGGCTCCCATTCATTGGGCCACAAAATTCTCAACTTACTAATCATAACCAAACGATCCAAAACCAATGAAAATACAACATTTCAAACCAATCTCGTGAGGCCACTTTGTAGCCTACTATTGGCCAAAAATGCCCAATAAATCTGTCCAGTCACCCTACCCAGTCAACATACCTGCATCCAACCTACAATTTTTTAGTTTTTTAGGAAAATTATCAAAACGTGATATCAGGAGCATACGATATTGGTTTTGAGTGATTCAAGTTGTGTTGGATTCAAGGTGATGAGATATAAGTTTTGGAACTGGTTTCGAGCACTTTTGAACACCTTGAATTTAAGCACTTTACAGATCTAGTAGATCATTCCTCCCCACTGGAAGCTTTTGGACCTCCAAAATATCATTTTTACTCAACAAATAGATGAGGGTACAATTCCCTCATCCTTCCAATCTCAATCCATTTGTCTTTGCCTGGATTTGTAACTTTGAGTCCCACACAAAGGTACTCCATGTTCCCTCATTTTGAAGTTCTTGCTTTCCTACCAAGGATGGTGTCTTGCTACAATTCTTCAAGATATTCATGAGATAAATCTTCAATTGAAGGAATCTGAACATTCTCTCCTTGATCTTCAATCAAAGGAGGCTCATATAATCTCAAATTTTCAACATTGAAAACTGCATAGATTTGCATATATGAAGGGAAATCTATTCGAAAGGCATTATACCAATCTTTTATAAAATCTTAAATCGGCCATATCTAATTGGTTTAAATTTTTTATCTTCTCCTTGTAGTATTTACTTGTTAATTTGAAGCCAAACTTTATCTCCCACTTGAAAACTTTGATCAACATGATGCTTATCATGTCTTGTCTTCTACTTGGCTTGACCTTTTTCCAGCTATTCTGGAACCATTTGATGCAGCAATTGAACTTGTTCAATGAATTGCTTGGCCTTATATATTTCACTATGTCCATCAATAGCAACATATTTCCCAAAGATAAAATCTAAAGGATATTTTGGTAAAAATCCCAAGCATGCCTCAAATGGAGACGTTTGAGTCGATGAATGCTTCACCCTGTTGTAAGCATGTTGAATGTAGTGAAAATTTTCATCCCACAATTTAGGATGTTTGTTGCAATAACCATGAAGAATATGTATTACCATTCTATTTGCCACTTTTTTTTGGCCATCGGTATGGAATGATGTTCTCTTTTACAATTTGGTGTCCATAAGTCCCCATAAGCTTCATGACCAAAATTTCCCAACAAATCGAGAATCTCTATTAGAAATAATGGATGTGGGAAACCAAAAATGCACTCACACATTTTGAAAGAACAATTGTGTAGTTTGTTCAATTGAAAATTGCTTCTTTCAAGGAATCAAAATACACGTTTTACTGAATCGATCCACAGCTACATAAATATAATCATGACCTTTCCTAGACATAGGCAGACATCCCACAAAATCTATAGAAACACTTTACCAAGGATGGGAAGGAACACGAAGTGGAGTATACAATCCCAAATTTCCATTGATAGGCTTACTAATATCACATAAAGAACATCCTCTTACATATTGTGACACACGTTCAATCATACGAGGCAAGTAAAAATACCTCTGTAATTTTTCCACTGTCTTTCCTACACCAAAGTGGCCAGCAATAAGAGAAGTATGATCTTCCCTTATGATGTTGACTCTTTCTCCCCGTGGAGTACATATCTTGCCAAGATGATACAACAATTTATCGTGCACATGATAATCTAATTCCTCTACTTGTTTACATTGACACAAAGTTGCATATACATCCTTAAAATCCTCATCTAAAGCATATTGCTCAACATAAATCTCATGCATGATAGAATTATTATTAATAATAATGGATGCACTAATAATTGGCCTAGATAGCATATAAAAAATTTGTTATATATACATTTATTATAACTTATCACCAAGTGGACTTGTTGTAAGAAACCTATCCATATGAATTTACTTGCTTGTTGTAGCTTGGTTTGTGATTGCAGGTATTGAAACGGTTGATGGTCAGTGTGAATGATATTTTCCTTACCCATCAAGTAATGTTTCCATTTTTTTCACACTTGGCACCAAAGCATATAATTATTTTTCATATGTAGGATAGTTAATCACTACACCATTAAAGAGTTTCAGAATGATAACATATGGGATTACCATGTTGCATCAATACTACTCCCATGGCATAGTCACTTGCATCGGTTTGTATCTCAAATGATTATTTCAAATATGGAAGTGCAAGCACTAGTCTTGTAATGATTCTCTGTTTCAATGACTCGAAGGGTTTCTATTGTTTTCCTCCCCTTAGAAAAACTTGTTTCACACTTTTCAAAGCATTTAATGGATTTTCAATGCATGAAAAGTTGGAAATGAAATTTATCCAATATTTGTATGCTCCCAAAAATCTTATAACCTCTATTACAGTATTGGGTTTTGGCCAATTCATAATAACTTCGACCTTTGAGGGATCTATCTTCAACTCACCCCCTCCAACAATATGACCCAAGTATATTAAAAGAGTTTTCCCAAATTCACATTTATACATATTTAAAAACAACTTTTATTTCTTTAATACATCTAGTACTTTCCTAACATGTTTGACATTCTCTTCACGAGTATTTTTGAAAATAAGTATGTCATCTAAGTATATTATCACAAAATCATCAAGAAAATTCCTTGAAACATCATTCATAACCCTCATGAATTAAATAGGAGCATTAAAAATCCCAAATGGCATAACAAACCACTCAAACAAACCTTTCTTTGACTTGAAGGTTGTCTTCCAAATGTCCCCTTCAACAATTCTAATCTGATGATAACCACTCCTCAAGTACAACTTAGTGAAATAAACAACATATTTCAATTGATCAAGTAAATCGTCAATTTTAGGAAGAGGGTAACGATTCTTTACCGTGATTTTGTTCATGGCTCTAAAGTCAACAGACATGTGCCATGTTCCATCCTTATTTGGCACTAAAACAATAGGTGACCCACATGGCAATGTGCTTGGTCTGATGACCCCTTTATCAAGCAACTCTTGGATTTTTTTCCTGATTTCTGCATTCTTCATAACTGACATCCTGTACATGCCAATTTTTGGAAGAGAAAAATGTTTCTACAATTGGATCTCATGTTGGATTCCTCTTTAAGGAGCAGTCCTTTAGGTTCCTGAAACATCTCATCATAGGTGCTAACAACCTCAATCAAATTAGATTTTAATATTTCATCACATCCTTGGAAGGCTTAATTCTCAACATTGTTTTGGGTTTGATCATCAAAAATAAAAAATTCTTGCTAGCATTAACAAGTCTCTTCATTTGTCCAATGTTCACAAGAGATAAATATAATTTCTTGTGATGTGCTATAACAATATACTCAATCCCATCTTTAAATAAATGATACTTGTTCTCATGGCGATGAACGATGGCTTTTCTATCATAAAGATATGGGCTTCCCAAAGAAAATTATACCACATATGTCAAGTGGAACCACATCAATTTATATGCCATCAATGAAGTTTGTAGTGATGGTGAATTTCAATTTGTATTTTCTTGTCACTAGAAATTTTGCATTGTCACATACCCAACCCAAAGGATAAGGTTTAGGATGAGGAAATGTTTCCAAATTTAGTTTCTTGACACTGCTTTCTCAAATAAGTTTGGCTTGTGATCCACTATCAAAGTGTCTATTTTTCCACTATAATATGGAAAATATCTATTCTTTCTTTATCATTTTCAGTTTCATTGAGGTTACTAGAAGAACTAGTACTTGCAATAGAGTCCTTACCTTTCAATCTGATGGATATGATATTTGTTTCATCTCCAGAATAAGATCCTAAATCATGTTTTGTAGTTGCAACAATATTTTTCTTTCTTTTGCTGTTAAAATTTTTGGGTCTCATCCTAGGATGAAGTTTCCAACAATGGTCTTCATCATGGCCTTGTTTTGAACAATGTTTACACGTGATATTTTCTCCCTCTTTCTCAAAGGAAGAATTTTTTTCCCCTTTCCTTTGAATTTCTCCTTTCCTTTGTCTCCACGCTTGAATGCCTTCTTTCTATTCTCTTGGGGAACATTCTTCCATCTTGGTTCTAATTGAGTTACTTGTACACAAACTTCATGTATATTTGTAGGGTTAAACATGAGAATTGTGTGTCTCATGTAACTATGTAAACCTCCAATCTATTTGAGTAGAGTATCTTGAGAGGATAAATCTACACCCAAAAGCAAAGCTCTTCTTATAAACTCTTGGGTATAAGTTAGCACAGTCTTACCCTTAGCTTGCCTAAAGTTTTTCCAATCTATTATATCTTTTTTCATGTATGCTAATGGATAAAACTATCTTCTTAATGCATCTACAAAATAATTCCAAGAAGTTATAATATTACCTATTTTATTGACATATTCTTGAGTTTTTGCCTCCCACCAAATGAGTGTTGGACTTTTCAAGCTTAGAGAAGCAAGTTGAATCTTGGTCTCATCATATTTGATCCCTTCTATCCTGCAATACACTTCAAGCTCATGAACCCAATTATCTAATTTCTCAGCATTTACCTCCATTATACATAGGAAATTCAAACTTTATGTCAATTTTTAACAAAGGAGTTTTACCATGTCCCTTTGGAGAACGTGGAGGTGTTTGTGAAGGGGTTTAGGTAGAAGAAAATGAGATTGAAGATGAAGGTGATGAGAAAGGTGGAGGTAGAGGTAGTGGTTTGTCACCATTCCCTCCAATTCCTTTTGGAGGTTTGTCTCCATTTCCTCATGGAGGATTCGAGATATCTCCTTCCAACCTTGAGTTCCTTTCCTCATAAAGAACTTTGACCATTTCAGTCATTTCAAATAACTTTTTTATGAAAGTCTTCTCATCCTCAGACATAGATTCAATTCCACCTTCATGTACACCATGAATGGTGAGGCTTTGGGTGACACTTGAGGTGAAACTTGATGTGAATGCGCTCTACTTAAACTAGCTTGAGGACTTGTTCCCACAAGATTTAATTATCCTCTTTTAAGCTTCAACCTTGTAAGCATCAGAAAATGCTTGCAACAAAATTCAACCTTAAGAACAACTTGTCTCTGATACCAAACTGATTTGTATTCATAAACTTGAAGGTTTGATGAAATGTGCAAGTAAATTTTTATGTCTTTTAGGAAATTATTCAATTTGAAAAAGCACATAAATTAATGGTTTTTAACTTATTTTGCAGCATAAAAATAGAGACAATAATACCAAATACACTAACACAAGACAACAAAATGATGGAGTTCACTTCTCTTGGATTGCATCCCCTGGTCCAACTTCCAATGTTGGGCCTCTTTCATTAAGTGAAAAAATATGTTATTACATGGATTTATAATGCTCATAATGAAAAAAAAAATGCCTCCAATGGCTCCAAAATAGTCAAAAACCCCAATTTGGGCTATTGTTCAGCTTAATTTAGTCAAAAAATAAAGAAGTTATGCTCTAGAAAAAAAATTCTTCTCACTGCTCTAGAAACTACACTCCCCTGCTAACTGTTCTACGAATCCACCTTTTTCGAAACTTCCAACTAACAATTACGCCTAGCGTGGATGTGATTTGCATCGAATTGGGTGAAAATTGTCACTTCGTTTAAATGCATAGTGACCCCCATGAGCAGGAAAAATTAGGCCACATGCCCATTGATCCGGGGTTATGTCACAACTCCACACAAGTCCCTTATAAACCACACTCGTAAATGTGGTTTGGTTATCATAGTATTAGGGTGTACTTCAACCATGTCGAACTGTTTTAAGGATTTTGTACCGGGGCTTTCGGTCGGGGTTAAGACCAAGCCCTTGGCTGCCCTCCTGCTTGTGCTCTTGTGGGTGGTTAGGTGACCGGCGACCAGGACTTAACCCCGAATTTGTACCCCATATACTAACCTTGGAAACTTTAAATATAATTTGCATCATATGGTTATTAATAACCCCCCACTCGTAGCGCTACGGTAGAGAGATGGATTGTCGATCTTGAGGTCTCATGTTCGATCCTTCCTGGTGGTAGTTCAGCCATAACAAATTTTACACAACCATTTGGAGGTTACGTGGCTGCCCACGTAGCTCCCATTCATTGGTCAATGAGATTCTTAACAAACCTATCATAAGAAAACGATCCAAAACCAATAAAAATTTGACATTTCAAATCAATCTAGTGAGGCCACTTGACATCCTACCATCGGCCCAAAAATCCCAATCAACCTACCTAGTTAGCGTACCTGAATCCAACCTCCAAATTTTTTAGTTATTAAGGAAAATGATCAAAACATGATATTGGGAGCAAATGACATCAGTTTTGAGTGATTTAAGCTGGGCTGGATTCAGGGCGATGAGATTTACATTTTGGCACTATTTTCAAGGACTTTTGAACACTTTGAGTTTTTAGCACTTTACTAATCCACTGGATCATTCCATGCAATTTGGGTTTAGGTCTATTGGTGTGAGCTATTCTTCAATGTTTGATGCGTCTAGTAATGATGGAATGTATGGTCTAAGGCGGTTCACATTGAACATTGGGTGCAACACAAGAAATGTTGGAATGTTGAGCATGAAAATTGTCCCCTATAGCCTTAGTGATGGTGTAAGGACCATATAAAAGCATATAAATATTGTAGTAGGCCTGAGCGAGGCACTTATTCTTACAATGTAACCAAACTTTGTCACCCACCTAAAATTTGTGTGGCACCCAATGTTGGTCATGATGTTGTCTGTACTTAGGATTTTCTCTTTCCAATATGTCATGGAACTGCTGGAAAATGTGTTGAATGCGCTCAATGAAGTTGTTAGCTATGTTGGTGGAAATGAGCTGAATATGCCTGAGTAGCTACAAGTGGTATGAAAACATCAATGGGACAGAGTGGCTAGAATCCTAGTCCCACTCGAAAGAGGTTGTGGCCGGTTAAGATATGGAGAGTTGTGTTGTAGTTGCGTTGGACATAGGGGAGGATTTGGTCCCATGTGCATGGATGCTTCAAGTTGTGACATGCACAAGATGTGCACAGTCGTATTTTTGATGACCTCTATCTGTCCATCAGTGTAGAAGGAAGTGGACTTAGTGAGCTTGGTATCTAACAAAAATCAGACACTTGACCAAAATTCACTTAGGAACTTGTTGTCCCAATTTGATATAATGTGTTAGTGTCAATATGTCAGTGATAAAAAATAACTCTTTTAGTTTTTTTCCTAAAATTCATATGTCAAATTTTTTACTTTTTCAAACAAGTTTTCTAAAAACAAATGGGTCACTGATGAGGTCTAGGTCAAATTTTCTTCTCCCTCATCTCATTTGATCGCCATTATTACTTTCGAGGTCACCTCTTTCATTATCATTTAAAGGTTTGGGGTCATGTTACTCTACTTCACCTAGGTCATTGTCTCGGGGTCATCATTTTCCTTTGAAAACTGTTTAGTTTGTCATCAAAAAAAGGCACTAACCTTTCATCTCACTCATAAAAAGCTAAAAAGGGAGCTAGCATGCTTAGGGATTAAAATAAAGACAACTTGTCTTGTTTTAAAATGTTTCAAATGTCTAAAGGTTCAAAAAGTCAAAATTTGTTTTATTGATTCATTTCAAAGAAAAAAGGGTCTTTTCAAGGATATAAATACCAAAAAAGCCTCTCATTCTTTCATTTCATGTTTACATTTCACCTTTCCACAAGAAAATATAATTTCAACCTCGGATTAGCCATACTTTTCCATCAGAAGTCCAAATTCTCTCATCGCTGCAATTTTTCTACCTTTATTAGCGATTTTAATACCTTTATGCATAAATGTAGCATTTTTGTATTTTGCTACCTTTATGGTAAATCTGCCATAAAGGTAAAATTTCACATCAACTCTACAAACCTTGCCAAAACTTTCAAATTTTCTCATTCTTCCCCGAAGGTACCCAATCTTCTGCTATGCTACATTTATCAGCAGATTTGCTACCTTTGTGTGGATGCACAGAAAATCATGAGTTCGAGAGCTGAAAGGCCAATTGCAGTGCTCCAAGTCATAAAATTGGGTTTTCTTGCACTCATTTGATATGTTAGCATCAATAATCATTAATTCCTTGCCTCTACATGTGCTAAATTTCAAAAATGACTCACAACTAGGGTTTTTCACTGCATTTATCACCTCCATCAAATTTTGGCATGCGATTACTATAAATCACATTATGTTTGGATGATTTACTCTAAGTTACACTAAAATTACCTTCCCTAACCCTTTCCCAATATATTTCTACACTAATTCATCATTTCCTCACTAAACCCTAGGTTTACGCTACAGTTTTACAGTAGGCGCGTGTTTTTATTTTTTGGGCACTTTCCCCTTGCTCATTCCATCCAATTCCACTCCCATTACTTTTCTAACACTCTTCCCTATACCTCTGAATTTTCTTAAGAATTTTGAGTGGCTTTATCCCCTTTCATTAAAAAAAAAAAAACTGCTAAATCCCCTCTTTTCCAGTGCAACCAAAAATATATTGCCAAAATGGATACTATAAGCAGTTATAGAAATAAGAAGACCTATAATAAAGGAGGAAAAGTGAGTAGTTTTGAGACACTGCATACCAAGGAGATAATGCCATCTCACTTTATCAAAAATTCATTTGAAGATGTTGGTTGTTTATATTTTTGCAAAAAAATTCAAGAAATGGGTTACAATGCTAAGATTATTATTTTCTTTTCCACCGCACTCAAGAAGGATCAAGCTATTATTGCAGGGGTGAAGTTCATTATATCAACATAAATTATTGCATCAGCCACAAGGATCCCTACTAAGGGGGGAATATTGTTCAAGAAATCACAGTTAGACCTTTAGAACTATAAACCCTTCTTGAGAGCACAATACAGGGAGGCTCCTACACATGTTTTTCCCATGAGATATTTATTGGAAAGATACACACCCTTGATGAAGATTATTATGAAATACTTCACATGTGAAGGCAGGTTCTCAACTCTGTATCAATACCATGTTCGGCTTTTATTACATTTCACAACCATGAAGGAATTGAATTTATCCTACTTCCTATGTAAGAGCCTCACTGAAATGGCTAAAAAGGTGTAAAGAAAAGGAGAGGACCATCATACCAATCTATTTCATCATTTTATGATAAAAATAATTTTCTTCAACCATCTTGAAGAGAATAATATCACTTCGGAAACCTTCATTCTGTCTAGTGTCTTTTTTCCTTCTGCTTGTTAGCCAACTAGCCAAGGTACATCATCAGCTACGCTATCAGCACCATCTGGGAAAAAAGACATTGGCTCAAAAAATAAGTTTCACTCAAGAGGGTATCTAGGTCTGAGATGACTCAAACATATCAGAGAGGTAGGAGGCTTGTGTTTGCTCTAGACATTGTGGAAGTGGCCAGGCCTACATCACCAAGACAAAGATCATCATCACAACATGAGGAGCCCATCCATTCTGATTTTCATATGGAATATTTGGAGATAGGTGAAGAACATAAATCCATAGAGTAAGTAATCATGGAGAAATATGCTGAGATTAGAGAGCTTAATAACAGTTTATCCAAATCCAACTTCATGATTTCATTCCTTGAGTAGGAAAACATGCAATTGAAGGTAAAGTAACTTATTTTGAATAGACATAACTTTGATGCTAGCAAGATATTGATGAATATCATGAGGATGAATAATAGGTTAGTAGGATGAGGCCAATAACTAAAGGCCTAAAAAAGGCACTGCATTAGCAAAAGAAGCATCTCCACCACAAACACACATGACATTGGATGAGCTCATCTTGAGGGAACTTGAACAAGATAGGGAGTATTTGCTAGATAGAGTCAATGGGAATTTGGAAAATCTCCTGAAGAGGGCCAAAAGAGATAGCAAGTTTCAAAGACACATGGTTTCTCATTACTATACAAGGAATCAGATCTCCAAGGTCAAACTCAAGCAGCTGAACGAAAAATTTAAGGAACCCTAATCAAGCAAAAATGGAAGGATAAATTGGATTTTCTTGTTGATGAATCCCTCATGACATAGCATACCATCTTAGATCCTTATGGAGCAAGTCTAGACCAATTTTTAGAAAATTTGGAGAAGTTTTATCATTTTTGCAATTTTGGGCAAATTTTGACATTTCTGTAGACACTATAAACACAACGTTTTCTCACTACCTTTATTATTAGAACATACAATTGATGAAAGGAACACATTTTTAGATTGAGAATGATTAATACATTATTTATATACACATTTTTTGCTACATCAGATGTTATTTTTCTCAAAAGGATAAAAAAACTAGCAAAAAATCAACTCTCTGCCTCAATTTCAGAACTACTCTTCCTTTATAGCACCAATTTTGGGAGAATTAATATTTTAAGATCTTAGAGGATTTTTTTTTTTCTGGGAAACCACTTCATATGGATAGAAGACACACTCACTTGTCTACCGCAACTTGCAGAGTCAAAATTGAGCATGGGAGCATCATCAAATTGACTATAGAAGACCATGCTACCTTTATGGCAGTTTCACTACCTTTATTTGTAGAAACGCTATAGTTATGCTAGAATCAACATTGGATTCCTATAGACACATTTCAAGCTCAAAAAATATCACAAATTCGAGGTATTTCTATCCTATTACTTCGCATTAGAGTTATTGATTTAGTTTTTTACTCCTATCATGAGGGATATGTAATTTAAAGTAAGGGAAAAACACTCCTATTTTATAGCTAAAATTTAGGGAATGGTTTCTAACCTCCCTAAAATCTAGGAAAAGACTCATCTTATGTATTAATGATCCATTTTGGATTGGGTTTCGACCTGATGAGGTGTCATAGTCCATATTTATATAAGTAGGAGCTCTTTCATATTTTTTTGGGTTGGATAGTCTCATATTGCAGTGGAGCTTTTGTAATCAACAATTTGGAATGAAATCGAAGACAAATTTGTAGAAATTGTGTTTAGATACTTGTGGTATGCATTGGAGAATTTTCTCTTCTTATGTATGTTTATCTATTCATGCTTAATTATATATCTTCTTCTTTCATATATGTTTATCTTGTAATTTTATGAGAAGAAATCATGTTTGTGTTGGGTGTGGAGCCTGATTATCTTGTTTACTTTGTATCACAGCATTGGACCCGTGTACCTTAAAAGGGGCGGAAACGTCGCCCAAAATTTAATCGCTGTCGTGGGGGGTCCAAGGGGCGGCGGCAGCGCTTTTTGGAGCCCCCCCCTGGCAGGGGTTCGGGGGCAGCGCCCCCGAAGCTAAAAACAGATGTAAAATTGCCTTGTAAAAGTATAGTAATTTCTAGTCAATCTGGGCTGTTCATTAGGCAAATGATCTGACGGTAGAAGTTATGTTTAGATTAGGGTTTTTTTCCCTAGAAGGAAACCCCTTTGTATATATGAGGGTATTGTATTGCGGCTGTGTATTATGAGTGTATTCTCGGAGCGAGAAACAGAGAGGGAGACTGTGAGAGAGAACAAAGGATATTACAGCGGATCTGCTGTAGGTTTTGTCTCTTCATTTTTGTTGGATAATATAAAGGAAGGACTGGCTGTTCGGGGTGGACGTAGCCCAAACTGGGTGAACCACGTATATCTATGTCTCTCTGGTTTTATGTGTTTTGTGTGCTTGTATTTTCCGTATATTTTATGTGTTGCATTGCTCCATAATATTTAATTTTCTAACAACTGGTATCAGAGCCGAAGGTATATTTGGCTGATAAACTCGCAGGAAAAAAGGGTTCCTGGTTCGAGTGGGAGCAATGGCGGACGATGGTAAGTTTAGGGTCGAGAAATTTAACGGCCAAAACTTTGCGCTGTGGAAGATGCAGATGGAAGATTATCTGTATCAGAAAGATCTGTACCTACCATTGAGCGGAAAAACAAAGAAGTCGGTGACCATGAAAGACGCGGAATGGAACATTCTCGATAGAAAGGCACTCGGAACAGTACGGTTGTGTCTTGCGGCGTCAATCGCCTTCAATATTTCGAAGGAAACAACAATAGAGGGTTTGATGCAGACATTGGTGAAACTGTATGAAAAGCCTTCGGCCTCAAACAAGGTATTTCTTATGAAACGACTATTTAATATGAAGATGTCAGAAGGTGGATCTGTTGTAGACCATTTAAATGAATTTAATATAGTTACCAGTCAGTTAAGTTCTGTAGGGGTAAACTTTGATGATGAAGTTAGAGCTCTGTTATTCTCGTGCTCATTGCCAGAGAGTTGGAATGGTTTAGTAATGGCCATTAGTAACTCTGTCTCTGGATCTAGTACTTTAAAGTTTGATGATGTTGTTGGTGCTATCCTTAGTGAGGAAATGCAACGGAAAAGCTCCGGTGAGACATCAGGTAATGCTTTGAGTGCAGAGTCTAGGGGAAGAAGAATGGAAAGAGGAAAGAGCTCGGGATATCGCAGTAAATCAAGGAAAGGCAGATCCAAGTCCAGATCGGGGATAGTTTGTTGGAATTGCGGAAATAAAGGAAACCTAAAGAAAGACTATAGATCTCGGAAGGGAAAAGAAGGAGACACACAACAAGAAAACAATCATGAAGCAAATGTGACAGGTGATGTGTTATAAGATGCTTTGATTATTTCTTTCGAAAATGTTACTGATTCTTGGGTTGTAGATTTAGGGGCTTCATTCCATGCCACACCTGATAAGAAATATTTTCATGACTATGTTCAAGGAGATTTTGGACAAGTTCGTTTCGGTGATGATAAACCCTGTAAAATTGTTGGAATGGGTAAAGTTCTTGTAAAACAACAAAATGGAAACCAATGGCTACTAAAGGACGTAAGGCATGTTCTAGATATGAAGAAAAATCTGATTTCAATAGGGTAGTTAGGCGGTGAAGGTTGTGTGACAACTTTCACAGATAAAACTTGAAAGGTCACCAAAGGAGCCCTGGTAATAGCAAAAGGCGAAAAGGTTGGTACATTGTATTTATGCAATGGTATTTCTAACTCTATTAATGCTTTAACTTTCCAAAGGAGCAGATGCAGCATTATGGCATCATAGGCTCGGACACATGAGTGAGAAGGGAATGAAGATTCTCCACTCAAGAAATTTGTTGCCAGGTTTAAAGAATGTTGATTTGGATTTCTGTGAGAATTGCATTTATGGAAAACAGAAGAGAGTCAGATTTCTCAGAGTTGGGAAAGAAAAGAAGAGCGAAAAATTGAAGCTTGTGCATACAGATGTATGGGGACCTGCTCAGGTATCATCTCTCGGTGGCTCTCGTTATTATGTTACTTTTATTGATGATGCAACTAGAAAAACATGGATTTATTGTATTGAGAATAAATCTGATGTATTTGATACTTTCAAGAAATGGAAAGATTTGGTTGAGATTGAGACAAGAAAGAAGTTGAAGTGTCTCAGATCAGACAATGGAGGTGAGTATTGCAGCAAAGAGTTTGATAGGTACTGTTCAGAGCATGGAATTCATAGAGAGAAGACAGTTCCAAGAACACCACAAGAAAATGGTGTGTCAGAAAGGATGAACAAAACAATCATGGAGCGTGCAAGGTGCATGAGATTGCATGCAGGATTGCCTTTACAATTTTGGGCAGATGTTGTAGATACTGTTGTTTATCTAATAAACAAAGGGCCTTCAATTTCCTTGGATGGTGGTATTCCAGAGGAAGCATGGACAGGTAAAAAGGTAAACTACTCTTTTTTAAAGCCTTTTTGTTGTGAGGCCTTTGTCCATATTAATAAAGAAAATAGAACAAAGCTTGAGGCAAAATCAAAGAAATGTACCTTTATTGGATATGGTGTTAATGATTTTGGTTATCGCTTATATGATTATGAAAATCACAAATCATTAGGAGCAGAGATGTAATATTCAATGAAAAGGTCTTGTATAAGAATCAGTTGCAAGAAAAGAAACAGGAAAAAGAAAGCAAGGAATACACAGTTCTTGATGAGATAACTGAAAAAGTAAAGGTGCCTGAAAATAATAATAATCAACAACCACAGCAGCAGCAACCACCACAACAGCAACAGGCACCTCAAACACTTGAAAGTGGTGTTAGAAGATCTACCAGGATAATTAGACCCCCTGAACGATACTCTCCTTCATTATATTATTTATTGTTGACTGATTCTGGTGAACCTGAATGTTATGAAGAAGCAATGCAGGTTGAAAGCAGGAAGAAGTGGGAGCTAGCCATGGAAGAAGAGATGGACTCCTTAATGCATAACCGGACTTGGGACTTAGTCAAGTTGCCTGCAGGTAAAACTACATTGCAGAATAAATGGGTTTACAGGCTGAAGGAAGAAGATGGAGGAAAATAGAGGTACAAAGATAGACTTGTGGTGAAGGGGTTTGCACAGAAGAAAAGTATTGATTTTGATGAAATATTTTCTCCCGTTGTTAAAATGAATTCAATCAGAACTATTTTAAGTCTTGTAGCAGTGGAAGAATTACATCTTGAACAATTAGATGTAAAGACAACATTTCTCCATGGAGATTTGAAGGAAGAGATATACATGCAGCAACCAGAAGGATATGAGGTAAAAGGGAAAGAAAAATTGGTGTGCAGGTTAAAGAAGAGCTTGTATGGCTTAAAACAGGCTCCAAGGCAGTGGTATCTAAAATTTGACAAATTTATGTCTGAACAAGGTTATACTAGATGTCACTCTGATCATTGTGTTTATCTAAAAAGGCAAAATGATGGCAGCTATATTATATTGTTATTGTATGTAGATGACATGCTTGTTGCAGGGTCTAACATGAAGGAAATAAATGTGCTCAAAAGAAAATTGGCAAATTCATTTGCAATGAAGGATTTGGGCGCTACAAAACAAATCCTTGGTATGAGGATAACTAGAGACATGAAAAATCGCAAATTAACACTGTCTCAGAATGAGTACATAGAAAAGGTGTTGAAAAGATTTAATATGCAGAATGCAAAACCAGTTAGTACACCTTTTGCTAGCCATTTCAAACTTAGTAAGGAGATGTGCCCAAAGACCCAAGAAGACATGGATTATATGTCTAAAGTTCCATATGCATTAGCAGTTGGAAGCTTAATGTATGCAATGGTCTGCACAAGGCTTGATATTGCACATGCAGTGGGAGTTGTAAGCAGGTACATGAATAATCCAGGAAAAGAACATTGGATGGCAGTAAAATGGATTCTCAGATATTTGAGAGGTACCACAAATAAAGCATTATGCTTTGGTGGTTCAAACATTTCTCTACAGGGATATGTTGATGCAGATATGGCAGGTGACAGAGATAATAGGAGGAGCACTACAGGATATGTATTTACTGTAGGTGGAACAACTGTCAGTTGGGTTTCAAAAATCCAAAGTGTTGTTACACTTTCAACAACAGAAGCCAAGTATGTTGATGCTATAGAGACTAGTAAAGAAATGATTTGGTTACAAAGGTTTATGTATGAATTGGGTAAGAAGCATGATATTGGCACACTATACAGTGATAGCCAAAGTGCTATTCATCTTGCAAAGAACTCAGCATTTCATTCCAGGACTAAACACATACATCTCAAGTACCATTTCATACGGTCAGTATTGGAAGATGGAGAGTTGAAGCTGGAAAAGATACACACTAGCAAGAATCCTGTAGATATGCTAACAAAAGTTGTAACCAGGGAGAAACTGAGAACATGCTCAGTTTCAATTGGTCTTCAAGGATGACGATGAAGATGAGAAACAGCCAGGTCCAAAAGAGGAGTCATTGTCCAGCAAATGAAGCAGCGATGGAGTTGCTACAATCAGTCTCCAAGTGGGAGATTGTTGGGTGTGGAGCCTGATTATCTTGTTTACTTTGTATCACAGCATTGGACCCCTGTACCTTAAAAGGGGCGGAAACGCCGCCCGAAATTTAATCGCTGCCGTGGGGGGTCTAGGCGGGGGCGACAGTGCTTTTCGGAGGCCCCCCCTAGCGGGGGTTCAGGGGCAGCGCCCCCGAAGCTAAAAACAGATGTAAAATTGCCTTGTAAAAGTATAGTAATTTCTAGTCAATCTAGGCTGTTCATTAGGCAAATGATCTGAAGGTAAAAGTTATGTTTAGATTAGGGTTTTTTTCCCTAGAAGGCAACCCCCTTGTATATATGAGGGCATTGTACTGTGGCTGTGTATTATGAGTGTATTCTCGGAGCGAGAAACAGAGAGGGAGACTATGAGAGAGAACAGAGGATATCACAACGGATCTACTGTAGGTTTTGTCTCTTCATTTTTGTTAGATAATATAAAGGAAGGACAGGCTGTTCGAGGTGGATGTAGCCCAAACTGGGTGAACCACGTATATCTGTGTCTCTCTGGTTTTATGTGTTTTGTGTGGTTGTATTTTCCGCATATTTTATGTGTTTCATTGCTCTATAATATTTAATTTTCTAACAGTTTGTTCATGCTCTGTTTTAGACAAGGTTTACATTTCTATGTTTATTTGCTTCTAAATTAATGAATTCACCTCAGTTCTCATTAAAAATATCTTCCACTTCATCCTATACTCAATGATATATTAAACATGCTTTTAGACTACCTATATAGCCTCACATATTCTCTGCAAATTGACCTTTGAATTCAGACCCAAGAAACCCTACACAGTCTAATCATTGAATTTTCTATCCAGCACTAAAAAAATAAAAAAAATCCTATTTATTGAGCTTATATACCTAGCCTAATATCATTAGATACTCAGTAATTCCTTTGACTTCAAAAGTGAAAACGAGAGAGCCCTCTCTGGTCCTTGTAGGGCTAGCTACCTGACTTAAAGCCTCGTCTATGATTACCTTTCTTCAAACCCATTTTTATATTTGGGAAGTTGGGGAGAGTGATAACATAATGGATTTTGGGATCCCAAAGTGTACCCACATGCGTTCAAAGAAGATTTTGGTAGTGGCTTCCGTTGCGATACTCTTTTTATAGGCATCAAGAATGGCCATCTTAGATAATTTTTCAGCGGCCATGAAAACACAGTCATTTCTATGCTTGGTATAAGCAAGACCTGACATGTAATCCAGGGATATGGATTTCCTGGGCTAGCTAGGAATAGGAAGAGGAGTATAGAAACCTTGCCTCTTAATTGTAGGTTTGGAAAAGGTGCAAGAAATGCAGGATCTGATGTACTTACCAACACCCTATCGAAGGTTTGACCAATAAAAATACTTTTGCAACAATGCCACTGTCTTTTCTGCCCCAACATTTCTAGTGACTTAATTGTAGTGCACCTACCAAATCATATTGGCATAATCGATTTAATGAACAAAAATGTTTCTTAGGTGGCATAATAGCGCAACTTGGAGGTGAAAGTCTCAAACTTGCTTACCTTTAAGGAGAATATGGTATGTGGCACTGAATTTTGGATCATCCTGTAAATATGTGGCCTTTCCAAAGTCTTGTCTCCATAAGAGTCTAGCACAATGGCTAGCGCCATGTCCGATAGTCAGTTGTGGTAGTCTATAACACTATTGGTGCTTCCCTTCTTGTACTTAACATTCAAATGGAACTATTGTACATATGTGGAAAATTTCTGATGGTGATCGTTCTGCAACTTTCCTTGTGTATATATGAGCTACATGGGTCGGTGGTCTATGTGGATGACCATTTCCTTCCCCATAATGTAATGATTCCACTATCAGTATGCCTGTATAATGGAATACATCTCTTTGTCATAGGTGGGATACTTTCAGATTGTGTTTGAAAGTGTTTCACTATGATATGCCACTGGATGCCCCTGATGAGTAAGAAGTGCACCAATAGCATAGTCAGAGGCATATATCATAATCTCAAATGGTTACTGTAGTTCTACTAATGTGAGAATCGATGTACAACATAGGTGATGCTTCAACTCAAAAAATGCCTTCTGTTGGGATTCAAACCAAAATAAATTTTCTTTCGCTCTGCCCTTGGTGACTTGACTCGAAGGCCCAGGGATATGAGAGAAACCCAACACAAGCCTGTGGTAGAAATTGGCTAGACCCAAAAATATGCGGAGCTCTGTTAGAGTGGTTCGGGTTGGCGAATCTTGAATAACTTGTATCTTGGCTGGGTCCACATACACACCCAACTCATCAATGATGTACCCCATATATTGAACCTGGCTCATACCAAAAGTTCAATTCTCCAAATTTGTACACAATTTTTTTTGTCACATGGTTTGGAGGACCCACCATATACGGTGTAGGTTCTCTTCCCAATTCTGGATGAATATCATGATGTCAACCGAATACACTACCATGAATAAGTTGGTCAAGGTCCACAAGTTTTTGTTCATGAGCCTCATGAAGGTTGTGAGATAATTTTTCAACTCGAAAGGCATGACCAACCATTCGAAAATGCCCTCCTTGGATTTGAAGGAAATATTCCACACATCATATGGCTCGATTGGTACCTGGTGATAGCCAGACTTCAAGTCAACCTTGCTAAAATATTTGGCACCCTTGAGCTGGTCCAGAAGGTCATCAATTTGTGGGATTGGATGGCTATTCTAGAAAATGATCTTATTTAATGCTTGATAGTAAATAAAAATCCTCCATGTCTCGACTTTCTTCTGTGCCAACACGACCAGGCTCCCACAGGGTGATGAACTTTCCATGATGTTCCCTTTATGAAATAACCCTTGAATCTACTTCTTGATATCATCATTCTCTAGAATAGAGCGTCGGTAGATTGTTCTATTGGGTAGCAGCATGCTCAGGGTCAGATCGATGGAGTGCTTGACTTGAGAGTGTACAGGTACCTCTATAGGTAAGGTGAAGATGTCCATGTACTCATCCATGACCTTTTACATCTACTGTTGCTATGTAGAGGAGCTCTATCTGGAGGCCATGGAGGTGGCCACAATATTCTTCTTTCCTTGAGAGTGAATCAAAAGGAAGATAAATTTCATGGTCTAGGAAATGATCTTACTGCATTTCTTTGCAGAGATCAAAGAGATGGTGGTAGATGGTGCTACCTTCAGTATCATGTATAAATTATTTCCCAAAGTAAGAATAAGAGTTTGAGGCCTAGATTTATACACAACATGACGCTTACATAAGTATGGTTGAACTAATAATACATCAAAAAATTCAAGAGGAGAAACATCACATAATACCTCATTTGTGTAGGGCTTGATGTTTATGGAAGGCAACACCATTGGCTGATGCATAGATATCCTCCTATGTGAAGCCACCCGATGGTGTATGGATGTGGGTGTGGTGCAGTCGATAGGCCTAGACACTTCACGACCTCTATTGAAATTGGGTTCTATTGGCTATCGCTATTGACAATGAAATCTAGCAGAGAACCCTTCAACCACATCTATGAGTGGACGAGGTGCTCCCCCTTTTCAGGATATTTGGGCTCAATATTCTGGATCTCAGTGGTGGAATGGTAGCATTAGGCTCCACATCAATAACATTCTTCCATTTTTCATTCTATTTTTCAGGTTCTGACTCAGATTCAAAACATGCATATGATTCGGAACCCTTTAGCTCAACCACCAGTGAGTTCTTGGCTCGACACACACTCGTGTTGTGAGTGGGGCTATTATGTAACTCACAAAAAATTCTTGTGTCCTTGTTTTTCTTCATGGTGTTTTTCTTTGCTTGCGGCTTTGATGGTTTTTTTGGGGTCACCTTGCATTGGATTTGTCCTTTTTTCTGTAGTTTGGGGGTTCTTTTCTCTTGCTTTCGATTCACAAATCAAAATTCTCCCTTATTCTATTTAAACTTCTTCTCCATCTTGACAACATATCAATATGTGATGTCGAGTGAGGATATGTCAAAGAAATCCATTTTTTCCTGGATGTACTTATGTAGACAACGATGTTACTTGAGTGCCAAATGCTACTCAAAATCCTTGATACCCAACTCTGTGCCAAGGGTATGAAAAATATTTGTGAACTCTGACACGTCTTGTTCCCTTCCGTCCTGTAGATTGGTACACTTTATGTATTTATCTTCATAGCTCCTGACAGGATAATAATTCTCCTTCATGGCATCTCAAAAATAATTGTAAGTGGGTGCAACTAAAATTAGTGAGGGTTCCCTCTTGTCCCTCTTGTCACGGTAGGTTTCCCGCCAGTACTTGATGTGGGGGGTGAGTTTGAGGAGTTCAAATGTAATATTTTCCCTATTAGAAAAAACATGAACATAAAATAATCCTTCTAACATATTTAACCCTTTATCTACGACATCCACATCTATCTCACCTTTAAATATGGGGATGTCAAATTTTACTTGTACCTTAAAGGGATTTGTGCCTCAAGAGTAGTTGTTGGATGAAGATGCATCGCCTGTGGGTAACCACCAAAATATTTGGGAAAATCAGTCCATCATCATGTTCCTTTTTCACTCGAGGGATTCTTCGAGAAATATTTTGAAAGGATCTCTTGTTACCTCATCTTTCGTTTCTTCCACCATGGGAGTTCGACATGGTTTTCAAAGGTTCAACTAGTTCAAGCCCTAACTCCTTATACCCTGAGCTTGTTGGGGACATGCAAAGAAAAACAGAGAAAGAGCAGACCGCTCTGATACCAATGATCCAAATTTATATAGGAACACAAAAAAATACATACATATACAAACACAAATATGTAGTAGAAATAAAACGTCATTTCATTAGTATCAAAGAAATGAAATATTCTTACATACAGAATGGAAATAAACTAGCTCGAGCGATGGTAGCTTATCTCTAAGAAGAGATGTGGTGGCTACATGCCTCTGAACTATGTTACTATGAGGCTAAAAGGCCTATTTACTATTGATAAATAGTGGAAATGCTAAAAATCCAAAAACCTTACCCTATTGGGATAAATCAGTACATCAACTTCCTAGGATCGTAACTTTGGCATATGATTTTCATTTAATGCAAACAATACCTCATTAGAAATATCTATTCGAGTACTACAATTTTTGAAAGAAAACTTCATTCAAATACGCATAATTTACCATTTTCCAAAAAAATATGGTTTAGGGCATCAAAACATCTCTGGAAGTTCAGGACCCAAAAAAATACCAAAAATAGTAAATTGTGCTACAATTAAGGAAACTAAAAAACTGAAAGAAACAATGGTGGGGTCCAAGCGGAATAGGAAAGTGGCCACCAATATCCACCTGGATTAGTACTACATCCAAATTCACTAACGTTTGCATGCAAATCATTAAAAAAGTGCATCATATCAATGATCCATTCACCCTTTTACATCAATGACAAATTCTTCCAACAACACGTTTAATTTTAGAGAGTGAATGTTAATTTATTGGGAGTATCAGTAGAGTTTCTAAGTTTTTTTTTATAAGAAATAATAATATACATGCAAATTCATTTGGATATCATAAAGGAAATGTGTGTATATATGAAATGCCAACTAAAATGACAATTAGAGAGAGAGAGAGAGAGAGAAAAAAATGATATAAACAAATATTAAATAAATATATTAAATAAATAAACTTTATGCCACTACCATAATGCATCTATTTTTTCATTATTACTCGTATACTTATGAATATGTTATTTTTTTCACAAGTAATATGCCTAAGAAAATATTTGTTTCTTTCTTCAATGTCTCTCATTTAAATATATTTTCACTTTCCAATATTTGTACTCATTGTGTGATTCCTTTTCCTTTTTTATTACATTTTTATTACTGCATATATATATATATATATATATATATATATATATATATATATATATATATATATTATTTTGTATAATAACGATGATGATTATAGATATAGAGTTTGGATTTTCCACAGTAGTGTTTGAAAGTTGTCGATGTTTCGAATCCCAAAGAGGATCCATCATTAGGAAAATGATCATGATTAACATCCACTAAGATTTATAAGGTTTATTAAACCTAAAGAAAGTAAAATATTAATTTGAATTCTTTAACATTTTATTTTTATGTTAAAAAAGTATTGAAGGAAGCATTCTGAAATAACCGTGGTTTTATCGACTTAAAGGGAAAGAAGGTTGGTAGTATGATGAATACTTTGAAAATTAGATCAAATGTGAATGTAAGATGGAAAATATAATAAAACATGTTTTTCTTCTTTAACCCTCTTAGGATCTCATTGGTGACAAGCTCTTTCATTCCATGGAGTTTTGGGAATTGACCAATGCCTAGTTTCACTTTCAAACTCATGAGAATTATTTCTTATGTTGCTAATGTTAATATTCTTCTTAACACTAATCAAGATAGAAGCGTAATTTTGGTTTTCTAGACTGGGGTGTATCAACTCCTTATAATATCTTAGTTTCCTTTTTTCCTCTAACTCGTTATCACCGCACAATTTCTCCATAAATTTGGAAGTAACTAGCTTAGATCCATCTTAACTCTGGATCTATCAAGCACCGAGAGGGATACAATCTCTCTAGGTGAAAACCTATTTTTTGAGTGCAAAACTTGAGGAAAGGTTTTCACCTAGAGAGATTTTATCCCTCTCGGTGCTTGATAGATCTAGAGTTAAGATGGATCTACGCTGGTTTCAGTCATGTGCGGCCAAGGAAATCTATTGATAATATGAGGAACATATGATTAATTTTATCAATAATATGTAAATACATATAATATTAATACAACCATTTTAAATATGCTAAATATGTTTGAGATTTATTGATTCATTTTAATTTTAAATTTGCTTATTTAATTAATGATGAAAAATGATGAAATAAATTTTTTGAATGCAAAGTGACAATGTAATAATATCGAGTGATAGACAATGTGAATAATAAAAATATAGTAAATTACAAATAGCCTTCATTGTGATCAATCTCAAACTATTTTCTTCTATTATTCTTATTGTCACCCTTGTTAGTTTTGTCATCTTTTCATATCGATTATATGAAAACGACAGTTGAAATCATGAATATTTAGCTTGAGCTATTGTATTAAACATCATACTTTGTCTCTCTTGCTCTCCAATATTATTAGGTTTAATTAAGTTATAACACAAAAATAAATCTACATTGTCAATAATATTTTGTGCTTACACTGAAATCAATGCACACTATCAATCCAATGGCTTTAAAATTAATGTACCATCATACATCTAATTACATCAAATCAGAAAAAAACATATACACTAAAATAAATGCATCTAATGCAAGTAATCAAATAGGATTAGAAATCAACATCTACCCTCAAATCAATGCATCTAGTGCAAGTAAGCAAATAGGATTAGAAACCAACATATACACTAAAATCAATGCATCTAGTGCAAGCAATAAAATAGGATTTTAAACCACTATCTACACTAAAATCAATGCATTTAGTGCAAGCAATCAAATAGGATTATAAATCATATATATTGAAATCAATGCATCTAGTGTAAGAAATAAAATATAATTAGAAATTAACATCTACATTGAAATTAATGCATCTAGTGCAAGCAATCAAATAAGATTAGAAATTACCATCTACATCGAAATCAATGCATTTAGTGCAAGCAAACAAATAGGATTAGAAATTATCTACATTGAAATCAATGCATCTAGTGCAAGTAATAAAGTATCATTAGAAATCACCATCTAAACTAAAATCAATGCATCTAGTTCAAGCAATCAAATAGGATTAGAAATCACCATATACATTGCAATCAATGCATCTATTGCAATAAATATTCTTCCCTCTCTCCTCCCTCCATATATATCTATATGTCCCTCCATATATCCTTCTTTGTATCTTTATCTCACCCCCACAAACACACACAATCTCTCACTCCATATTTATCAATCTCTTTGTCCCTCCATCCCTGTCTCCATATATCTCATCTTTCTTTTCACCTTCCATCTATATCTCTATCTCCCTTTCTCTCTCTATATCAACCCTAAAACATACACTCTCTTTCTCCAATCTATCTATTTATCACTCCCTCCTCCTCTCTCTCTCTCTCTCTCTCTCTTCCCCTTCCCTCCCTCTCCACCGCTTATATCTCTCATCCCTCCTGCTATCCTCTCTCCCTCTCTCTCCATATTCCTTATCACTCTCTCTCTCTCTCTCTCTCTCTCTCTCTCCAGATTTCACTCTTTGTGTATTTCTCTTACCTCCCTCTCTCTCCCCCTCCATATCCATCTCTCTTTCCCTACCTCTCCCCACTCTCTCTCTTCCTTCCTCTCCCACCTCTCTCTCTTCTCTCTATCTTCACCTTCCAACTTTGTTCATATATGCCTCTCTCTCTCTCTCTCTCTCTCTCTCCTTCTCTCCTCCCTTCTCTCTATCTCTCCTTCTTTATCTCTTTAGCTCACCCCAAAACATACACACTCTCTCTCCATCTCTCCCTTGTCACTCCCTCTCTCTCTCCACTTGTCACTCTATGTATTTATTCTTCTTTCCCTCTCTCCTCCTATCTTCCTCCCTCTCTCCTCCTCTCCCTCAAGTCCCCTCTATTTTCCTGCATCTCTCTCCCTTTCTCTCATACCTCCCTCTTTCTTCCCCCATCACTCTCTCTCTCTCTCTCTCTCTCTCTCTCTCTCTCTCTCTCGTTCCCATAAAATCCTCTCACTTCCCCCTCACTCTCTTCCTCTCTCTGGTCTTTCATCCCTCTCCCTTTCTCGCCTCTGTGTGTGCATGTGTGTGTCTCCCTCCCTCTCTTTTCCATCTCTCTCTCTCTCTCTCTCTCTCTCTCTCATATCCTCTCTCTTCCTCCATCACTCTATCTCTCTCTCTAACTATGTTACTATGTCCCTCCCTTTTTTCTTCTCTCTCCTTCTCTCCCACCTTGTTTCCATCACTCCTTCTACGTCTCTTTATCTCACCCCTAAACATACATAGTCTCTCTCCATATCTCCCTTGTCACTCCATCTCTCTCCACTTCTCACTCTCTATGTCTTTCTTCTTCTCTCCCTCTCTCCTTCTCTCACTAGTACATTTGGAAGAAATTCTGACACTCTGGTTCCAACACTTTTGTCCAAATGTTGGAAATTTCCCCACAATTTATCAATTTTTCAAATCCTGCCCACAACTGTCGCTATACCAATGTTTAAAGACAAGTGTCGGTATTGCGACACATAGAAGTTACTGTCGGTCTTGCGACGTTTGTACCAAAGCATCAGAATTGCGACAGTTTGGGAAAAATCATCGGAATTGAGACGGATTAGAGCTATGTGTCGCTATTGCGACGTTTGGAGGAAAACTTCGCTATTGCGACAGTTTGGGAAAAAGCATTGCTATTGTGATAGTTTCGGAACAATCGTCGCTATTGCGACAGTTTGGGCTAAGTGTCACTCTTGCGACGGTTTGGGCTAAGTTTCCCTCTGGCGATAGTTTGGGCTAATTTTCGCTATAGCGACGGTTTGTAAATTAATCTCTTTGGCCTCTCCTTTAATAAATAATAATCTAACTTGGGTCCCATTTTTGAATGGTTGGAGCAACATAATAAGATATATTTAGTTTACATATCACATTGTGATGAAGATGGAAGGTGGTTATGATGGGACTTCTAAGGAGTTTCATAAAATATTAAGGACGTGATGCGCTCACTCCTTGGTTCACTTTTAATGTGTGCCACCAACCATGGTCGGGCGCGTCATGTCCCACAGTGTGAGGTCGCCCGACCGGGTGCGTTCAGGTCAGGCCATTTCGTTCGAGGGAGCCCATATCAGTTTTGCTAAGTTGTGACCACTCGAGTGCCTTGTGCACGTTCGGGTGGCCCATTTGCCATTTTCTCCCTTGTGGCATCATTCGTTCGGGTGCGTCGTGTCGCACCGTGTGAGGTCACCCAACCAGGTGCATTTGGGTCGGGTCGTTCCGTTCAAGGGTGCCCGTATCAGTTTTTCTAAGTTGTGACCACTCGGGTACCTTGTGCATGTTCGGGCGACCCATTTTCCGTTTTCTCCCTTGTGGCGTCGTTCGGTCGGGCGTGTTGTGTCATGCTGTGTGAGGTTGCCTGACCGGGCGCGTTCGGGTTGTGTCGGGCCATTTCGTTTGAGGGTGCCCATATTATTTTTGAAAAGTTGTGACCGCCTGGGTACCTTGTGCACGTTCGGGCGGCCCGTTTTCCGTTTTCTCCCTTGTGGCATCATTTGGTCGGGCGCGCTGTGTCGCACCATGTGAGGTTGCCCTAATGGGCATGTTCAGGTTGGGTCGTTTCGTTCGAGGGTGCCTATATCAGTTTTGCTAAGTTGTGATTGCCCGGGTGCCTTATACAAATTCAAGTAGCCCATTTTTCGTTTGCTCCCTTGTGGCATCGTTCGGTCAGTCACGCCGTGTCGCGCCATGTGAGGTCACCCAACTGGGCGCGTTCGGGTCAGGTCGGGTTGTTTCGTTCGTGGGAACCCATATAATATTTGCTAATTTGTGACTGCTCGGGTGTCTTGTGCACGTTCGGGTGGCCCATTTTTCATTTTCTCCCTTGTGGCATCATTCGTTCGGGCGTGTCGTGTCACGCTGTGTGAGGTCGCCTGACTGGGCGCGTTTGGATCAGGTCGTTTCATTGGAAGGTGCCCGTATCAATTTTGCTAAGTTGTGACTGCCCGAGTCCCTTGTGCACATTTAGGCAGCATGTTTGCCATTTTCTCCCTTGTGGCATCATTCAGTCGGGCGCGTCATGTCGCGCCGTGTGAGGTCGCCCGACCAAGCATGTTCGGGTCATGTTGGACTGTTTCAATCGAGGGCACACGTATTAGTTTTGCTAAGTTGTGACTGCCCGGGTGCCTTGTGCACATTCGAGAAGCCCATTTGCTATTTTCTCCCTTGTGGCATCATTCAGTCAGGTGTGCCATGTTGCGCCGTGTGAGGTCACGCAACCGGGCGTGTTTAGGTCAGGCCGTTTCGTTCGAGGACGCCTGTATTAGTTTTTCCAAGTTGTGACTAGCCCAGTGCCTTCTGCACATTCGGGTGGCGCATTTTCCATTTTCTCCCTTGTGGCATCATTCAGTCGAGTGCGCCATGTGAGGTCGCCCGACTGGGCACGTTCAGGTCAGGTCAGGCCGTCTCGTTCGAGGGTGTCCGTATCAATTTTGCTAAGTTGTGACCACCCAGGTGCCTTGTGCACGTTTGGGTGGCTCGTTTATAGTTTTCTCCCTTGTGGCATTGACGTTCATTTGGGCACATCGTGTCACATCGTGTGAGGTTGGCGCCCAACCGGGCGCGTTCCGGTCGAGTAATTTCATTCGAGGGTGCCCGTATCAGTTTTGCTAAGTTGTGACCACCTGGGTCCCTTGTGCACGTTTAGGTGACCCATTTTCCATTTTCTCCCTTGTGGCATCGTTCGGTCGGGCGCACCGTGTCGCGCCATGCGAGGTCGCCCGACTGGGCATGTTCGGGTTGGGTCGTTTCGTTTAAGGGCGTCGTTATCCGTTTTTCTAAGTTGTGACCACCCGGATGTCTTGTGCACGTTCGGGTAGCTCATTTGCTATTTTCTCCCTTGTGGCATCACCGTTCGTTCAGGCGTGTCTTCTGAGGTTGGTGCCCAACCGAGCGCATTTCGGTCGGGCCATTTAGTTTGAGGGCACTCGTATCAGTTTTGCTCAGTTGTGACCACCCAGGTGCCTTGTGCATGTTCGGGCAGCCCGTTTTCCATTTGCTCCCTTGTGCCATCATTCGATCGGGCGCGCCATGTCGCGCCATGTGAGGTTGCCCAACCGGGTGCATTCGGGTTAGGCCGATTCGTTTGAGGGCGCCTGTATCATTTTTGCTAAGTTGTGACTACCCTGGTGCCTTGTGCATGTTCAGGTGGCCTGTTTTCCATTTTCTCCCTTGTGGCATCATTTGTTCGGGCACGTCGTGTTGCGTCGTGTGAGGTCGCCCGACCGGGCACGTTCGAGTCAGGTCGGGTCGTTTCGTTCGAGGATGGCCGTATTAGTTTTGCTAAGTTGTGACCACTCGGGTCCCTTATGCACGTTCGGGCGAACCGTTTTCCTTTTTCTCCCTTGTGGCATCATTCACTCGTGCGCGTCGTGTCGCGTCATGTGAGGTCACTCGACCAGGCATGTTCGGGTCGGGTCGGGCCATTTCGTTCGAGGGCACCCATATCAATTTTGCTAAGTTGTGACCACCCGAGTGCCTTGTGCATGTTCGGGTGGCCTGTCTTCCATTTTCTCCCTTGTGGCATCGTTCGGTCGGGCACGCTGTGTCGCGCAGTGTGAGGTCACCCGACCGGGCAAGTTCAGGTCGGGCCATTTCGTTCGAGGGTGCCCGTATCATTTTTTTTAAGTTGTGACCGCCCAGGTGCCTTGTGCATGTTCAGGTGGCTCGTTTTCTGTTTGATCCCTTGTGGCATCGTTCGGTCGGGCGTGTTGTGTCGTGTCGTACAATGAGGTCACCCGACTGGGCGCATTCGGGTCGGGTCGAGCCATTCTGTTCGAGGGCGCCCGTATCATTTTTGCTAAGTTGTGACTGCTCAGGTGCCTTGTGCGTGTTTGGGCAGCCTGTTTGCCATTTTCTCCCTTGTGGCATCGTTCGGTTGGGCGTGCCGTGCGAGGTCGCCCGACCGAGCACGTTTGGGTCAGGTCGGGCCGTTTCATCCAAGGGCGCCCATATGAGTTTTGCTAAGTTGTGACTACCCAGGTGCCTTGTGCACATTCGGTTGGCCCATTTTCTGTTTGCTCCCTTATGGCATTGTTCGCTCAGGTGCACTGTGTCGCGCCGTATGAGGTCGCCCGACCGGGTGCGTTCAGGTCGGGCCATTTCGTTCGAGCATGCCCGTATCAGTTTTGCTAATTTGTGACCACCCAGGTCCCTTATGCATGTTTGGGTGGCCCATTTTCCATTTACTCCCTTATAGCATCATTTGGTCGGGTGTACCATGTCACACCGTGTGAGGTCGCCCAACCGAGCGCGTTCAGGTTGGGTCGGGTCGTTTCGTTCGAGGGTGCCCATATCAGTTTTGCTAAGTTGTGATTTCCCAAGTGCCTTGTGCACATTCGGTTGGCCCATTTGTTGTTTCATCCCTTGTGGCATCGTTTGTTCGAGCGCACTGTGTCGCGCAGTGCGAGGTCACCCGACCGGGCGCGTTCGGGTCGGGCCATTTCGTTTGAGGGTGCCAGTATCAGTTTTGCTAAGTTGTGACCACCTGGGTCTCTATGCATGTTTGGGTGGCCCATTTTCCATTTTCTCCCTTGTGGCATCATTCAGTTGGGAGCGTCGTGTCCCGCCGTGTGAGGTCGCCCGATCGGGCGCATTCGGGTCGTGTCAGGCCATTTAGTTTTGAGCGCACACGTATTAGTTTTGGTAAGTTGTGACTGCCTAATTGCCTTGTGCATGTTGGGGTGGCCCGTTTTCCATTTTCTCCCTTGTGGCATCATTCAGTTGGGCACGCCGTGTTGCGCTATGTGAGATCACCCGACCGGGCGTGTTCAAGTCAGGCCGTTTCATTCAAGGGCACCCGTATCAGTTTTCATAACTTGTGATCACCTAGGTGCCTTTTGCACGTTTGGGTGGTCCGTTTTCCGTTCGCTCCCTTGTGGCATCGTTCGGTCGGGTGCGCCATGTCGCGCTATGTGAGGTCACCCATCCAGGTGCATTCGAGTCGGGCCGTTTCGTTCGAGGGCACCCGTATCAGTTTTGCTAAGTGTTGACCGCCTGGGTCCCTTGTTCACGTTTGGGTGGCCCATTTTCCATTTTCTCCCTTATGGCATCATTCAGTTAGGCGCGCCATGTGAGGTCGCTCCACTCGGCACATTCAGGTCAGGTCGGGCCGTTTCGTTTGAGGGCGCCTGTATCAGTTTTGCTAAGTTGTGACCGCCAGGGTGCCTTGTGCACGTTCGGGTGACTCGTTTGCCATTTTCTCCCTTGTTGCATCGTTTGGTCGAGTGCACCGTGTGAGGTCGCCCAATCGGGCACGTTCAGATCGGGCCGTTTCATTCAAGGGTGTTTGTATCAGTTTTTCTAAGTTTTGACCGCCCGGGTGCCTTGTGCACATTTGGGTGGCCCGTTTTCCATTTGCTCATTGTGGCATCATTTGGTTGAGTGCGTCGTGTCATGCCGTGTGAGGATGCCAGACCGGGCATGTTCAGGTTGGGTCGAGTTATTTCATTCGACGGTGCCCGTATCAATTTGGCTAAGTTGTGATCGCTCGGGTGCCTTGTGCACGTTTAGGCGACTCATTTTCCATTTGATCCCTTGTGGAATCGACGTTCGTTCAGGCGCATCGTGTCCTGCCGTATGAGGTCGGTGTGTTCCGGTCGGGCCGTTTCATTCAAGGGCGCCTGTATCAGTTTTACTAATTTGTGCCACCCGGGTCCCTTGTGCATGTTCGAGCGGCCCATTTTCTGTTTTCTCCCTTGTGGCATCGTTTAGTCAGGTGTGTCGTGTCACGTTGTGTGAGGTCGCCCCCGACCGGGCATGTTTCGGTCGGGCCATTTCATTCGAGGGCGCCCGTATCTGTTTTTCTAAGTTGTGACCGCCCAGGTCCCTTGTTCATGTTTGGGTGGCCCGTTTGTCATTTTTTCCCTTGTGGCATCGTTCGGTCGAGCGCACTGTGTCATGCCATGTGAGGTCGCCCGACCGGGCACGTTCAGGTCGTGTCAGGCCATTTCATTCGAGGGCGCACGTATTAGTTTTGCTGAGTTGTGATATTCTAGGTGCCTTGTGCACGTTCGGGCAACTTGTTTGCCATTTTATTCCTTGCAACATCGTTCAGTCAGGCACGCCGTGTCGCACCATGTGAGTTCACCCGACTGGGTGTGTTCAGGTCGGGTCGTTTCGTTTGAGGGTGCCTGTATCAGTTTTGCTATGTTGTGAACACCCCGGTGCCTTGTGCATGTTCGGGTGGCCCGTTTGCCATTTTCTCCCTTGTGGCATCATTTGGTCAGGCGATTCATGTCACGCCATACTGTGAGGTCACCTGACTGGGCACGTTCGGGTCGAGTCGGGCCATTTCGTTCCAGGGTGCCTGTATCAGTTTTACTAAGTTGTGACTGCTCGGGTGCCTTGTGCACGTTTGGGTGGCCTATTTTCCATTTTCTCCCTTGTGGCATCATTTTGTTGGGCACGCTCTGTCGCGTCGTGCAAGGTTGCCCGACTGTGCACGTTCGGTTCAGGCCGTTTTGTTCGAGGGCGCCCGTATCAGTTTTGTTAAGTTGTGACCACCTAGGTGCCTTGTGCACGTTTGGGCAGCCCATTTTCCGTTTTCTCCCTTGTGGCATATTCGTTTCGTTGGGCATGCCCATTAAACCCTAATTCCCAACCCCTAACCCAGTTAACCCCCTAAACCATAAACCTCTAAACCCCTAACCCATTTAACCCCTAAACACTAATCCTCTAAACCCTTAACCATTAACCCTTAAACCCTTAACCCCTAACCCATTTAACACCCTAAAACCATAAACCTCTAACCCATTGATCCCCTAAACCCTAAACCTCTAAACCCTTAACCCCTAACCCCTAAAACCCTATTTCCCAACTGGCCTAACCCATTTAACCCCCTAAAACCCTAACCCATTTAACCCCCTACCCTAACCCTTAACACCAAAAATCATTAAATACTAAATCCCCTAACCCCTTAAACCTCTAAACCGCTATAACACATTTAAACCCCTAAACCCTAAACCTCTAACCCCTTAACCCCTTAACCCCTAACCCCTAGCTAAAATCCTTAACTGCTAAATCCCCCAAGCCCCTAAAACTCTAAATGCGCGCCTAACCCATTTAACCCCCTAAACCCTAAACCTCTAACCCTTAACCCCTAACCCCTTAAACACTAATTCCCAACCCCCAACCCATTTAAACCCCTAAACCCCTAAAACCCTAACCCATTTAACCCCCTAAACCCCTAAAACCCTAACCCATTTAACCCCCTAAACCCTAGCATCATTAACCCGTAATGACCCTTAACCCCTGAAATCCTTAACTACTAAATCCACTAACCCCCTAAACCTGTAAAACCCTAACCCATTTAACCCCCTAAACCCTAGCCTATGCATTAACCCGTAACGACCCCTAACCCCTAAAATGCTTAACTGCTAAATCCACTAACCCCCTAAACTTCTAAAACCCTAACCCATTTAACCCCCTAAACCCCAAACATCTAACCCCTTAACCCCTTGATCTGCTAGGGGCTGGTTACCCTTATATTAACGGTGGTGTATTCATACTCCTTCTAAATAACCAATAAAGGGTCAAGAAAATTAACCAATATGTTGTTGCCATTGTGATGAGAGCGTTGCGAGGCATTGCCATTAACTCTCCATTTTTTGATCTCAATTTTTCCACCGTTTTCCCTTTCTCTCATGATACCCGAGCCTTCTTCCTTTCTTCCTTATAATTCCATAATAGTGTCATAGTGATTCCGCCCAACATCTTGGAAACTCTTCCTAGCGTACAATACTATGGACTGCCGGTTTTTCCCGACACTTTCAAAGCATCTCGGAATGACCTCTCTCTTCCCCAATCTCCCTCTCTCCCTCCCTCTCTCTCTCTCTCTCTCTCTCTCTCTCTCTCTCTCTCTCTCTCTCTCTCTCTCTCTCTCACTCCCTCCAATCCTCCCCGCCGGTGCCTATATCCCTCCCTCTCTCCCTCTATCCTTCTTTCTGCCCTCGTTCCATCTTTGTGTCACTATCTCCCTCTCTTACCCTTCTCTACCTCTCTCACTCCTCTCCCTCTCTCTCTCTCAGCTGATCTATTCCTTCTCTCCCCTCTCCTTCAGTTTATATCCATCTCTCCCTTGTGACTTCCCTTGTCTTGCCACCCCTATCAATCTATGTCTTTATAATTATTCCTTCTCATATATATCTAGAGTTAATATATAGCATGCCATATTGGGACATACGATTGGGTTAATTCTGCCTTGTTGGCAAGGTTAAAATGTGCACAAATAGAGACCAATGAAACTATCATCTTAACCCCTAACCCATTTAACCCCCTAAACCTCTAGTAAACCCCTAACCCATTTAACCCCTAAACCATAAACCTCTAAACCCTTAACCCCTAACCACTAAAGCCTTAACCCCTAACCCATTTAACCCCTAGTAAACCCCTAACCCATTTAACCCCCTAAACCCTAAATCTATAAACCCTTAACCCCTGACCCCTTAAACCCTAAACCATTAAAACCTTAACCCAGCTAATCCCTTAAACCCTAAACCATTAAAACCTTAACCCAACTAAGCCCTTAAACACTAAACCTATAAACCCTTAAACCATAAAACCTAACCCCATTAGCCCCTAACTTCTAACCCCTAAAATCATTAACTGCTAAATCCCCTAACCCCCTAAACCCCTAACCCATTTGACCCCCTAAACCTTAAACCTATAACCCCTCAACCCCTAACCCATTTAACCCTCTAAACCATAAACCTCTAAATCCCTAACCCATTTAACCCCCTAAACCCTAAACCTATAACCCCTTAACCCCTAACCCATTTAACCCCCTAAACCTAAACCTATAACCCCTTAACCCCTAACGCATTTAACTCCCTAAACCCTAAACCTCTAAACCCCTAACCCCTAACCCCCAATCCCCGAATAAGCCCTCCAAATTCGAATTAGCTTTGAAGAAGTAATTGTTTTCTTACTTCTATCTGATTCACTATATAATCAGATCATGAGTGTGAGAAGGCTTCTAGTTGTAAGCATGGTTGTGGTATGTTGATGTTCAGACGAAAACTACAACTTGTAACCCTTGATCTACTAGGGGATGGTTACCTTGATATTAACAGTGGTGTATTCATAATCCTTTTGAATAACCAATAAAGGGTCAAGGAAATTGACAAATATGTTGTCAAGTTTTATCTTATCCATCTCTGGGGCAAGCTGCTTTTCCGCTAACTCCACTGCTTTTGATCTCAATTTTTCCAATTGCTTCCTTCTCTCATATGATACCTGAGCCTTTTCCTTTCTCTTTCATTCTAATTCCATAATAGTGTCATGGTGATGCTAGCCAACTTCTTTGGAAAGCCTTCCCAGCAAAAAATACTAGGTTATGAGGGTATCATGTGTTTATGGGTAATGCCATTATTACCATGTGTTTGTAGACTAATTAGTAAATTTTAATTAAATTTACTAATTCATAATTAATCAATTAATACATGATTAAAGACCCCTAATTAAGCAATTGATATCATTAATATATGATTATTCATAATTAATCAATTGATGGCATTAATACATGATTAAAGATCCCTAGCTTGGCCTATTTTTTAAAATTCCAACAAATTAGCCTAATTACCTTACCCATGTGCCCTATTCGACGTATTCAAATTTTCTTAATCGACCTATTCAATTTTTTTTTGCCGCTCCACTTGTTCGACATTTACACCTTCTTTCCCATGATTCCATTATGCCCTATGATGCTTGCTTTTTTCCATATTCTTGCAGAAGCATGGACACTCAGAAACCCTAAAGCGGCCATAGTCCATTAACGGCTCGAAAGCCATAGTAGATGGTGGAGATATTTCGAGTTTTGTCGATGTTCAGAAATCTGTGGGAGATCTGAAGAGAAATCGATTGTGGAATAATGCTCTCTTCTTCTAGAAGAATCAAATTGGTATTTCCCTTGTTTTACCCCATTAAAATTCGTTATTTTCTTCTAAGCTATCTTGGTTATGAGATATAGATGGTTGTAGGTCTGAAATATATTACATTTCTCATGGAAAAATTATACACAACCTGGTTCTCATGAACTTTGAGCATGGAAAAATACTCTTTTTAAAATATTTCTTTAGCATTTGTTTTGATGGCATCAGTAGTAGATACATGAACTTTTACAGTTATCAGAGGCTCTCTTTCTTCATCACTATGTAATAGGATGGCTAACATTTCTGTCTCCGCATTTGTATTCTTACAACTCTTATTGGGATTTACTGGTAGATCAAGATCTGCACCTGTAAGCTCCCTGGCTCTCTGGGCTTGCAGAATCCAATATGTTTGAAGAAAAACATACAACATAAGCGTGACACAAGATGCCTGAGCTACCAGTAGTCTGAGCCAGAGGCCCTAAAAATAAAAATTGAATACGAAATGCATGAGAATAGAAACTGGCATGCCAAAAAAGTAGAAGGAGCCGAGATTGATGTTTGCATCGGTGGTAGGATGGGTTGTTCCCCTAAGAACACCACACCCTATTGTTTGTGGGCAGTTTCCAAGCTCACAGAGGCCTATGATGGGCAATGCCAAAGATTTTAGGGAAATGATTTCTTGGTCGTCCGTAAACATTCTATCCCACCTATGACGAATGGTGGTGGTGAAATTCATGGTTAGGAATCCTAGTACAACAGCCATAGAAAATGCTACAATCATGGCCCTCCATGCGTTTCCAGGCCTGTTGGCACCTAGCTTGTTTCCTACTCTAGTCAAAACCCCAAAGCTCAATGAAGAGGGGAATATGTACACAAGAGAGGTTTTCTGGATGAGAATTCCCATGGAGGCGACAGTTTCTTTAGGATTTACAGGAAGCCCACACAAAATAATCATGAAATCATACCACCACCACACCAGTCAAACAGAAACACAACTCAGGATGGCCAGACTAAGCAATGACCTCCATCCTTTCAAACATTCTTTGGAAAACACTGCTGCAGAAGGATTTGAATCTAATTATTTAGGGCCTGGGAACCAGAAGGCATTGAGTCTCCATTTTTGTTATGGTTGGACTGAAGATTGGAAATGGCTTATTTGTGTGTGGACAGATGCTCGTGGAGAACTACTAGATGTCCATATATTTCCATTTGGTGGGGTTAGTGGGTGGTAGGATACTAAAGGCATTGAAAGTATTTTTATTCAGGTTTTGCAGCAAGGATGCCAATATTTATCAGTTATTCCTGATGTAGGTGGTTATAGACCAAGGAATATTGTGATTGCACATATTGGATGATTTTATGAACTTGAATGCCAAGGTGTGCATGTTTTTCTTTGACTTTCCTATGAATATATGTTGTCCTTACTAAATTTGTTTTTGTGTTTCCATATTTTTAGAAGTTTGAAAATATTAGTAGTCTTGGTCATACTAGTAAACATCCTAACAAATGTTGGGGATGGAGGGTGCAGAATGGCAGAAAGCAATTTTTGCAGTAGGTGGGAATGAAGTTAAAAAATGGCCTATACAGCTGCGGCAATTTTCCCTTGACGTTTCCACAGCAAGTGGCGGTGGTAGTACACTTCAACAGTAAGATATCAATATGATCCAAGATAGGGCTTTGACTTCTCCCAATCCGTCATCTTATCCTTACAGTTCACATTCAAAGTCATCTAGTTTCATTAAAGGAAACCTTGGGTAAGTGAACACAAGAAAGCAGATAATTCTTGGAAATTTAAAAGACATATGAAAGGGTGCTTTTCAGTGGGTCTAGAACATTAGTCTAGTCAGCTTCTGTATAGACCACTCTTTGCAGCTAGTTTGTCCAGTTGAGATGGATTCATTAGGTATTCTTCCCTTTATATGTTTACATTTGCTGTTAATTTACATCATGTTCTTTTAAATGCTATGCTATATATAGGTTTAGAAACAACAAAGATACAAAGAAAGCCTTGTCAAGCTCATGGTGACAGCTCAAAGTGTTATAAAAGTGAATTTGTTCTGCATAATGTTGTGGTCTAATTTTGCCATTAGTTGCTTGTACCTAAACAATAAATGCTGCCATTTGTTTAGTTCATAATCTTGGAGTTTTGGGTGCTGGAATTCAAAAAATCTGACATCAACCTTATAGTGTGATATTGCAGTGGTGTTCTAGGGTACCACTCTTTCCATATAAAGTCAAATATTTGTACCAATTTGTATCCTTTTATCAATCCTTTGGATATTCCTATTTGTAACTGTAAATGTGGCAAGAACCTTCTCAGGGGAATATTTATATGACTGAAAGTGAATACTACAGAAATTCGTAACAGGTTCGCAGTGTTGTACAATGCAATGTTTGAGCTTGTAGAGGAAATGCAAATGGGTTTCTTAGCCATAAGATTATTCCATAGAGGAATGTTCTAACTCAACATCACAATGACACGAAAAACTATTTATTTATGACCTTGTCAGTAGTGCATTATTCTTTTTGTCTGCAAGGGTGCCTCTTTCATGATTTCCAAAATCTCTCTAATTAGAGAAATTTTCTTTTAAATCCTCTATCTGAGATTATAATGTGCATTTTATGGAAGAGACGTAACTTAAACATGGTTATCTATACACGCCTTCTCTATAATTAATCATCAAGATTATTTAAGCAATTTATATTTTTCATTTCAAGAGCATGTGGGGATGCTCTTGTCAATGTATAATAGGTATGAATGAGTAATTATAAAATATATCATAACCTAATACCAAATCATCTATTGGTTTATGTAAACCATATGTTTGATACAGTTGCCAGCACAGTAACAGAATTTGGTCGAATTGGCCCTCTACTGAAATTTAGCCGAACTTTTCTCAAATTTGGATTTATTGGTATAGAAACTGTATCCATCCATATGATATAATTATATTCACTGAAAGTGTCTTAATATTTTCATTAATACCTTGAGTTAGATGCAGCAAGAAGAGTTTAAAAACCATCATTTGAAAGTTCTTGATTAGTGCCAACGGAGAGCTGAGTCTGCTCCTCCCACAAATCTGAATTTTGCACCTTGCCAAACAGGCTAAAATTCTTTCACAAGGGGCTAAAGGCTAAGGAAAATATAGGTCAAATTCTAATATAATGCGAGCTTAAATTTTCTGAGTTAGAGGGTTGAGCTTGAGGGCTAAAACCACATCAAACAGAGTAAAAAAAATATTCTTTGAAATAGCTGCAATACACCTTGATTTTTGGTCCTCTGGTTCATGAGATATGTACCTCTCTGCTCCATTACATATCTGAATTACTTATTCTCTCTACGATTTTTTTGACTGAATGAGAAATAATGGCTTATTTGTAGCATTTTTTTCCCTTTAAATAGGGTTGACCTAGCTTATAGTAGAGGCAACTTGACATGGGTTAATATAGGTGATTTTTCTTCTTAAAAAAATAATTTCTCCTCAATCGAGAGGAGTTAAGAGGCATATTACACCTCATTGAAATGGGATTCAAGTGATATTTAAGCTTGTGCCATCATTTTCTAGAATTCGACGACCTTTGACATATTTTGTCTCTTCAAATACATACAATAACAGTGATCGACTTGTCTTGACATGACCTCAACTTTTCACCTGAGTATCTATATAAATATGAAACTTGTGTGACAGAGATTTCCTTAGGAGGGAACTTGTAATGAGTTCATATCATAAGATTGTATTTTACTATGAAATATTCAACATTTGTATGCTTCAAGATTCATTTTTTTGTGTTAGTGGATGGTAGAAAAGGAGAGTGTGTTGCTACCTATGTGGTCGTGATATTCTAATAGATCTATAAGCCTCAAGTCTAAATCATTCTCTAGCGATTTTCCCCAATAAAACAATTTGTACACTTCGTATAATATATAGTTTAATTTTAGTTAATAAAGCACATGATGTTTATGAATATTGGACCAGGTGTATTGGTGGAGGGCTCATCATCAGAAACTTATCTAGTCCATTTTCCAAGAAACTCCATGAAGATGACCAAAAATATGGAACATTTTTTCAATTTATCGGGTTGTTTTGTAAGTGTTCCAATCTCACTTGATATTTGACTTGATAGCTAAAACAGTGTCTCAGTGGATGAGCCACAATCTATAGAAAATTGATAACCCACTCCATTATGCTGATAAGGATTTTGGGATGTCTGGAGTGTAGCCAAAACACCATGTTTAATTATTGGATTTTGATCTATAGAGTATGCATGTAGCATATGTTGTCGTATTATGCTTATGCTTCCGAATTTGGCTGAAACTTTCTCAAATTTGGATTTATTGGTACATAAAATCTATCCATACATATGATATAATTATATTCATTGAAATTTTATTAATATTTTCATTAATACCTTGAGTTAGATGCAGCAAGAAGAGTTTAAAAACCATCATTTGAAAGTTATAAAACCACAGTTTCCGAAAGCTCACTTCCAAGCAATTATTTAACAGCACTTTGCATATTATGTATGAAAAGTGGATAGTTCTCATACATACCTCCATCAATTGCCACAACGATCCTCATTTTACCTGTCTCTCCAATGACATCTCTCCCTAATTTCTTTAATATGCCCACAATTCCAGCTCCTGCTAAACGAGCAGCACGTACTGCTACAATGTCGCATAGTTCAACTACAAGTTTTCGTGTCCTCAAAGGAATGTGTGATATCCCAAATACATTCTTCAAATTACATTCAACTACGTTAAGGTCACATGAGGTGTCTTGGTGCATAGCAGATATATTTGGGGTAGTTAAGACATATGGTTCTCTTAGTCTTGATGGAATGTTATCTCCAAATAAAGCAGCATCTTTAGCCAATTTCAGAAATAATCTTCTTACAATCTCTCCCAAATACATTCCGAGATTAGCTTTTCTAAGATATGATCGCCAGGATTTATACTTTCAACATCAAGAGCTTTATCAAAGTCCATTACTAGGAGATGACAAGACCAAAACACCGTGTTTAATTATTTTTTTTAAATTTTTTATCAAAGCATCGGAAGACTGACGCCTGCAAAGCGTCGGAAGAGCGACGTTAATTTTTTTAATATTTTTAATTTTTCGTCGAAATACTGATGCCTCAATTGTTGGAAGAGCAACGTTTCTTTTTTAAATATTTTTAAATTTTTGATTGGTAAAGCGACGTTACATAAGCGTCAGACGCACAACGTTTTAAACGTCGGATGATATTTCGTCGGAATTGCGACATTATTTTGAAAACCTAAAAAGCGTTGGAAGACCGAAAGTTTGTGATCGTAAAAAGACCCAAAGTTGTGGTTCGTCGGAAGACCGATGCTTATAAAATGTCGGAATAGCGACACTTTGCAAAACGTCGGAAAAAGTATCAGTATTGCGACACTTTGGAAAAGCATCGGAATTGCAATGTAATGGCTAACCACATTTTGTCCATCCTTAAACTATCACTCTTGCGACGACTTTGTGTCAGAATAGCGACAAAGTGGCCGTCATAAATTGGGCCAAATTTTCTACTCTCTTTCTCTCTCCCCCCTCCAATCTTCCCTCCTTCTCCCTCCCTCTCTCACTCTCACTCTCCCACCTCCTTCTTTATGTCTCCCTCTCCCTCTCCCTCTCTCTCTCTCTTCATCCCTCCTCTCCCCTTTCCTTCAGTTTATCTCCATCTCTCCTTTGTCACTCCCGCTATTTCTCTAGCTCAATCATATGTCTTTGTTCTTCCCTCCCATATATATATATATATATATATATATATATATAAATTTAATATTGTATTAATATAAAGTTAGATCTAAGATTTTTGTCATCCATAATGTAGATAAATATCATTCGGATTAATCACATATTTAGGATTAATCCGAAAGATATCTATCTATAATATAAAGTTATTAAATTTAATAATATTAATATGAATATTAGATTTAATAATAATATTAATATTTTAATATTAATAATGTTTTTTTTTGCATGCTATTATTATTAGTTTGGTCCATAGGCTTCATATATAATTAGATGTTGATTTCTACTCCTATTTGATATATTTTTATTTATTTACCTTACACTTTTATACCTATTTTATAAATATAGTATTTGGCCCATGGTATTAATAATAATTTGTCCCATATTTGGCCCATGGGATTCACCTTAATAAAACCTCTTTTTTGAGTTTTTGTAAATACAAAGAGATTTATGAAGTAAATATAAAAAGAGGTTTTATTTATTTACCATACCTATATTTTATTTATATTTTTATTTGTTTACCATAAACTATAGTTTTATTTATTTATCATACCTCTAGTTCATTTACATTTTTATTTCTTTACCATATATCTTTTTTTCATTTTTCTTAAAACTCTTCTTCTTTTATATTTATATTGTTTAAATTTATTTTAAATTGTTTATTTATATGGTTGTGTAAGATATTCTTTAAGCCCAAATTATTTAGATTTTATTTTTAATTTTATTTTTATTTTTTTTATTTTGGCTTTCGACATACTTACACTTGGGGCCATAATGGGTTGTAGGGTTAATTATGTTTTTTTTGCATGCTATTAATAATATTTTATTCCAAGATATTTGGGCCATAGACTTCATATATAATTAGATGTTGATTTCTAATCCTATTTGATATATTTTTATTTATCTACCTTACTTTTTTATACCTCTTTTATATTTATTTATTTACCATACCTCTTTTATAAATATGGTATTTGGCCCATGGTATTTGTTCTATGGTATTTGGCCCATAGGCTTCACCTAAATAAAACCATTTTTTGAGTTTTGTAAATATAGAGGTTTATGGAGTAAATATTAAAAAAAAAGTTTTTATTTATTTACCATACCTTTAGTTTATTTACCATACCTCTAGTTTATTTATATTTTTATTTATTGACCATTTCTTTTTTAGTGTTCCTAAACCTCTTCATATTTTGATTAATTTATTTTTTAATGAATTTTTAATTGTTTTTTTATATGGTTTTCTAAATTATTGTTTAAGCCGGCATTATTGAGATTTATTTTTAAAATTTTCTTTAGTTTTTATTATTTTGGCTTCAGACATACTTACACATCGGGGTCATACTGGGCTGTAGAATGCGCCTCTTGGTGCAATAATATTTTTAATATTATCTATATTATGCAAGATGATCTCCTCTTGAAGGTGCGTGTTTTGGCGAGAATTAGAAGAAATTTCAGAAATTTGTTGGCATCCATTTTGTATGCCTTCCTCTTACATAAGGTACATATTCATAGCCATTTTTTCAAAGGGGAAAAGGCTTACTTCAATCAAGAGGATATGGTATGGAGTATTTCATTTAATCTTGAGGTTCTGGGTTATGAATTTTTTTTAGATATCTTCAATCTTAATCCAAAACGATATGTATATATTTCAAGCAAAATCCTCAAATCCATATAAAATAAAAGAAGTGACGAGAGTATCAAAGAAGGGTTTTCATCTAAACCAAATCTAAATATCTTCCAATTTATAATTGTTTTCAAATCCATATTAAGCTTTACAACCTTCATTTATCCTTTTATAAATAGTATAAATTCATTGATTCCATCATGGATGACCATTCCAAGATATTTGTATGAAGGAACTTCCTCCAAGGAGTCGTTAGAAATGAAGGTATCATAGGTGATATTTTTGGACTTAATTGTCATTACTTTAGTTTTGTTGGTATTAATATTCATACATATATTTTAGCACATACAATTGAATGTGGGGCTAATATTGCATTTACTAAAAAATATTTTATTAAATTTAATACTTTTTATTATACTTATTGTTGAGAGGTCTTTAGAAGAGATGATGTCATATCATTTCATTTTATGTAAACAAAAATAACAAAATAATCAAAATAAAAATAACCATACATTAATATAAAAATAAAGTATTGACCCATGGTGTTAATATTCATACTTATATTTTAGCACATACGAGTGAATGTGGGGCTATTATTGCATTTACAAAAAAATATTTTATTAAATTTAATACTTTTTATTATACTTATTGTTGAGAGGTCTCCAGAAGAGATGATGTCATATCATTTCCTTTTATGTAAACAAAAATAACAAAATAATCAAAATAAAAATAACCATATATTAATATAAAAATAAAGTATTGACCCATGGTATTCATGTGGAATATATTGTATTTCAAAGGGAGAAGACTAACCTAGATCCATATTAACTTAGTATCTACCAAGTACTGAGAGGGAGATTTGATCCCTCTTGACCCTTGGTAGATCTTGATTTAACTTGGATCTAGATTAGTCTTATATAGCAATTGATTTGAATTTTGACTAGTGTTATTTTTTTTGCTTGTCTAGTTGTGTGAGACTTAAGATGAATATAGGCTTATCCTTTGGCTTGATAAACTACGACCTAGGGGAATCTAAGCCATCAAAATCACTAGGGGATTGCACCCGGCCACACCAACCCTTAAAATGGCTGGATTTTTCCCATAGATATCCAAATCAGTGACCTTCACATCACGGAGTGACTTAACAGCACATCCCATCACCATCTATTCTAAGCCCTATGGGGGACTAGTATTCAATTTTTTTTTTTAAAGAAATGGATCTATATATATTTATATCAAAGAAAAGTGTGAGAATTCCTAACACCCTTACATATTTTCTCAGTTACAGTAGTTTTATATTTATCATAGTAAACTGAGATTTTATTAGTCTCAATATCATTGCACCAATTTATATAATAAAAAATTACAAATATAGATTCTAAAGTAGGACCCTAGAAATAGGACACAATTACAAAAAAAATGATACTTTATATAAATAGGAAAAGACATAACTATTGGAGAAAACCAGAAATAATTCGACGCCTCAGAGAAATCACCCAACACTGCATCCACCCTCGTTGGTACCCCTTGGGAAATGACATATTTTACCACCAGGGAGAGAGGAACCACGAGCATGAGGTCCATTTGAATTTTCCTCTGTATCAAATGACGAGACCTCAAGATCAACAATTTGGTCTATGAGGAGGAGAATTTCCTGCTTTAAATAATCCAAATTGTCCTTTTTTTCCACATGATGATTGAGGATATTTTCCTCCATAAAAGGATGTAAAGAGCTTCTCTACCACTCCACCATTTCCTTCAGCTTATTAATTGAGACCAATAACGCCTAAGAGGCATTTAACATACTATCAATAATAGTTGCAAGCTCCACATAATCCTAAGTATTCACCATGTTGAGATGAAGAGAAGAGCTAACAATGAAACAAACCGCATATTGATAATCAAAACCACCAAGACCATCAACCAAATTGCATTGAGGGAGAGAGAAGGCTGAATACATTGATATATAGAAATAGCTCGAAACTTGGCATGAACCAAACTGCTTTGAAAATACTAAAATCCTCATTAAAAAACTAATAACACAGGTGAGCTACAATTATGGGACAATTAGATCCACATGAAATAAGTTTTTCCTCTATGATTGTGAAATAGTGTTGGATTTGGATATGATTTGAACAATCACCCATTAAGTGGAATTGACTAGAGTTATGAAGAATCACCTTGGTATGTTTGTACTTTTACTCTTTCAATAAACACTTTTTAACCCTATTGTGATTTTGAGACCGAATAAAGAGAGGAATACACCGAGGAGGAAGATCCCGGTGGCCCAGCTCATCTAAAGCCTCCGACAAATGCCGAAAGGAATATTGAAATATAAAAGAATTGGTATAAATTAACATATTATGGAATTCGTATATGGTTCCTCCTTTTATTTAACTGATCTCTCCTTGGGTCATTGTGGACCATTTTTTGCTAATATATCTACCTCTGAGTTCAAATGTCTGAGGATGTGATAAAAGTTTACCTCGTCAAAATTTGACAGTAGATAGAGAATTATTTGGCTAGTTTTTGTTGACTCCTTAGAGATATATCATTTTGCCTTTGTGAATTGGAAAATAACAAGCATCAAATCCCCTAAGAATTTAGTTTTTATATTTTTCTTTCCGCCACGATTTCGAGACCCATAATGCGAAGAAATTTGCATGGTTATTGGTTAGTTTTCCAATACCACAGGTGAATTGATACACTAATTTTCCATAAAGAAAAAATAATATCCCTCCCACTCTATCCTCTCCCTTATTTCCTCCATAAGCTCCATCAAAGAACAAGGAGGAAGTGTATTCTTCTTGGTACCAAACTTTGAAATCTTGTTGGTTCATTCTTATATATGGGACCTTGTTGACATTAGGTTGTCTCTAAAGAATTACGTTCTTAGGTGGATGGAGGCCATATTTTATCCATTCGAGCTCCTAAATATTTAATATTTAAAACTCATTAGGATAAAAACCTTGAATAGAGATTTTCTCCATTAGCATAAAGACGGCCTTGTTAGCAGCTTTTAGGGGAATGGTGCCTTCCTCTTTCAAGAATTATTTTATTTTTGGCAATCTAGATTTCCCAACATATATATTGGGGAAGGGAGACCCAAAAATGAATATGGATGGATGTGTTTTTTCTAATAGAAGGGTAGTATCTTCTCTAGGAAACACAAATTTGGTCCCAAGGGCATGGGATTTATTTTATTTTTTCATATTTAACCATAGGAAATTTTTGATATTTCCATAGAGAAAGGAAAATTCCAGAAGAGATGAGTAATATTTTATTTTTCACTCCTAGAAAAGATACATCTTGTGAGCCCATTGATATTTCTCCTTATGATATTTTCAGCTGTGAATATTTTCCCATGAACTAGAGCCCAGTAGAAGGTGTTGGTTTTGGGGATGTTGCCTTTCCTCTAGATACTACCCATTTTCAATTTGGGGGAGGATGTAGAATATGCTTTATTAGTAAGGTGTATCTTTCCTGAACCAAGTATCTTTGAGTGGGGCTCTTGGTTCAGATATGATAGCCCTTATTTTGGTTTGAAATAGGGTCCATATCTTTCAAATTTTGAATAAGGATGTGCCATTGGGCCAAAAGGTGGAGCAAAAGATGTACCCTTGTCGAACCCTTCCAATATCCCTGTTTTTCCCATTATGATATGTCCATAAAAATTTTATAAACCCTTTCTATCCTCCATTTCCTTAAATCATTGATTTCATCTATATTACAACCTTGGCCAGATGAAGAAAAAGAATAATTCAAGATGTAAATTCTAGCTTCATTCCCTAATTTCCAACTTAAATGATTTATAAATATGGAGGAAAATTCCTTACATAGAGCCCATATCTTTGAACCAGGCCCTATCCAAGAGGAATTTTCCACATTGAGAAATTTTTCTTTTTAAATGTTTTGAAATTATGGTCGATTTCCAACACTATTCAATGTTTGAGACTATTCTCCAGACTATTTTTTCTCCGGCCAAATTCATGTAGAGGCGTCCTTCACCGCCAGAACACCATTTCCTTTTAGGATACAAACTCTGTTGAATTGGACTATATGGAATTTTCTTTGACTATTCCATCCTCCCTACCAAATAAATACACGAAACAATATTCCCATTTGCATTAAAGTAGACTTGGGAGAAAAAAAGCCAGAATAGAGATAAATTGGGAGGGAGGAAAGGACCAACTTGACCAAGATCACTCTTTCTGCTCCACAAAATCCACAAAACTCCCCAACCTTCTATTTTCTTCTTGAATTTATTGAATATTTCCTCCCAACACTCTAAGTTTGTTGAGGCAAGAGAGATTGCAATGCCAAGATATTTTAAGTAGTCCCAATCTACCTTCACAGATAATTCTAAAACCCAAGCTATCTCCTGTAGGGTTTGGGAGGAGTAGTTCTAAACATACAATTGGATTTTTTTCTTTTTTATGATGCCCCCAGATAGACCCAAATACTTATTCAAAATAATTTTAAATATGACATAAATTTTTCTAGAGGCACCTCCCATTCAAACGGTTCCATCTGCAAACTACAAATGATTAATGTCCTTGACATTGGCTACTATGCTTAAGCATTTTATCTTTCCTTTGAGATAAGCCACTTCCAAATTCCTGCTTAGAGATCCATACATTATAATTTAGAGACATGGGGAGAGGGGGAAACCTTGTTAAATGCCTCTAGAGTCAGGGGAGAAAGGAAAATTATAACCATTGATGTGGGGGGTGATCCAGGCTCTCCAGAAACATGCTTTTATCCACAAAATGAACTCTTCCAAAAACCCTAGATTTTTTAGGGATTGCAGTAAGGAGGGAATGACAGACACCACCAAAGGAAATTTCCAAATCTAATTTGATTACCATGCTAGGCTCTCCACTTAGTTTACTCGATTGAATGGCCTCTTGGACAAGGATAGCATTATCTAGTATTTTACCATTAGGGTGATTTTGAGGTCTAAAATGGGCCTCCTAAGGAAATTATAAAATAATAGTGGAAATAATAAAATAATATTTGACTACATCATTAAATTTTAGAGGTAACAAAGAAAAAACTATTTTTTCAATTCGTATTTTCAACTTATCTCCCTATGGGTTTACTCAAATTTCAAGAGGAAACACTTGTTAGATGCATAATTTTATTCATCATCCAAGGAGTACCTGTGTTTCATGCTTTCAATGGAACCTAATATACGAAAAATTAGAAATACATGAAAAACGTGATTGCAATCATGTATTTTTAATGTAGCAGAGTCTATCGAAAGTATGCAACATGGGTACTCCTTGGATGAGGAATGAAATTTTGCATCCAACGAGTACTCCCACTCGAAATTTGAGTAAAACCTTTGGGAGATAAGTTGAAAATAAGAGTTGAAAAAAGTAGTTTTATTATTTTATTATTTTATTATTTTTTTACCTTTTTACTCCAAAAATGGTGAATCATCCCCCATGGTTGACATCATCATCTTGAATCCTATTGGTTCTTATAAAGTTTATTTTGGTTGTATTGTACATTTCTCTTAGGAGGCTCATTTTAGACCTTAAAATTCCCCTAATGCATTGTCATAGAAAGCCTTTTTGTTTTTCGAAAATGATTATAGGTAGAACAATTCTAAGTTTGTTGACAATGAATTTCATGAGGATATTGTATGACGCATTAAAAATGGATATGGTTATGAATCGAGTGAAAGAGGTGGGATTATTTTATTTTTGGATAAGGGAAAGGAAGGAAGAAATTTTTTTTCCTCCAATTTTCCCTTTGCTCCTTCAAGAGTTCATCATTATCATCAAATCATTTTTTATCAAATACCAGAACAAGCGATAGAATGATATTGAAAATCCATCTGGGCTAGGGGTTTTATCATTATCTAGATACCAAATAACATCGATGAACTCATTTTCCTCTATGGGCCTCATTAAAAAAATTTTATCAGTGCTACAAACAAGGGAGAGAATGCAATATATAAGGGAATCAACTTCATTAGAGTCATTTTCATTGTTTTCAAAATACAAGTTCTTAAAAAAAGAGTAGGATTCGAGAAGATGGATATTTTTTACTTACCTTCCAGAACATTCTCCCTGACCCTGTTACTAATTTCTTGGGCCTTTTCCTGCCTATGGAAGAAATATGTTGCGATATCCAACTTTTAACCATAGGCTTCGAGACCTCACTCTCTAGTTCTCTTCCTCCTACCTGTTGAGCATTAGGATGTGTTTGTTGATATTTTTATCCTTTTCAAAGTGCTAAACCTTTAAAATATTTGTCTCCATTTAATCATGAATAAATTCCATCTTCTTTAGTAGCTTTTCTCTTTCTTGACCCTGGGGCTTGTAGTGGAGTTTGGCCCAGGTTATGAGAATTTTCTTGACTTAATTTAATTTTGATTACCATGCAAATTCCAAGGAGACCAAGAGTAGGAGATGCCAATATTTTTTGATTAATTCGATAAATACTTTATAGTTCAACCATATAGGGTTGAAACGGAAGGGGATTGGGCCCAAGTCCTATGGGGGATTTAAAACTAGGCTGATGGGTTTATGATTCGAATTTTCTCTACCAAGGATGTTGGAGTAGCACTCTATTCCTTTTAGGATCCAACTTCTATGGATGAGGAAGTGATCAAGTCCTCCATTATTTCCCAAAAAGGGTCATGAATGATTGTTATTCCTTTATTTTATGACGGAAGGAGAGTGACATTGAAGTTCCCTACAACTCTGTAGTCCTCATGCCATTACTGGTCTTTCAAGCTTACCAAATATTCCCAAAAATATCCTTTCCACTGTACGTGGTGGGAGCATAGACATTAGCAAAAATGTTTCCTTCGTTTGAGTGTATTATAAAAAAACTACAATCCAAAACTTGTATTTACCATGTTGGATGAGTTTATAATATGAGGTTAACCAAAGAATATAAAGACCCCCAAAGGATCTACAGGAACTTTGGGCCACCCCTTCGTTGTTTCTCTAGAAATATTTTGATAGTGATAACATCTCTTCTTCTACCAGTTTAGTTTCTTGAATGGAAAGAAAATAAGTCTTCTCAGTTTTAATTAGATCTTTAACTTCTCGGGACTTGATAGGGTTTCTCGATCCCTTTATATTCAATGAAACAAATTTCATTTGGTTTTTGACGTAGATGACTTACCTCATCCTCCTTTACTGCTCCCTTTTTATTTGTTTCTTACAATCTTTACAATTTCAGAAATTTGGGATTGATTTCCCAATTTTATTTTATTTTCTATTTTCAACTTCCTTTATTTTGCATTGGTAGGTATTCCTTTTTCCTTTAGGTTCTCCACTTTCATGTTGGATGATTCACTAGTCCACTTAATTTTTTTCTTAGCACTCTGGCCAAGACCTAGTTAGTTTCATCCTCTCCTCCATGTGATTTACTTTCTTTTCACTTTGGGCTAGGAGTGATACCCTCAGGATGAGGTGAGGGCTGCTTCTAGTGGGAAGGGGTAGCATGATGAGGGATATCCAACACGATCAAAATAGCTCTGGGGGTTCTCCTCCATCTCCTATTTAGATTCACACTCCCGAGAAATATTATGAACTAGAGTTTCATTTTGGACCAACGGCTCTTGAGTAACCTCATCTTGAGGCAATGCATAAAATGGGCTATCAGAGGAGGAAGAAAGATTATGCGAGGAAGTTTTTACCTTCAAGATTCCTTTACTTTTATTTACATCGCACCTCTAAGTGTTCCATTTCTCATCATTGGGGGGACCAGAGGAAAATTTTTACCTTTTGCAACCCTGGGCAAAGTGACAATATTCATGAAAAAGCTTGCACTTAAAAGGGAGTTGTTCATAGTCTAGGGATTGAAGAAAGCTCCACTCCCCCCAAGTGAGAATAATCTTTGATGGAAGGTAATGTTCCATATCAACCTTGATGCAAATTTTCACGTAGGAAAATTGTTGACTCATTGGCTAGACCTTGTCAAGATACCAACTTACTCCATTCCCGATAGCGTTGAGACAATCATCGCTCCAACAAGGTAGAGGGAGATGACGAAAATTTACCCAGACAGGAAATACTTTGGGAACATCCTCGTAAGGGTTGAATTCTAGGTACCAGGCATTGAGGTACATGCCCGTTGCAACAAAAAAATAAGGGTAATTATGAAATATCAAGTCCCTGTCCTCCTTGATTCGACCATAAGAGCGAAAAAAATGTTTCCAATGGAGTAATTGGAAATTTTACCTTTCATCATTTTCTTACAGGTGTGTTCAACCCACTATTCTACTAACTTCAGGGAGTGGCACATTCCCATAAAATTTCTGACTAGGGCTTTATCAGAATAGGTTAACAACGTCCTATGAAAACTCTGAGGCAGAGCGATGGACGAGATGTTCACAAATTTTTTGACAAAATTTATTGTGACTCCTTCAGCCAAGGGTTTTCTTTGAGATTTTGAACCAATGGATGGAAAGCTTCCTCCTTGGAGATAGAAGGGGCAAGTACTATGCCTGATTCCATTTCCATTTTCAGACAGAGTGTAGGCCACCAACGCTCTAGAAGAGATTAGGGTTTGTGAATTCAATGAGGAGAAGAAGGAGAGTTTCAGAGAGATAAACAGAAAAGGCTAGTATTAATTTTTGACCATTTTTTTTTCTATATTTTTTATGATTTTACATTAATAAATTGATTTTTTTTAAATTTATCTATTAGTTGACTAATTAAAACTATTATTGCAAAACACTAATATCATGTAGATAAAAAACACACTTCATTTAATACAATAGATTTTTCATTATTAATGCGATTGTAGTGATTTTATCCAGCCAAATCTGCATATCTTACTGAATCCCCAAGACTTGAACCATTTCTTCCAAATTTCATGAGAATATGGCATTCCCCATATGTAGCAGAAATATTATTCAATGTATATGTTATAGTCCTATATTATAGTAATGAAAGTCAAGTTTGGTATTTTTATTATTTTGGTCAATTTGTAAAGTGTTGTTATGATCTCATAGGGATTAAGTCTGTATATTTTATAGATAATATGAGATCAAGTCTTAGTGTCAATTTAGAATAGGATATATTAAAGTTTTGAGTGGTAAAAAAAAAACAAGTTATCAATTTCTTAAAAGGTATAGGTTTAGTAAGTCTAGGGTTAATCTGTCATCCAACTCATGGATAAAGCTAATAATTAGTATGGATTTTCATTATTGGGACAAGTTAGTGGCATATTTTCATTCAGTTGCATGGTCAAATCAGATACTACATCATATCCTTGTCACCATAAGTTGTTGCACTTTTCCTTTGCAATGTGTTTAAGAATTAGTCATTATTGGAATTAAAGGAAGTCCTGGACCACGTGGAGGATTATAAATATATTTTTTATGTAGAAATTATACAAACGTATGTATATCAATGGATTCAATCTGATCAAGAAATTTATTAAAGCTAGATACTAAATCCTTCTACAAATCAATTGCAGAAAATAAAAAAAAACTGCCAATCACAATAAGCAAAGAAAATCAAATCCAACCACAACGCAGATAATGGGAAAGCTTCCTGCCCAAAACCCCTCTATATTCTATTGTATATTCACCATGGAATCATGAAACAATTACAATGCACTCTTCTCACAAGAGTCTCATGCACTCTCACAACTGTCTCTCACTGTCCCAGACAAAATCAACCAACACTTGGCCATTTATCAGCCACTCAAAAGCCTAACTTGCTTTCCAAATTCATGTGGAATGCAATCCATATTCTTTAGTATTTTCAGCCTTCTAAAACTATGCAAGGATCTTGAGCAATCTAGTGGATGTCTGGTTGCATGTAGGCAACCTAATAATCACACAACCGATAGTTAAAATCCCTTTAACCTTTATCTCAACTGGGTCTCCACTGGAACTGACATGCATGCATATATTAATAGTAAATCATCATTTTAATGGAAGATCACTGATTTTGAATAAAATATGATTTAATTCACTTTAGCTCTCACTAGTGCAACAAAAAATTACAAATATTTCAACTGAATTTAACTCACCTAACCGAGTTAATTGATTACTCGCCCATTAAACTAATGAACCAATTGCAATTCGAACTCCATAACTAATAGAATTACTCTACATTCCTCACCAACCACCCTCAACTCGAAATACATGAGATAACTGAGTTTATCACACTCAGTTAACTATTACAATTGATTATAAAATAATATTTCATTTTATTGTCAAATTTATTTAAGGGAAAATAAATTAGACATTGCACCAATTTAATTAATTAAATTGGCCTTCACACTAATGTATCACTAGGACGTGTGGTCCCAGACTATTGTGTGTGCTGCAATTTCTTGCTGGAATTCAACACTCCCTCTCAACAAGAAATGGATTATCTGCGCTTGATCCTGCCTCTATGGTATTTGAATTTTCTCCTGGCGGGGGCCTTCATCAGAATATCTGCATCCTAATCCTCCATGGGAAGGGACTAAAGTAACATAATGCGCCTCTTAACACAATATTTGAGATGGTGGTAATAGATTTATATGTGCTTGGACCCATCATGGAATACCGTATTAACCGAGAGTTTAATGCAACTCTGGTTATCACAATGTATCAGATCAGATCCATCTAAGAACCAAACAAACCAACCAAGATTTTTCTCATCCAGATGGCCTCACATGCATCTTGACTTGTTTCCATGTACTATGCCTCAGCTAAATTGAGTACCACAGATCTATGCTTCCTACTGTAACAAGAAACGATTGTTGATCCTATGCTGAAGATCCCTCCTAATGTGCTCTTTCTGTCTAATGGACTAGCTGCCCAATATGAATCCGTGAATCCTTGAATCTTCACTCACTCTATCTATTTGTACCATAATCCATACTCTTTAGTGCCTCTGAGATATCTCAAGACATACTTCCCTGCCTTCCAAAAGATCTTGGTTGGCTTAACGATAGCTTGACTCAACTGATTAACTGCGTAGAAAATCTCTGGTCTGGTGTTCACCCAGTACATCAGTGAACCCACTAGCTGACTCTAGATAATATTGTCCACTTCTTATCCTGAAGTAAAATCCTCTTTCCTCCAATCTCCTGGAAGAGGATTATCCATGGGTTTATATTTCTCCATGTGAAACTTACCCAAAATCTCTTTGGCATAATTTCCTTGAGAAAAAAAAGTCTCACCATCTAGCTGCCATATTTCCAAACCAAGGGAATAGTGAAGGAGTCCCATGTCCTTCATTTTGAACTCCATTGCAAGATCCTCCTTGCAATAATTTATCAGCTGCTCATCACCTGTCAAAATTATATCATCAACATAATGTACAATAATCAAGAGCTTACCATCAACCACAATCTGGTACAGGTTTGCATCTGCTTCACTTTTGGTGAAGCCCAACCTGGTGTAATACTTGTCAATCTGAGTGTACCAAGCACGAGGTTATTGCTTCAGCCCATGCATTGCTCTCTTGAGTTGGCACATATGCAACTCATTGTCAAAGATGTAGAAACCTTCTGGATGCTTTATGTATACTTCCTCCTTAATAACTCCATTGAGAATCATAGTTTTCACATCCATATGATGAATGTGCCACCCCATCTGTGCTGAGGGTGCAAGGATAGATATAATGGAAGAGTACCTCGCGACTGGTGTAAAATTCTCCTAATATTCAATCCCCTCAACTTGTGAGAATCCCTGGGCCACAAATCTGGCCTTGTAATTTGTTAATGTGAATTCTAATCGCAAGTGTACGAAAAAAGCTCACTTTAGCTATGCATAAAAAAAAACCCTAACATCAAAGATGGCTTCCAATTTCCTTAGATCTGTAGTTAGTTGACCAAGATAAATGCTACAAAATCCAGATCTATGAAGTTAAAGACATTAACAATAAATAAAAGAAAAATTTGCTCCATGCATCCAATAGACAAGACAAGAATATTTTTTAAAGAATTTTGTATTTATGACACCCGGGAAGGGAACAAAGAAAGATGTTACCAGTACCCCTCAATGGAATGGGTTCTTGTATGTCCTCAGTGCTTTAGATCTAAGATCTCTCTCTCTTGATGGTGTAGAAAACCCAGACAAAAATGGAAGTCAAAGGGAGCTCACAAGAAAAATGGTAGCAAAATATGACGATGATGGAGGATCAAATTTAGACCAAATGTATAGATCCAGAGTGATCTTTAGGCAACAATGTAGTGAATGAATGGAAAAACCCCTCTATTTATAACAAAATATTGAGTTAGTCTAGATATTGGTGCATAATTAAAATATTATTAACCAAATCTAGATCCAAATTTTATGGAATATTTGATTATTTTGTTGGAGGGAAAAAGAATAGAATTGTCTTTAGTGCGAATTTTTGAAGTTTCAGGTGCCGGAATCCGGTGAAAAATTTTCAGGTAAAATCTTAGTTTTTATTATTCAAACTGGTTTTTTGACTCTATATATGGATTTAGCACCCTCAAAAACCTCTAGGGCACTTCGATTGTGCAAAGTTAGCAATCAAAATTCTCTTTTCAATAAATTCATGTCGGAATTTAGAGAAATTACACCGTAAAAAGTCACCGTAAAAGCCTTCAAAATTCGCACTAAAGACTACTCGAAAAAGAATTTGAATTTGGTCAAATCCCTTTATTTGTAAATAGTAAATAAATAAATGATTTATTTATTATTTTAATAATGTGGTTGAGTAATAATTAAATAAATAGTGATTTATTCAATTATTTATAAATGATTTAGTCAAATTTAACAAGGAATATTATTTAAATAATGTTTAAATAATTATTCCTAGAAAATAATAAGATAAATAGTGATTTATCTAATTAATTTTCGTGTTTTGGGTTAGATATGACCAGGAATATTAATTAAATTTTTGTTTAATTAATTATCCCTTGAGGAAAATCAAAGAAATAGGGATTTATTCAATATTTCCTCATAGGGTTTCCTGTTTAGACCATAAACAACTTGATAAATTATGGATTACTAAGTTATTTTTCATAGTGAAAGCAATTTTAATACAGTAAAATTGGTCTTACATCGTGTAGTTTGGTCCATCTAATAGTAACAGGTTAGATGACCAAAAATTGGTGTAACAGATTGACCCCCAACGTGTGAGCATTAGGAGCTAATCGTATGACCAAAGTACGTTGTAAGAACTCAATCACTAGACACCGAAGGGAGACTCAGAGGGAGAGATAGAAATATAAGGTAGACTAAAACATGAGAGGACAAGACCCTGAGGAGGTGAGAATTACAGATGTGAAAAGTCTCTTTTATTTGTGAGTACATGTTCTACATGAGGCAGGGGCGGCATACCTATGCCCGCTCAGATAACAAAGTACAAAGAATAATGCGTCCAGTAAACAAGGCACTGAACTACATAGTACATGCTGGAATAAACATGTGCCAGATAAAAACATGATAATGGATCCCATATACATATTGTGCCTACGACAACAGCCAGGACTTATAAAATAATATCCGAGTACATGAGATATAAGTACAACCAAAGAGGCCCTGTAAAATAGGAAAGGGCTCTGAAAATTTGAATGATACATGCAAACTAAAATGCGTTGCAAGCGGCTGAGGCCGAAAACATCAAATATATGGAGTTTCATCCAAGGCTGTAATATAGAGGTCATTTGGGCATGTGGGGGGATACCTGAAGGGCCACCCCCTCATGATGTTTGAAGCATCTCACACACACTCAGGAATCACTGGTACAATCTGCTACATCACTGAACCATCAAGTATACTGATCTCGATCATGCCATAAGGAGCTCGAGCTGAGAAACAATGAAGTCAAAGGGAAATAAAGAGTCCCTTTACCTGATCCGAGGCAATGAACAAGAGTGGAAGCTAGAACAAAGTTACAATGCCCTCTAGACTTGTCTTCTGGAATGAATAAGCTAATGTCGACAGAAGGAGGTCCGCCATAGGTGAGGCAATAAGGGATCCTCAATTGGAAATAATAATAGAGAAGGAGGTTCGCTATAGGTGAGGCAATAATATTAGAGTGACTAGCGCTTGGGTACTGAGTAGCGTGTTAATGACTTCCCTTGTTAGAGCATAAAGGGCGTGGAAGACCTGGCAGCTACTAACATAATACTAGAGGGGATAGGGGATAGTATGATTGAAGACAAAAATGTGAGACACGAGAGAGGAACAAAGAAATGAAGGATGGAGGACTATAGCGAGATACAAAGGGACTCGGGATAGACTCCATGGATGCGATGATGACTCAAATCAGATGCTGTAAAAAAGGGCGACTTGATGATGCTTCAACACAGAAGAGGTCCGGTGGGTACCATAAAAACATGGGTAGAAGATGGTTACTCATGATGAAAATTGACACGAGCATGGTAAAGTATGAAGGAAAAGTGGTGCCCCAAGTATGAGTGTTGCAAGTGAAGATATTCAATTTTTAGGAGTGGTGAAGTGACCCTTCTTGGAAAATATGTGTCCGAGTGAAGTATCAAATCAGAAAAAACTAAAGGATACCCATTTGAGAACTCGCTTAGGGATTTCCAACTGTGCTAACAGTTTGTCAAATTGAGCTACAGTTTGATCACAGCTGGCGAAAGAAAAATCTGGGGTTTCTCTTTTAATAAGGCATTTTCCCTCCAATTTGATTGATTTGCAAGTGTAGCTGTGGTGAATGTAGAGAGAAGAAAAGGCTCTAAATCTTGTGGCGAATGTAGCGGACAAATAGACCATTGGAATCGAGATCCGTCAGTTGCAGGTAAGTGGCATAACCCTACTCTTGCATTTCAGTGGATTGGAAGTTTAGTTAGGCACCTAGAGCTCTAGAACAAACCCCGACTCTTATTCATGGTTGGGTTGCACTTTTTGGGGAAATATCTGTGACTTGGGTAGCAATTTTTGGGCAAAAAACTGTGACCTATCCCAGGAGTTGCCTGAAAAGTTTGACCTATCAAAGAGGGGGATTTTAGTGTTGTTTCTTGGATGAGAGTGGGGTTTTTATGGTTGAATGCAGTATTTCCTTTTTTTACACTGACAAATATGATGGTTTTGTGTAGATATGGCATAATTGAGGATCAAATGGAGAGAGAGAGACCTGCACACTTTACAGTCAGATATTTGAGAGGATCATGGTGTCTGCAGTGCATTGGATAGGTTTGGGGTCCTAAATTTTGTGGAGAACCCTTTGATGAGAGCTAGAGAGCCCTTGTTGGGCTCGATTTCCAGCTATTAGGATCTGGATCATGAGATATTTATAGTGCACGGCCACTGGATAAAGTTGACTATCCAGGATATATATTTCCTGACTAGTCTCCCACCACTTGGGATGGTGGGGAATATGCGGCTAGTGTTACCGTGAGGGTGGAACATCACGGATTTTTTAGAGCACCATTTCCAACTAGATCTCCATATGAAGTGGACACAAATACCGATCGGGGATCTAGAGAGGCTAGAGACCCATGCTGTGGCCACAGCGGTGCTGCGGATCCTAGGCAACCAGCCACTCCACCACATCACTGGGGGTCATATGATGCTTGTTGAGAGTGTGTTGAGTGGGACTTACTGTGGGTGGGCCCAAATTATGTAGTCTTCATTGAAACAATAGTTTTTGCTATGCAAGCGACAAGTGAACCATGACTGTGCATATTGCATGGTGTTTTGCTCACTCTTCTTTGAGAAGATCCTGACACTCCAACCTTGCATACAGATCCAGGATGGGGGCCTGAGAGAGCCCGAGATGCACCACTGGGGGAGGGGGAAGTGGGGTAGTCATATGGGTGTTCCAACTCGAGTTTTTCTCTCATTGGGATCATATTCCATTGTACATAGACGATTATCCTTATAGTGGGATGAGTTCTCAAGGGGGCCCATACTTTCCACTATCGCCTGGTCGAGTATGGGGGCCCGATCGCAAGTGACAAGTTGCTAATATTTTATGTGCATTTTAAAGTTTCAGAAGATTGTATATGGTACTGATTCATTCACTTTTGGTATGCAAATATAGCACCTATGAAACTAGCCAGGTACATGGGATGACATGCAGTAGTAGGAGCTATAGGACCTAGTGGGCTGAGAGCACCGCAAAATGAGGATGCAGTGGCCCTTCTGGAGGACATCCGTCGTAGATGTGAGAGGCTTCTAACCAGTGTTTTAGAGCGTCGATGGCAAGAATTGGATGACCAGTACATAGAGCCATGTATTGGTCTACCCTCAGAGTGGCGAGGGGTCATGCGGCGCATGGCGAAGGCCAGAGAGGCGATGCGTGATCTACGAGCTGCAGGAGAAAAGCCATTGGCCCGGGATCCTCCAGAGAGTGATTAGGTGTAGGGGCATGTGGTTCCCCCAATTTTGCATTTTTGTAACATGCTATGGGCATGTCAAATGTATCAGAATTGATGGAATCTAAAACATTTTGAATAACACATATAATGGATATGCATCATTTTTATGGTTTATGTTATTGCCTTGTGTTAAATGCGTGTGGTAAATGCCAATCTAGAATATTATTTTCAATGCTATCTACATAGTGATTTTTTTCTCTAGCTACATGAATGAATGTAATTATTCTGAATTCACGCATCAAAATATTCACTCGTAAATATCCTCTAAAATGGATAGGATTATGCACACGATAGACACCATTCAATTGCATGAGAAGAAGTAGGGAATCTAAATGAACATGAAGGTGAAGGATGCGATGGGAAAGGGCATCATCTAATAAACATCACACTACATCATATTTGGCCTAGTTATTGTTGGAAGTACCAATGGATATTCCATTAGAGAGAACAAGCAAATGTAAGTGGGTAAAAATGGTGCAACCTGCCGAGGCTAGATTTTAGGAGTAGCGACTTGCAGCATTGACATAACCAATATAAGGTGTGGATGGGGGGTCCATCTGAAAGGTGCCACAAGACAACAAATGAGAGGATGATGAAGAATGCTGGAAACCCGAACGCAAGGTAGAAATCAAATGAACACTACTAGAGGGAGTGCTCTAGGTAGGATGACTACCACCCGCATACTGACGAGTATTTGGTGTGTCAGAGATGCCTTAGGGGCATCTTGTGCTTAGGTCGCGAAAGTCACCATAGACACGGATGGTGCCATTCCTCTTATGGGAAGGAAAGATGATGTTAGGAGTGGAAAATTCTTCCATGATGTCATCGTCACAGTAAAATATGGGGTGAATGGTGGAAGGGTAACCACATGATGTGGCAAAGCTACCCAACTCATCATCATGAGAAGAAGGTTTTTTGATCAATAGTTGTCATTGATGTCAACCCAAGAAGCACCAGGGGCTACCCCAATATTGCATGGGAATTTTGACCTACCAAATTAATATATTCTGGGTCAAGAATGCTTTTGATGGTTTCTACTTATCGATATGTTTTTGTTGATATATGGCATGCCACGTAATTCTTCATAGTTTGAGAGATATTCATGTTTCAAGTTTGTACCTCCAGTTAGTGGGCTAAAACCCCATGGGATTGTGGCATGGGTCATTGAAAATTCATAATTAATTTTTTTTAAGCTCCTAAAATCCCTCCCACGTTCACTTGTTGAAGCCCCTCTCAACCTAAGAATTTATATAAATTGTGATCCTCATATCCTCCTTATGCAAGGTATTTCGCCATTTGAAATAGGTCATCGTGGAAATTTTGCTCTAACTTTTTTTCTACGAAGGTCCAAAATTTGAAATTTTTATGAGGTGAAGCCTAAATCCTAAGGAAGCTCTTGTGAAAAGTTCAAATCAAGGTGCACAATATTTTTGGTGATATGATCTGTGGAAGTCACTTTTTTTGTAGGCTCCTGAAATTCATCTCAAAGAAGTGACCTTGGGAAAATCATCATAACTCTCTCTTTAAGTATCGGATTGGAATTCCATAAAAATTGGTAGATAGTACATGTATGACAATTCTCTCTCTATAAATTTCAGAGCCGAATGAAGAAACAGTGACACGTGTCATGTCGTATCAGTTTGCTCTACTGAAATAGTCCATAATTAGGGCATTGTGAGAGATTGGGCACAAATATCCCTTGAAGAATCCAAATTGGGTCATACCTATGGCATTGTAAAGATGACTCAGAGGACTACTACAAGACCAAAAATCACATATTGGGGATCTGAAAAAACAGATATACACCAGATTCAATATCGAACTCCTAGAAGGAAAGAGAAAGCTAGATCATTTGTTGTCAAGGACTGCAAAGGACCAGGATTTCTAAGGTAGCAAAGTAAAGAAAGGTGCAGCAGAGGGTAGCATGAAAATATCAACAACAAAGGTGAAGAAGAACAATAAGAAGCTCATCACATAAAGTCTTCAAGTGGGCAACACTGCATACAGTCACTGTAAAGGTATCATTGTACTAATTCATTTTAAATACATTATTATAAAAATTGTACTAGTGTCTATCTACCAAGAGTTGAAGAGGCAGTGTCAGAAGGTCTAGGATCATTATTAGGTGGTTGTGTCATAGCTGGGGTTATGGTCTAGTGTATCTTCTTCTTCTACATCATTCTATATCATTGTAAAGTGGACCATTTTCCCTGGTACAGGGGTCCATTCTTCTTTTATTCTTCTATAGGGTGGTAGGGTGATGCTAGGGTGAGTTGTAGCTCATAGGGTATTGGGGCATCTGTTTAGTTGACTATTGAAGAATCTCAGGCATTGGAGCATCCATCCAGTGGGAGCTGGAGAAGAATGCTTTTCTAGATTGTAGGAAGTTGGAGCTTTATTTTCAATTGGAGTCGAATATTAAAGAATTATTAGAAAAGCATTAGGTGGTTTTTGTCCCAGAGTGAGTTTCCAGCTTAAAAACTATGTGCATTTTTTCTCCTTTTGTTCGCTGCTATCATTGTATAAACACTGATAATAATTGAAGATTAACTAACGCTCTAATTGAAAGGAATACTGATTCACCCCCCTCTCAATATTTCAAACAAGGTTTACATGCGCATCGTCACGGGGGATGATAGAAAAACAAGCAGATAAGGGATCCACTGATGTTGAGCCCAGGGTGATCGCTGAAGAGGGGTCAGGCGAAACAGAAGGGGAAGTGTCGGAGGGGTATTCCATTTTGGATCTCATGAATGATGACAGGTAGAGGATGGTGGCCGAAGACTCCGTTATCTCAACATTGGGAGGGGGAATTTCAATGGGTGAAGAGGTATCCTCAGGTTGGCCTGAAGCATATTGTGCGAGTATGGGAGAGACAAACTAGTTTTGTTCAGTCTCGCACTCCCGAACTACTTCCAGAGAGGTGCGATAATGCTTAAGGTGGGGAAAAATATGGGTATAATGGTCATGGAGATCACACAAAGCACAGGGGTGGTTGGTGTGAACAATCTTGGGGTTCTTGGTGGCAGTCTAGGAAGAAAAAGAGGCGTCAGGGACCTTAGACTTAGGGAAAATGACATTAACCATGGGCTTAATGCGAGGTAATTCAGGAAAATGATAGGTGGCATGACCGACAATATCACACAAAGCACACAACGGGGTACGCTTTGGAGGCTGAGGAGTACCAGTGGTTGTTTGGGTAGCTTTGTCCTTAGGTGCCTTCTTGCAATATTTTCCCCCCCCAACTTGAGGCTTTCACAACAAGATTAGGTTCCTGTTGAGCTGGCTGAGGCATGAAAGAAAAGGGAGGGGTCATGGGTACTGGTTGAACTCGGGTCAAAGAAATATAAGGTTTGGGCTGACCAGGCAGGATAGTGGCTGGGGGATCAATGTACCAGACTGGGATCCCTAGGGTCATGTTAGGAAGAGATAAGGTAGCCATAACAGGTATCGAAAATACTCCAAGAGGGGGAGCTAGAAACGATATCTGACCAGAGGGGTAATGGCTAGGCGGGACAACTCTCACGTGGTTAAGGCCAGGAGGAAATGTGCTAGGAAGGTAGATAGGCTCACGGATACCAACTGCAGATGAGTGGCCTTGAGGATGGGGTCCTGAAGGCTGATTCGAGGTGCTAGGAGCAAGTTGCAGAGGGTGGGGCTACTGATTAGTCGAACAATTATGTTTGACGTCTGACTGATACGATTGCATCATGCAAACATTCGACCAGCTGGGATCAGAGACAGGAGGAGAAAGACTAGGGAATGAGCCAGGCACAGAAGAGTCTTTGTAGACTCTGGGTGAAACACTGGTTAAAGGTTTGACTATTTTTTTATTGGTCTCCAAAGAGATTATGGACTCAGCGGGGGTTTGAGACTTCGGTTCGTAATATGTCAACTGGTTAATGGTGACAATATTTCCATTGTGAGGAAAACACATATTATGGTGAACCGCAGATGGGACAGCAGATATCGCATCAATGTAGCTACGACCCAATAGAATGTTTTAATCTAAGGGGGCATCTATGACTTCTACGTCAACACAAATAATCTTTCCCACAATAATAATAGGAAAATTGCGAAACAGACCTATGTGCTGGAAAGAGTGGCGATCCCATGCTCGGAGGGTGATAGTGGAAGGGGCCAACTATGGAGATCTGAGTTTCTTCCAAACTGAAGTAGACATCACACAGGTGGATGCCCCCTCGTCAATGATACAACGAGAGACGTTGGCATTTCGGATCTTGACAGGGATTTGGAAGGCGACGGAAGCAGGAGGGGGGGGATGTTCTGACCGATCAACATTGAAGATGGTCAAATGATCATCTGAAGGATCCACAGTGCCCATGGCAGTTAGTAGAGATTTTCATTTTGAAGGGAACAAATCGAGGAGTTCCAGCATTTATATGGCAGCAAGAGATTGTGCCAAATCATCTACTATAATTAACGAATGGGAAACTTTACCAGAAGCAATGTTTCGGCATGATGGTCCCTTGGGGATCTTGGTATGAACCTCTACCTTACGCTAAGGGATCTATAAAGGACCACTATGTGTCGAAATAGGCTCTGTGGGACCTGAAGAAGGGGGCTCAAGGGCAAACATAGTTGGGGGCTTGTTGTACTGACGGGACCGAGTCTGAAGGTTGAGGTCCATGATATTGGGTTGGTCAGAGTTCTTCATGAGAATCTGGTAATCAGAGGTACCAAATGGAGGAGGTTGAGTGGCCACCTAACCTTCACGAGGTTGGATAGCGACGAATCCTTGCTAGGGGAAAGGATTGGTAAACACAACTGGCTGGATAGGTGCAGCATGGGGAGGAACCGAAGGGGAGGATTGTTGTCCTTGGGATGTTGCTTGAGCTTCCCATATCTGCCACATCTGAGGTAAAAGAGGACAATCATGGGTATAGTGACCATAGACACTACAACAAGAACAAGGTTTGTTCATGCGAACAGGCCTGCCCTACTTAGGCTGAGTGCCGTGTTTCTGGTTAGCATTGTTAGATGTATTCCCTTGTGGATTTGGTCCTAGATTACCTGGGGTAGATTGTTTTTGGTTGTCTTTCCTCTTCTTTTTGGAAGTAGGAGGATTAATCTTACCCTACTATGCATAAACCTACCCCTGCGGGGTGGTGGTTGTTGTTGCAGGGGTTGAGAAGGAAAGGGAGGCTGAGGTGATAATGCTGGAGGAGCTGGAGCACCATGTTGCAAATATGGATACAATGGAGGTTTGGGTAATATTGTGGTAAAAAAGTTGGGCAAAAGGAGGAGGCATGCCGTATCCTGGATACATGCTACCAGGAGCGGGAAAAGTGCTGGAGGAGATGGCCCCTCCTTAAGGGAAACCATAACCCATGGGGGGACGAGTGTACGGATGAGAAAGGGCTCCAATGATACCATTGGTGGCATGGGATGCCCCTGGTACGTTGGCACCACCGAGTCTAGGGAGATCAGTTAATATAGTATAAACATAACCAGATTGAGCATAGATTAGGTAATATTTAACCGCAGTCTGGAGAGTGGCCTCTTCGGTCTGAGGGAAATAAGATGCGACATATTTTCCAATAACAGGCAAAAGGGAGCTAAGAAACTAGTTCATGTAGAAACAGTATTCGAAGGTAGGGGCTCGACATAGGCTCTTTCTTCTCTCCCACTCTTAGACATGATCGGATAGGCGGGTCACAGAAAATTCATAGAAAGAGGGAAAAATTTCAGTACCAGTGTCATAATGAAGGGGAAGATGGAAGTAAGACAGAAAATCCCTGGCAAGAGTCACAAAAGTAGTATGAGAGGAGGAGGCATGGTTGACATACCACTTAGAAGTTTCTCCAATAAGCGTACGTTGGAACAACTGAATACGGACAAATTCATCGATGATGGAGTTAGATGAACACCACATGTGGAAAGATCGAACATGGTTTGTAGGATCTTCTCCAGTAAGTCCTTCAAACTTGGGGATGTCGGAAGGGAGCTTGTTTGGCATAGCAAACCAACTACGATCATGGTGTATGGGCTCTTTGATCAAGTGGCTAAAATTGGGAAGACTGAGACCTGGCATATAAGGGAGCAAGCGAGCAGCCGAGATAGTTTCTGTTGCAGTTCCACTATTAGTATTCCTAGCATTAGGGCCAGGGCTACCACTAGCGTTAGGTCCTAAACCAAACATGGTGAAGGTTATAGGAGGAGAACTAGGGATAGAACTAGAAGGGGAACTTTATGAACCATAAGCAGAGTCAAAATGGGGACTCGATGGAGGACGAACTCAAACCCTACGCGGAGGAGTAAGTCTTTCTACCAAAAACTAAGGATGAAGGCCAAGAAGTCTCTAAGATAAACACCTTGGGGTGAAATGATGGAAAAATAGACACGTATCATAGAAGTAAGAGAGACCAACAAGGGAAATGAGGTGTAGGATCAAATTATTACGATGTCAAAACAAGGGCAGAGAGGTGCGGTATCAATTGATTACAATGTTATAGTCTTGGCCTGGCAGTGTAAACTAGGCGCTCTTCACTTAGGGGGTGTGTGTATGTGATAAGTGTGTTAATTTTAATTAAACCCAGACGTGTGTCAATAAAAAAGAAAAAAGTTGTTGTATAACTATAAATAAATATGAAAATAACAGTGAATTAAACTGAAATATGAAAGAAAATAAACAGCTATTGATGCATCAATTTAAACCCAAGGAGGTGGGATTCCCAACAACTAGTATATGGGTGGGCGAAATATAGAAAAAACACACAAAAAATGGCCAATGGATCTAAAGTTGGGAGGGACAGGGATCTAAATGTCATATCTGTTGGAAATAGGTCCAAAAAAAGAAAAAAACCAGAGGGAAAAGTGCTGCAAATGAGGTGGTGAAAGACTACAACCTGAAGGGAAATGGAGGGGACCCTAGAGGAGGATGAAACAAAACTGAAAAGAGGTGTTGTGGATGGATGAATAAGAAATCTAAAAAATGATCTGAAGGTACAGGATCAGATCTAAAAAATGGTTGAACACACTGAAATCTCAGAGGACCTGCTTCAGTTAAACTCCTCCTAAAAAGTTGGAAGCATACTGAAGCCCTAGGGGGCTTGGTTCATACTTCGACGAGTAAAATAGAGAAAGTACAGGTCCAATATGGGTGGAGATGGAGGTCAAAAAACCCTGAACAGTAGCCCATATAAACCCAAAAAAATCATAGAAAAATTCTCGCAAATAGTATAGGTTGCAATTTCTGACCTGTTTTCAGCAGAGGTCATAGGTTTGAGGCTGTTTTTTGTGTCCTAAAGGTTGAGGTCGCATTTTTTGGCCCAAAAAATGTGACTTGTACTTTCGACACTCTCGAGAATAGGTTTTAGAAAAAATTATCGTCTCAGTTGTGGTTGATACGTGTCACCTGTACAACAGGCCCGAAAACACATAGAAGTTAGAATTTTTACTATTTTAGGGTTTTAAAGGTTAAAAAAAACACATGAAAAGAAAAACGAGACGCTAAAGAAAAACCCTAAGGTTTGAAGCATCTGGTCATGCAAGGATATGAAAAACGACAACTGTCATAATTATAAACCCTTGTGAAGTCACCAATTGTTAGTATGAATTCTAATCGCAAGCGTACGATAAAAACTCACTTTAGTTGTGCATAAAAAACATCCCTAACATAAAATATGGCTGCCAATTTCCTTAGATCTGCATTTAGTTGACCAAGATAAATGCCACAAAATCTAGATTTATTTGCTCCATGCATCCAATTGAAAAGACAAGAATATTTTTCAAAGAAGATTGTATTTACGAAAATTGGGAAGGGAACATAGAAAGATGTTACCAGTCCCCCTTAATGGGATGGGTTCTTGTATGTCCTTAGCACTTCATATCTAATATCTCTCTCTCTTGATGGTGTAGAAAACCCAGACAAAAATGGAGCTCAAAGGGAGCTCACAAGCAAAATGGTAGCAAAATATGACAATGATGGGGGATCAAAGTCAGACCAAAAGTATAGATCCAAAGCGATATTTAGATAACAAAAGGTAGTGATTGAATGGAAAATCCCTTCTATTTATAACAAAATATTTAGTTAGTCTAGATATTGGTGCATAGTTAAAATATTATTAACCAAATCTAGATCCATCTTTTATGGAATATTTTATTATTTTTGTTGGAGGGAAAAAGAATTTGAATTTGGTCAAATCCCTTTATTTGTAAATAATAAATAAAAAAATGATTTATTTATTATTTTAAGAATGTGGTTGAGTAATAATTAAATAAATAGTGATTTATTCAATTATTTATAAATTATTTAGTCAAATTTAACAAGGAATATTATTTAAATAATGTTTAAATAATTATTCCTAGAAAATAATAAGATAAATAGTGATTTATCTAATTAATTTTCCTATTTTGGGTTAGATATGAGCAGGAATATTAATTTTCCAACCACTAATTTTCTTGACCGGTCTTCGAACAACTTCCCATGCACTGTTCTTGACAATGGAGTCATACTCCTCTACCATAGCGTCAACCCAAATTGGTTGTTGCACTTCTTCCTCAAAGGAAGATCGTTCTATCATAATAAACTTTCTCATAAGAGCCATGTATCCAGTAAACCTATATGGAGACTGCCTCTGTCTACGCAGTGAAATAGTTGCTCCTACATTATCTACTACATCAAGTATCAATCTATCAACCACTGTGCTTCACCTTCTACCATGTTTCGTGGATGGCTCTACATGAGTGTTTTCTGCCACTCCATGATCTTCCACATGTGGCTGCTCCACATATTCAGTTTCATTATTTGGAACCAAGATTTCCTCATCTGCATGCAAATCCAACTCCCTCTTAAGGGACAATTGCATGGCTTTCTCTTCATCAAATTTTATATCTCGTCTCACAACAGTTATCCTGTTGTTTGGAAAATACACGTGCTAGTTGTGGGGAGTATCAGTGTAACACAAAAATATCCCAATCTCAAATGTTGGTTTGAGCTTCTTCCTGGCGTCTTTGGTCACATGCACATAAACAAATGAGCCAAAATTCTTAAAATATGAAACATCAAGTTTCTTACCAGTGAAAGCCTCTTCTGGTGTACTCATGCCAATTATCCGATGAGGACTACGGTTTTTCAAAAATATTACTATGTTGCATGCCTCTACCCATAGATGCAATGTTAGGCACTGATCATGTAATATCGCCTATGCTACAACCAAAACTGTTCTATTATTTCTCTCTGTGACCCCATTCTGTTGTGGGTTATGAGGCCCAATCAACTCTCTTCAAATTCCTTCTTAGCTACAGAAGTTCTTAAATTCACTGGAGATGTACTCACCACCATTGTCACTCTTAAGATCCTTCACATGCTTCCCCATGTCTTTCTCCACTAGTGCTTTGAACTCAATAATTTAGAACATCTGATCTTTCTTCTGCATGAAGTAGATCCAACACTTTCTAGAAAAATCATCAACAAATATTACATAGTACTTATGATTTGTTGTTGAAGCAGTAGGGAATTGTCCACACATGTCTGAGTGAACTCTCTCAAGGATTTCTGAAGCTTGGTTCTCCTTCTCGTGAAAAATGGCATTCTCATACTTCCCCATAGTATATCCATTGCATGTTTATAACTACATAAGAGTGCCCTTGGGAAGACCCATAGAAATCTGTTGCATTATCTTCAAGTCTTTGTGGTGTAGATGGCCCAATCTCATGTTCCATAACTCACCGTCATCCTGGCTCACCACTTTTTCTTCCTTACCCATTAATGCTGCAAAACCATCTACATAAAGTTTATAAAGACTCTTCACACGAATCCTAATCTTCTTGGCTTGTCTTATTGCTTTGAGTCATAGGAAATATTTTCCTTCACTGAAAACAACATCATAGCCTCTACCCTCCAACATTGCGACTGAAACTAAATTTTTCTTCAAGCCTTTTACATGCATTACATATTTTAATTGAAAGGGTTTACATGATTTTATTTGGAATTTAAATGTACCAATCCCGGTAGAACTATACTGGCCATCATCACCCATTTTGATATGCATCTGGAGGTCCTTCTCCTGCAAGATACTGAAAATTTCTTTGTCTCCTGTCATGTGATAAGATGCACCATTATCCAAGTACCACAATGATCCCATTGCACTTGATACCATGCATGTAATGAGCGAGAATTCAAGCTCAAGTTGCGAGGCCAAAGCCTCACTAGCCATAAATCCTGAAGCCTTCTTGTTCTCCTTCTTTTGTGGACAATTAGTGGCATAATGTCTATTCTCGTGACAGTGAAAACACTTCACTCTGGACATGTCGCGCTTCTTGAAATATTTTCTAGACTCAGATTTGTAATGGAATTTCTTTCCTTTCGCCTTCTTTGACTTAGCAGCCAAATCACAATCTTCTTCATCATCATTCTTAGATGAAGATCCAAACCTAGTATTCTGCTTGAAATATTGTTGCACCAAATTCGACCAAATTCATTCCCAATTTGGTAGCTTTTCCCTCCCATTGATAAATTCTTGATAACTATGCCAACTCTTGGGAATTCCTAGAAGAACTAGGCTCATCAAATAATCATCCACGACAGAAATTATGATGCTCTGAATCTCATCCTGACATTGGACAAACATTGTTAAGTATTTCGGACTAGTGTCGCCTTTCTCCATTTTGATTTTCCTGACTTTGTCCTTTAGTGAAATTTTTCTATGATCACTACTGCTCTGAAATAGATCTGTCAAAGCTTTCCACATTACATATGGTTTCTCTTTTCCATGGATACTTGAGACAATGTGGTCTTGTACTCACTCGAGTAAGATCCTCCTCGCCTTTGCAACCTTCTTTTCCCAAGCATCAAGATTTCCAACATTTGATATAGCAAGTTTGGGAACATCATTATCAATGGATTCTTTCAAACCATTTTCCTCCAGTATTGCCTCCATATTTTATTTACACCCAATATAGTTAGACCTACCCTTGAGTGCATACTCCAATCTCAAGCCATTGAAATCCATTTTGATCATGATTCTCCTGTCGCACCAACAATAATTTTGGAAATTCGAATTCTATTTAGTCACAAACTCAACTTCTCCTCAACTATAGTGATTTCCTATGCTCTGATACCATGTAGAAATTATACAAACATATGTATGTCAATGGATGAAATCCGATCAAGCAACGTACTAAAGCTAGATACTAAATCCTTCTAAAAATTAATTGTGGAAAATAAACACAATCGCCAATCACAATAAGAACCGAAATAATCAAATCAAACCACAAGACATATAATTTATCGGGGAAAGCTTGCTACTGAAAACCCCTCTATATTCTATTATATATTCACCATGGAATCATGAAAAAATTACAATTCACTCCTTAGAAGTGTCTCTCGCACTCTCACAACTGTCTCACATTGTCTCAAACAAAATCGACCAACACTTAGCCAATTCTCAACCTCTAAACAACCTGCCTTTCTTACGTAATTCATGTGGAATGCAATCCCTCTTATTTAGGAATTTCAGCCTTCGAAATCTAAGCAAGGATTATGGTCAATCAAATGGATGTCTGGTTGCATGCGGGCAACTTACTAATCACACAACTAATAGTTAACATCCCTTTAACCTTTATCTCAACTGGGTCTCCACTAGAACTAACATGCATGCAACTATTAATAATAAATCATCAGTTGCATGGAATATCACTAATTCCGAATTAAATATGATTTAATTCAGTTTATCTCTCACTAGTGCAGCAAACAATTGCAACTAGTTCAACTGACTTTAACTCACCTAACTGAGTTAACTGATTACTCATGCATTAAACTAATGAACCAACTGCAATTTGAACTCCATAACTAATATAATTACTCAACATGCCTCACCAACCACCATCAACTCGAAATACATGAGATAACTAATTTTATCAAACTCAGTTAACTATTACAAGTGATTATGATATAAGATTACATTTTAATGTCTAATTTAATTAAGGGAAAAGTAAATTAGACACTACACCAATTTAATTAACTAAATTGGCCTTCACACTAATGTATCGCTAGGACATGTGGTCCCACACTAGTGTGTGTGTTGCAATTTCTTGTTGGAATTGAACATGTTATATTTCAAAAATCCATCGAGCACGTTACTCATCCTCCTTGTATGCCATGGATATCCAACGAGACCTTGTTGTGTTTTGGCTACAGGGGATTTGTTGTGTTGCTAGTGAAAAATTGGTGTTTTAAAGAGAAGAAAGAAAATAAGGGGAATGAAGTTACTGAAGAGGTTAATGAATCTCTATAAATAATCTACAACCTATTTGGCTCAATTAAATTTGAAGGGAATGCTCAATTTCACAAATGACAAATTTTTTGAGCTCAACTGCTACGTTTTTCTGTAGGTGATGATTCTCAAGAATGGAGGTTTAAAGTTAAAAAAACATGTTTTCTAAGACGTATATGATGTTTTATAGGTTGTATTCCACATGTTTGACAAATTCATAAATCTATAAAATGATCATAATTATGAAAATGGTGAATTTGGTACATTTTTCTGTGCTTTTTCTGAAGGAAGAAGTAACATAACGAATTTGTTGCACTTCAACATAGTCAAAATTTTGACCTTTCAATAAGACTCCAGACCTCTTGAAATCAGTTTATATGGTTACATTATGTTGAAGGATGATGTTTAGACTGATACAAGTTCATTAGTATGCTCAGAAGACATCAAAATTCAAGCATTAATTATATAGTATGAAAAGGAAATTTGTTTTGCACAAACTATTTTTATCGTCATTTTCAAAATCAGATTCGGACCAACTTGTAATAAATTTAGAAAATAAGAAAGATTTTTTGTCACACACGAGCTAGATAAAAATAATATCCTTTAGTTTCTTCACAGGTATCATATATTGGAAGATTCAAATGAATATTTACAACCTATTTTTTAGATTTTGTCATTTCCTATTTCAGGCATAATATTTGGGCATGGATTCTGAGGAGTGGGAGAAGAATTTTCGAAAATGGAGAGAGTTTTCTCTCAAGAGAAATCTCATCTACAAAAATATCCTTTTTTTTTGTAACATATATCATTATAAAATATATATGATCTAATATTTAACCCTTATTTTCCATAAATTTGATTTGAATTTCCTAGAAGGCAATTCTAAATCTCAATGTAACTGACTCTAGCTTTGGCGAAATGGTTGAGCTTGACCTCATTAGCTTGGGAAAGATTTTTTACTTTATATTTTAAAATTTATAAGAGAAAGGGGGTGGTTAGTGCATGATAGATAAATACATTATGCATTATACAATTACATTTTGAAAAAAGTCAGTGATTGATGAAGGTTGAAGTCTACTTGTTCATGGATTCTTGTGCCAATCATTTATGTTGATGTTTATCTCATGTTTGTGTTTATTTATCTTCTATTATGGCCATGCTCAAATTTATGTCTCCGGTGTTTATCAAAAATAATTTAATTCAGAATTCACTTTCAGGTGCTCTATTATAAGTAACTAAACATTTCAAGTTTTTTTCCTCCATCATAATATCTAAAATTCATCCTCAGCTATATTCCTTATATATTCTTAATTTCATTATTCCTCTACTCACCTCTCTACAAAAAAATTTTACAAATACACCATAAACGATTTCCTGCCTTTCCCATGTCTAAGGATTCTTCATTTTCCCATCATAGAACTAAAATCCATTAGCTTAATTTGACTCATGCCCAATGGATTTTCCCTCTCACATACCATAAAACTGTTGAAATTATTTTACCTTAATCGATATACCTAGCCTAATATCCAAAAAAAATCATAAGATAGAGATCCCTCTTTGGGATTGGAAGGGATAGCTTCCAGCCTTAAAGATTAGTTTGTGGTCACCTTTGCATTACTTTCCTCAACCTGGAGGAATTACAAAGTGCTAACATATTGGTTCCATTTCCATGGAGATAAGGTTCCATTTTCCTCGGGAAAGAACCATCAAGTTTCATATATGATTACTAATAGTGTATAGTGATCAAACACAATAAGGTTGTGCATTATTCACTGGACAACTCCATTACCAAATAGTCTAGAGTTCATAACATCTATGGTGACTCCACTATCCAAGGAATTCAAAGCATTATTTAATATCCAATTGCCTATGCAATCGATATGACAAGATATGTTAAAATTCTTGTCTCTATTGAAGGTTTTAAGGAAAATTGGGACAATTCTGATGATGATAAAATTGGTGAAGCCTTTTCAAGGTTTCTTTCTATTAATTTAAATTCATGAAAATGTAGCTCAGAAGCTAAGATCATTTTTTTAGAAACATTTGTTGAAGATATTGTGAAATATATTGAGGTTTTAAAGGCACTAACACAGTCCCATAATTTACAAGATCAGATTCAGTACTTTGAAAATCTTATTCATCCAAAATGAAAGGAGGTGGTGCTACCCTTTGATATCGAGATTGAAGAAATTTTTTTTTTTAGAATGGGTTGGATGGCTCACAGTTGAAACCATATGTTAAAAAGGAGAGCACATATGAACTATCCAACCATGAAAATGAAATTGTAGAATGCCTTGAGGAACAAAAATCAAACTATGACATCCATGCCTTTTATGATCCTATAGATATCCATATTGAAGGAATTTTCGACATTAATTTTTAAGTTATGATTCCACTGTGAGGATCAAATGTATTATAAGTTGTATTTTCTCTTATGTTGTTCGATTTTGGTTATGTTCAAACACGGTAAAAAAAAATATTATCTGAGCAGCTACTCGACTGGTTGCATTGGAACTTTTGTGTCATTTGATTCAAAAATTTTCCAGAAAAGTTAGGATAGGTTGATCTGCCAATAAGCTCAAGACTTTGAGCATGTTTTGTAGTAGCTTTCACTTCAGTTTTCAACATCTTTGAATTTCAACTTTCAGCAATTTCAAATTTCAATTTGTAGCATGTACAGTTCTGGTGTACCATTTGGTTTGGGTTTTAGTTTTGGTTCTCAGTGTTGCAGAACAGGAACATGTTGAAGGATTCAGAGAAATCCAATGGATCATGCTACAAGTATACAATGTTCTTTAGCACCTCATAGGGAGGATGTCATCCCCATTGGAGCCAATGTTAGAGTCCTATACTATAGTAATCAAAGTCAAGTTTGGTATTTTTATTATTCTGGTCAATTTGTAAAGTGTTGCTATGATTTCATAAAGACTAGGTCCTCATTTTATATGAATAATGTGAGATCAAGTCTTAGTGTCATTTTAGAATAGGATATAGTAAATTTTTGAGTGGTAAAAAAAATCAAGATATCAATTTCTTAAAAGTTCTAGGTTTGGTAAGTATAGGGTTAATATGTCATACAATTCATGGATAAAAGTAATAATTGGTTTGGTTTTTCATTATTGGGAAAAGTTAGTGGTGTCTTTTCAGTTAGTTGCATGGTCAAATAAGATAGTACATCATATCTTTGTCACCATAAGTTGTTGTTGTGATTTTCCTTTGTGTTTCACTTGAACATTAGTCATAATTAAAATTAAAGGAGATCCTGGACCGCATGGAGGATTATAAATATATGTGTTATATTTCAAAAATCCATCGAGCACATTACTCATCCTCATGATATTCCCTGAATATAAAACGAGAGGTTCATATGTTTTGGCTGCAAGGGATTTGTTGTGTTCCTGCTGAAAACGTGGTGGTTTAAATAGAAGAAAGAAACTAAGTGGTATGAAGGCTAGAAAGATGTTTATGAACCTCCTTAAATCATCTAAAATCTATTTTTCTCAATTAAAGTTCAAGGAAATGCTCAATTTCACAAATTACAAATTTGTTGCACTCAGTTGTTGCGCTTTTTCTATAGGTGATGATTCTCAAGAATGGAGGTTTACAGTTCAAAAAAATGTTTTATAATAGGTATGTGGTGTTTTGGAGGTTTTCTTCCACTTGTTTGACATATTCAGAAATCTAGAATATGATCAAAATTACAAAAATGGTTGATCCGTTGCATTTTTGTTGCTTTTTTTCTAAAGGAAGAAGTAACGCAGTAAATTTTTTGTGCTTCTACACAGTGAGCAGTTTGAACCTTCAATATCAATCCAAACCTCTTGAAATCAGTTTATATAGTTATGGCATGATGGAGGATTATGTGTAGACCTATACAAGTTAATTAGTATGCTAAAAAAATACCAGCATTCAAGCATTAATTATATAGTATGAAAAGAAAGTTCCTTGCGCATAACATTTTGTTTTCATCAGTTTCAAGATAGGATTTAGAACAACCAGAAATGAATTTTGAAAATCCAAGAGATGTTTTTGTCAAAAACGAGCTAAAAAAAAAGGTCCTTCATTTTCTTCACAAGTGTCATATATTTGAATATTCGAATGAATATTTACAACATGTTTTTTACATTTCGTCATTTTATATTTTAGTCATGATGTTTGGGTGCATGTTTTGACGAACTGGAGAAGAAATATAGAAAACCAAGAGAGGTTACTCTCAAAAATAATAGAATCTATAAAAAACTCCTTCTATTTTGTAGCATATATCACTATTCAAGTGATATGATCTAATATTTAACCCCTATTGTCTAGAAATTTGATCCCTATTTCCTAGTAGACAGTTCTAAAACTTAATGTAATTGACCTTATATTTGGGGGAAATGGTTGAACTCCAACTCCTTAGATTGGGAACGATTTTTTCCTTTATATTTTGTAAATTTATATGAGAAAGGGGTTTTTTAGTGTGTGATAGATAAATACATTGTGCATTGTATAGTTCCATTTTGAAAAATTTCAATGAATGATGAAGGTCGAATTCTACTTGTTCAAGGATTCTTGTGTCAACAATTTATGGTAATTTTTATCTGTTGTTTGTGTTTATTTATATTTTTCTATGGCCATGCTTAAATGTTATGTATTCATTGTTTAGTTAAAATAATTTATTTCATAATTCACTTTCAAGTGCTCTACTATAAGTAACTAAACATTTCAGTGTTTTTTCCTCCACCATAATAACTAAAGTTCATCCTCACTTAGATGCTTTAGATATTGTTAATTTCATTATTACTCTACCCACCTATCTACATAGAAATTTGAAAAAGACACCATAAAGGATTTCTTACCTTGCCCCTGTCGAAGGATTCTTCATTTTATCATCATAGATGATAGCACTGAAAATCATTAGCTTAATTTGACTCCATGCCCAATGGATTTTCCCTCTCCCCTGCCATCAAATTGTTGAAATTATCTTACCTTACTTCGTAGACCTAGCTGAAGATCCATAAAATTTCATAAGAGGGAGAACCCTCTCTGGGTTTGGAAGGGCTAGCTTCCATCCCTAAAGATTTGTTTATTCTTACCTTTGAGTTCATTTCCTTGGCCTAGAGAAATTAGGATGTGTTAACATAGTGGCATCGTTACCGTGGAGCGAAAGTATCCATATTCCTTAGGAAAGAACCATCAAGTTTCATATATGGTTAATGATGGTGAAAAGTGATTAGATACAAGAAGGTTGTGCATTATTCACTGGGAAACTCCATTTCCAAATAGTCGAGAATACAGAACATCTATGGTGACTCCACTCTCCAAGGAATTTAGAGCATAATTTCAAATCCATTTTCCTAGTTAATCGAGATGACAAGGTATGTTAAAATTCTTGTTTCTAATGAATGTTTTAAGGAATATTGGGAAAATTTTGATGATTATCAAAACAATGAAGCATTTTCAAGGTTTTTGTCTATTTATTTAAAGTCATACAAATGCAACTCAGAAGCTAACATCATTTTTTTAGAAACATTTGTTGAAAATATTGTGAAATATATTGAGGTTTTAAAGGCCCAAATGTACTCCCATAATTTACAAGATCAGAGTCATTTCTTTGAAAACCTTATTCTTCTAAAATGAAATGAGGTGGTGCCACCCTTTGATATCAAGATTGAAGAATGTTTTTTTTGGGGAATGGGTTTGATGGCTGACAACTGAAAACATATCTTGGGAATGAGAGCAAATATGAACTGTCCAACCATGACAATCAAATTGTAGAATGCCTTGGAGATCAACAACCAAACTATGATAGCCATGCCTTTTATGATCATATAGCTATCTACATGGAAGGATATTTTAGCATTAACTTTTAGTTATGTTTCCACTATCAGCATCAAATGTATTATCATTTGTCTTTTCTCTTATATTGTTTGGTTTGGATTATGTTCAAGCATGCTAAAAAAACCTTACTATCTGAGAAGATACTTGACTTGTTGCACTGGAATTTTAGTGTAATTTGATTCAAGAAATCTCCAATAGCTTAGGATAGGTTGGTGTGCCAATAGGCTCAACACTCTAAGCATGTTCTGTAGTAGCTTTCAGGAGTTTCAAATTTTAGTTTGCAGCGAGTACAATTCTAGAGTATAGTTCAGTTTGGATTTAATTTTTGGTTCTCAGGATTGCAAAGCAGGAACATGTTGTAGGAATGGGAGCAGCCAAATGGGTCAGGCTACTAGTCTGTAATATCGCTAATTATCAATTCTGCTAATTAGAATATTAATTTTTTTCATTTTGTTAACTATTACATTTTTGGCTAAGAGAATGTGGGTTTGGGGGGGCATAATTAGAATTAGGAAACTATAGGCCTCAAGAAATTAGACCAAGGAAAATATTTCATTTTTAGGGGATGATCGGGGCCCAATGAGGAGTGATTGCATCCGACATGTGGCAGGCCAACTCATTCGTATGAGATAGAGGTAGCACAATCTTGTGGTTTTGCCCAAGGGAATGTTGGGCAGGCTTAGACAAAAAGGAAGCAGGATGTTCACTTTGGATCATTCATTCATATATTTTGAATTTTAATATTGACAGAGAATGCTTGATAAGTGAGCTAAGTTTGAATGTGTTTTTCAACGCACAGGTGTCTTCGAGTGCAGATCCCAGTCTTTGCTTTGGTGGAATTCAAGTGCCAGCCCAAGGGAGGTGTTCCAACATAATTCGATCAATCCTGTGGTAGAGAAATTCATCCATATCATAGACATTCCAGTAACAGTGCAATGATACCATTAACAGTGTAGAGGCTACACAGTGTCTTGAGGAGGCCACTCCAAGAGCTGAGGAGTGAGAGGAGTTTTGGCAGAATATTTGGTGGGTAGGCTTAGAGCTTCCTAATAGGGATTTCCCATGAAGTTTGGTATCATCTAGCGACATAAATTATAGGAGGAAAAAATTTCCTACCAGTTCAAATATCCAATCCCAAGAGGGCCAATTTCCATGTTCAGGAATTTGGAAAATGCTACGCAGGTTATTGTGGGTTTCTTGAGTAGAGTCTGAGGTTAAATTCCTAGAATTTTATGAGCAGTGTAGCAGGCCCTAGTAGCATGTCATTTGGAGTAGAAGTGGTATTTCTGGGCAGAGAGCATCGCAGATCTTCATCCATGCAGTATACATTTAGTGAGGGATTCCAACGCTATTTCAGAGGGCTTCTCTAGCCTTCCTTGAGCAAGCCCAGGTTCCTTCATTCCAACACCTCATCTTGTACACATTTCCTTAGTTTAATAAAATGGCTCAGCCAAATTCTTTGTCTCAATGGTGTTTTAATTGTGTGTATTTTTTCTTCTTCATTTTTATGTCTTTGTATGCATGTTATTACTATAATTTACCTTTGGGTATATTATAGTGGTATCAGAGCTCATACACTTGGCTCATCATGTGGGATCAGCACGGTATATGACACTAGAAGACAAGAAAAACGTGACATACTGGAGGCAGAGGTATAGGAGCAGTGAAAGGGAGTTATAAATCACTCCAGATATTGTGACTTGTGAACCATAGGTTATAGAGGCAAGTATGCGGGACATAGGATAATAGAAGAGGAGAAAAGAGGATTAATTTTCTCACCTTCTATTGAAGTAAGTGTAGGATATTACGAAGAACATCAAGGAGATGGGTCACCAGAATAAAAATTGAAATAAAGGGAAAGGGTTCCAAGGGGATTTCTAAGTGGGAGAAAGATCTAGTACTTCACATCACCAGGCATCACTTAACCGAAATATGCATGTAGTACCATATACACCCCCACGATATACCATTCCTACGTTCTTAGCTTCAAGAGTGGGAGCACAATAGGAGCAGGAGGAAGCTCACTATGGAGTGTACTTTCTAGAGTACTAATCCTATGGCCCAGAATTAGGGAGGTCCATTACATTAAAATATTTCTTCCAACTAAAGGGAAACCAATATCCCAGAGGAAATAATGGAGGAGGCTACATGCATTGAAATTACTTACAACGTACTATGGGGAGGTTGTTTCCCCTGACTTTTGATGGCTCCTCTAAGAGCTCAGCCAAGGCATGGGTTGGGAACCTGGATGTTTACTTCCAGCTGAATTAGATGACTGAAGGAGAGGAAAACATGATTCCCACTATGCATTTGGATCAGGAGGCTCATGAATGGTGGTTCCATTGGCTAACCACACTGGGGCATGTTGGAAGCACAACATATCATGATTTTTCCAGGAGGGTGCTAGAGAAGTTTAAGAGGAAGGGCCCAGAGGAGTATTTTAGGGATCTGACCAAGCTCAACCAGTCCGAGAATGTGGAGGTGTATATCTCAGATTTATTGAGATTATTGGTTATGGTACTAGACCTATCCTAGTCGAGAATGTTCTACATGTTTATAGATGGACTAGCAGATCCATTACAGGGTCTAGTGAGGTCAAACAGAACCACTATACTAAGGATGTAGTGGGGAGATATAGAAACTTGAAAGATGTCCTACCAAGGGCTAGAGCACCTCTGCCAAACAAAACATGCTTCTAACAGAGAGGAATAGACATGAGAGCTCCACCCCCGAGAAAAAATCATGCATGTGGGAAACTGGATGATGATACTCAGAGGGACCTTCAGAGGAAGAAGTTTTGTTTTACTTTCCAAGAGACATGGGCACCAAACCATAGGTGTGCAGTAGGGAATGCCCACTACATAGAATTATTCTCATAGAGTGATGGGAATAAGGAGACATATTTCGATATCGGGGGAGATGACAACACAACACCCCGGGAGGGAGGGCCTCCACCACCACCCCTACCAGCAATAGGGGGAGATGCATTTTCACCTTTAGGAGGTATCCTCTCATAACTACGTGGGGTACCCAAGTTATTGACTATGAGGATTAGAGGAAAAATATAGGGGCAATGTGTTTCAATGTTAGTGTAAAGTGTGGCCACTCACAACTTCATTGATGCCTAGATGGTCCAAAAGAGAGGCATTACTACAAATGGGTTTGTGGGATTTTTAGTGCTTGTGTGAGGTGATAGGACTATTTAGTACACACGCTATGTCTCGACTCTAACTATGACCATGGGGAATTACTCCATGATAGACCACTTCTTTGTGGTTGACATTTCGGACCCCAACGTAGAGTTAGGGTTCTAATGGCTTTATGCACTCGTTAGAGTCACCACTGAGTGAACTCTCTCAAAGATTTCCAAATCTTGGTTCTCCTTCTCGTGAAAAGTGGCCTTCTCATACTTCCCCATAGTATATCCCTTGCATGTGTCTAACTACATAAGAGTGCCCTTGGGAAGACCCATAGAAATCTATTGCATTACCTTCAAGTCTCCATGGTGTACAGATGGCCCAACCTCATGTGCCATAACTCACCCTCATCCCGACTCACCACTTTTTCTGCCTTACCCATTAATGTTGCAAAACCATCTACATCAAGTTTATAGAGATTCTTCACACGAATCCCAATCTTCTTGGCTTGTATTTTTGCTTTGTGTCGCATGAATTCTTTTCCTTCACTGAAAACAACATCATAGCCTTTACCCTCCAACATTGCGACTGAAACTAAATTTTTCTTCAAGACTGGTACATGCATTACATATTTTAATTGAAAGGGTTTACTTGACTGTATTTGGAAGGTAAATATACCAATCCCGGTAGCACCTTACTACTCGTCATCACCCATTTCGATATGCATCTAGAGTTCCTTCTCCTCCAAGATACTGAAAATTTCTTTATCTCCCGTCATGTGAAAATATGCACCATTATCCAAGTGCCACACTGATCCCATTGCACTTGATACCATGCATGTAATGAGTGAGAATTCAAGCTCAAGTTGCGAGGCCAAAGCCTCACCAACCACATATCCTGAAGCCTTCTTGTTCTTCTTCTTTTGTGGACAATTACTGGCATAATGTCCATGCTCGTGATAGCGAAAACACTTCACTCTGGACATGTTGCGCTTCTTGACATATTTTCCAGACTCAGATTTGGAATGAAATTTCTTTCCTTTCCCCTTCTTCAACTTGGCAGCCAAAGCAAAATCTTCTTCATCATCATTCTTAGATGAATATCCATCACTAGTATTTCGGTTGAAATCTTCTTGCACCAAATCTGACCAAAGTCGTTCCCAATATGGTAGCTTTTCCCTCCAATTGATGGAGTCCTGATAACTATGCCAACTCTTGGGAAGTCCTAGAAGAGCTAGGCTCATCAATTCATCATCCGCGACAGTAATTATGACGCTCCCAAGCTCATCCCAACATTGGACAAACTTTGTTAAATATTTCGGACTGGTGTCGCCTTTCTCGATTTTGATTTTCCTGAGTTTGTCCTTAAGTGCCAATTTTCTATGATCACTACTGATCTGAAATAGATTTGACAAATCTTTCCACATCTCATATGGTTTCGATTTTCCATGGATACTTGAGAAAATTTCATCTCGTACTCCCTCCAGTAAGATCCTCCTCTCCTTTGCAACCTTCTTTTCCCAAGAATCAAGATTTCCAACATCTTTTATAGCGAGTTTGGGAACATCATTATCAATGAATTATTTCAACCCATTTTCCTCTAGTACGTCCTCCATATTTTATTTCCACACAAAATAGTTAGAGCTACCCTCGAGTGCATACTCCAATCTCAAGCCATTGAAATCCACTTTGATCATGATTCTCCTATCGCACCGAGAATACTTTTACAAATTCGAATTCTATTCAGTCACAAACTCAACTTCTCCTCAACTATATTTATTTCCTATGCTCTGATACCATGTAGAAATTACACAAACATATGTATATCAATGGATGAAATCTGATCAAGAAATATACTAAAGCTAGATACCGAATCCTTCTACAAATCAATTGCTGAAAATAAACACAATCACCAATCACAATAAGAAAAGAAATAATCAAATGAAACCACAACACAGATAATTTCCTGGGGAAATCTTGCTACTCAAAACCCCTCTATATTCTATTGTATACTCACCATGGAATCATGAAACAATTACAATTCACTCTTCTCAGAAAATTCTCTCGCACTCTCACAACTATCTCACATTGTCCCAAACAAAATCGACCAACACTTAGCCAATTTTCAGCCTCTAAACAACCTGCCTTGCTTGCGTAATTCATGTGGAATGCAATCCCTCTTATTTAGGAATTTTGGCCTTCCAAAACTGCACAAGGATTATGGGCAATCCATTGGATGTCTGGTTGCATGCGCAACCTACTAATCACACAACTGATAGTTAACATCCCTTTAACCTTTATCTCAATTGGGTCTCCACTAGAATTGACATGCATGCAGCTATAAATAGTAAATCATCAGTTGCATGGCATAACACTAATTCTGAATTAAATATGATTTAATTCACTTTATCTCTCACAAGTGCAACAAACAATTACAACTAATTCAACTGACTTTAACTCACCTAACTGAGTTAACTAATTACTCATGCATTAAACTAATGAACCAACTACAATTCCAACTCCATAACTAATATAATTACTCAGCATGCCTCACCAACCACCCTCAACTCGAAATACATGAGCTAAATAAGTTTATCACACTCAGTTAACTATTACAAGTGATTATGAGATAAGATTACATTTTATTGTCCAATTTAATTAAGGGAAAATTAAATTAGACACTGCACCAATTTAATTAATTAAATTGGCCTTCACACTAATGTATCGCTAGGACATGTGGTCCCACACTAGTGTGTGTGTTGCAATTTCTTTTTGGAATTGAACATGTTATATTTCAAAAATCCATCGAGCACGTTACTCATCCTCCTTATATGCCATGGATATCCAACGAGACCTTGTTGTGTTTTGGCTGCAAGGGATTTGTTGCATTCCTGTTGAAAAATTGGTGTTTTAAAGAATAGAAAGAAAATAAGGGGAATGAAGTTACTGAAGAGGTTAATGAATCTCTATAAATAATGTACAACCTATTTGGCTCAATCAAAGTTTAAGGGAATGCTCAATTTCACAAATGACAATTTTTTGAGCTCCACTGCTGCATTTTTTCTGTAGGTGATGATTCTCAAGAATGGAGGTTTAAAGTTCAAAAAAATGTTTTATAAGAGGTATATGATGTTTTATAGGTTGTATTCCACATGTTTGACAAATTTATAAATCTAGAAAATGATCAGAATTATGAAAATGGTGAATTTGGTGCATTTTTTTTGCGCTTTTTTTGAAGGAAGAAGTAACATAACGAATTTGTTGCACTTCAACATAGTGAGTAGTTTGACCTTTCAATACGAATTTGGACCTCTTGAAATCATTTTATATGGTTATGTTATGTTGAAGGATGATGTGTAGATTGATACAATTTCATTAGTATGCTCAAAACACATCAACATTCAAGCATTAATTATATAGTATGAAAAGGAAATTTGTTTCGCACAAACTCTTTTTATTGTCATTTTCAAAATCAGATTCAGAACAACTCAAAATTGTCACGCGAGCTAGATAAAAATAATATCCTTTAGTTTCTTTACAAGTGTCATATATTGGAAGATTCAAATGAATCTTTACAACTTATTTTTTAGATGTTGTCATTTCCTATTTCAGGCATAATATTTGGGCACGGATTTTGAGGAGTGGGAGAAGAATTTTCAAAAATGGAGAGAGTTTTCTCTCAAGAGCAATCTCATCTACAAAAATATCCCTTATTTTTGTAACATCTATCATTATAAAAGATATATGATCTAATATTTGACCCTTAGTTTCCATAAATTTGATTTCAATTTCCTAGAAGGCAGTTCCAAATCTTAATGTAACCGACTCTAGCTTTGGTGAAATGGTTGAGCTCGACCTCATTAGCTTGGGAAAGATTTTTTACTTTATATTTTAAAATTTATATGAGAAAGGGGGTGGTTAGTGCGTGATAGATAAATACATTGTGCATTGTACAGTTACATTTTGAAAAAAATCAGTGATTGATGAAGGTTGAAGTCTACTTGTTCATGGATTCTTGTGCCAATCATTTATGTTGATGTTTATCTCATGTTTGTGTTTATTTATCTTCTGTTATAGCCATGTTCAAATTTATGTCTCCAGTGTTTATCAAAAATATTTTAATTTAGAATTTACTTTCAAGTGCTTTGTTATAAGTAACTAAACATTTCAGTTTTTTTTCCTCCACCATAATATCTAAAATTCATCCTCAGCTAGATTCCTTAGATATTCCTAATTTCATTATTCCTCTACTCACCTCTCTACAACAGAATTTTACAAAGACACCATAAAGTATTTCCTACCTTTCCCATGTCTAAGGATTCTTCATTTTCCCATAATAGCACTAAAAATCATTAACTTAATTTGACTCCATGCCCAATGGATTTTCACTCTCGCATACCATAAAATTGTTGAAATTATTTTACCTTGATCGATTTACCTAGCCTAATATCCAAAAAATTTCATAAGATAGAGATCCCTCTATGGGATTGGAAGGGATAGCTTCCAGCCTTAAAGATTAATTTGTGGTTACCTTTGCATTACTTTCCTCAACCTAGAGGAATTAAAAAGTGCTAACATATTGGTACCATTTTCCTCAGGAAAGAAACATCAAGTTTCAGATATTATTACTGATGGTGAATAGTGATCAAACACAATAATATTGTGCATTATTCACTGGACAACTCCATTTCCAAATAGTCCAGAGTTCATAAAATCTATGGTGACTCCACTATCCAAAGAATTCAAAGCATTATTTAATATCCAATTTCCTAGTCAATCAATATGACAAGATATGTTAAAATTCTGGTTTCTATTGAAGGTTTTAAGGAACATTGGGACAATTTTGATGATGATAAAATTGGTGAAGCCTTTTCAAGGTTTTTTTGTATTAATTTAAATTCATGCAAATGCAGCGTAGAAGCTAAGATCATTTTTTTAGAAACATTTGTTGAAAATATTGTGAAATATATTGAGGTTTTAAAGGCACAAACATAGTCCCATAATTTACAAGATCAGATTCAGTCCTTTGAAAAGCTTATTCATCCAAAATGAAAGGAGGTGGTGCTACCCTTTGATATCGAGATTGAAGAATTTTTTGTTTTTGGGAATGGGTTTGATGGCTCACATTTGAAACCATATGTTGAAAAGGAGATCACATATGAACTGTCCAACAATGAAAATGAAATTGTAGAATGCCTTGAGGAACAACAATCAAACTATGACATCCATGCCTTTTATGATCCTATAGATATCTATATTGAAGGAATTTTCCACATTAATTTTTCAGTTATGTTTCCACTGTGAGGATAAAATGTATTATAAGTTGTCTTTTCTCTTATATTGTTCGATTTTGGTTATGTTCAAGGACGGTTAAAAAAAAATATTATCTGAGCAGCTACTTGACTGGTTGCATTGAAATTTTTGTGTCATTTGAAATTATTGGGAGAAATCTAATGGATCAAGCTACAAGTATACAATGTTCTTTGGCACCTCATAGGGAGGATGTCATCCCCATAGGAGCCAATGTTAGAATCCTATACTATAGTAATCAAAGTCAGATTTGGTATTTTTATTATTCTGGTCAATTTGTAAAGTGTTTCTATGATCTCATAAAGACCAATCCCTTAGTTTATATGAAGAATGTGAGATCAAGTCTTAGTGTCATTTTAGAATAGGATATAGTAAAGTTTTGAGTGGTAAAAAAAATCAAGATATCAATTTCTTAAAAGGTCTAGGTTTAGTAACTATAGGATTAATATGTCATACAATTCATGGATAAAAGTAATAATTGGTTTGGTTTTTTATTATTAGGACAAATTATTGGTGTCTTTTCAGTTAGTTGCATGGTCAAATAAGATAGTAGATCATATCTTTGTCACCATAAGTTGTTGTTGCGCTTTTCGTTTTTGTTGCACTTGAACATTAGTCATAATTAAAATTAAAGGAAATCCCGGACCGCATGGAGGATTATAAATATATGCGTTATCTTTCAAAAATCCATCGAGCACATTACTCATCCTCCTGAGATTCCCTAAATATCAAATGAGAGGTTGATGTGTTTTGGCTGCAAGGGATTTGTTGTGTTCCTGCTGAAAATGTGGTGGTTTAAATAGAAGAAATAAAATAAGTGGTATGAAGGCTCAGAAGATGTTTATGAACCTCTATAAATCATCTACAATCTATTTTTCTCAATTAAAGTTTAAGGAAATTCTCAATTTCACAAATTACAAATTTGTTGCACTCAGTTGTTGCACTTTTTCTATAGGTGATGATTCTCAAGAATGGAGGTTTACATTTGAAAAAAAGGTTTTCTAATAGGTATGTGATGTTTTGGAGGTTTTCTTCCACCTGTTTGACACATTCAGAAATCTAGAATATGATTAGAATTACAAAAATGGTTAATTTATTGCATTTTTGTTGCGTTTTTTCTAAAGGAAGAAGTAACGCAGTAAATTTGTTGTGCTTCTACATAGTGAGTAGTTTGACCTTTAAATATGACTCCAAACCTCTTGAAATCATTTTATATAGTTATGGCATGCTGGAGGATCATGTGTAGACTGATACAATTTCATTAGTATGCTAAAAAAGTATCAGCATTCAAGCATTAATTATATATTATGAAAAGAAAGTTCCTTGCGCATAACATTTTGTTTTCATCAGTTTCAAGATAGGATTCAGAACAACCAGCAATGAATTTTGAAAATCCCAAAGATGTTTTTGTCAAAAACAATCTAAATAAAAAAACCATTCTTCATTTTATTCACAAGTGTCATATATTTGAATATTTGAATGAATATTTACAACATGTTTTTTACATTTTGTCATTTTATGTTTTAGTCATGATCTTTGGGCGCATATTATGATGAACTGGAGAAGAAATTTAGAAACCTGAGAGAGGTTACTCTCAATAATAATAGAATCTATAAAAACCTCCTTCTGTTTTGTAGCATATATCACTATTCAAGCGATATGATCTAATATTTAACCCCTATTCTCTAGAAATTTGATCCCTATTTCCTAGTAGACAGTTCTAAAACTTAATGTAATTGACTTTATCTTTGGGGGAAATGGTTGAAATCCAACTCAGATTGGGAGCGAGTTTTTCCTTTATATTTTGTAAATTTCTATGAGAAAGGGGTTGTTTAGTGTGTGATAGATAAATACATTGTGCATTGTATAGTTCCATTTTGAAAAAATTTCAATGAATGATGAAGGTTGAATTCTACTTGTTCAAGTATTCTTGTGTCAAAAATTTATGGTAAATTTTATTTGTTATTTGTGTTTATTTATCTTTTGTTATGGCCATGCTTAAATGCTATGTATTCATTGTTTAGTTAAAAGAATTTATTTCATAATTCACTTTCAAGTGCTCTACTATAAGTAACTAAACATTTCAGTGTTTTTTCCTCCACCATAATATCTAAAGTTCATCCTCACTTAGATGCTTTAGATATTTTTAATTTCATTATTAATCTACTCACCTATCTACATAGAAATTTGACAAAGACACAATAAAGGATTTCTTACCTTGCCCCTGTCGAAGGATTCTTCATTTTATCATCATAGATGATATCACTGAAAATCATTAGCTTAATTTGACTCCATGCCCAATGGATTTTCCCTCTCCCCTGCCATCAAACTGTTGAAACTATTTTACCTTACTCAATAGACCTAGCTGAAGATCCATAAAATTTCATAAGAGGGAGAACCCTCTCTGGGTTTGGAAGGGCTAGCTTCCATCCCTAAATATTTTTTTATTGTTACCTTTGAGTTCCTTTCCTTGGCCTAGAGGAATAGGAAGTGTTAACATAGTGGCATCGTTACTGTGGAGCGAAAGGATCCAAATCTCCCAGGAAAGAACCATCAATTTTCATATATGGTTACTGATGGGGAAAAGTGATCAGATACAAGGAGGTTTTACATTATTCTCTAGTAAACTCCATTTCCAAACAGTCAAGAATTCATAGCATCTATGGTGACTCCACTCTCCAAGGAATTTAGAGCATAATTTCAAATCCATTTTCCTAGTCAATCAAGATGACAAGGTATGTTAAAATTCTTGTTTCTATTGAATATTTTAAGGAATATTGGGAAAATTTTGATGATTATTAATTCGATGAGGCATTTTCAAGGTTTTTGTCTATTTATTTAAAGTCATACAAATGCAACTTAGAAGCTAAGATAATTTTTTTAGAAACATTTGTTGAAAATATTGTGAAATATATTGAGGTTTTAAAGGCCCAACATACTCCCATAATTTACAAGATCAGATTCAGTTCCTTGAAAACCTTATTCTCCTAAAATGAAATGAGGTGGTGCTACCCTTTGATATCGAGATTGAAGAATTTTTTTTTTTGGGGAATGGGTTTGATGGCTGACAACTAAAAACATATGTTGGATATGAGAGAAAATATGAACTGTCCAACCATGACAATCAAATTGTAGAATGCCTTGGAGATAAACAATCAAACTATGACATCCATGCCTTTTATGATCGTATAGCTATCTATATGGAAGGATTTTTTAACATTAACTTTCAGTTATGTTTCCACTATCAGGATCAAATGTATTATCAATTGTCTTTTCTCTTATATTGTTCGGTTCGGATTATGTTCAAGCATGGTCAAAAAACCTTACTATCTGAGAAGATTCTTGACTTGTTGCATTGGAATTTTAGTGTAATTTGATTCAAAAAATTTCCAATAGCTTAGGATAGGTTGGTGTGCCAATAGGCTCAACACTCTAAGCATGTTTTGTAGCAACTTTCATGAGTTTCAAATTTTAGTTTACAACGAGTACAATTCCAGTGTATAGTTCAGTTTGGTTTTCAGTTTTGGTTCTCAGGATGGCAAAGCAAGAACATGTTGCAGGAATGGGAGCAACCAAATGGGTCGGGCTACTAGTTTTTAATATAACTAATTATCAATTCTGCTAATTAGAATATTATTTTTTTTCATTTTGTTAACTATTACATTTTTGGCTAGGAGAATGTGGGTTTGGGGGGACATAATTAGAATTAGGAAACTATAGGCCTCAAGACATTATACCAAGGAAAATATTTCATATTTAGTGGAAGATCAGGGTCCAATGAGGAGAGATTGCATCCCACGTGTGGTAGCCCAACTCATTAGTATGAGTTAGAGGTAGCGCAGTCTTGTGGTTTCACCCAAGGGAATGTTGGGCGGGATTAGAAAAAGGAAGTAGGATGTTCATTTTGGATCATTCATTAATCTATTTTGAATTTTTCTATTGAAAATGAATGCTTGAGAAGTGAGCTAAGTTTGAATGTGTTTTTCAATGCACAGGTGTATTTGAGCGCAGATCCCGGCCTTTGCTTCGGTGGAATTCGAGTGCCAGCCCAAGAGAGGTGTTATAACATAATTCGATCAGTCCTGCAATAGAGAGCTTCATCCATAGCATAGACATTCTAGTAGTAGCACAATGATACCATTAGCGGTGAAGAGGCTACATAATGTATTGAGGAGGCCAGTCTGAGAGCTGAGGAGTGAGAGGATTTTTGGAAGAATATTTCGTGGGTAAGCTTAGAGCTTCCTAATAGGGATTTTCCAAGAATTTTGGTATCATCTAGTGGCATAAATTCTAGGAGGACCGAATTTCCTAGTAGTTCAAAGATCCAAGCCCAAGAGGGCCAATTTCTGTGTTCAGGTATTTGAAAAAATCTTCACGGGTTATTGTGGATTTATTTAGTAGAGTATGAGGTTAAATTCCCAAAATTTTATGAGCAGTGTAGCAGGCCCTAGTAGCATGTCATTTGGAGTAGCAGTGGTATTTCTGGGCAGAGCAATGTAGAGCTTCAGCCATGCAGTATAAATTCAGTGAGGGATTCCAATGCTATTTCAGAGGGCTTCTCTATCCTTCCTTGAGCAAGCCTAGGTTCCTTCATTCCAACACCTTACATTTCCTCAGTTTAATAAAATGGCTCAGCCAGATTCTCTGTCTCAATGGTGTTTTAATTGTGTGTATTTTTTCTTATTGATTTTTATGTCTTTGTATGCATGATATTACTGTAATTTACCTTTGGATATATTATAGTGGTATCAGAGCTCATACACTTGGCTCATCCTATGGGATCAACACGGTCTATGACACCAGAAGACAAGAAAAACGTGACATATCGAAGGTAGAGGTATAGGAGCAGAGAAAGGGGGTTAGAAATCACTCCAGATCCTGTGACTAGTGAACCGAAGGTTATGGAGGAAAGTATGGGGGACATAGGATAATAGAAGAGGAGAAAGGAGGATTAATTTTCTCACCTTATATTGAATAAAGTGTAGAATATTACAAAGAACATCAAGGAGATGGGTCACCAGAATAAAAATGGAAATAAAATGAAAGGGTTCCAAGGGAATTTCTAGGTGGGAGAAGGATCTAGTACTTCACATCACTAGGCATCACTTAACTGAAATATGCATGTAGTACCATATACACCCCCACGATCTACCATTCCTATGTTCTTAGCTTCAAGAACAGGAGGAAAACAGGAGCAAGAGGAAGCTCACTATGGAGGGTACTTTCTAGAGTACCAATCCTATGGCTCAGAATTAGGGAGGTCCATTACTCTCAAATATTTCTTCCAACTAAAGGGAAACCAATATCCCAAAGGACATAGTGGAGGAGGCTACATGCATTGAAATTACTTACAATGTACAATGGGGAGGTTCTTTCTCCTGAATTTTGATGGCTCCTCTAAGAGCTCAGCCAAGGCATGGGTTGGGAAGCTATATGTTTACTTCTAGCTGAACCAGATGACCGAAGGAGAGGTAATCATGGTTCCCACTATGAATTTGGATCAGGAGGCTCATGACTGGTGGTTCCATGGGCTGACCACACTGGGGCATGTTGGAGTCACAACATATGATGATTTTTCTAGGAGGGTGCTAGAGAGGTTTAAGAGGAAGGGCCCATATGAGTATTTTAGGGATCTAACCAAACTCAACCAGTCCAGGAATGTGGAGGTTTATATCTCAAATTTATTGAGATTATTGGTGATGGTACTAGACCTATTCGAGTCAAGGAGGATCTACATGTTTATAGATGGACTGGGAGATCCATTACAGGGTATAGTGAGGTCAAACAGACCCACTACACTAAGGATGTAGTGGGGAGAGCTAAAGACTTGAAGGATGCCCTACCGAGGGCTAGAGCACCTTTTCCAAACAAGCCATGCTTCTAGCAGAGAGGAAGATACATGAGAGCTCCACCCATGAGATAAAATCAGGGGTGTGGGAAACCGAATGATGATACTTGGAGGGACCTTCGAAGGAAGATGCTTTGTTTTACTTTCTAAGAGCCATGGGCACTAGGCCATAGGTGTGCAACAAGAAATCACACTACATAGAGGTATTCTCATACAGTGATGGGGATAAGGAGCATATTTCTATATCGGGGGAGATGACAACACAACACCCCAGGAGGGACGACCTCCATCACCACCCCTACTAGCAATAGGGGGAGTTGCATTTTCACCTTTAGGAGGTATCCTCGCATCACTACGTGGGTTACCCACGTTCCTGACTATGAGGATCAGGGGGACAATATAGGGGTAGCATGTTTTAGTGTTAGTGTATAGTGTGGCCACTCACATCTTCATTGATGCCCAGATGGTACAGAAGAGAGGCATTACTACAAATGGGTTTGTCGGATTTTTAGTGCTTGTGTGAGGTGATAGGACTATGTAGTACACACGCTATGTCCCGAATCTAACTATGACCATGGGGAATTACTCCATGATAGATGACTTCTTTGTGGTTGACATTCCAGACACCAACGTAGTGTTAGGGGTATAATGGATTTATGCACTCGGTAGAGTCACCATTGATTGAAGGAAGTTTGAGATGGAGTTCTTGGATACATATGGAAAACCAGTATTGCTAACGAGTATAAAAAACTACCCATCACAGAAAATCTCAGCTCATAGGATGGAGATTGACTTGAGGAATTAATATATTGAGTGGGTTATGGAGTTAAGGAACTCTAAGGCTGTGGGTGTGACCAAGTCACCACATCCAAAGGTTCAGCCTATCCTCGATAGGTACCATATAGTATTTAGAGATATACCACTCGACCAACCACCTGACTAAGGATTTGAGCACACCATAGATCTAGAGCTCGGAGTACAGGCCATGATCACTACTCCCTAAAGGCATCCTAAGGCCTACCATGATGAGATAGAGAGATATATCCATGATCTATTTGCGTTGGGACACATTCGGCCCAACTCCATCCCTTTTGAATCATCAGTTGTCCTGGTGAAGAAGAAGGATGGGACCCTACGTATGTGCATTGATTACAGAGCCCTTAATAATAAGATCATGAAGAACTTCTATCCCATATGCTGCATTGATGAGCTGATGGATAAGTTGAGGGTATCCAAGTTCTTCTCAAATATTTATCTACGATCTGGGTACGACTAGATCAGGGTGAGGGACCAAGATGTCCCTAAGACATCTTTTTGGTGCCATTATGGGCACTTTGAGTTATTGGTGATGCCCTTTAGGCTAACAAGTGCCCTGAAAACATTCCAGTCTTGCATGAACCACATATTCTGTGGCTAGCTCAGGAAGTTTGTACTGGTGTTCTTTGATGACATACTTATTTATAGCCAGACATGGGAGGAGAACTTCCAACATGTAGAGGTAGTACTGCGTATCTAAGAGGAGAAGAAGTTCTATGCCAAGTTGTCCAAGTGCAAATTTGGGTTGACCAAGATGATTTATTTAGGGCACATCATTGGTGTTGATGGAGTGCGTGTGCATGAAGAGAAGATGAAAGCCATCAGATATTGGCCAAAGCCCAGGAATGTGACAAAGTTGAGGGAATTTGTGGGAATTTGTACCTACTATTGGAAGTTTGTGAAGGGGTTTGCACAATTGGCTACACCCCTCACCAATTTGATAAAGAAGGGGGACTTTACATGGACTGCTACATCGTAGGATGGTTTTGAGTGCCTCAAGAAGGTGATGAGCAATTTTCCCGTGCTAGCACTTCCTCATTTTACTCAGCCTTTCATATTAGAGTGTGATGCATTGAGAGATGGAGTGGGGGAATATATTGATAAAGGTAGGGAATCCCATAGCTTTCAAGATTTTGAATTTTCTACCTCATGAGTGGTTGTACCCCATATAAGGCAAAGAGATGATGTCCATCATGCATGCGCTAGCTAATTTCAGGAAGTAGTTAGTGGGGAACAGGTTTTGGGTGAGGACTGACCACAACAACCTCATATTATTTTTCGAGTAGAAGAAGCTATAGGAGAGGTAGCATAAATGGGTGAGAAATATCTAGGAATATGAATTTGAAATATAGTATGTCAAAGGGAAGCACAATGTGGTGGTAGATGTGTTGTTCAGGAGGTTATCATCCTTTTCATTTATGATTATTGTTCTGAATTGGAGGACCGAGATATTAGTGGAGTATTCCAAGGACTGGTTTTCATGTGAGGTCCTTGATGGGATTGTGACTGATGACAAGCACTGGGTGATGAACGAGGTGATATATTACAAGGACCAAATCTACTTAGTGACCAACTCTCAGCTGAGGGTGAAGATTCTATAGGATTCCCAAGATTCACCATTGGTAGGACATCAGGGGTACACCAATACTTACAACTCGTGGAAGGGGTTCAAGGATCCTTTTCTATGGCATATCAAGGAGTGTGAGACATGCACACCCAGTGTAACACCTAGTAGGTTTATTGCAACCTCTTCCCATACTTGAGGGGAAGGCGGAGAGTATATCCATATATTGAATTACCACGTTCTTGATTGTTCAGTGCAATGAATTCATTTACATGGTGGTGGACTGAGTGAAAAATTATGCACACTTATTCACCCTCCCAGCTCGGTACACAGCCTCACAGGTGGCCGAGTTGTTGTTCAGGGATATTTTTCGGTTGCATGGTCTTCCCAAGACCATTGTTAGTGGTCAGGATAGCTGCTTCATGGGAGGATTCTAGCAGGAGTTGTTTCAATTGGTGGGCACGCAGATCATTCCTATCACAAACTACCATCCTTAGACATATGGGAAGACCGATATAGTTAACATTTGGCGAGAGGGCTACTTCTGTAACTACGTGACAGGACAACAGGGGGCATGGATACGGTGGCTACACATGGATGATTATTGTTATAACACCACCTACAACATGTCCATAGGTATGTTTCAATTTCATGAATTGTATGGTTATGATGCTTTATCATTTGATGATGTTATGTTTTGGGACAGTAAGGCCCCAAGGGACAAGGATTGAATCCAAGAGAGCCAGGACATCTTGAGCACTCTCATGGACAACATGAGGATGGCCCAGAACTAGTAGAAGATGTATGCAGACATGGGCCGATTTGAGAGACAGTTTGAGGTTGGGGACATGGTTTTCCTTCGAATTCAACCTAACAGGAAGTATACGCTCAAGAAAAAGAGGGTCGAGAGGCTCAAGCCCTGCTTTTATGGGTCATACCAGGTCACTATGAAGGTTGGGGAGGTGGCGTATGAGTTGGAGCTACCCCAAGGAAGCTGATTGCACAATAGTTTCCATGTGTCTTGTCCTAAGAGGGCCTTGGGACATCAGGTTACAAAATATACCAAGCTACCTCCTATCGATGATGAGGGGCTCTTGACGCTACAGTCGAAGGCCATTCTGGATTCTAGGGAGAGGCAATTGAGGAGCAAGGCACTCAAAGAGTTCTTGATCAAATGGAGAAATCTACTGAACGAGGATGATGCCTGGGAGGGAGAGAAAATCCTCCGTCTCCCATCAATGTAGTTTATTGAGGACAAGAAACATCTTAGCGGGGAGGATCGTAATATGCCTAATTAGCAATTTTGCTAATTAGAATATTAATTTTTTGTCAATTTTCTAATTATTCCTTTTTTGGCTAAGAGAATGTGGGTTTGGGGGCCCATAATTATAATTAGGAAACTATAGGCCTTAAGACATTCGATGAAGGAAATTATTGCAGCTTTAGTGGAGTATGGGGACCCAATGAGGAGAGATTGTGGCCCACGTGTAGCAGTGTAGCTCATTGGTATGAACTAGAGGAAACACAGTCTTGTGGTGGGGCCCAATGGAGCGGTGAGCATGATTAGAAAAAAGGAAGCAAGATGATAATTTTGGGTCATTCATTCATCTATTTTGATTTTTTCTATTGACAGAGCATGCTTGATAAGTGAGCCAAGTCCCCATGCGTTGTTCAACATAAGGGTGTCTTCGAGCGGAGATCCCAACCTTTGCTTCGGTGGACTTCAAGTGCCAAGACAAGGTAGGTATTCTACCATAGTTCAATCAATATTGTAGTAGAGAGCTTCATCCACAGCACAGATAGACCAGCATCAGCATAGTGGCATCATCAATAGTGCATAGGTTGTGTAGTATCTTGAGGAGACCACTTCGGGAGTTGAGGAGTAAGAGGATTTTTGGCATGAAATTTGGTGCAGAGGCTTAGAGCTTCCTAATATGGATTTTCCAAGTAGCATGGTGGCATCTAGCAGCAAAAATTACAGGAGGACCAGATTTCCCAACAGTTCAGAGATCCAAGCCCAAGAGGGCCAATTTCTAGGGTCAAGCATTTAGCAAACCCTTCGCGGGTTATTTTGGGTTTCTTGAGTGGATTCTGGGGTTAAATTACTAGAATTTTTTAGTAGTGTAGCAGGCCGTATTAGCAGGTCATTTGGAGAAGCAGCAATAGTTCTGGGTAGAGAGCAACACAGAGCTTTAGCCACACAGTGTACATTCAGTGAGGGATTACAACACTATTTCATATGGTTTCTCTGGTTTGCCTTGAACAAGCCTAGGTTCCTTCATTCCAACACCTCATATTGTACACATTTACTCAGTCTAATAAAATGGCTCAGCACAGATTTTTCCTCAATGGTATTTTAATTATGTGTATTTATTTTTATTTATTTTTATGTCTTTGTATGCATGTTATTACTGTAATTTACCTTTGGGGATATTACATAGTCTACGGTGTTCATTGGAACCTCACAGGGAGGATGTTATCCCCATTGGAGCCAATGTTAAAGTCCTATGCTATAGTAATCAAAATTAGGCTTGGTATTTTTATTATTCTTGTCAATTTGTAAAGTATTGATATGATCTCATCGAGATCAAGTCCTTATTTTTTATGAAGAATGTGAGATCAAGTCTAAGTGTCAATTTAAAATAGGATATATTAAAGTTTTTAGTGGAAAAAAAAAACAAGTTATCAATTTCTTGAAAGGTCTAGGTGTAGTAAGTCTAGGGTTAATATGTCAACCAAGTCATGGATAAAGTTAATAATTGGTTTGGTTTTTAATTATTGGGACAAGTTAGTGGTGTCCTTTTAATTGGTTTCATGGTAAAATCAGATAGTACATCATATCCTTGTCATTAGAAGTTGTTGTTGCACTTTTCCTTTGCATTGAACATTAGTCATCATTGCAATTAAATGAATTCCAGGACCTTCTGGAGGATTATAGATATATGTGTTAGATTTCAAAAATCCATCGAGCACGTTACTCATCCTCCTAAGATGCCCAGGATATCAAATGAGAGCATGTTATGTTTTGGATGTAAGGGATTTGTTGTGTTCTTGCTGAAAAAGTGGCGGTTTAAAGAAATGTTATGAAACCATCTCATAAAACAAAATTAAAGATAGATCAACACCTTAGAAATCAACCTCTTCAAGGGAGAAACCTCTTTTACATTACATAAATGAACAATTCTTGGATGATTCAAATGAAAAAACCTCCTTTCTATATATAGGAGTCCATGGGGTCACAATATAATCTTAGTCGACCTAACAATAATAATGTAAGGGAACAAAAATAACAATAGTGGGCTTTTATGGGGCACAATAATAACAATATGGGGACTAAAGAGGTACAACAATAACAATAAGTGGGCTATACTAACAACAATAAGGTACTACACTAGTAATATAGGGACCTAACATGCCCCTCTCCTTCAAAAAAGTGTTGTCCTCAATGCTTGTGTAGTTATGGATGATACTATATAAAATTCTCATCCTCCTATGTGGAATATTCAATGGGTAAGGTTTTCCACTTGATGAGATACTCTTAAAGTGATCGATTTTGTAGTTGTCGAGTTCTTGTTTCTGTGACTACTTCAGGTTCCAATATTATTTTTCCTTCCTCCTCAACTTTTGGAAATATTGTTTGAACTGGAATTTTTTCACCTATAACCTTCTTTAAGCATGAAACATGGAAAACTAGGTGTACTCAGGAAGAAGCAAGAAGCTCCAATTTGTATGCCATAGTACCAATATTTTGTAACACCTTGTAAGGACCATAGTGATTTGGCGATAATTTATCATCCTTCTTAGCTTGCTTGAGGGACATTTGTTTGTATGGTTGTAGCTGTAAAAATACCTAGTCTCTTACATCAAAACTTCTCTTACTGAGATGTTGATTTTCCTATTGTTTCATTCGATTTTGTGCCAAATTTAGGTTATCCTTTAAGAGTTGGACAAATTTTTGTTGATGCTCGATGTGATCTTCCACTGCTTGAACCTTAGAATTTTCTCTTAAATATGATGTGGTGGACAGTGGATGATATCCATAAATTTCCATAAATGGGGTCATTTTTGTTGTAGTATGGAAGGAAGTGCCACCATTCATCGAGAGATAACCACTTGACCCATTGTGTTTTCTTATCATATACAAAACAACGAAGTTATCCTTCCAAAACAATTTCACTATCTCAGTTTTCCTATCAGACTGAGGATGATAAGATGACCTATCAGCTAGTTGAGTACCCAAACAAGAAAATAATTTCGTCCAAAAATTTCCAGTGAAAATGGGATATTTTTCGCTTACAATAATCTTTGGATTTCCATGTAGCTTTTGAATTGTTTCCATAAATGCAGTAGAAACTGTACTTGATTTAAATAGATGAGATAATGCAGAAAATTGTGCATACTTGGTAAGTCTATCAACTACCATCATCATGACACTCCTTCCTTCAGACTTACATAAGCCTGTTTTAAAATCCATTGAAAACTCCTCCTAACGTTGACTTGGAATGGATAAAGGCTATAGCAGACTTGGGGTCTTAATTGTCTCAACTTTATTTTGTTGGAAAAACAAACATTCTGCCACAAAATTTTGAATATCATATTGAACGCCATCCCAAAAAAAAGATTTCTTCACCCCGTGGTAAGTTTTTAAAAATCCTGAGTGTCCTCCTAGGGGAGGTGTGTGCAATTCCAAAATAATATTTTGTTTTTGTTGGGAATTGTTACAAATATATAAGCGATCTTTGTACCATAAGGAAACATTACTCAAACTAAATCTATAAGATGTACGGGGATCTTGCTACAAATTTTGAATGAGTGCCCACACTTCTTCATCATTCTTCCATTCCTCGCTTGCTTCGGTGACCCAATCTGGTTGCATAATAGAAATGGCGCAAAGCAATTCTTCCACCTCCTCATCCTTTCTTGAGAGTGCATCTACAACAAAATTTAGCTTCACTTTTTTGTAGATGATTTCAAAGTCATAACCCAAAATCTTTGTGACCCAATTTTTCTTCTCTTATGAATATAGTCTTTGTTCCAAAAGTATTTAAAACTATCATGATCATTTTTTACCTTGAAGTGTGTTCCCATTAGGTAAGGTTACCATTTCTCGAGTTCGTGTAGTATTTCCAACATTTCCTTCTCATAAATATCTTTATGTAAATACTTTCCCTTCATTGGACGAATTTTAAAAAAAATGGGTATTCCTTCTTGCATTAAAACAACACCAATACCATTTCCTGAGGCATCACATTCCACAATAAATGTTTTTGTGAAGTCTGGCATAGCTAAGACCGGTTCTTGGAGCATTACCACTTTAAGATGTTCAGAGGCCTTGGTTGCTTCAAGATTCCATGAAAATGCATCTTTCTTCAATAATGTTGTTAGAGGTGTTGCTATTCTCCCATAATTCTTAGCAAAATTGCGATAATACCTTGTAAACTTGAGAAATCCTCAAAACTACTTTATGGTTGTCGGGAGTTTCCCTTCCTTAATGGCTTTAATTTTGTTAGGGTCTACCTTAAAATCCTCATGAGATATAGTATGACCGAGATATTCCACCTCTTGTACTCCAAATAAACATTTGGAGGTTTCTTCATATAATTTTTTTCTCTTCCAATAGTTTGAGCACTATGTCAACATGTTGAAAATGATCCTTCCAAGACCTGTTGTAGATTAGTATATCATCAAAAAATAATAACAAAATTTTATAAGGAAGGGTTTTAAAATGGATTCATCAACCCTTGAAATGTAGAAGGTGCATTGGTAAGGGCAAAAGGCATGACCAAAAATTCATAATGACCCTCACGAGTTCGAAATGTTGTTTTTCAGAATATCTTCAGTCTTCATTCTAATTTGATGATATCCTGAACAAAGATCCAACTTTGTAAAATGAATTTCTCCATGTAATTCATCCAATAATTCATCAATCACAGGAACGAGAAATTTATCTTTAATAGTGAGCTTATTGAGCTCCCTATAATCTGGGCACATGTGCCATGATCCATTCTTCTTGTGCACCAATACTACTGGAGTAGAGAAAGAACTTTGACTAGGTTCAATTATACCGGCCTCTAACATTTATGAAATAATACATTCAATTTCACTTTTTTGGACATAAGGATATCTGTAAGGCCTGATGTTTGGAGGAACACTTCTAGGAATCAAATTAATACCATGATCATGATCACGGATAAGTGGGAGTCCTTTGGGAGTTTCAAACACCTTGGAATTATTGTCCAAGACTTTTTGGAGATCTAGATAAATAGATGATTTTGATGTTGGAACTTCTAGTGAGCATAATTTTACAATTATGCCTCGTTGTTATTTCTTTAGAATATTTTTCATGTGATTAGAGCTTATTATCTTTCCCGACTTCCCTATGTAACCCTGTATTTCAGCTTCCTTTCCTTCTGAAAAAAAGTTCAAGAAAATTTCTTGAAAATTAAAAGCTATCATCCCCAAAGATTGTAGCCATTGTACTCCTAGTATGAAATCATCACCTCTCATTGGAATGGAAATAATTGGACTGTTCAATACATACCCCCCCCATGGTTAGTTTGATATTACGGTACTTTCTAGAGAACTTTATAGTTCCTCCATTTGCAACCATCACTTGACACTCTAGTGCTGGGTATAGGAAGCAATTAAATTCTTTGGCTATCTTACAATGAATAAAATTATGGGTACTACTTGAATCAATCAACAATTTTAAATTTTTCTTCTTGATATGTCCTTCTATCTTAAGAGTTTGAGGAGTGGTAATTCCTTCCAATGCATTATAAGATATGGTTGGACTCATTTATTCTTTCTCTAGGGTTGGTTACTAGTGTATATCCTCTTCTTTTGAAGTTTCTTTTTCATTTTATTCCTCCTCTTCATAATCTATATAAAATAATTTCTTATCAGCACAGTTATGACCTTTAGTGTATTTTCTATCACAACTGTAGAAAAGCCATTTTTCTCTTGTTTCTTCTAATTGTTGTGGTGCCAACCTTGTAGGTTGTGGAATTATAGGAGTAGAAAAACCTCCATTTTTATAAACGTGAGTGGTAGGATTCATTTTTGCCATAATTTTACTTTCAAATTTGCTTGCCAACCTGGATGCCTACTCCAATGAATCAGTTTCCCAAAGGCGAAACTCATGTTGGATGTTATCCATTAAAGTCCCTATGCAGACATCAATCTTGTGTTCCTCCGAAATATTTGTAACCTTTATATTCAATATTTTGAATTCCTCAATGTGCTCCACCATTGAACCCTTTTGTTTGATATTTATCAATTGGATAAAGAAGGTGTTTCTCTTTGTATCCTCATAATGTGCTACCATTTCCTCCATAAAAAGTGACCAAGTGAATTTTTTTTTACGAGAGAAAAGCCATCGATACCGTAAAATGTATTTTGTTCTAAATATAAAGTTACAATGCATACCTTTTTTGTGTTTTGCACATTATGGAGATCAAGATATTGCTCCATATTTAGTATCCATGTTATGGTACCCTTGCCATCAAACTTCCTCATATCGATCTTTTGAATATGGTAGGTATTAAATCCAACATTAGAGTTTATGAAATCACGATTAACATTTATTTTGTTCTCATCATGAGTTTCCTCTACTGCCTTTTCGCCATTAGGAATCATTTCTTGTATCAACTTTGTCAAACCTTCCTTCAAACCTTCCATGTCTGGTTTTAGATCATTCTTGATGTATTCCATGTTTCCTTTCTCTTTTTCATCGATGTCATCCATATTAGCTTCCATGCCATCCATCTTAGCTTCCATGCCATTCTTGAAAGCATTCATCTTAGCTTCCACACCTTTCTTCAAACCATCCATCTTAGCTTCCATTTCATTTTTCGTTACTCTTTGCGAGAGAAAAATTTGTTACACTTGCTCTTGTAAATTTAATATATCATGTTGCACTTATTCCTCTTTATGAGTCATATTAGAGCCTTCTGAGGGCTCAATGGGAGTTGAATTATTTTTAGGGGCCGTTTTAGAACCCAATACTGATATATATGTTTCAATATGCCCTTGAATCACTTCAAACTAATTTTTCAAACAAGAATTGTCGAATTTAAAAAAAAAATACACACCTTTTTCTTGATTTTGAAGAGCTTGATATTGAAACTGATGTATATCTAAAATTTTGGATCCCCAAGATTTTATATTTTTTCATTTAGTAGCCCTCTGAAACTTCTTTCCAATGCCAAAGGTCTGACCTGATTTGGATTCTTCAAGGCAGAGTTATGCCCAATCTCCCACAATGACCTTATTATGGACTCGTTCAGTAGTGCGAACTTTCACGACATGCCATGTATCATTGTTTCATCTTTTGACTGTGAAATTGATAAACATGAAACTACAGTCTGTGTACTTTTGCCCATTTTTTACATAATTCCAATCTGTGCTCAAAGAGAGAGTTATGATGATTTTCCCAAGGTCACATCTTTGATATGAAATTTGGGAACTTGCAAAAACCATAATTTCCATAGATCATATCTCTGAAAATATTGCGAACCAAGATCTGAAATTTTTACAAAAGGTTCCTTAGGATTTCTTTGCAAACGGTTTGTTTTTTAGCTTCTGAACCTTTGTAGAAAAAAATTTATAGTGAAAATTCCATGATGACCTCTTTGAAGCGGTAAAATCCTAGAATCCAAAGATTTGATACCAAATGTTATGAAACCAACTCAAAAAATAGAAGAAAATATAGATCAACACATCAAAAATCAGCCTCTTCGAGGGGGAAACCTCATTTACATTACATAAATGAATAGTTCTTAAATGATTCAAATGAAAAAACCTCCTTTCTATATATAGGAGTTCATGGGTCACAATATAATCCTAGCTGACCTAACAAGAATAATGTAAGGGAACAAAAATAACAATAATGGGCTTGTATGGGGTACAATAATAACAATATGGGGACTACAGGGGTACACCAATAACAATAAGAGGGCTACACTAACAACAATAAGGTACTACACTAGTAATATAGGGACCTAACAAGAACAAAGAAAAAATAAGTGGTCTAAAGGTCCTGAAGAGGTTGATGAAGATCCAAACATCATCTACATTATATTTGGCTCAGTTAAAGATGAAGGAAATGCTCAATTTCACAAATGAAAAAAATGTTGCACTTTTTCTGTAGGTGATGATTCTCAAGAATAAAGGTTTATAGTTCAAAAAAATGTTTTATAATAGGTATATGATGTTTTACAGGTTTTCGTCCACCTGTTTGACACATTCATAAACATAGAAGATGATCAGAAGTACAAAAATGGTGAATTCGTTGCATTTTTGCTACACTTTTTCTCAAGGGAGAAATAATGAAGCAAATTTATTTCGCTTCTACACATTCAATAGTTTTACCTTTCAATCTGACTCGATACCTCTTGAAATAAATTTATATGGTTATGGTATGTTGAAGGATGATGTGTATATTGATATAATTTCATTAGTATGCTCAGAAGACATAAACATTCAAGTATTAATATTATGAAAAGGAAGTTCGTTGCACACAAACTGTTTTTTCATCATTGTCAAAATCATATTTTGAATAACCAGAAATGAATTTTGAAAAACAAAAATAGGTTTTTTTCAAAAACGATCTAAATAATAAAAACATTCTTACGTTTCTTCATAGATATCATAGATTGGAACATTCAAATGAATATCTACGACATATTTTTTATATTTCGTCATTTCTTGTTTTAGGCATGATCTTTGGACACAAATTCTTGGGGTCTGGAGAAGAATTTTCGAAAACAAAGAGATTTTTCTCTCATTAACGAGGTCATATACAAAAAACTCCTTCAACTTTGTAACAATTGTCATGATTCAAGAGATATGATCTAATATTTGACCCTTATTTTCCATAAATTTGATCCTTATTTCTTAGCAGAAAGTTCTAAATCTTAATGTAACTGATTCTATCTTTGGGGGTGAATGGTTGAACTTGACCTCCTTAGCTTGGGAAATATTTTTTCCTTTATATTTTGTAAATTTATATGAGAAAGGGGTTGGTTAGTGTGCGATAGAGAAATACATTGTGCATTGTACAGTTCCATTTCGAAAATTTTCAATGAATGATGAAGGACACATTCTACTTTTTGAGGTATTCATGTGTCAATCATCTATGGTGATTTTTATCTTCCATTTTTGTTTCTTTATCTTTTTTTATGGCCATGTTTAAATGTTATGTATTCAATGTTTAGTTAAAAGAATTTATTTCATAATTTAGTTTCAACTGCTCTGTCATAAGTAGCTAAACATTTCATTTTTTTTTCCTCCACCATAATATCTAAAATTCATTCTGAGGTAGATGCTTTAGATATTATTAATTTCATTATTCCTCTACTCACTTCTCTACAATGAAATTTTACAACGACACCATAAAGGATTTCCTACCTTGCCTCTGTATAATGATTCTTCATTTTCCCATCATATCACTGAAAATCATTAGCTTAATTTGACTCCATGCCCAATGGATTTTCCCTCTCCCCTACCATCAAACTGTTGAAATTATTTTACCTTAATCTATAGACCTAGCCTAAGATCCAGAAAATTTCATAAGGGAGAAAGCCCTCTATGGGTTTAGAAGGGCTAGCTTCTAGTGCTAAATATTGGTTTGAATTACAAGGTGCTAATAGTATAACACTTTCAATTAATTATACTATTCACTACAATAGCGGGTACTTAGTTATGTGGAATAATCATATTTATGAACTCATGAAATTGTAGAAAACTTCTTTTCTAAGTGAGAAAGATGTTTATTGAATTTATAGTATTGTGATTATATAAATTAATTTTTTGGTAAATGTATATAGGCATCAGTCTATAATAAACATCAAAGAAATTACTTTATTATATATCTTAATTACTAAAATTAAAAAATTAAAAAAATTAAAAACATAAAATTTAACATCATCATCATCATCATTATTATAATTATTAATGATGATGATAAAATGAATTAAAATATAATTTAAACATATATACATTTTAAAAAATGTGTAACAAGATTATTTACTATGGAGATTTACATTTTATTATGGAGATTCTTAATATCTAAATAGACTTTGTTACAGTACCATAGTTTATAAATACCACATGTCAAAAATCATAACTCATCTCATATGATGCTTGTTTATATGACGTTATTGTTAATTAATGAATTAATTAAAATAGTAAAAAAAGCATAACTACTTTAGAAATAAACACAAGCCCTTGATTTGTGTATATTACTAAGAATATTCTAGAATATTCTAAGTTAGTTGAATTCTCACCATTCACTTATTAATTTTTTTTTTCTTTTTACACAATCGGCTACTATTTTGTATTCAAAAAAGAGAGGGGAGACAAAGATCCATTGTTACATGATGCGGTACATAAAGAGAAGTGAAGGGTGTGGCAACAAAAAACAACTACAACCCTTTTGCTTCTAGCTTTCCTAAATATCTGGAAAACAGAGATTGCATAGATACGAACAAACTGGAACATAAATAAGGAGAATTTGCAAGACATGCTTAATCCATATATATATGGCTGATCTAGCAAGTGGTGGAGTCTTCATTGGCTTTTGCGCCCACATTTCTCAGATTTGTAGAGTTAGAGCTTGGAGCACTTTTCTTATCCAACATATACTTCAGGATTTCAATTGATTCTTTTGCATGAATGAATCTGTTCGAAAGCTCGTTGAACTGCTCCTGGAGTGAGGAGACCCGGTGGAGGAAGAAGTTGAGATCAAATTCATGCTTCTCATATACCATCTTAGCCAAAGATTGTAGTTTAGTGAAGAAGTTGAGATCAACTTCATGCTTCTCATCTACCATCTTAGCCGGAGATTGTAGTTTAGTGTCCAACATCCTCTGATGGGCTCAAATATGTTCCAGCTCAGCTTGGAGGTCTCCACAATGTAGAAATTCCTCCCTACATGCCATTCTAGGGGGAAAATGCAAATCTTCATTATTCAAACACTGCAACCGGAGGCAGGAATGAACAGTATGCTGCTTCAGGATGCTGAGATCAAAAATAGGGCAAGTAGAAAAAGGAAGAGAGTCTCTGATACATAATAAGAGGGCCGGTTCTAAGGAAGATAGGTTGTGGTCAAGGTAGACTTCAAAAAAAGAGTGTTTGGGAGAGCAAAGCGAAGAGCAGATCCAAAACTCCGCAAGGTGGTAGCGCGAAGGAGGAGAGAATGGTGATCGCGAAGGAGGGAGGATGGCTTGATAAATAGGGAGGGCTGAGCATAAGAAAGCGGCACAGAGTGAAGAAAGAGTTACGAGGAGGGAGTGGGTGGTTGTGTGAAATATTCCAAAGAGGACGGAATCCTCAGCAGCAGATATCAGATAAGATTTGTACAGATTCATGGAAGATGAGCTTGATATTCTAGAGCATTGTAGAAAATACATCCTATGGTTCTAGTACATGCTCTGTTGACATGGAGATCTGCCTCCTTATTAAGGTTGTAAAGAATGTGGAAGCAGTTGGTCTCCTTCATCTTATAAACAAGAGAATGGCACCTGCTGGTGGTCTGACAGAGCACCACATTGGATGCCGAGTGATTATGAATCATCATACTGATAATAATATTCGAATCTCCAAATATCATGGCATTGTTTATGCCAATCTTTTGCAATTTCATTATACCTTGAAGCAAGGCGAGAGCTTCTGCCCTATTGTTAGAAAGAGAACCTAGTCCCCATTCATAAGATGAAATAATAATACCAGCTTCATTACGGATGATGCCTCCAACCCGTGCCACCCCCGGATTGGACTTAGATGCCCAATCAAAGAATATGAAGGGTCTGTTACAAATTTTTAACCAAATGACAAAATACTCCTCATTCAGTCAAATTTTCCAACTTTTATCAGATTTTTGCAGCTGATTAGTTATGGTGCTACTACTATTGATGCTATTGTTTTTGTCCAGAAGATGGCCAATGAAATTTCATTCTTCCACACAAAGGTCTTTATAATCAATTTTTTTTTTATTCTTGACTGAAATTTCTTCGAGCGTGAGGCTGCAAGATTTGCTACATAGCTTTCTGAAGGAGGGTTATTTATCTTTAAAGACCTGTTGATTTCGAGCCAACCATATATTACAAAAATCTGAATAGGGAAGGGTGTTCCAAACTCTTTTGGCTATGTTGTTCTTCTTTTTTTTCCAGGGATAACTTCTTTTCCATGAGAGCAAGGCTTCAAAAATGGTGCTATGTGAATCCCATGAAGGTTGGAAATTTGGAATGAGCTCCTTCTAATAATAAGATGCAAAGAGAAATTCAATAAAGAGATGTTGAATAGTTTCTTCTGTTGCTTGACAGTTTGGGCATCTTGAGGGTCTAATCATGCCTCATTTTTTTAGATTATCAGAGGTTAATATTTTCGATTTTAACAAAGTCCATGTAAATAATTTGATTTTGGGGAGGGCCTTGGATCTCCAAGGTGTCTTCCAGTTTGACCATATAGGCATGGGATAGTCATGATTGTTAAGATATTGATATGCAGCTTTAATAGTGTAAGTTGATCCAGAAGGATCCCAATGAAATTTTTCCTCACTGTCTTTTTTAATAAGAGCAATATCATGGAGATGAGATTGAAGAGATCCGAGACTCACATCAAGATGTGCAGGGACTTCTGGAAAGTGCCACCCAGTCCAGAGCAGAGATTGAGCATCCCAATTAGAAATTTGGTTCAAATAATTTAGACCCATGTTGCTGAAGAAGGATAAAATTTGGTGAGTTCCAGGTTTTCTATTAATGGGAAGCTGTCCCATAATTCGATCCTTCCCTATGCTAATGTTGTTACTGCCCATGGGGACTTTGGAAAATTTTTGAGCTAAGAATGGAATTGCTTTTTTGCATAGCCCACTAAATTTTGGAGGAAGATCTGTTGGGGATATCTTGGTCAAGGAGATGCTGACTAGTAGTATTGAGATATTTAATTTCCAAGACACTCTTCCACAAAGAAGGCTTACCACTTATGAGTCTCTAAAAAATCTTACCTCTGAAAGAAGCATTTAGGAGTTTTGGAGATTGAACTCCCAATCCCCCATTTTCTTGATCTTGAATGACCTATCTCCAATTTATGCGGTTGTATTTCATTTTGTCACTTTTCCCCCCTTGCCATAGGAAGTGTCGAATGATGGCTTCAATTTTATGATGGAAGATGGTAGGGGCCTGAAGAAGGGTGCATTGATATAAAGGCAAAGAAGAGAGACTAGATTTGAGGAGGATAAGGTGACCTGCAGGATTGAGCCATGAATAACCCCATTGTTGCACTTTTATTTTAATTTTTTCGATAGTAATGTTCCATACTTTTGCCTTCAAGGAACCAATGCTCATAGGCATACCCAGATAAGAAAAATTCCCCCAGTCCAATTTACAAGGGACCCCAAATATGTTAGCAATGTTGTGAATGGTTTGAGCAAAAGCATTCCAACCATAGATACAACTTTTAAGATGATTAATCATACCTCCGGAGTAGCTCATGAATTTGTCCAAGATTGCTTTAAAGCACTGGGCTATGATGTTTGAGGCTCCTCCCATAAGAAGAGTGTCATCAGCAAATTGAGAATGGCTCATATTTTTAACTCCATTTCCAAATTTGATACCTGTGATAAGCCCCACCCGTCGCTTTTGGTCCAAAGCCTTGCTGAAGGATTCAACCATCAAAGTGAAGAGGTAAGGAGACAGAGGACAACCTTGTCTTAAACCTCGTGAGGATTGAAATGAGGGGGCTAGTCTGCCATTGATGAGGGGAGATATCCAAGGGCCATAAATGCAAGCTTTAACAAGATCAAGAAATATTGGGTCAAACCCCATTTTTTTAAGGAAAAAAAGGAGAAAGGAATGCGTGACCCCGTCAAATGCATTGGCAAGATCAAGCTTTAAAATGAAGCCCTTTTATTTTCGAGAGATGCTAGAATGTATTTCCTCTTGGACAAGGAGGATGGAATCAGTTATTTGTCTATTAGACATGAAGCCTCCTTGATTTTCAGAGATGAGGTTATGAAGATGTGGTTTAAGATGCATGGCAAGAATTTTGGTCAGAATATTATAAGAGGAGTTACAAAGAGAAATAGGTCGAAATCTAGAGAAGCATGAGGATCAATTTTCTTTGGGAATGAGGGAAAGGTGGGTGGCATTGGTGTAGCCTCCAATTTTTCTCTTGTGCTGATTCCATTGTATCATTTTGACCATATATTTTTTAATTATATCCCAATATGCTCTGTAAAAACTAATAGAAAAACCGTCGGGATCCGGTGCTTTATCTAGATGTAGTGTCCAGATTACACTTTGGATCTCCTCTTCTTCGATTTTTCCATTGAGCATATTATTTATTTCCTTATTGGCCGTGGTGGGAATATGCTGGAGGAAGTCAGAATAGGCTTCTATGCCTCTCATCTCAGTAAGAAGATCATGAAAATTCTCATTGGCGGCTTTTTCAATCGTTTCTTGGTCGGTTTGGAGATGTCCTTCCACATCTATAATGGAAGTGATATTGTTCTTTCCTTTCCTAATAGTGGCCTATTTGTGAAAAAAAGGTAGAATTCTTGTCACCTCCCTGCAGCCAAAGCTGTCTCGATTTTATGCGCCATTTTTTCTCCTCCTCTCTATTGGCGCGGTAGAGCTAGCAATAGAGATCATTTTCAAGATCACGATGCTCTTGGATAAGTCCAGCTACTTCAATTTTGTTGTGGACGCCTTCCAAACTGCACTTTATGTCAAATTGGATCCACTCTGGTTCTTTATATTGGAATTTCACCCACTCTTTCAAAGTTCTCTTTTTCTTCTTCAATTTATTTTCCCATATGAAGGCTGGGGAGCCTTCAATGTGTTGGATCCAAGTATTTTGGACAATCTGATTTTCTTCATGCATACTGTTCCATAGAGGACTGTATTTGAAAGGGATGGGCCCCAGAGAGTGTTGATATTCAAAAGTGAGGGTGATAGGATAGTGGTCTGAAGCAGAAAAGGGAAGAACATAGGTAGAGGCTATAGAGAAGGATGAAAGGAGGGATACATCAACAAAAATTCTGTCTAGCCTCTCCATGATGTTATCCCTCCCTAGTTTTCGATTGCTTGAGGTGAATCTGCGGTTTTTAGGTGCTATATCCACCAAATCATGCTCCTGAATAATGCTTTCAAGCTGCGTCCTAAAAGGGTCTTGATTGAAACATCCTCCTCTCTTCTCATTGGCATGGAGAATAAGATTGAGATCTCCTCCAATTAAAATATTACTATTTCCCTCTTCAGCAATATGTGCCTTGTTGGAATTCTAGCACTATTCTTTATCTCTGTAATTATTTGGGGCATAAACATTGTAAATGGCAATTCTTCTGTTATCTCTGCAGTTCTCTAGAGTAGTTTTGATCCAATTCTAATTGATTGCGTTGTCTTTATGATTCTAAATACTATGATTCCAGAGGGTGACAAGACCACCAGAGGCGCCTCTTGATTCAGAGAGGAGACCTTCATACTGCTTTAATTTATCAATTGTTTCCTTCATTTCTGATCTTCCTTGCTTAGTTTCTTGCAAGAGAAGGATTTCTGGCTTTTCATGAATTATCAGGTCTTTGAGGGCAGCTATTTTTGAGGGGTGCCCTAATCCCCTGTTGTTCCATGAGAAGAATTTCATCATTAAGGGGGGGTGGTTCAAAGGGTTGCTCACCCTCCATGTTCTTTATTCCCATCCTTCTTGCTACTCTGCCCCAATATGTAGGTTTCTATGGGATTTTGAGTGCCTATTTCTATATCCTTTTGTCCATTTTCATCCCTTTCCTGTTTTGTAGATTTCCTTCCTGGGCCTTGATTTTTTTGTGACTCAAGATTTGCTCCACGCTCCTTCGAAGAGTTCCTATTTGTTCGAGAGGTAGGGGGGTCTTGGGAAAAGGAGGGAGGATCCGGAAGGATAGGGGAGGTACGAGGGGTTTCAGGCTAGGTGAGGGGGATAATAAGGGGAGGGTCATCATCAGGAGGAGAGATGGAGGAAAATGGATTCGAAGATTCCAGGGCAGTCTTGGGAGGGGGAGAAGGAGAAACTGGGAGTACCGATAGGTGGAGGGAGGGATCTTGGGTAGAGAGGGAGGAGGAGGCTAGGGGATTTGACTTGGGAGGAGTAGAAGAGGGGTTTGCCTTAGAGTTCGAGACAATCTTTTTTTTTTAACCATTTCCCATTGAGCATCTTGAGGAGGGTTTTCAACATCAACTGTTTTAGAGCAACGATTTGCAAAGTGGCCATATTCGTGACATATCTTACATTTGAACGGAATCTGCTCATAATCCAACTATTGTATATGAGTCTAGTCATCCACCTTGAGTTTGATCCCCTCGTGGAGACCCTTGCCAAGATCTACCTTGACGCAGATCCTGGCACAGGCTTGCATATTGTCCCTTGGTTCACTTCGATCAATAAATTTTCCAATGGCATTTCGAATGGTCCAGACATATTCATCTCCCCAACAGTGGAGGGGGAGGTGAGTAAGACGAACCCACACCAGAACCGCACTGGACACATCCAGCTCAGGGTCAAAATCCGGCGTCCATTTGTTGAGGTACATACCTCTGGAATCCATGAAGTAAGGGCCTCTCCTGAAGATCAGATCTTTGTCTCCTTTGGATTCAAAATGGAAGGTAAAATACCCTTTCCCACAGAAGCGAATGACAATTTTTCCATTAATTTTATCGGACCAGTTTCACTCGATCCATCTTTGCACTGTTTTTGTAGAGGGCCAGATCCTAGTAAATTGTCCAATAAGACCCTTTTCAGCAAGGGAGAGAGTAGCCATGCGAGGTAATGATGGTGGAAGAATGACTTCCTGCAAACCATCGAGTTTCTTCACAAACTTGGAGATCGTCGGGCGAGGACGTTGAGGTGGAAAAGAGTTAACAAGAGCTGAGAAGGCAAGCTGAGCACTGGCCACCTCCGAGAAGGATTCCAGAGGGGCCATGCCGAGTAGAGAAAGTTGGAGAGCATGGACTGAAGGCGCAACCGCAGCAGCAACACGACCAAACTACTATCGAGTTGGTGATGTTCCATTCACTTATTAATTATTAATAATTAAATTAAAATCTTAAAAACCCTATTTTAAAATAAACATTAAAATAAAAATATCTATTTTTGTTATAATAAAAAAAAATGTCTGCTTTTATATTATAATTAAAATTTTAATTAAATTATATTAGGTTTTATTATAAAAAGAAAAATAAGTAAGTTTTGCAGAGCTACCTCAATTGATCTAAATCTCATTGTTAAAACACTTTTCTATTGAGAAATCAAACTCTAACATTTTAAAAAACTCTACCATATTTTAATTTAAATTAACTAAAAAAAATCAATAAAAAAACTATTTCATTTATTACTTCAACTACTATATTATTATGGTCATCATTGTAAAAATAATGAAACTTTAAATTGTATTCAATACAATTCATCTTAATCTTATTATTTATATATATATATATATATATATATATATATATATATATATATATTGATTTTTTTAATTAAATTCATTTAAACAATTATAATATTAATATTTTTATCATATAAAAAAATTAAAAATTAAAAAATAAAAACAATTTAAATTATTGAAAACAATACAACATATTTGTAATTATTTCCAACCCTGTACCCATGCAACACCAAGCGATAAATGATACTCATCCAACAATGTATCAACCTTCACATCTTGAGTATATAGGAATATAAATAATGATATTGTCCACAAAATCACAACTACACTTTTAACTAGTTACGCATAATTATTGCGTTGTATGGTAGATATTTGATATTTGTATGTAAAGTTATATGCAGAATTTAATGAATAAGTATGAGAAAGAGATTTTTTAAAGAATGAATGGTAACACATGGGAAGTACCAATGGATTTTTTAATTTTTTAATTCGTCTTTTGGAAATGAAATACATAATAGTACAAATGTAAAATCATTTGGGTAATCATTTGGCATAGATCGCTCTGCTCATTGAAATAACAATTTTGAAAAGAGAAAACAAAGGAGAAAAAAATAATAATTAAGTCTAGTTATCCTATGTTCTTGATATGAAAACAAAATGTTCTTGATATGAAAACAAAATAAAGATATTTAAGGAAGAAGTCTTAGTTTCGCACTTATGAAAATAAAGATTCCAAAAATATATATATTGGGACAATTTAAAGAGCAAAAATAAGATTTTATTGTGACAATTTAAAGAGAAAGAAAATAAGGCCTCATAAAATTTTAATGGAAATTTCATAGTATGTTTGTGTTACGATTTGGATATCTCACCATGTTTAATGTAACATACTGACTGGTGTGAATAATAAAGATTTTTAAAAAGAACATATTGGGACAATTTAAAGAGAGAAAATAAAATTTTATTGTGAACTTTTAAACAGAGAAAATAAAGCTTTATAAAATTTTAATGGAAAATTCATAGCATGTTTGTGCTACGATTTGGATATCTTTGTGTGAATATTGCACTAGTATTGTATATTAAAATGAATATATCTTTGATCCGAAATCATAGATCCTAAAATAATAAAGAGAAGAAATTGTAAAAATGCTTAAACAAAAAAGTTGTAATAAAAAAATAGAATTAAGAATCCAATAAATACTTAATTTGTTAGAATAGTAAAAACTTAGAATAAATCATCATATGACAAGCATATAAAAAAATTTAAAATATTGTTGTAAATAAAAGAAATGGTTAGTATTTGTATTTTTTTATTACAAAAGAAATCAGTTCTTTTTTGCCAGACCTATATATTCTATCTAATTTGTTTAACTCCATAATGATTTTACATTTAGATGTCCAAAATATAAGGAGCCTCTACCAGAATGAAGAGTAAATATCTTCCGCAAATCCATGAAAAACTTCATTGAAAGATGGTTTGAGGCCTTCGTAGTCTTTAAATTCACCCACACTTTCCTCATGTTCACATTCACTTGAACAACTAGCAGAGCCATTGATTAATACTTCTTTGCCATAGGAGGGGGTCATGGAAATGGGGAGGTTATTAAAAGTTTGTTATTCAATTTTAAGTACTTTTGGACTAGTCATGTCTTTTTGTTAGTCAATGTATCAGCTATAGGGTTCGGGTGTTTTAGAACATAGAAGAATTATATTTCTTCAAATTGTTGAACTGGGATAGAAATATTTTGAGAGAGATTGTTGTTGTGTAATTCTTTCTCTTTCCATATTCACAAGATTACAATTAATGAATCCCTGAAAATCATGATTACAATATTTTCTTGGTTATTGGTAGCAATACCGAATCTCCAAACATATTGAATCTCAATTTTTTCATCGGAATAAATGATCATCCATCTCACTCTTGCTATCCCTAATTAAACTTACTAATTTTATGAATAATATTTCATTATATTTTCTATAAAAAAGTATGACATAAAGTCATTCCACCATCTATAAAACTTTATACTACTCAACATTCCTCCATGATAAAATAAGCTTATATGCTAACGAAATTTTACCATAAATCTATGCTATCTACCTATTTCAATCCCACCATCCAGAGGTTTCCTTAATAATTCTTTTTGAGCCACAAAAAGCCCCACATAAATATTGATCATTAGATTTCCAACCTAATCATAAACAAAAGGACAACGTAAAGAAAACCACAAGAAATTTGTGTAACATTCAATAATCTCAAAGGTGGTTATTGGAGAGTAGTTAAAAAGGGATAACTTAGGTGATTACTAGAAAATTTAATGAATGGGTTGATGGATGAATAAGGAAGAGAAATTAAAAAGAGGTTGTATGTTTATTTGTTATATGTTTCGGAGTTTTGGTATATTTTTTAATCAAAGATGTTTCAAATTTTGTAAGGATTTGTTGGAATTACAAATTTGATTTTTGTAGGGATTTGTTAGAATTACGAATTTGGATTGTAACAATCAAAATACTTTTAGGGATATTTTAAGAATCCATTTATACATTCAAAAATACGTTTTAAACATTAAAAGTTTATAATTTAACTAAAAAATGTTTAGCCAAATTCCAATTGAACTCTCCAAAACATATAACAATTAAATAACATTATTTAATAAAAAAAAACTTATAAATATTTAAATGGGTGCCATCAAAAATTAGTGGTGGCTATTGGAAAATTTACGGAATAGTTCAATGAAGAAACAAGGTAGGAGACATTAATAGGAAAAATATTTTGTTAAATTTTTTAGGGTAGAGCTCTCATCTCTCATTAACCTTAAAAAAAACTAAAATAAGATATAGAAATTTCTCGCCCCGTTTAAGTTTAGATTTAGATTACCAAATATATTCTTATATTTTGTGGATTTAGTAATAATAATAATAAAAAAATCAAATAAGAGTGTGTATATATATATATATATATATATATATATATATATATATATATATATGATTTATTATATATAACCAAAAGGGAATTAGAGTTAGAAGGAAGTTATTATTAAAAAAAATTAAGTTTTTTTTAATATTATAAAAGCATTAAGATAATGGTTTGAAGATTATCATAGTTTTCTTAATTTAAAGGGTTAAAATGATTGGTAGTGTGGTAAATATTTTGAAGTTTTTATTTAATTTAAATATATTATGAGACATTGTAGTTTTTTTTTTAATTTAAAGTTTTGAAATGATTAGTAGTGTGGTAAATATTTTGAAGTTTTGATTTAATTTAAGTATATTATCAAAAATTAAAAATAAAAATAAAATATTGTTTTTTTCAACCTTCTTAATATCTCAAAGATAACAGTTTCTTTCATAAAAAAAATATTGAGAATTAACCAACATCTAATTTCACTATAAAATTCACAAAATATTATTTATATTTGAATAATGTTTATTTATTTTCTTACTAAATAATCATGATAGAGAAATATTATACACATATTAGATAAAATTGTATTAATATAAATTAAATCATAACCTATATACCTAACCATTTAAAATACCCAATAAATATATATATATATATATATATATATATATATAAAAAAAAAAAAATATATATATATATATATATATATATAATTTGTAATTGTTAAGTATAAGTTATGATTCAATTTAAAATATCCTGAAAGTAATGTCAGTTAATATAAATAATGAAATTATATTAAAGTAATAAATAAAAATAATCCATATTTATATTTATATTTGTTTTTATGGGGCTAAATTTAATTACAAAAGGTATATTTAAAAGTTAATCTTAATTAAAATAAGTTTGGAAAGAAATAATAATATGTAATGTCCCCTTACCATGTAAATATGTGTCACTTACTTTTATTATGCCACACTTGGTAATTCGGGACCGGGTGGAAATCTGGAAAAGGAACTTTAATCATGTAAGTTATTTTATTTAGTTTTGTTTTCTTTAAAGATATGTATAATAAAATATTATGTTAAGTTGGAATCTTTAATTTCTGCGTAGTTAGGAAATTACTTTTTATTTTTCTTTCATATATTGAAAAGGAAAATGTAGGAGGAAAAAACAGAGAGAAGAAGTTGGAGGTAAGTAAGAAAAGAGGATAACTATTGACAAGACCTTAAGACCTCTTAAGGTGAGCAAAAGTACATGTGAGCAAAACTAGGTAGTGCAACCGAGTGTTCTTGAGCTGGTTCTAAGACTAGTGAAATCTTTAGAAGAAAATTTCTGGATTGGAGTGATGGTTTTGAGGTCCCAAAATTATTACCATCTAAAACTAGTATGGAAACTAAGAAGGCTTGTGGGAAAACCTATATGTAAGGGCTATTCTCATAAATTGGGTGGTGGAGCCTTCTTCCCAAAACAATTTACAGACTAAGTGAACTTATGTAGATAAGTACACTTGGAATTGTTCTTGACTTTATTATTGTGATAGCTCGCTTAAGTGCAAACTAGTTGTTATGTTATTTACTTTAAAAGAGACTAAAAAATTATTTCTTTTGAGAAAATGATTACATGATGAACATAAATTAACTATGTTTTGTTGGAAATAAAATTTAATTATGGAATTGTGGTTCCATAAAATTAAAAGAAGAGTGATGATAAAAAATATTCCAAGAACTTAGAGTGGTTGAACAGAAAATAGTTAAAAACAGTTACTTTCCTATGGGGATAAAAGCACATCCTAGTGAGAAAAAAGGGGTTATGTTCTATGGATAAGGAGAGGTAGGAAGAGAGTGAACATTCCTAAGCTGGTGGTGACCAGTGGAAAACACTCAACGTTCCTAAATCCTAGAAAAGAAGAGTACTAGACTGCGGTCCGGAGGTCTCTTCAGGAAAAATCTGTCAACCTACTGAACTTAGTGGTGGAGCACTGAGTGATATGGGGATGTAATTTCCTCTCTCATGGTAGGGAGGACATCATCAAAAAGTCTGAAAACCAGATAAGTAACAGACTACAGAAAATTAAAATGATTACTCATAGCATACATGCAAATAATCTTTCAGGAAAAGATTGAGATTATATTAAAATACAAAGTTTAGAGGGATTTCCCCTCTTAAGAACGGACCGTGAATTCAGTGATAGCCAGGGGTAACATATAGTTACAATATTGTTCCAAATATAAGCAATAGTTACAGGCAAGGCAGAGCCCTTGAGCTTAACTAGAATTAACACAACAACAAAATTGTCATAAAACTAAATCTAGAGCTCACGAAGCCATGAGTACCCTTGAAGCTAGAACCGAGCTTCTCTTCCAAAAATTTTAGAAAAAATATGGAGAAAATGGTACCTGTTGGGCAAACGACAAAGTAAGGAGTTGTAAAACAAAGCACCTCAAGAAGCGGAAATAACAATGGGTAAACCCTTGACAGTCAAGAAATGCGGCTACTTGTTCAAATCCGAGACAATAAGAAATTAGAAAACACCATACCCTCTAAGCTTGCAGAGAAAAAGGGAAAACACTAAAGAAAACACAGAGTAAAGCTCACAATACCTGTGTAGAACACCTTTTGCAGGCTATGAAAGAAACGCTGCGAAAAGCCACGAAAGAGTGAGTTTACAACAAGCAAAAGAAAGGATATAAATTAATGAGTATATAAACATAAAACTTAAGTAATTTACTTTGCTAACCTTCCACAGTGAGAGGAAACTTAGCATGGGAAGTTGTAGCACGCTTATCAATGAAGTGAGTTTCCAAAACGTGGAGAAAATTCAAAAACGCATTTTAAAACTATAACTTCTTGCATTCCTAATCACTTAGCATGTGGTGCAGAGCCGATGGTAGCTCCATGCAAAGTAATCAAAGAGGAAATGAAACTTAATGAAGAACTCAACAATACCGTAAGGGCTAAGCCAAAATTTGTGAATGAAAACAATTATACCTAGTTTGACTTCCGCCATGGCAAGAAGGATTGAACTGGAGCAAAGGCTTGTGGGTCGACAGAGTTTAGGCCACGACAGAGTTGTAGAGGAGCAACGCTGGTGGAACTCAAAACGCAAAAAATGAAAGAATTCGTTAGGGTTTGCGGTGGAAACGGGTACCGCAATAATCTCCACCGTATATTCTAAGACCTCAAATCTAATGGCAAACAACCGGACAGATGTCCTCCAGCGATATAAATTCCCAAATGTAGGTACAGTATGGTGATTCGAACTTATGACAAATAATCCTCCGACGGGACTTAATAAACCATGGATTAGATCAAACATATAGTTTAAAGATATGGTATTCACGCATCGTCCTCCAAGAAATAATCATATGTGTTATGAGTATTAATATCACACACTTAACTGGATTAAGCTCACAAGTGTCACACATATAGAGACTGTGCATCTAGCTTAGGTTATAGAGGAATGACCAAGTTGATATAACATTTATTTAGTTTTAAATTATATGGTCAAAATCATAGTTTTAATTTGTGAGATTGTAATAGTATTATGGAGCTAGGGGTATAATATAGTAAATGTTAAATTTTATTATTATTATTATTGTGATGTACATTACAAGTTGTATCAGAGCAGCATTCACACGTTGGGACCCTAGGGGTCACCTAACATGATAAATTGTTGTGTGTAAATGATGCACATAAAAGAAATAACATAGTAGAAGATGATATCAGGAGGGGATTGACACAACAAACACCCTGGAATGCAGGGGAACCTACACTGTAATCCCAATGGGAAATAAATCATGAAATGTGGATTTAGCTGAGTTTAGATCAACACAAGTAGACTATTTGACTACTCGAGGAACAACAACACAAAACCAGTATACTGCTAAGCATTGTGCAGAAGTTACAAGAAGAGATGGTTTGGGTTAGGAGTGACAATGAACAGCTGATGCAAAAGCAGGAAATGATACTCAAGAGAGTTTTTGATAAACAAAATCAAGGAGTGTTACAACCCGGTCCTGACAAAGATATGCAGGAAGAAAATGAACATCAAGCTAAGGACCAAACTAATGACAGAGTGGAAATAAGCCATTCACAACGAAGTAACAAGAATAGAAACTATAATGAGGTTGAGTCTAGTAATGTGTCATAAGAGGAAGAAATTAAGAAACAAAAAGTGGAGTTACAAGGTGTGTTTTGAAAGATTAAACCACCTATGTTTGATGGAGTAGAGGAGGAGGTGGCTGAAGCTTGGTTGATTAATATGAACAAATACATTCAATTTTATGAGTACAACAACAATCTTAAAGCCAGGTTGGCCATCTATCGGTTGAGAGAAAAGGCCACCCTATGGTGGGAGGAAGTCAAGAATTTATGTAGCATTGAAGACAAGGACATGACATGGGATGAGTTTCAGCAATACTTTAAGGAAAAATATCTAATAGAACATTTCTATGATGAAAATTCCAGATAATTCCATGATTTGAGGTTGGGTAAAATGAAAATGGATGAATACATAACCAAATTCACTTCCTTATTAAGATATGTTCCTTATTTCGGGGATGAAAAGGCTAAGGTTCAACGATTCTTGAGTAGTTTTCCGACCCACATGAACGAACAAATTGAGTTCATGAATCCAAGGAACATGGACAAAGCAATTTGAAAAGTGAGAATGTGTTACCAATAGTCCAATGCAAAAGGAGAAATAGGAAAAAATTGGTAGCCTAGGAAAGGGCAGAAAACCAGTTCAAATTTAAAAAATGCTAGGACCAATAACTTTAAGAATTATGCAAGGAATTCAATAAGAAATTTTTTTGGAAGAAACCATCAAAGAACCTGGTGGCCTAAGGAAGAAAGGCCTCGAGAGGCTTCCAACAAACCTGAACAAGGACAAAACCAGAAAGCACGTCTCTAGTGCTAGGGGTGTCGCAAGGCTCATTACTATAAAAATTTCCCACGACGAGGAAGAAGTTAAACAATAGCTAATATACAAGAAGGCTCTACAGTGGGACATGTAACCCGGAAAATAACCAGAATTAATGTAGATTTGGAGGATCGATAGGCAGATTATCAACCAACGATGATAGAACTGGAAGGTAAGTAAATTCTGCAACCTGTTTCTATTTTGGTTGACCGAGGTGCAATTTAAGTTATGTAAACCCTAGAATAGTAGAAATTTGTAAATTCTAGAGTCAAAAATTCAAAAATCCCTGGCTGGTGTTATCACTCATAAAAATGAAGCATCATTTGAGAAAATCCTAGAGGTTCATGTGTAAATGGTAGGGTCATAGAATTCATTTTTCATTACTTGGTCAAGGGAAATTTCACATTTTTCTTAATTAATATTGCCCTAAGGTCTAAACCCACTCACTTTCAAATTCCCTCATGTCATATCACTCATAATTTTCTGACAGATTTCAATTCCCAAGGTTTTTGTACCAAAAAAGTCATTTTAGCCAAGAATCCCTACTTTTGTAGTGAATTTAGTTTAAAATAAGTAGAAAATGCTACGAAACTGGCTAATAGTTTCGTAGTGAATATGAAGCATTTCTCTGTTTTCTGACTTTGAGTAGTCAAGTTCAAAGGAGGTTTCTAGGCAAACAGAAAGGTATTTTAAGAAACTGAGAGAGGTTATTTTCAAGCACATATCAAATAACAATAAACTCTCTCATGTTTCTCACAAATGTTATCAGTTGGGAGATACAAGGATTTCTTTGAAGACCTATTTTGAGAAAACAAAGTTTTCCTATTTTACACATGTTTTTCAAATGTCGATGCTGGACAACTAGAGATGGTTTTATAAATAACAAGAGAGGTTTGTCTTAAGAAAATTCTTATTGAAAAAAACCCCATTTTTTTCAAAATAAATCACGTATTGGGATATATAGGCTCTGTTCTAAGACCTATTTTTCAGAAAAAAAAAAATAAGGAAAATTCAGCAAGGATGTCTTAAATATGAAAGGTGAGATTGACACCTCAAAACTCTTGGTTTTAGTTGGTTTATTGTTGATTGAGGATAATTACATGTTATATAAAAGTTTTTTGTGCTTACAGGTTTCATATTTCAAAATTATACAAAAATCTGCATTTTTAGCACTTTACAGCAGTTTCGTAGCACCCCTAGGCTTGAACGGTAGTAAAACGCTACGAAACTACTGTAGCTACTCTTTTTAGTTTTTGAGAAAGTCATGGATGCTATAAAGAGTTGAAATTGGTGTAGGAGTTCTTTTTAATGATGATGAAAACTATGCCAAAGGAAAGAATAAAAAATATTGATGGTGAATAGCATTTTTGTAGTGCTACAAAAGTACGCTACGAAAATGCCTTACTTTTGTAGCATACTTTGTGGGAGTTTTTTAAGAAGATTTTTGGACATATATGGAAAATTGGGTATTATCCAAGTGTTATAGGATCATGAAAATAGTCATTCATCACTTAAATACCACGAAATGAAGATAAAATGACAGCCAAAGTATTCATGGAAGAAGAAGACCATTTTCCTAAAAAACAGGGTTTTGTTTCCTAGTTTTGAGAAGGTCAGTTAAGTGGTCAAGTAGTGATGAGTCCCATAACCCCAATTCGACCACGTGAAAGCATAATTTTCAAAGAATGTAATTTCTTTAGTGTATAAGGTTGTTAGATACAATAAAGAGTAGTTTGAGTCCTATTTGAAATAGGATTGTCAAGTAGGATAGGTGTTTGTTTGTCATTAAGTTGATGTTTTACGCTTATGCAAGGTGTCATTAGGAAAAAATTTGATGTATCTAGCCTGGAGGTAGATCATCTCATGATGTAACAACTCTATTAAAGGGCATTGGGTCGAATTTGTCAAGGGTTGAAGATTTTTTGGCTAAATTGCAGCTTAATGTAAATTGACTGTTTCAACAATACATAGATTTGTTGCTTGACCAACCTGAGATTCTGAATGAGATTTTATTGCTCACCTATATTATCTATATCTCTTATATATCTCATTGTAGTGGTTTTCATTTATAATACTCAGAATTCATTCTTGCAATACTCTGAGTTCCTTTATAGATGAATTGACTGTGTATTTTCATGTTTCATGTGTGTGTGACCTACTACTAAAAGCTTTGATCTGCCTTAGCTTCCATGTCAAGTTAACTTATTGAATCACTGAAAGTGTTGACTCCATAAGCCCAATGGTTCCATACTGATATTATTTTCAACCTACACTCATCATAAGCAAGTTATTTCCTAAATAGAGTTAGCCATCTACATCTTTATTCAATATCATTAACCCTTGAGAGAGCCCTCTCAGACTGAGGAGGCTAAGCCTCAGTAAAAATATTGGTTTGAAATAGTTACATGAGATCCTCTGATTAGAAGCCTATCATGTGCAATTTTTTGATAACAACTGGTACAACTAGCCACTGGGGCAAAAACAAAATTTTGTGCCAAAATCCCAAACTGTATACTGGAAATTGGAAACCAACAGTTAAATGTGGATCTGAATGTACTACCTTTGGGATCCTATTATGTAATATTTGGCATGGATTGGTTGCAGAAACATTGAACACTGGTAGATTGTAACGACAAGATTATATATTACAGAATGCAAGATGGAACTCGTCAAGATATACAAGGAATCAAGAAATCCTTACAGTTGCGTCCTATCACAGCCTCCCAAATGAGTAAGTGTATTATAAAAGGACGTTAGTTATATGCCATTTAGGTGGGTTTTTCTAATTCTAAGGAGAAGACCCTATGCCGGAAAGCATATCAGTAGTACAAGATTTCATGGAGGTTTTTCCAGAAGATGTACCAGGTTTACCTCCAAGAAGGGACATCGATTTCACTATTGTTTTGATGCTAGGAGCATCACCAATTTCAAGGGCACCATATAGAATGATTGTACCAGAGATAACTGAATTGAAAATGCAACTGCAAGAGTTGTTGGACATAGGGTACATTCGACCGAGTGTGTCTCCTTGGGGAGTAGCATTGTTGTTTGCAAATAAAAAGAATGGAACCATGCAAATGTTCATGGAAAATAAACAACTCAATAAATTGAGAGTAAAAAATAAGTATCCATTGCCACGAATAGATGAACTGTTTGATCAAGTGAAAGGGGAAACTATATTCTCGAATATAACCTTAAGATCTGGATACCACCAGATCCGAATTAAATATTTATTAAAAATTGACTACTTTCTGTACCTGATATGGGCATTATGAGTTTGTGTTATTACCATTTTGTTTAACTAATGCACCAACAAAATTTATGAGGTTGATGCATGGCATATTCCACCCCTTTTTGGATATAATTTTTCTGATATTCATTTATGATATTTTATTTTATTCAAAAGCATGGAAGAACACAATGAGCACATAAGGATAGTGTTGGAGATGCTAAGAAGACATCAGCTGTACGCCACGTTCAACAAATGTGACTTTTTCAAAGAGCAGATACAATATCTAAGCCATGTCATTTCCACTGAAGGAATAATGGTCGATCTAGAGAAAAATAATACTATTATTGAATGGCGAGTACCCCAAAACGTAGCAGATATTCGTTCCTTTATGGGGTTGGTTGGATACTATCGACGGTTCACTGAAGGATTCTCAAAGAATTCCTTTCCAATTACATCTTTACAGAGAAAGGGAAAAATATATAAATGGACTAGTGAGTGTCAAAATAGTTTCGAGAAGTTGAAGCATTTACGGGCCATTGCCTCGGTGTTGATGGTAGTTGACCCCAATAAAGAATTTGAAGTTTGTACTGATGCTTGTAATGAAGGTGTTAGGAAAATTTAATCGCAAGAAGGAAGAGTGGTTGCGTATGAATCAAGGAAACTAAAGGAGCATGAACAACGATATTCATCCTATGACTTAGAACTGACAATAGTCTTGCATGCACTTCGATTATGGAGGCACTACTTGTTAGGAAAGATATTTGTATTAAAAACCTACCATAGCAGTCTAACCAGCTACTTTAAGCAAGCTTAATTAAATTCCCGCCAAGAAAGGTGGAATGCTTTCTTAAGGGAATTTGATTTCGATATACAACATGTGAAAGGAAAATAAAATTAGGTGGCAGATGCTTTAAGAAGAAAACTGCATTGTATATAGGAACTTTTTTATAACCAAATTGAATGTAAATTTTTGGATTAGATAAAAGAGGAAGCCGAGAAGGATCCTGAATACTAATTTTTATGGCAGCAAGTGGAGGAAGCTAGAAGACAAGAAAAACCTTCTGACTATGGAATTAACAAGGATCAGTTGCTAACCTTCAAAGGACAGTTATATATTCTAAATCATAAGATTTTAAAAGAGTTGATCATGGATGAGTATCAGCACAGTAATTACTCGGGACACCTAGGATACCAAAAAATGCTAACAATAATTAGAAAATACTATTTTTGGCATGGTATACGAAAAAATATTGCGGAATACTTAAAAAAATGTCTGGAATGTCTACAGGTTAAGGTGGAGCATCAACACCCAACCAGATTTTTGCAGCCTATACCAGTGCCTGAATGGAATTGAGAAGTTATATCCCTATATTTTATTACTGGCTTACCAGGATAAAAAAGGCACAATAAATCCATTATGGTGGTGGTTTATAGATTGAGGAAGGTAAAAAATTTCATACCCATACAATTTAATTACAAAACCGTGCAAATAAAAGATATCTTTAGGATAGAATTTTTTAGACTGCATGGCATTCCAATGACTGTTATATTAGACAGGGATGTGAATTTTACTTCAGCATTTTGGAAGGCCCTATTTACATGTTTGGGAACCCAAATAAATTTCATCATTGCATATCATCCCTACACAGATGGACAAACTGAGCTGGTGAACCAAATCTTAGAATATATGCCGCAGATGTACATGATGCAGCATCCAACGAAATGGCAAGAGTATCTACATTTGGTATAATTTGCATACAATAATGGTTACCAGGAGTCTCTTAAGATGAGCCCCTTTGAAGCTTTGTAGGGGCGACAATGTCGTACTCCCATTAACTGGAGCAGTCGCGAAACCAAGATGATGCTTGGACCAGAAATTTTGGTTGAGATGGAATCAGAAGTAAGAAAGATCAGACAAAATCTAAAAGCAGTTCAAGATCGGCAGAAAGTATATGAAAATAAAAAGAGAACTTATAGATAATTTGAAGTGGGCAATCATGTGTATGTAAGGATTAAACCTAAGAAAAACACACTAAGGTGGACCTCCTGTGCCAATTTGGCTCCCAGTTTCTGTGGGCCTTTCCGGATATTGGAGAGGGTGGGACCTATGGCTTACTAGTTGGCTTTACCCAGCCATATTCAGGTGCACAATGTGTTTCATGTATCCTTACTAAAACGATACGTGCAGAACCCAAAGAATTTAATCCACTAGAAAAGCATTCAGGTAGGGTAAGATTAAAAATCCTATCTTAAAATACTATGTTTTGTGATAAATTAATTCAAGGTATTGTTGAATATAGGTTGAACCAAACGACAAATTTCTGGTGGAACCTCAACGTATACTCGATCAGAGAGAAATCATGCTCTGGAGGCAAGCCATCACCTAGGTTAAAGTGTAGTGGAAGCACTTCAGCTCGGATGAGGCTACTTGAGAAGATGAAGGAATTTTTCTTGAGTCTTATCCAGAATTGTTTGTTGAGATGGAATTAAACACAAAAGACATTGTTTACTTCCAGAGGGGGAAGTTGTGGCAGCTAGCTTAAGTACAAGCTAGTTGTGATGTTATTTATTTTTAAAGAGACTAAGCATTTATTTATTTTGAGAAAAGGATTACATGATGAACATAAATTAATTATGTTTTGTTGGAAATAAAATTTAATTATGGAATTTTGGTTCCATAAAATTAAAAGAAGAGTGATGATAAAAAATATTCCAAGAATTGAGAGTGGTTGAACAGAAAATAGATAAAAACAATTACCTTTCCTCTGGGGATAAAATAACATCCTAGTAAGGAAAAGGGGTTATGTTCTGTGGCTAAGGAGAGGTAGGAAGAGAGTGAACATTCATGAGCTAGTGGTGACCAGTGGAAAACACTCAGCATTCCTGAATCCTAGTAAAGAAGAGTACTGGACTGGGGGTCCTGAGGTCTCTTCAGGAAAAATATGTCAACTTACTCAACTTAGGTGTGGAGCATGGGGGGGGGAGGAGATGATGACGCAATTTCCTCTCTAATGGTAGGGAGGACATAATCAACAATTCTGAAAATGAGATAAGTAATAGAATGCAGAAAATTCAAACGATTACTCATAGCATAGATGAAAATAATATTTTAGGAAAAGAATTAGATTATATTAAAATACAGTTTAGAGGGATTTCCCCTCTTAAGACCAGAGCGTTAATTCATTGATAGCCAGGGGTAACATATAGTTACAATATTGTTCCAAATACAAGAAACGGTTACAAGCAAGGCGAAGCCCTCGAGCTTAACTTGAATTAACACAACATCAAAGTTACCATACAACTAAATCTAGAGCTCATGAAGGCATGAGTACCCTTGAAAATAGAACTGAGTTTCTCTTCGACAAATTTTAGAAAACCTATGGAGAAACTGGTACTTGTTTTGCAAACGGAAGAGTAAGGAGTTGCAAAACGAAGCACCTCAAGAAGCAGAAATCACAATGGGTAAATGCTTGACAGTCAAGTAATGTGGTTACATGTTCAAATCCGAGACAAGAAGACATTATAAAAGACCATACCCTCTAATATTTCATAGAAAAAGGGAAAAAATTAAATAAAATACAGAGTAAAGCTCACAATACCTATGTAGAACATCTTCCACATGCTATGAAAGCAACATTGTGAAAAGCCAGGAAGAGTGAGTTTATGCCAAGAAAAAGAGAGGATATAAATCATTGAGTACATAAACATAAAACTTATTCAATTTTCTTGGCTTACCTGCCACAGTGAGAGGAAACTCAACATGGCAAGCAGGAGCACGTTTAGAAATGAAGCAAGTTTCCAAAACCTGGAGAAAATTCAAAAACACGTTTTAAAACTATAACTTCTTGCAATCCTAATTGCTTAGCATGTGGCGCAAAGCCGATGCTAGCCACATGCTAGCTCCCTGCAAAGTAATAAAACAAAGAGGAAATGCAACTTAACGAAGAACTAAAAAATACTGTAAGAGCTAAGCCAAATTTGAGAATGAAAACAATTATACCTAGTTTGAGTTGCGCCATGGAAAGTAGGATTGAAATATAGGAAAGGTTTGTTGGTGGGAAAAGTTCAGGCCATGGCGGAGTTGAAGAGGAGCAACGCCGGTGGAACTCACAATGCGAAAAATGAAAGAATTGGTTAGGGTTTGCGGTGGTCGATGCCGTAAATGGGTATTGCAATAATTGTCACCATATATCCTAAGACCTCAAATCTAACGACGAAAAACCGGACAGATGTCCTTGAGCGATATAAATTCCTAGATGTAGGTACAATACAGTGATTCCAACTTATGACAGATAATTCTCCAATGGGACTTAATAAACCATGGATTTGATCAAACGTACAGTTTAAAGATATGACATTAATGCATCGTCCTCCAAGTAATAATCATATGTGTTATGAGTATTAATATCACACAGTTAACCAGATTAAGCTCACAAGTGTCACGCATATAGAGACCATGCATGTAGCTTAGGTTATGGAGGAATGACCAATTCGATATAACATTTATTTAGTTTTAAATTATATGTTCGCAATCATAGTTTTAATTTGTGAGATCGCAATAATATTATGGAGCTAGGGGAATAATATAGTAAATGTTAAAAATTTTATTATTATTACTGTGATGTATGTTACAATTATAGTGCAGTAAATGCGTAGAAGGAATAAGGATTCTTCTTTTACTATAGAATGTGATTGAGTGATTAGAAACTAAAATGAATTTTTAAGAAGTTCCTTTATTTATTCACTGTCCCTAACGACTCAAAATCCTGTATATGTAACTTTATACTGTTACTATTTACAGTTATTATACATTAAATAAATATGAAAGGAGGATTGAAATAATGTCAAAAGGAAAGTTTTGTTACATATCTAGGAAAACAACAACTAGTAAAATAGTGCATGGACCATATAATTACACAATTTAAGGAAGTGAGTAATATCAGTGGTGGGGTAAGGATTGGTTAACTGTTGTGAGCAAACTAGAGTCTGCTTCAGGGGGTATTCCATACTTTGTAACGAAAAAAGTAAAAAAATTCATGTCGCATGGGCATGTAGCAAACGCCAAGAACCCGTGGGTTCTAATCCTTACTGGGAACAGTAAGCATTAACCATCACTTATGACTTTGTGTGTTGTTTTAAATGAAACAAGAATTAAACCTATTAACAATAAGACTAAAATTCAAACCACTCCAGTATATAAAACAACAGGCATAACTTACAGAACCAACTGAATATACCAAAGAAATTCTAACTAATAATTCCTTCTTGGAAAGAAAAGAAACAAACATAGCATTTGTACATGCAAGAATTAAATATTACTATAAACAGTATGCCACTAAAATAATCTTCCTTTGTAAATAATAATAAACCATGTTCTCTTACAAAATAACATATTATTGAACCATAGTCACTCTTGTTCTTGTACGTTTGGCAAATATCATATGAAGTGGTGTAAATAAATAAAGTTCAGATATAATCTTTTCAGTCAGTGCAAGGCAGCATAGCCAAACAGTGAATATAAAAGTACCATGAACTATTCAACTTTGAACTCTTTAAACCTAGCAGAACCATGTGGTTCCAGTTAAAAAGAGAACCATTTATAATCCATAAACTACAATGGATATTGTTGAGAAATCAATCGTAGTAGATTAGGGTTTGATTTCTTATTTCTTGATAAGTATTTGTGAATTATTTTGGCTTCTTGTATTCCTTTATTATATTATTTGTCATCAAAAAATTACCAAAAGATGTGTATACGAAGTTCAAAACAACAGGTAGACACTTTTCCAAGGAAAAACTTCTCTCTAGGGGAAAACCCAATCAAAATATCTTCCTTAAATAGTTTTTCCTGAGATGATTCAACCTAGACACAAACCTCCTCCACACAAAGTCAACGTTCTCTTTGATCCAGATCTTTGACCTTGTAGCAACAACAACACTTCTACTTGGCAGCGGTAGCCCACACGAGAGAGAGAGAGAGAGAGAGAGAGAGAGAGAGGGCCAAAAAATTTGATTTTCTTCTTCCCTTCCTTCTTTTCCAACCTCACACTCCTTTTAGCCTTCTTCTCCTACTTCACACTATTTCCCAGCTTCTTCTAGTATATCGAATTTGTGAGATTGAGTGAGTCCAAATGAATTAAAATTGCTTCAATATATAGCGTTTTGTTGAGGTCGAATTTCCTATTTTGAGGCCGACTTGATCTCCTTGAGGCCGACTTGGTGTGGAGGTGACATAATTCATTTTTTACTAAAAAACAATTCTTTTTACATGATTCAAAAGCCCAAAAAGGATCTCATAAAATGTGAAATGATTCTAATGACTCAATATTAATTGTAGGAGTCAAAAATGGGGACTTTGACTAATAAAATGATGACCCAAGCATGAAACTTATGTGTTTATAAGTCATTGTGGCAATTATAAAAATTATTTTTTACAAGTATGACTCAAATATATATTTATGAAGACTGAACCTAGTTACATTTTTCAATACTCCTTCTTAAGTAGGGAGGTATTCATATATGTTTGTATCTGAGGTCAGAGCTCCAAGATCAATGCCACCCTCCCTAATTTTGGATATAGACATAAAAACATAGTGTCCACGTGATGTCCTCCTAGAAAATTATTCACTCACCAAGCCTCAAAAAATCTCTTCCAAATTTTTATCGACAACATCAACAATATCTATTAAACCAAAGCATGTTTCTAATATATTCAAAATTTTTATTAGGAGGAGAATTTGTTAGTATGTTAGCTACCTGATCATCTATCGGGACAAACTCCAACTTCACAACCCCATCCTACACCAATTTCCTGATGTAGCAGATCTTATTGTTGATATGCTTCATCCTAGCATGAAACATGGGATATCCAGACATCTTAATGAAACTTATTTTGTCACAGTTGATCACAATAGGACCTAGAGGCTTCTCGAAAAAAACTATTAGAAGGTTCCTCAACCATACAACCTCTTTTCTTACTTCACATACAACCACATATTCTACCTTAGCACTACTTAAATCAATGATATCTTGTTTCCTACTCATCCATGATACCATAGCAACTCCTAGACTAAATCATCCACCTGTAGTGCTTCTTCCATTAGTCTCATCGAAACGCTAATCAAAATATATGAAGCCCATCAACTTGAATTCCTTGCTATCATACTTTAGGCAATTATGTATAGTGCCACGAAGATATCTCAATATGTTTGGAATCTATCTAGTGATCATGACGAGGCCCCAACTAAAAATTAATAAGAATGTTTACAACAAAACATATATCTGGCCTAGTATTTACCAGATAAGTCAGAAAACCTACCAACTTCTGATAGGAGGTAGGGTCTACGAGACTTGAGTTAGAGCTCCTCAACTTCTTGAGATTGGTGATCATAGGAGTAGTCATGGGCTTGGAATCCATCATCCCAAATTTCCGCAACAACTCAATGATATACTTTTTTTCCCCAAATATATCTCCTCATGTTTCTGCCATACTTCGAGACCTAGGTAATAGTGCATTAGTCCTAGATCCTTCATCTCAAATTCAGCTTCCAGCATCTTCTTGCATTCTTAAATTCTTTGCTCCACACCAGTAATGAATATATCATTCACATATAGTAGAATAATTATTGGCTCATTGTCCTCAATCTTGATGTAGATATTTGGATCAGCAGTACTCTTCACAAACCCAATTCATAGAAGGTATGCATCCATTCTCGCATATCATGCCCTAGGTTCTTGCTTCAAGCCATATAGGGCCTTCTTAAGTCAACAGATATGGGTTTCCATATTATTTACCTCAAATCCTTTGGGTTGTTAAATGTAGACGTACTCATCAATATTGGTCCAATTCAAAAATATTGTCTTTACATCCATTTTATGCATATTCCATCCCATGGTGGCAACCAATGAAACCAAGTATCTAATAGTAGCATACCTTGTAGTCGATTCAAAGTTTTCTTCATAATATATGTCTTCCTTTTGAGAGAAACCCTTTGGAAAACATCTGGCATTATATTCTTCTATACTTCCATCAACATCATTTTTGACCTTATAAATCCATTTAGAGGTGACAACTATTTGTCACTAGGTCTAGGAACAATTTTCCAAACCCCATTCTTCATTATGGATATTATTCTTGCATTCCCTTCATCAAAACCTCTTGATGAATAACTTCTTCAAATGTATATGGTTCAAATTCAATTAGTTTTGTTATATATGTAGCATATCCAGGATATATCTTTGGCCTTTCACTTTCTCCAAAGGCTCCTTTCGCAAATATGTGTCCTTCAACATATTCAAGATTAAGTTTTAACTAATTTGGCCTTTTCCCATTGGTCGGTATGATCACATGTTGAATACGCTCACTTGGTCCTTCTTCTTCTTCTTGAATTGTAGTGGGATTTTCATGGTGCACTTCTTCTTCTTTGAATATAGGTATGTTTTTGTCATCAGAATCAATAGGGATATTCTTAGATCTTTTGTAGGCATGATTTTGATCAAATATGATATCCTTGCTTACTTCAATATGTCTTCCTTCATTGATGTAGATTCTATATTCTTTTGAGGAGAGACTATAGCTAAGGAATATTCCTTTTATGCTTTTATAATCTAACTTCTTTCGCTTGTCTTTTGGAATGTGGATGTATGAAGGACTCAAAGATTTGGAGATGATCCACACTCATATTATTTCCTGTGAATGCTTCCTCAAGTGTCATGTTCTCAAGAATTCTATGATGACTTCTATTTTGAATGTATACCATTTTCATTGTAGCTTCTCCCCATAATAATTTTGGTAAATCTTGATCAAGGACAGTTTTTCAAATGCCTTCTTCAATTGACCCTTTATTTATTTCATCCTCTCCATTTTATTAGGGATAGTAGGGAAGAGTGAGCTCCCTCTGAATTTATGCTTCTTTACAATAAGAAATCAATTATTTATAAGTGTATTCCCCACCATTTTCGGATCTCAGGGTGTTTATTCTTCTTTCGACTAGGGTTTCCACTTCATATCTAAACTCATTTAGCTTCTCACATATGTCATCCTTATTCTTGAGAAGGTATATCCATCTCTTTATAAAATGACTATCTATGAATGTTACATAGAAAATATTACCTCCAAGTTATTTTCCAAACATGGGTCGAAACAAATCATAATTAATGAGGTCTAATATTTATTTAGACTATATTTCACTATTTGAAAATGGTTTTCTTGTATGCTTACCCAAAGAGAATCCCTTGCAAAATTCTTCATGATCTTCTTAGATAGTGGGGATACCATGAACTCTTTGATTAAGAGTAGGAATAACCTTGTAATGTAGATGGACATATATGCTATGCCATAGCTCAATGGGATTGATTTCCATATGAACCAAAGCTTGAGGAGATGGTGTAATGAATCTATATAAGCTTCCTTCACAAACTCCAATAAACCTAGCTTTATCGATACTTGATTCTTTTCCCCAAACCAAAAAATTTGCATCAACAAAAGCAAATCTATCCCCTTTATCTTCTAAGCAAGAAATAGAAAGAACTTTTTTTTCAGACCTGGAACATATAGTATATTTTTGGGATGTAGCTTAGCTCCATTCTCCAACTTCAAAGATGTTGATCCCAGGCCTCTAACAACATAGATTTTTTTGTCTCCCAATTCCACTCCATGAGAAGATCGTTCCTTCAATAGAGTGTGAAGTTGTTTACTTTCTCCAGTCATGTGTATTGATGCTCCACTATCAATAATCCATGCATTATCATAACTAAAAGAACCTATAAGAGTAGTCAATAACCCTTGAATTTTGGCCTTGTTGAATAATTAGTGGAAGATCTTCTTGATCCATCTTTCTATAGTATTGAATCCCATTCTTATATAACTTATCATAGAGGGAGTAACCATTTACTTCGAGCCAACAAAGTGATCTTCAATATTCCTTAACCTTAGCTCTGATACCATGTTCCGAAATCAATGCTAGTAGATTAGAGTTTGATTTCTTCTTTATTGATAATTACTTGTGAATTATGTTACATTATTTTATTCCTTTATAATATTATCTTTCATCAGGAAATTACCAAATTATGTGTGTATGAAGATCACAAAAACATGAAACACAGGATGTAGGCACTCTGCCAGGGAAAAACCCCTCTCTAGGGGAGAACACTGTCAAACAAATTTCCTTCAATATTTTCTCCTCAAACTATTCAACCTAGACACAGACCTCCTCCACACCAAGTCAACCTCTATTTGATCCAAACCTTTGATCTTGTAGAAGAAACAACACTTCGACCTAGAAACTTCGACTTGGGAGTAGCAGGAACCGACTGACAACATCAACAACTTCAATTTGACAAAGAGGCTTCGATCTCCTAAAGTATCCCACACAAGTGAGAGATAGATAGACCAAAATTTTGCTTTTCTTCTTCCCTTCCTTCTTTTCAAATCTCCCACTCATTTTAGCCTTGTTCTCCTACTTCGCACTTTTTTCCAACTTCTTCTAGGATATCAAACTTGTGAGAGTGAGTGAGTCCAAATTAATTCAAACTACTTCGAACTACTTCAATATATAGCATTTTGGTGAGGTTGAATCTCCTAGTTTGAGGTTGACTTGATCTCCTTGAGGTTGACTTGGTGTGGAGGTGACATAATTCATTTTTGACACAAAAATATTTCTTTTTACATGATTAAAAAGCGCAATAAGGGTCTCATAAAATGTGCAATGACTCTAATAACTCAATATTAATTCTAGGGGTCCGCAATGGGGACTTTGACTAATAAAATGATCATCCAAGCATAAAACCCATGCTTTAATAAGTCATTGTAACAATTATAAAGATTATTTTTTACAAGTACATCACATAATGACTCAAATACATATTTATGAAGATTGAACCTAGTTAAATTTTTCAACAGATATTCCACTGGATAGTTCGTCACAACAAATCTAATAATAATATATTAAAATTCTAAATTTGTAAAGTAATACATTTTTATTAGAACATTAACTCTGTAAATATAATTGTAATTAGTGCATGCATGTGAATGGAAATTATGAAAAAAGGTAGAGAATGAAAAAATAACCTCACACACACACATAAGGCACAATATATGCTCTGGGAAACCCTTTCAAGATAAACCCAGTTGGAAGGTGAGGTCGCTTCTCTCTCTTTCTCTGTCTGAAAAATAAGGTTGTAGGTATAAAGAAGTAATGCTTGTCGCCTATGGGCTGCTACAACACACAAATACTCTCTATGTTCTCTACCTCTTATCTCTCCTTGATATCTTTTCTCAACTATGGAACAAAATTCTCTCAAAAGAATGGAATGCCTCTTCCTCCTAGTGGCTCAATTATAACATATCCCGATAACCTACTACTAGTGGTTAAGTTTGACTACATAAACTCTTAACTAGAGTTATAATATAGACTCTTATAGAGTCTTTTACATCAAAAACACATGCCTAGCCTCTTTTCCATGTATAATGGGGCTTGACACGACATCCTCTCAAACTATATGTGTGAAAACAGGAAGGTCAACTTCCGAGTGGCATAAATTTTGCATACAGACTCTCATTAATGCCCTTCTTACACCATTGGAAATATATTTGTGTTTAGAAAAAAATGAAAAGGTTTAGCATTAAAAAGACAGATAATCACCCCAAAAAACTTCGTTTGGTGCCTCAAAATGCTCCTCGAAGGTTTCATACCTCGTTTCTCCAAACCGTGTCATGCTAGTAAAAACGGTCCCATGAGCTAATTCCTTCACTTTTTCTACTCTGAACGCATTGAGATGGATGAAAAAAAATATAATGACCCAATATGGATCACACCTCCCCATTTTGGGAGGATTTTAGTCCCAAAAATAATTTATTGAATGAGGCAAATAAATGTTTCCTCCATCTTCTGTCTGGTGCATCAATTAGCTTTTCCTAGAAGTTGTCCCTTCAGTCCAATATGACAAAGGTCATGTTTCCCATGTCCTGTAGTTCTGGACCTCTTTTGCAAAACTGTATCTTTTGTTAACTCTTCCTGGACCTCTGGTGCCAAATCCTCCACAAAAGGTAGGACATGTTCCTCTTCTTGATCTAACATGGAAGACTTGTAGGGTTTCAAATTCTCTGTTAAACACCATGTTAAACACACACATGGTGTATGAGAAGAATAAACACACACACAAGAGACTCAATACACAATGAAAGATAAGCGTGAGGCTTTCTTATTTTTCCATTATACATGATGTACATTTATAATACAACAGTGTGACTCTTGGTTTCACATTCCAATCTCACTTGGACTCCATTGTGACTTTTCGCATTCCACACCTACCCATGTAGGATTAGGTGTTCCAACATCCCCCCTTAATCCGAAGGGGTATGTGTGAGTCCAAGAAGAGAGTTGTAATAAAAATCTGTAAAGTATGCATGGCAGCACTTGGGCTTAATCAACTCTCTGAAATGTTGGAAAAAAGAGGTGGTTTAAGGATGACCACCAACACTGGAACACAATACTTGTTGCAGTTCCTGGAACTCTTCCAAAAGTGGAAAGAAGCTAAAAGCTTCTGCTAGAGGAATTTTCCGTCATAAAAAAGGGAGACCTTCAACCTAAAAGAAGGGAGGTCTGCTACCTGTGATGGTTTTAGGATTACCAACAACTCTGGAATGATTGAAGCATTTCCTGGAACTCAACCAAAGCTGGCAAGAAGCTGAAGGTTTCTGCTAGAGGAAGTGTTCCTCATATATAAAAGGGAGACCTTCAACCTAAAAGAAGGGAGGTCTACTACTTGTGATGGTTTTAGGTTATCCACCAACCAAAGATGATGGTTTAAGGTTGTCCACCAACCGAAGGCATGCTTATGGGCATCCTTGTCTCTGGCTACATCTCAGAATCTGGAATGACGAATTGTGGCTCAGGCTCGCTTGAACTGCCGTGTCTCTGGCTACAACTCTAAACATGGAATGAGAGATTGTGGCTCAGGCTCACTTGATTTGACGTCGAAGCTTGTACATGACCACCATTTTCCCCCCTGTCAGGGACAAGGTGAGATGATGGAGAAAACTCAACTGCAAGTTTTCTCAATATCCGTGAACAAGTTCTGACATGTGTCTTAAACATCTTCTTGGCTACTGATGCCCATTGCCAAGAAGTGATTCATCCAAGATGAATCTTTGTTCTTGCAGGAGGCTTGTGTCTAAAGCATCTGTCTGAAGAATGGGTGTGCCGAACACAGTGCTTGCATGGATGAAGATCAAAACAATGATCTTTAATGTGGCCAACTCGATCACAGTGTTGGAATTTTATGATCTGTGATTGTTGTTGTGGAGTAGGATCTGGAATAGTTACAGGTGAACTGTCATACAGGAATCCGGCACTCTGAAATTTGATGGGCTTGGTGTATTCTGGAATATGAAAAGATACATGCCTGTCATATCCAAGACTAGTTCTGTGCTTGTTGTGGAAAATCTCTTCCCGAGGTCTGATAATGGGCTTGAGGAGTGCAAGCTGAGTTGCTGCATTTGCATGTACATCTGCTCTTGTACAAGGAACTAAATGGGAATCAACTGCAACTTTACCTTCTTTCTTCTGATGAGAGTCCTTCACAATCTTATGAACAGAAACAGGTTCAGAATGGTGACTCTTTTGCTGAAGTTCATCTTGTTGAAGCTGAGATTCCAACTGCAAAAACTCAATCTTTTCTTGTGCATCTTGCAAACAACTTTGAATGTTACAAAGAGCATGCTTGCTCATTTTTATCATGTCATCAACATTGGAATGAATGAGGTTTTTCAACAACTCTAATGCCTCATTGATTTTAGCCATTTTCAACAACTTATGCTCAAAAAATGAAAGGGTGTCAGCTTCAACCGAAAATGCACCCGTTTACAATGTGATGCAACTTGCTTTCAAGAAATACAAATGACTCAAGAGAATTTCCAACTATGGAAATCTCAAAGTACAAAATCTGCTCCTCAAATGATGGAGGACAATCAACAATTTTTTTCAACAGCTCAAATATATTTCAAATATTGATTGCAACTATGAATGAAGAAGCAATATTAATTCACAATACAATGTCAATATCTCTGCAACGTTTTTTTGTAAATGTGTAGCTAAAAACACTTGTGCAAGAAGCCTTTAAGGCAACTGATTTTTTTTTATTTTTTTTTCAAAAGCACTGTTTTGCACAAAAAACAACTCGTCTTCAAACGTCAATTTCTTCAGAAAATCACCCTTATGCCACAAATCACACAATGTCAAATTCACTTTTCTCTAAGTATAGTCCATGCCATTTCTTCAATTCTTCTGTTCATTTCCTCTTCTTTTTCTGTTCGTTTTCTCTCCTTCCTTTCTCTCTGCTTTTTTTTTTTTTTTTTAATTAATTAATTAAAAATTAATTAAAAAATAGATTAATTAAGAATAGGAATTAATTAAAAATGTGGGATTTTAAAAGCGAAGGGAAATTTATTGGAAGGGAAGGGGAATATGGAATTTTGAATGGGCGGTATATTAAAATAAATTTTAAAAATCGAATTTAAAAAGAGGCCAAATTTTGAGTGGGCGGTATTGTAAAAGGTTTTAAAAATTAAAAAAAAAATGCTAGAAGGGGATGAGTAAGGGGAGTAATGCAGATAATGAGGGAAAAGCGAGCGCAGGGTTTGAGGATAAATGTGTAGCTCTAGGGGGTAGTATAGAGCATAGGGGCGGATGGGGTAGAGCGTGGTTAGGGTAGCAAGTGAACGAGGGGGTGCATGGAGGATAGCAGCGGAAAGGGTACGGTGTTTAATCCAGAGTGGATAGGGGTAGAGCGGCATAGGGAGGGAGGAGTCGTGGGTGTTGGGGGGTGGTAGGGGGCCGCGTTAGGCTGAGAGGGAGGCAGTGTAAATCAGGTGGGAGTTAGCAGGGGAGGATCAGCGAGGTAAGGGAGTTCCTGTAGCGATAGTGTGAGGGTTGTGTGGGGGGAGTATTGTAAGTGAGTTCGAGTGGAATGATAGCGCAGGGTGAGGGGTCTGCGCAGGGAGAGGCATAGGGGAGGGCCGACTACGTGGGGGGAGTATTGCAGGGAGCTTGAGTTGATGTGAGAGGTATGTGAGGGGCCGATGTGTGAGGGCCGTAGCTCATAGGTTGAAATAATTACAAAGGGCGTGGAGTAAGCGGGAGAGGGTGCGGTATTGCTGTAAGGGAGGTGGGTTGTGAGGTATTGCTGTAAGGTTTGAGAGCAGGGGGGGGCCAAAAGGCCTGAAAGTTGAGTTGAGTTTTTTTTTTTTTTTTTTTTTCTTATATATATATATATATATATATATATATATATATATATATATATATATATATATATATATATATATATATATATATATATATATATATATATATATATATATATATATATATATATATTTATTTATTTATTTATTTAAACAGCAGAGAGTAGAGAAATGCAAGAAATTTCAGCAGGAATTTCAACTTTAAAAACAGTAGAATTTTCAGCAAATGCAGAGATGATGAAATTTTCAGCAAAACTCAGAATTCTTTTCCATTAAAAACCATAAACTTCTTCAGAAATCAACTTTAAACAATTTCTCCAACAGCTCTCCAACATGCAGAATTTAATGGGCAGAAATTATAGGAAGAAATCAACGTTTAGATGTGCAGTGCTTCTCTTCTTCAAAACCACTGCTGCTCTTCTTCAAAACAAATTCTGAATGCTGCCAATTTCTGAATGTTTCTCTTCTCCAAGACAAAATTTCCGAATGCGACAAAATGACTGCTGCAAAAACTCTCTAAATGCTGCAAAAATGTCAAGAATTTTGCAGATATGCACAAGCCATAAACACAAATGGCTCACTCAATGTGGAGCTGGTTATGGACGTATCAGCTCTGATACCATGTTAAACACCATGTTAAACACACACATGGTGTATGAGAAGAATAAACACACACACAAGAGACTCAACACACAATGAAATATAAGTGTGAGGCTTTCTTATTTTTCCATTATACATGATGTACATTTATAATACAATGGTGTGACTCTTGGTTTCACATTCCAAGGTCACTTGGACTCCATTGTGACTTGTCGCATTCCACACCTACCCATGTAGGATTAGGTGTTCCAACATTCTCTACATTCACAACTGAGTAAATGTGCATATAAGGTGGTAAAATTAAGCAATAAGAATTATCACCCACCTTTTCTAGTTTCTCAAAGCGACCATACCTCAAAGGCTTGATTTTCTTGCCAGACTCGTGTAGCCTCTCCTTGTTTGACTATAGCCATACTTTTTCTCCCACATTTAACGATTTCTTTATTCTATGTTTATCATGCATGGCCTTATACTTCTCCTGCAATTTTTGTAGTGTGTCTTGTACCTATATATGGATTTCCCTAATCCTCTCTATAAAATTTTCATCCCTCAAAGGATCTGTTGTAATATCTTCCCGCACTCCTCCTTGCCGCGCATATGAAATATCCAAAGGTGAAGGTGGAAAATATATAAACAAGTATCAAATGGATACTTTCATGTAGAAGTGTGGACTATTTTGTTGTAAGAATGTTGTATATATAACATACTTTCATCTAAGGTCTTTTGATTCTTCTAGTTGTATCCCCTTAGAAGTTTCACCAAAAGTCATGTAGACTATTTCTGTCTTCCCATTTGTCTGTGGATGGAATGTTGTAGATCTCTTCAACTTTGTGTTTGTCTTCTCCCACATTGTAGTCTAGAATGAACTGAGAAATATTGTATCCCTATTTTAAATTATGCTCCTTGGTATCCCAAAGTGCGCTAAGACCTGTCCAAAGAATATTTGTGTTGCTTCTTGTCCATTAATGTTATTCTTACAGGGCATCATAACACACATTTTTTTGAACCACTCAACTACCACGAACAAGTAGTCATGTCCCTTCCTGGTTGTCAGAAAATATACCACAAATTCCATGGAAATTCTTTCCCAAGGATGAGTAGGTACAATAAGGGATGATATAGACCATGTTTCCTATTGTTAGGTTTGCTGGTACAAAAAATCATGCATCCTCTTATGAACCTAGCTACCTACTCTTGCATCCAGGGCCAATACACATACCTCTGCAAGTTAGCCATGGTCTTCCCTACACCAAAGTTTCCTGCAACATTGGATGTGTGAACCTCTCTAATCAGTTGCAAGCGCTCAACTTTAGGAACATATAGTTTATCCAACCTGTAGAGTAACCCATCCTGGAGATGGTAGTCAACGGTGTTGTCACCATAATGCACATGAATCTGACTTTGGAGGCCTTCTTTATTTTTATATTTTTATTTCAATTATAAAATTCATGGAATTTGATAATGAAATACCATAGTCTAACTTTATACATGCCTTCAAATAATATTATCCTCAGCCTTCTTAAACAAAGCACTTCTAACCCTATCTTAATTTTCAAGCATTTTAACTATATTTGAAACCCCTTCTTGGAATATTGCACCAAGGGTAATAACCCGACGTTCAACCTTTTTAAAATAAGTCTCTACGGTTTAGCATAATATAGCGGGACAAATTAACCTTCTAACACAAATCACAATCGCCTTATTACTTCGGGCCCACCACAAATATATAACGCTTGCTTGTAAAATAACTATTTATTTATGCAAAAGCGCCAACCATACCTCAATTAACCTTCATGCATCTTGGATTGTGATAGCACTTGGATCTTCCTGCATTGCGATCAAACGATAATCACAAAACTTTTCGAGAAGAACTTTAAAGCCCAAAAATAATGTGAAATGGGTTGTATTGGCCCTGTGACGTGGCACAATCTAATTGGATCAGGTTTTTATTTCGGAAAACCACCCGAAGCACAAAAGTAGTGCGAAGAGGGCAGTGTTGTTTCGTAAAACCACCTCTTGCCAAGTCTAGTATTTGAACAATGTTCTCCATAGATTTTCACCGCAAATTCACTTTTTTTTCTTTGTTAGCACCGTGTTTCGGTCCCGAACTATCTCGCTCCATCAACAGTGCTTCTATCACAACTATACGCTCCGACCAACTAGGTTCAATGCTTTCGGTAGAGTTCTGCTATCCTTTAACTAAACAGGGACTTACGAAGGTCAACCCCGACCAACAAAGCTAACTATTCGGTTTCCTTCAGGGTTGCAATACAAAGTAAACACATTATATTCAAGCATTGAGGACATGAAATTAACACAGACAAAGAGAACTAAGGGAATTTCACACAGAATTGATTTCTTCCAACTCATATAAAGAGTTCACAAATTGAAGGAATGAGTCCTTCAGGAGAATTATCATTAACGTGCATAGATAGCCTATAATTCCACAATTTTATTGAAATAGAGAGCAAAAGCCTCTCAACTCAGTCTTCTATTGTCAATTCCCCCTTCTCACTATATCAGGGGTTACAATTTTATAGATCATTACACGACTCTTCGGTTCCTCCCTGAGGACCGTTTTATTCTTAACAGAAAGCCTAATTACATAATATTCTATCAACAGAAACCAATTAGAGTGACACGAATGAACCTATTCGACTTCTACAGTTACTGTACTAACCCTAACTTCTCTAAGAGCAACAAACAACCAAGGTACTGACACCTTGTTGTTACATTTCTGAGTAATTTCTAACTCTTCTAGCCACAAGATGTGGACAATCCTCCTACATTGCTGGCTAGTGTCCAATACCCCTGCATCAGACTCCTGAGGGAAACTTTCTTCATGGGCTCCTGTCCATGAGCTCTTTCATAGAACTGCCTAGCTCCTGCAACATAACTTCTGTCATCTAAGTAGCATCTTCATCTAGCTGGTCCTTCAATTTGATCAGGTATTGGAAATACTCTTGTCCTCTAGTCCTTTTGAACACCCTCTTGTCCAAGATCTTCTCTGGCTATAATGGTTGTGTTGGAGGTAAATGCTTTACCCACTCAATCAGTTCTCTGTCAGCTGGTCCTTTATCTGTGCCACCATCTTCATACATGTACAAATCTGCAACATTAAATATGGGAGATATCCCCACATCAGGAGGCAATTCAATTTCATAAGCATTAGCAGAAAACTTTCATAGTATCTTGCATGGCTTAATCTTCTTGAACTTCAGTTTTTTATATTGCTTCTTTGGGAATCTTTCCTTCCTCAAGTGTGCCAAAACCAAATCTCCAACTTCAAAATTGACTTCTCTTCTGCTCAAATCTGCTTTTCCCTTGTATTTGATGCTTCTGCCTTGTAGTTGTTGTTTTACCTACTCATGTATGGCTTGGATCTCTGAAGCAAATTATTCTCCATCAACACTCCTCAACTTTGCCTTTCCCAAGTTCCTCAGTTCAGACACTCCCCTGGGGTGCATTCCATAAATAATATGGAATGGGCTCTATCCTGTGCTTCTGGTTGGTGAATCATTGTATGCATATTCTGCGTGTGGAAAAATATGATCCCACTTCTTGGGATGCTCTCCTACAAGACTTCTCAAAAGATTTCCCAGAATTTTATTTACTAACTTAGTTTGTCCATCAGTCTGAGGATGATAAGCTAAGATTAAACTCAGCTTAGTACCAAGTTTCTTCCACAATGTCCTCCAAAAATGACCCACAAATCTATTATCTATATCAGAAACAATACTCTTGGGCAACCCATGCAATCTAACAATTTCTTTGAAAAACAAATTAGAAACATGGGTGGCATCACTGGTTTTATAACATGGAATAAAATGTGCCATCTTGGAAAATTTGTCAACAACAACAAAGATTGCATCATTCCCTCTCCTTGTCTTGTGCAATCCCAAAAAAAAATCCATACTCACCATGTCCCAAGGCCTGTCTAGAATAGGAAATGGAATGTACAATCCTCCATTCTGGCTTCTCCCCTTTGCATATTGACAAATTTTATAGTTCTTCACAAACTTCTCCACTTCAGTTCTCATCTTGGGCCAGTAATAAAAATGACTTAGCTACTCATAAGTTTTATCAGTACCAAAGTGTCCAGCAAGTCCACCACTATGCTTCTCCTTGATCAAATTCTCCCTCATGGAACATTTTGGTACACACAATTGATTTCTCCTGAACAATAAGTCCTCCTACAAGAAATAATCCACCCACTGGCTTCTATCTGTCAAAACATGGTTACAGCATGCTTCAAATGCTTATTTAAAATCTGAATCTATTTTATGAATTTCCTTAAGAAAATCAAATCCTACAACTTCAAACTGGTTTTCTTGAACAAGTATGTTTCTCCTACTCAAAGCATCAACTACTTTATTTGCTTGGCCACTTATATGCTTCAAAAAAAAATTAAAAATCTGGAGATATTCAATCCATTTGGCATGTTTATGATTCAACTTAGGCTGTTGCATAATATACTATAAGGCATGATTATCGGAATAAAGCACAAACTCCTTGGACATTAAATAATTCCTCCACTTCTTCAATGCCTACACAATTGCATAAATTCTTCCTCATAAGAATAGTAATTTCTTCTTGTCTCATTCAGCTTCTCACTAAAGTAGGATACAGGCCTATCATCTTGACTCAACACAGCTCCAATAGCTTCTCCACTGGCATCACACTTCACTTGAAATGGTGTGTTAAAATCAGACAAAAATAGAACAGGATTTTCAGTTATCTTCTATTTTAAAAGCTTAAAACTCCTTTCTTCTTCAGCAGTCCACTTGAATGGTTGTTTTTCCTTCTTTATTGTTTCAATGATGGGTACATTAATCTTGCTGAAATTCCTTATGAATTTTCTGTGAAAACTGGCAAGTCCATGGAAACTTCTTACCTCAAAATCACTTATTGGTGAAGGCCACTCCACAATTTCCTTAACATTTTCTGGATCCATCTTCAGTCCTTCAGCAGAAACAAAAAAACCCAGATATACCAGCTCTTCTTTCATGAATGAACACTTATTTAAATTTATCAGCAACTTCTCTTGATGTAACTTCTTCAAGACATAATTAAGATGCCTTAAATGTTCTTCCTTTGTTTTTCTGAAAACTAATATGTCATCTAGATATACTATTACAAATTTACCACTAAATTGCCTTAACACTTCATTCATGAGCCTCATAAAAGTAATAGGTGAATTTTTTAACCCAAAAGGCATTACCAACCACTCATACAATCCTTCATTTGTTTTAAAGGAAGTTTTCCATTCATCACCCTCCTTTATCCTAATCTGATGATATCCAGTTTTCAAATCTAACTTTGAAAAATATTTTGTGCCACTCAAACAGTCCATTAAATCTTCAATTCTAGGCAAAGGGAATCTATACCTGACTATTATCTTGTTGATGGCCCTTGAATCAGTGCACATTTTCCAACTTCCATCTTTCTTTAGACTCAGTACTGCAGGTATTTCACATGGACTCAAGCTTTCTCTGATCAGACCTTTGTCAACCAATTCCTGCACTTGTTTCCTGATTTCTTCATTCTCTGTGGGAGTCATTCTGTTGGCTGCTTTGTTTGGCAGATTTAATCCTGGAATTAAATCTATCTGATGGCTGATATTTCTTACAAGTGTCAATTCATCAGGAAAATCATCCACAACAATATCACAATAATTGTCCATCATTTCTTGAATTTCAACTGGAAAATCAGATTTTTTTGTAGAAGTAAGCACTACTTTAGGTTTGAAAACTAAAGCAAAATTGACCTCTTCATCTTCAATCTGCTGCAAGTACTCCTTCCCACTCAGAAATAAAGTCTTTGGATCAGACTTTGTGCTTGATGGTTCTCCTTCCTCCATGGTTATCAATGTGTGGTGCACTCCATCCTTGAAGAACTTGTAAGTGTTCTTCTTACCATCATGTACTTCTACTCTGTCATATTGCCACAGTCTGCCCAGCAGTATGTGGCACGCATCCATAGGAATCACATCACACATGACCCTGTCTTTGTAGTTGCCCATCTGCAACTCTATCTTACATTTCTCTTTCACAATCAGCTGGTGCCCTTTATGAAGCCATGACACCTTGTAGGGATTTCGGTGTTCCCTTGTCTTTAGCTTTAATTTCTCTATCACCTCTGTAGAGACCAAATTGTCTGTGCTGCCACTATCAATGACCAACTGACAACATTTCCCTTGGACTTTTCATACACTACTGAACAAAGTATTCCTCTATTCTAGCTCAGCAACTTCTTTTGCTTGCTTCAACAGGACCTTATTGACCACCAAAGATTCTCCCTTCTCCAGCAGAATTGCCTCTTCAGTTTCTGACAACCTTGCTACCTCTTCTCCAGCCTGAGCAACAATTGCATTTCTCTGGCCTATACCCACATTCTTTGGGCATTCATAGTGTTTATGTCCCACTTGGTGACGTCTGCAACACCTCAGTTCTCTTCCTCTGTTTCTGCCTCCTCTTCCTCTATAGGAACTCCTTCTGCCCCTTGCATCACCCTCTGTGGATGCATTCTGAGGTGAGTTGCTGCTAGCTCCATATCTTGGTGTTGTAGACCTTCCTCTACCACCTTGACTTTCCTTCCCTCGGAAAGTACCTCTTTCTTTGGTAGACTGCTTTCTCAGGAGTTTCTCTTCAGCTTTCAAGGCCATTTGATAAGCCTCTTCAACTGTCTTAGGAGACAAAATACCTATCTCATCCTGGATCTCCAACTTGAGACCATTCACATACCTGGAAATCTTCTCTGCTATGTCCTGGAATTGTCCAGCTCTTATACTCACTCTATAAAACTCTTCTGTGTATTATTTCACTGTCAGAAATCTCTGTCTCAGGTTCTACATTTGTCTAAACAATGTAAGTTCATAATCACTAGGAAAAAAATTACCTCTCAGTTTTGCCACCATTCTGTTCCAACTCTTGATTGGTTGTTTACCAGCTCTCCTTCTCTCTGCTTGTACTCCATCTCACCAATGTGTTGCATGTCCCTTCAACTTTGTCACTGCAAACTTGACTTTTTTGTCTTCACTCATCTCTTCATAATCAAAGCACTTGTTCATCTCATTAATCCAGTCTATCAGTTCTTCTGGATTCAACCCTCCTGTAAAACTTGACACTTCAAGTCTAGGCTTGAATGTAGACCCAAGAGCAGACTTAAAGAGTCTCAGCTCAGGAGGAATCTCAACGTTCTCTCATGCTTCTTATTTAGTTTCAAGTTCACTGACATCCTCAGGGTCTCTTGGGTGTCCCAATTCCACCACATACAATATGGCTTGGACCCTCTTCAAGGTCTCCAATACTTCTGCATTGGCAACTGGCCTGCCTCTTCTTCTACCAGAACCTCTAGCAACTCGGATAGCCATGTTGGAATTCTTCTTCTGGTTCTTGGAAGTCAGTTTTGTCTCTCCAAATGTCTTGAAATCTACTTTGATACCAAAAATGATAGATAAAATGGAGTAAAGGTGTTAAGGAGAGTTGGTCTCTATCCTTGCTATAATCTCATTCCCTAAGGGGAGCCTTCTCTATTTTATATTTTGATTTCAATTATCAAATTCGTGGAATTTGATAATGAAATGCCATAGTCTAACTTTATACACGCCTTCAAATAATATTATCCTTGACCTTATTAAACAAAGCACTTCTAACCATATCTTAATTTTCAAGCGCTTTAACTATATTTGAAACCCCTTCTTGGAATATTGCACCAAGGGTAATAACCTGACATTAAAATTTTTTTAAAAAAATATCTAAGGTTTAGTGTAATATAGTGGGACACATTAACCTTCCGACACAAATCACAATCACCTTATTACTTTAGGCCCACCACAAATATATAACTCTCGCTTCTAAAATAACTATTTATTTATGCAAAAGCCCCGACCATACCTCAATTAACCTTCGTGCATCTTGGATTGTGATAGCCCTTGGATCTTCCTCCCTCACGATCGGACGATAATCGCAAAAATTTCCGAGTAGAACTTTAAAGCCCAAAACAAATGCGAAATGGGCGGTATTGGCCCTGTGACGTGGCACAATCTAACTAGATCGGGTTATTATTTCAAAAAACCACCTGAGGCCCAAAAGCAGTGTGAAGAGGGCAGTGTTGTTTCGTAAAACCACCTCTTTCCAAGTCTGGTATTTGAACTGTGTTCTCCGTATATTCTCACCGCGAATTCACTTTTTTTTCTTTGTTAACGTCGTGTTTCAGTACCGAACTATCTCGCTCCGTCAACAGTGCTTCTATCACAACTATACGCTCTAACCAACCAGGTTCAATGCTTTCGACAGAGTTCTGCTATCCTTTAACTAAAAATGGAATTGCAAAGGTCAACCCCGACAAACAGAGCCAACTATTCATTTTCCTTCAGGGTTGCAATACAAAGTAAACACATTCTATTCAAGCGCCGAGAACATGAAATTAACATAGACAGAGAGAACTAAGGGAATTTCACACAGAATTGATTTCTTCCAACTCATATACAAAGTTCACAAGTCGAAGGAATGAGTCCTTCGGGATAATTATCATTAACGTGCACAGATGGCCGATAATTCCATAATTTTATTGAAACAGGGAGCAAAATCCTTTCAACTTAGTCTTCTACTGTCAATTCCCCCTTCTCACTGTATTGGGGGTTAAAATTTTATAGATCATTACATGACTCTTCGGATCCTCCCTGAGGACCATTTTATTCTTAACAAAAAGCCTAATTACATAATATTATATCAACAGAAACCAATTAGACTGACATGAATGAACCTATTAGACTTCTACAGTTACTGAACTAACCCTAACTGCTCTAAGAGCAACAGAAAACTAAGGTACTAACACCTTGCTGTTACATTTCTGAATAATTTCAAACTCTTCTAGCCACAACATGTGGAAAATCCTCCTACATTGTTGGCTAGTTTCCAATGCCCCTATATCAAATAGCATAGCCCAAGTACACCAAGAACTGCAACACAAACTCGCACTTCTTGAGATTTTATAGCAGCTCGTGCTTCTTCAATGTTTTCAGCACTTGCATCAAATGTGAAATATATTCCTCCCAGGCATAAATATATACCAGTATATCATCCAAATAGGAAGCAATAAATTAATCTATAAAAGGGTGCAATGCATCATTCATTAATCTCATAAATGTTGCTGGTGAATTGCTAAGGCCAATTCGAAGAAGTAACCACTCATAAAAACCTTGTCTAGTTTTGAAGGTGATCTTCCATGTATCTTCTTCTTTGAATCGAACCAGCTGATATCCAAACTTCAAGTCCAACTTAGTGAAGTACTTTGCTTGTTGTAACTGATCTAGCATATCATATATCGTGGGAAAGGGGTGTCTATTATAGAACATGATTCTTTTCAATGCCCTGTAATATATACACATCTACTAAATCCCATCCTTCTTTGGAAAAATTACGATGGGTGACCCACATGGTGATGTACTTAGTCGAATGACACCCTGTTACAACAGCTTCTACAACTGTTTCTTCACCTCACTTCCCTTTATAATAAAATTCAGGTACAACCCAATATTTGGCAATGGGGATTCTGGAAATAGTTGGATCTCATGCTCCACTTCTCTCTTAGGTGGTAACCCTTTGGGTTCTCGGAACACATCCTTGTATGCTTGTAACAACTCCTCCAATTGTTGTTTCTGTTTCTTAGTACACCTCTCCAGTGACACCTTGCCTCTTATTTACTTGTCTTCAGACTGAGTTTCTCTTAAAAATAATAAAACATACTTTTTTTTGGAACTAATCAATTTCTTGGCTTGGTTGGCACTTACCAGTGAAATTTTCGACTTTCCTTTGTTCACATTGAAGATGAATGATTTTCCATCCTTGATGATTTAGTACTGATTGGATGTCCTCGTGAATATTGCATCTTGCATGTACATGTATGGAATCTTAAACACAACTCCACATACATCAATGGGAAGCACATCTAGATCTACTTCATTAATAAAATTAGCACAGATAGAAAATCTAATTTTACAATATTTTATTACCTTCAATGTTGCATCGTTATTTACCCATCCCAGTGGATATGATTTTGGATGATCATGAAATTCCAACCCCAACTTCTTGACCAACTCTGCTGTAATGATATTTTCCTGCGATCCTGAGCCAAACATAGCATTAATATTTGTCTTCTTCACTGGTATCTTTATATGGAAGAGTTTGGTCATTTCTTTCTCTTCTTGGTTTTGAAGGCTATTCAGATTCACCTCCTTTTGCACTGACATACAGGCGATCTTCTCATCCATGTCTGAGCTACTTTCAACTTGGTTTCTTGAATTTTTGGCCATGAGATCCTTATGCTTATTGTATTTCTTCTTGTTCTTCGAGTTTAGATCTGGATGCAACTTCCAGTACTTCTCCTCTATATGGCCATCATTGTTGCAATGGTTGCTAGGATATTTGAACTAGTGTGTTGTGGTTGTCATATTCTTATCTTTCCCCCCTTTTTGCTTCTTCTTTCCCTCCTTAGGATCTTCATGTTTCTCCCTTGACTTCGATCCACTTGATTGTGCTCTTTTCAAGCCTATGTTCACCAAGTACTGTGGCTGTATGCAAGCCTCATCCACCGATTTGGGTTTGAAAAAAAATCACTTTCTCACACAGATGGCGGTGCAGACCCCCCAAATACTTGAGGAGTACATCTGGTTTCTTTGGAGAGATACCCAGCAATATAAAAATCTTTCTAAATTTAGTGGTGTACTCATGCATGCTTTGGCCCTACTTTTTCCTGAATTAATGCCACCAAATCCATTGGTCCTCCACGTACCCAATGGGATAAAATTGTGACTTAATGAGGTTTTTTAAATCTTCCCACTTAGTCACTATAGGTTCTCCCTCCAACCTTAGGGTTTCTGTATGGCTTTCCCACCAAGTCAATGCATGGCCCTCCAATTTCATCCGCACAAATGAGATATTTTGTCCTTCTTCAATCTGAAGGACACTGCAATAAAATTCTAGTTGCTACAACCAATGGTTCAGCTTCTGAACATTGATCTTGTTGTGGTGTGGATTGATATCAAATTTTTCTTCCATTTTAAACAAGGATTGTTTGACACCACTCAATATAGGTTGATATTTTCTAGATTATTTATTTGATTAGTTCTTTATTTATCCTTGATCTTCTGATCCTCATTCAGGTATTTCCTCTGCATTAGAACCCCCATATTATATAAATATCACCGGCTTGTTATTCAAGGTCACTATGAGGAGGATTACATTGTGTTTGATATCTGTAACTTGTTGTTCTAGCCATGTAAACATCACCTTTGCAGGATCACAAGGCTCATTTACAGATTTTTCGGCCATGATTACGATTTTACGATTTTTGGCCCTGCATTATAGATCCCCGCAATCTCCACAAAATAAACAAATAAAATTTATCTAATACCAAATGATCTGTAAGCTTCTGTGGATATTCCACTATAAAATTTGTCACAACAAATATAATAATGATATATTAAAATTATGATTTTTTACACTATTACAGTTCTATTAGAATGATAGATTTGTAAATTTAAATATAATTAGTGCATGCATGCAAATGGAAATTATGAAGAAAAGTAGAAAATAAAAAAATAATCTCACACACATACATAAGACACAAGATATGCTTTGGGATACCATTTTGGGAGAAAACCCAACTGGAAGGTGAGGTTTCAACTTCACTCTCTTTCTATGTTTGGAAAGTAAGGTTGTAAGTACAAAGAAGTAATGTCTCTGGCCCATGGGCTGTTACAGTGAAAAAATACTCTCTGTGTGTTGTACCTCCTGTCTCTCTGTACTATCATTTCTCAACTATGTAAAAAAATTATCTTGAAATAAGGGAATGCCACTTCCTCTTAGTGGTCCAGTTATAACACAACTCAATAACCTACAAGTGGTTAAGTTTGACCACATCAACTCTGAACTATAGTTACAATATAGAATCTTATAGAGTATTTTAACTCAAAAGCACATGGCTATCCCTTTTTCCATGAATAATGGGGGCTGACACGACATCCTCCTGAACTATAGGTGTGAAAACAGGAAGGTCAACTTCTGAGGGACATAACTTTTTCATAAGGACTCTGATTCACATGATTCTTGCATCACTGGAAAGATTTTTTTATGTAGAACATCATAATTCTATGTGGTGCATATTAGGAAAATTTCTACCCCCAAAAAACATCATTTGATGTGTCAAAATGCTCCCAAAAGGTTTCAACCCCTCTTTCACCAAACTGGGTCCTGCAAATAAAAACGGTTCCATGAGTTGATTCCTCCACTTTTTCCACTCTGAATGGATCGATATAGATGAAAAAAAATATAATGATCCAATATTGATCAATATAACCTATAAATGAATTAGAAGATTCAATACCAACATTATGCGCATGCATGAGAGGGCAATAGCAAAAACCTGGAAAAGAAGACCAAGATATTTAAGCTAATCCACAAAGAAAGATGGAACTGAGGAGATCCAAAGGGAAGAAAAAAGGAATTCCAACCTGCATAAAGAAAACCTCACATCAGCATACTTTAACTTACAAAGGATAAAACTAAATAAAAAAAATGTATGAGAAATTGATGTAAGAATCGTTTACTTGTAAGAAATTGGCGTAAGAATCATTTACCTTGGAGTGTTGTGGAGAAGAAATGGCAGGGTTCAGAGTAGATTCCATACATGCGTAAATGGCCATGGTGTTGTTACACCATTTTTTGGTCATATAACCTATTACTATTAGACAGATCAAATTACACCATGTAAGACCAATTTTACCATAGTAAAATTGCTTTCACTATAAAAAATAATTTAATAACCCATAGTTTATTAAGTTATTTATGGTCTAAATAGAAAACCTCGTGAGGAATAATTAAATAAATCCTTATTTTCTTATTTTCCTCTAGGGATAATTAATTAAACCATTGTTTAATTAATATTCTTAGTCATATTTAATCCAAAACAGGAAAATTAATTAGATAAATCATTATTTAAATTATTATTTTCTAGGAATAATTATTTAAATCATTATTTAATAATATTCCTCGTTAAATTTGACTGAATAATTTATAAATAATTAAATAAATTATTATTTATTTAATCATTCCTTAACCATATTATTAAAATAATAAATGAATCATTTATTTATTTATTATTTTAAATAAAGAGATTTGACCAAATTCAAATTCCTTTTCCCTCCAACAAAAATAATAAAATATTCCACAAAAGTTGGATCTATATTTGGTTAATAATATTTTAATAATGCACTAATATCTTGACTAACTCAATATTTTGTTATAAATAGAAGGGTTTTCCATTCACTCACTACCTTTTCTTGCCTTGAGATCATCTTTTGAACCATACTTTTGGTCGGACTTTGATCCTCCATCATTATCATATTTTTATGCTTTTGCTTGTGAGCTCCCTTTGAGTTCCATTTTGTCTAGGTTTTCTACACCATCAAGAGAGAGAGATCTTAGATCTGAAGCACTGAGGACATACAAGAACCCATCCCATTGAGGGGGACGGGTAACATCTTTCTATGTTCACTTTCCAAGTGTCATAATACAAAAAATTCTTTAAAAATTCTTGTCTTGTTCATTGGATGCATGGAAAAACTCTTGCTTATTCTTATTGTTTAATGTCTTTAACTGCATAGATCTAGATTTTTGTAGCATTTATTCTGATCATTAACTGTAGATCTAAGGAAATTGACAGCCACATTTGATGTTAGGTTTTTTTTTTTTATGCACGGCTAAAGTGAGTCTTTTTCGTACGCTTGTGATCAAAATTCACACTAACAACTGGCGACTCCACAAGGGTTTATAATTATGACCGCTGTCGTTTTTTAGATACCTGCATGACCAGCTACTTCAACACCTATATTTTTTCTTCATCTTCTTATATTTCATTTCTTGATGTTTCTTTTAACCTTTTTAACCCTAAAACAGTAAAAATAACTTCCGTGTGTTTCTGGGCCTTTTGCGCAAGTAAGAGGTATCAACCGCAGCAGAGATGACACTTTTTTCTGAAACCTTCTGCAAAGACAGCCCAAAGTGCAAGTCACACTTTTTGGCCCAAAACCTGTGACCTCAGTTCTCAGGTAGTGGATAACTGCCTAAAAACTGCGACCTCAGCGGAAAACATGTCAGAACTTGCGACCTGTAATTTTTGCGAGATCTTTTCTGTGACTTTTTCGGGTTTGTCTGGGGCACTGCTCAGGGTTGTCTGACATCTTCCTATACCCATATTGGACCTACACTTACTTAGTTTTACTTGTTGAATTAGGAACCAAGCCCCTCAGGGCTTCAATATGCTTCCACCTTTTTAGGAGGAGTTTAGCTGAAGTAGGTCTTTTGAGATTTCAGTGTTTTTCAAACATTTCTCAGATTTGAACGTGCACTTTCAAATCCATTTTAGATTGGTTATTTTTCCATCCAAAATACCTATTTTTAATTTTTTTTGGACCTCCTTTAGGGTCCCCTCTATTTCCCTTTAGGTTGTGGCATTTCGTCACCTATTTTTCAGCATTTTTCCCTCCTGTTTTTGTTGTTTTTTGCACCTCTTTCCAACAGATCTGACCTTTAGATCCCTGTCCCTCCCAACCTTCAATCCATTGCTGATATTGTGTGTTTTGAGTAGATTTTTCCCACCCGTAGACTAGTTTTTGGGAAGCCCTTCTCCTTGGGTTTAAATTTATACATCATTAGTTGTTTATTTTACTGTCGCTTTCAATTTTATTTACAGTTATATATCATCTTTTTTCTTTTTTATTTACACACATTTGGGTTTAATTAAAATTAACACACTTCTCACATACATGCACACCTAAAGCAAAGAGCACCTGGTTTACACCACCAGGAAAATACTTAAACATTGTAATTAATTTATATCCACCTCCCTACCTTTGTTTACCTCTCTTCCTTATTGGGTTTCATGTCTCTTAACCATCATTTCACCCCCAAGGCGTTTATCCCAGAGACTCCAAGGCCTTCATCTTAATTTTCTATTAGGAAGACCTACCCCACTACATAGGGTTCGAGTTCGTCCTCTGTCGAGTCCCCATTCCAACTCTGATTCTAGTTCATCGGGTTCCCCTTATGTTTCTATCCCCGACTCTCCTCCACCTTTCACCTTCATCATGTTTGGTTCAGTACCTAACAATGGTGGCAGCCCCGACCCTAATGCTCTAAATGCTACTGTTGGTGCCGCAACAGGAACTATTCTGGCTGCTCCCTTGCTTCCTTATACGGCAGGCCTAAGCCTTCTTTATTTTAGCCAGTTTATTAATGACCCCATACACCATGATCCAGGATGTCCTGCTATTCCAACCAAGCTTCCTTCAGAAATCCCTAAGTTTGAAGGAAATTATGGAGAGGATCCTACCAACCATGTTCGTTCTTTCCACATGTGGTGTTCGTCTAACTCCATCACCGATGACTCTGTCCGTCTTCATTTATTCCAGCATACACTTACTAGAGAAGCTTCCAAGTGGTATGTCGACTAGGCCTCCTCCTCTCATACTACTTTTGAGACCATTGACAAGGCGTTTCTATCTTACTTCGAGCTTCCCCTTCACTATGACATAGGTACCAAACTCTTAACTTCTTTTCCTCAAACTTCTACCACATGCCTATTTGACCATATTCAAGAATGGTGTAGAAGGAAGAGCCTATGTTGCGCCCCTGTTTTCGAAGACCATGTCTACATGTAATATTTTCTCAGATCCCTTTTTCCTGCTACTGTTAAAGGTGTCGCATCTCAATTTCCTTAGACTATGAAAGTTTCCCTCCAGATTGCATTGAAATATGAATCGATCTACGTGTAATCTAGTTATGTTTATATAGTCTTACTTGATCTCCCTAGACCTGGTGGTGCCAACGCAACGAGGGCATCCCATGTCATCAAAAGTATCATTGGATCCCTTTCACATCCATACACTCATCCTCCCATGGGTTATGGTTTCCCTCAGGGAGTGTCCAGCTCCTCCAACACCTTTCCCCCTCTCGACAACATGTATCTAGGACATGGCATGCCTCACACTTTTTCCCAACCGCATCCTCCGATGCCAGGGCTTTCTTTTTCCCAACCTATTATCCCAGTGTTGCTCAACCTCCTTAGTATCCGTATTTGTAGCCTGGTGCTCCAGCTCCTCGAGCACAACCACCTCAACCTCCCTTGCCTTCTCAAAATCTGCAACAACAACCACACCCCCCTGAGGGTCAGGTTTATGCACAGCAGAGTGAAACTAAACATCCCGATTCCAAAAACAAGAGGAAAGGAAACCAAAAGCAACCTACTCTAGGTAATCTAAGAAACAATCCCCAAGGTAATACATCTAACACTGCAACCTAGCAAGAGGGCACTTAGCCCAAGCAGGACATGCCTATTCGCACGAGTAAGCCTTTTTCTTGTTGCAGTGTCTATGGTCATTATATCCATGATTGTCCGCTTTTACCTCAGATGTGTCAAATGTGGGAAGATCAAGCATCATGCAGAAGACAACAAGCCTCTTCTTCAGTTCCTCCTAATGTTGCACCTACTCAACTGGCTGTGTTTGTTAATCCTTTTCCCCAGCAAGGACATGTGGTTGCCCAACCCCCTGAAGGTCAGGGAGTCACTCAACCTCCTCCATCCGGTACCTCTAATTACTAGATCCTCAGGATGAACTTTGACCAGACCAATACCACTAGCCTTAACCTTCAAACTTGGTCCCGCCAATTCACCAAGCCACCTGCTATGGCTACAACCGAGCCCCTAACTTCAGGTCCTGCAAAGCCAATTTTGACACCGAATGTTCCTTTACAGATCCTGCAGCCTAAAGTCGAGGTGCATACCACGATCCCCAAGGGACCATTATGCCGGAATGCTACTTCTGGTAAAGCTGACCACATCTACAGTATAGTATATGACTTGGCGCAATCCCCTATCACCATGTCAACGCTGGAAGTCCTCCAGTCATTTCGTTCACAAATAAAATATCTAGTGACTGTTATGGGAATTTTGGATCCTTCAGATGATCGTTTGATTATCTTCGATGTTGACAAGTCATATCATCCACCCCTTCCCACATCTTTCACCTTCCAAATACCTGTCAAGATCCGTAATTTCAATGTCTCCCATTGTATCATTGATGAGGGGGCATCCACCTGCGTGATGTCCACTATTGTTTGGAAACACCTTGGATCGTTGAGTTAGCCCCTTCCACGATCACCCTCTGTGTGTGGGATGGCCACTCTTCTCACCCCTTTGGCATGTTCCGCAATTGTTTTATTACTCTTGCAGGCAAGACTGTTTGTGTTAACATTGAAGTCATTGATGCCCCATAGACTACGACATTCTATTGGGTCTTAGCTACACCTATGAGATGTCTAATGCACCATCTACGGTTCATTGTAAGATGTTCTTTCCTCACAATGGAAACACCATCACTATAGATCAGCTGGCATATTACAAACATAAGTCTCAGACCTCTCCAGAGTCCATTATTTCTTCGGTGGCCAATAAAAAAATAGTCTAACCTTTGACCAGTGTCTCACTTGAAATCTATAAATATTCCTCTTTTCTTGGTTCATTCCTTGGTCTCCCCCCTCCCATCTATGATCCTAGCTCATCGAATGTTTTCATGATGCAATCTTCTCGGTCTGACCCCAAACGGTCTGGTTCGACTAGTCAGCAGCCCTGCCCTTTACAACCTGCTCCTAGTACCTCGAATCTGCCTTATGGACCTCCTCCTCAAGACCCTTAATATGCATCTGGTGTCCATGATCATCTATTTCCTCCTCTAATGGTTCCTTATGGCCTTAACCATCCAGGAACGATCCCACCTGGCCATTACCCCTCTAGTTAGATACCGTTTCTTGTTCCCCCTGCTGGAGTATTTCGATACCTGTTATGGCTACCTTATCCTTTCCCAACATGACCCTGGAGATCCTAGTCTAGTAAATTGATCCCCTAGCCAATACCTCGCCTGGTCAGCCCAAACCTTATACTGCTTTGACCCCAGTCCAACCAATCGCCATGAACCCTCCCTTTGCTTCTCTACATCAGCCACCTCAACAAGAACCTACTCCTATTGCGAAAGCCTTGGGTGAGGGGGGTAAAGCCTGAAAAAAGGCACCTAAAGACAAGGCTGCCCAAAGAACACTTGCTCCACCTAACCCTCCAAAGCATACACCTATATGCACTTTGTGTGATGTTGATGTTCATGTCACCCATCATTGTCTTGAATTCCCTCGTATCAAACCCATGGTCAACGTCACGTTTCCCGAGTCTAATGTCCCAGAAGCCCATGTTAATTTACCAATTCAGCCAAGAAACTCAAGACTCTGCACAAAAAAAACCCCTGTGCTTTGTGTGATCTCCATGGCCACTATACTCACCTTTGTCCTTGTGTTGCAGACTACCGCACCTCTTTGGACATAGTTCACTAATATGGGGATGACCACAATGAGTTTTCCTCTCCCTTACTTGCGCATTATGCTTAAGTATAACTAGAGGAAACATCCACTCCCATTGACATTCCCCCTCCCGATGTCGAGATGATGGAGCCTTCGGCCACTATCCTCTACCTGTCATCATCTATGAGATCCACGGTGGAAGACCCCTCTGGGTATTTCCATTTTATTTCACCTGACCTCCCTTCAGCGATCACCTTGGGCTCAACATCGATGGATCCTTTATATACTTGTTCTCCTACCACTATCTGGAGGGTCTCAGGCCACTGGCTCAGCTCCTGTAGCCCGTAGAACATACATCCCTTGTCTGGCCATCGCCATGCGCCGCATGGCTCCTCCCCTTTCCAAGGGTAGACCAATACATGGCTCAATGTACTGGTCTTCAAGGTCCTACTAGTTGAGCTTAGAAGCACTGGTAAATCACCTCTGCCAACTATGACATATATCCTCCAGGAGGGCCACTACATGCTCATTTCACATCCACCTTGATCCACTAGGTGCTACAGCCCCTGATACTGCAAGTCATCCCATGTATCCAGTTGGTTTCACTGGTGTTATATCTGCATACCAAAAGTGAATGAATCAGTACCATATACAATATTCTGAAATTTTAAAATGAACCATAAAATATAAGAAACTTGTCACTTACCATTTGGTGCCCATTCTCGACCTGGTGGAAGTGGAAAGTCCAGGTCCCCATGACAGCTCATCCCACTATAGGGATAGTCATCTATGTGCAATGGCATCTGATCCCAGTGTGAAAAAAACTCAGGTCGGAACACCCATCGAGTTGCCCCAACTCCTCATCTACATAGAATCCACCCCCAGAAACACATCCTGGGCTCTCGTGAGCCCCCATCTTGGATCTATATATGAGGCTGAAGTGTCAGGATATTCTCAAAGAAGAGAAAGAAAAGCACTATTCGATATTCACAATCATGGTTCACCTGTTTCTTGCATAGCGACAGTTGTCATTTGAATGATGACAACATCATCTAGGCCCACCTATAGTAGTTCCCACTCAACATTCCCTCAACAATCATCATCTAAGCCCAAGTGATTTGGTGGAGCGCCTGGTTTCCCAGGATCCACAACACTGTCGTGGCCATAGCATGAGTCTCTAGCCTCTCTAGATGTCTGATCGGTATCCATGTCCCTTTCACATGGACATGCAGTCGACAGTGGCACTCTATAAACTCCATAACGTTCCGTGCTCGCGATAACACTGGCTATGTGTTTCCCACCATCCCCAATGGTGGGAGATCGGTTAGGAAATATATATCCGGGCCAGAAAGGGCTCTCCTGCCCTCATCAATGGGTTCTCCACAAATTTAAGGGCCCCAAACTTGGCCAAAGTGGCATGGACTGCATGATCCTCTCGGATCTCGAAATGTAATGTATCTAGGTCTCTCTCTCTCCAGTTGATCCTCAACTCTACCATACCTACACAAAACCATCATGTTTGTTAGCATACAGAAAGGAAATACTGCATCTTAACCATAAATTCCCATCTCTCAGCCAAAAACAACATTAAAACCTCCTTTCCCTAACATTTTGCTCTTTTCTAGCCATTCCTAGGACAAGTCGTAGTTTTCTGCCCAATACCTGCTGCCCAAGTCACATAAAAGGCCCCAAAAAGTGCGACCCAACCGTGAAGAGGAGCAAGGGTCTTTTCTTGAGCTTTGGGTGCCTAATCTGAAACTTTAATCCACTAAATTGAAATAGTATGGTTAGGCCTCGTACCTGCAACTCACAAATCTCGATTCTAATTGTTGGTTTGTATGCTATGATCACCACATGATTTAGGGCCTTTTCTCCTCTCTACATTCACCACAGCTACACTTTCAAATGAATCAAATTGGATGGAAAATGCCTTATTAAAAGAAAAACCCTAGAATTTTCTTTCGCCAGCTACGACCAAACCATATCTTGGTTTGAAAAACCATCAGCACCATTAGAAATATCTCACTGGGCTCTCAAATGGGTATCCTTTTGTTTTTTGTGATTTGATACTTCACCTGGAAGGCTTTTTTCCAAGAAGGGTCACTTCACCAGTTCTCAAAACCGAATTTCTTCACTTGTGACACTTGTACTTGGGGCACCACTTTGCCTCCATACTTATCGATGCTCGTGTCAATTTTTGTCATGAGTAACCATCTTGTGCTCACTTTTTTATGGTCCCCATCGGGCCTATTCTGTGTGGTAGCATCATCGAGTCACCCTTGTTTAGAGCATCTGAGTAGAGTCATCATCGCATCCATTGAGTCTGTCACGAGTCCCTTTTATCTCTCGCCAAAGTATTCCATCCTTCATTGCTTTGTACCTCCCTTGTGTCACACATTTTGGCCTTCAGTCATACTATCCCCTATCCCCTCCTGAGTCGATTCAGTAGCTGCTAGGTTATCCATGCCCTTCATTCTCTAACAAGGGAATTCGTCAAACTACTACTCAGTACCCCCCATTCCACCATCATCCATGGTGTCAGTCTATCAGTCACTCTACTATTATCCCTCATGCCTTAGTTGAGGACCCCTCATTGCCTCACCTATGGTGGACCTCCTTCTATCGACATCAGCTTATTCATTCCAGAAGATAGGTCTAGAGGGAGGTGTACCTTGGTTCCAACTTCCACTCTTGTTCGGTGCCTCAGATCAGGAAAAGGGACCATTTAGTGCCCTTTGACTTGATTTTTCCCCAGTTCCATCTCCTCATGGCATGATCAAGATCTGTACACTTGATGGTTTAGTGATGCAGTAGATTGTACCAGTGATTCTCAATTATGTGTGAGATGTTTCAGACCTCATGAGGGGGTGGCCCTTTAGGTATCCCCCCAGATGCCCGGATGACCTCTTTACTATAGCCTTGGATGCAGCTCTATAGATTTGATGTTTCTGGAATCAACCGCTTGTAGCGCCTTTTTAGTTTGCATGTATCATTCATATTTTCAAATCCCTTTCTTGTTTTACAGAGCCTCTTTGATTGTACTTATATCTCATGTACTCAAATATTATTGTATAAGTCTTGGTTGTTGTCCCAGGCACAATATGTAGGTGGGATCCATTATCATGCTTTTTATCTGGCCCATGTTTATGCCAGCATGTACTATAGAGTTCAGTCCCATGTTTGTTGGATGCACCATTATTATTTGTACTTTGTTATTGTTACACAACATTTTTTCACCGTCCCTGCAATCCCTCATCCTATACATTGGAGGAATATTACTGCGACTTGTGCAAAGTAAAATTTCCTGAAAACACCTTAATGGAATCCTTCTGCATAAGGAGAAGAATTATCCTGAAGAACATTTCCTCTAGAAAACCCTAAAAATACATGTTTTGGCATTGGCGCGGGTATCCAGTTCATCCCTCGTGCCAAAGGGGAAAATGCACACTAGTGGGCGCGCCAGCTGGTGCTTTGTCCCTGTGTTATGCCTGCGCCAAGCCTTTTAAGGAATGTTTTTTAACAATACAAGGTGGAAGTTTGATTCTAACAACTTCAGAATGGATCATCAAAATGAGGTTGGTTTATTTTCCTCCAGATCTCCCTGATTATGAAGTGGTTTTCCACCTCTCATGGAACCTTCCTAAGAGATAGGACTCTCCCCCATGATTATAGGGAGCCTAACCTCTCCTTCTTCCTCTATAAAATATTTCCCTCTCTATTTTCTAGCTAGCTGAACATTTGGGAAGAAAACTATAGCTGAGTGACTATTGAGAGTAGAGCCAAGGAGAACCCCTTAAGAGAGAGATCCTTGTCCAAATTCCTGACAAGCTTCGCGAGACACGCTCCGCTGGAAGCCTACCAAAGGAAGAATGCGACGTCGGAACTCGGTTGTAATATTTCTTTCACATTTTAATATATGATCGACTACGTTATTGGTTCCACTATTGTATTTCTTATGTGTGTAAAAAAATTTAGTTCAATCCTTTCTGACTGATTGATAGTTACATGTTTGACTTATTACATTGTATGCCATCGTTTCTTCTCTGCATGTGTATAGGTGTTCGGATGCAGTGAGCGGAAGGATTGTGATCTGTCAAGCTAGGAATGGGAAGCAACTCCTCTTCTTCAATAACAACAGTGTAGGACTTAAGGTAGGCTATCTATCGTAGCTCTGGCTTTTGTAACTAGGATTCGGTATCGTAGCGTGTTTTGATTGTTGTTAGACTCACTCTAGAGCTAGTGGGATCGCCTCTGTCTGTAGAGGGGATTTACTGCCTCAACAATTTGGCGACTCCACTGGGGAACACTGGGAGTTAGTCCTTCCTCCATTTGGGTTGTTTTTTGGCTTTTGAGTGACTAGTATTCTTTTCTGGTTCACCTTCCTTGGTGTTAAACACTTGTTCAGCCCCCAGAAGACCAGATCTAGCCTCTGTTTGTCCTTTTTTCATCCTTTTCTAGGGTAAACTGGCTTGGTGCGAGTATACGCTTGACAGTTATGCCAACTAGTGCTATTTTCTATTTAGGTCCCGGCACCAACCCTTGTTTGGCGCAGATTACAGCCAAATAGGCGTGCCAACCCTGCTTGGTATTAAGGGTTGCCTGTTCTTAGAATTTCTGAGCTTGAATTTTGGTCCTGGTTCATTTTTTCTAATTGTTTGAGTGCTTTGAAGTCATTTTTTACTGTGTTTAGCCCCTATCCTCCGGTTTTTCACCTTTTTCTATCAGTTTTTCATTCTAGCCCTAGGGCTTCTAGGTGCTTCAGTGTGCTAAACCTCCCATGGGAGTTTTGGATCCTTGCTTTCCGGGTCAACTTTGTTTTTGCTTCTCTGCATTCATCTTGCTAAACCCCATTGAATCATTATGTTAATTGAGTGATTGTCATCTCTTTTGTTCCGTTTCTCTTTATGTTGCTCCAAGCCTAGATTACACGGTTTATTTGAGTCTCATTCGAGATTCTTATTCGCATTGAGGGATTTTTTCATCGGTTTGAGTCTTGATTTTGTGTGTTTGAGTTGATTGAACTTGTTTTGTTTCAGGTCTCTCTTTATTGTTCTCAAATTGATGTTTTCATTCATTTAGTGCATTTTCTCTAATATATTGAAAAATACAGAAACAAAGTCATTTGCATTTTGATTGGCATAGTGAAAATTGAACGCTCTTTCGCATTGCTAGTGTTATATAACTCTAGAGAAACGTTTTCTAGTTTCATTATCTTGCATTGGAAACAGTAGTGGATGCTTTTGTGTGTTTATTTTTCTATCATTTGAAAGCTCTCAACTCTTCCGTAGATAGATTTTCATTGAACAAAATGATATTTTGTGGCATGTAGTTTGCATCTAGAGGTTTTATGAGATCCAACATTCGATAGGGCCTTGAAATTGAAATGTAAATTGAAGATCAAATTTAAAATTTAATGAATTAACCTAGGGAAACATTGAAACTTAACGGAATATATAGTAATCTAAGGTAGAGACGTGTTTCGGCATCTTTAAGCCTAGCAGCTTTCACTCGCCATTTGGCTACAGATAGCGCTAGTACGGATTTGTGCTCCCCGTACCATTGAGTATATAAAGGGATACCCCATTAGGTTGCAAATCCTTTATCCATAAGAAGCCAAGTCTGCCGCCTTTTACCCGTGATACACTGGACACAGCATGTGGGGAGATTACCTGCATGTACGTTAAGTCCTTGGTTGATTTCTCTTTCATGTTTACCAAGGTGTATATGGTAATTCATGGATATCTGGTACACCCATTTACCTAGATTACCAGAGCAGTCACTTTGATCTTTACTGAATATTTTAACTGAAAAGATCATCGAGCTCTTGTCCTTTCAAGCTCGTGTCCAACCTGAAAGTGATAGAGTCACCTTTTTCTTGTTTCTCGACTCTTAAAATATGAAACAGTAGAGTTCGGTTTCAATGTATTAAAAATTAGTTGCCCACAAAATATTCCTAGTTAAAATTACTGTCCTTAGTGTTTTGTTTCAAGGTCATTTCTGATGGCAGCTTTTCCAGAGTTCACGAACCAGGGAACCCCCTCCGATGGGAATCCTGGTCCTTTTCCTGTTTTTGGAAATGTTGGTGCTCCTTATATGGCAATGTTTTCCCTTCCAAGGTTAACTTGTGGGTTGAATGTTTGATTATTTTCAACTCTGTGGTCCCGAATGTCACGACTACTGTTCACTGAGTGCCTCCACCTAAACAACACCATGTTGATTCCAAGGCAGACCTCTCCCCTTCTTCACCTATTTCTTCATCCTCACCTTCTACTTCGTCTGGTGAAATTTTGGATTCTAGTACCCAGGTGGCTAAGAAGAAGAAGAAGACTAAGAAGAAGAAGTCTGATAAGAGAGAGGCTAAGGCTACAACTACTGCTTCTGAAACATCTTCTCTTGATAGACCTTCCAACGCTCCATGGAAAGTTAAGTTCCTTTGCATGTTGTGCCAGGGAAACCATCTTCTTCAAGATTTCCCTTGCATTCCCAAGGTGCTCGAGGTATGGTCCAACGGTTGTCCACCATTGCCTTTGGCTTCCAGGAGTCAGGTTGAGGGCATGTCTTCAGCTAGTGCTAGTAAAGCTCCTAAGAAGCAGGGTAAGCTTTCCAATCCCTATAAGTTGTGTGAAGGGCACCATGCCATTCACCTTTGTCCGTATATGGATGAAGCCAAGAGAGTTTTGGACAACTCGCCTGTTTTTGCACCATGCCTTCCTACTGGTTACAACCAACTTTCTTTGAGTGCTTCACTAGTTGTTTCAACAATCAGTCAAGAGTCATCCTCGCCTGATCCCTCTCCCCCAGAAATTCACCATCATGAATCCATCCCTAACTAACCAGTGGTTGTGGTATCGGTTGAGCTGGCCCTGTCTAGGGTGCACTAGGACTTTTCCATTGAGAATAGAACTCACATCCCTCAGGTTCTTCTTGTTTCTTCAGATTCCTCGGACTTGGAGAAAGATTCTACTGTCCATATATCTCAGGAAGCTATTCCTCCGCCTCCCATGATGGAGGTCTTGGAGGATACCCCTTTTGCCTCCATGATGGAGGTGGCAGAGGATACTTCTTATTCTCCCGTAACACCAGGGGAAGACCATCTCGCTTCGATGGTAGCCCCGCCAAGTAGTATGGTCGCTTCCTTCAATTGGAGTTGATTCGCAGGTTATCGTCTTCCTTCTTATGTGCCCTTTGAGATTGCGGTACAGGCCTCCCATTTGGTCGTACCCAGCACCATTATAGATGAAGGTGAATTTGTTAGTATTTTTTCCTCAACTACTTGGCAAGCTTTGGGTTCACCGTCGCTTGTACCTATTACGCAGAATCTGTTGGCTTTTAACACAGGAACCAATCAACCATTAGGGATCCTTCCGAAGTTGCTTATTACTTTGGGAGGGAAAATTGTCCATATGGATGTGATGGTTGTTCCTGACCCCTTGGACTTTAATTTACTCATGGGCCGTGATTATACTTATGCCATGAGAGCCCTTGTCTCCTCCCTCTTTTGTGTGATGTGTTTTCCGCACCAAGGTCATATCGTGACCATCGATCAGCTTGTATTCTTTGGTCCAAATATGGCAGTTAGTCCGCCATCATCCCCACTAGATCTTTATCCACCGGTTGTGTCATCCCTGCCACATTTTAATTATGTGGCTACCTGTCCTGTGCCCGTATTTAGTGATAGTGTCATTATAGATCGTGTGCTAGGGGAATTGGGCCCATAATTCCAAGATGTTTTCCTTCCATTGGACAGGAAACCCTTGGAAGCTATGAATTCTTATTCATTATGATGAGGTCTATCGGAGCATGGTTCATATACTTGTGTCAAGCTCCTTAAACCATGAAACAAGGTCTGTTGGAGCATGGTTCATCTGCTTGTGTCAAGCTCCTTAAAAGTGAAACAAGGTCATTCCGAGGACGGTTCGTTTACTATGTCAACCTCATTAAAAAATGAAATCGGATCCGAGGACGGTTCGTTTACTATGTCAACCTCATTAAACAATGAATTAGCTCATGAGGATGGTTCTTTTAATGTGTCAACCTCATTAAAACAATGAAACATGTTCTCTGTTCAATTTGAGTCTTTGATTAGATCTCGTAAAATCCCCGTCGAGTCCTTCTATTGATCTCGTAATTTGAATCTTCACTTCATCTGCCATTCATATGGACTGAAGCTTGGGGGGTATGTAACCCGAATTGAGTCACCATGCTGGGGGCATGCTTAATTTTTCAAGCATAGTTTGTTTCCATTTCAAGCTTGTGTAAAATGAAACTAGTTTCAAGCATAGTTTATCTTTGTTTCAAGCTCGTGTAAAAATGAAACCAACTTCAAGTAGAGTTTCCTGATTTCAAGCTTGTGTAAAAATGAAACTGTTCCCATTTTACCTCTTGTGATTACCATTTTATCAGCCTTTTTTTCCAGATGAACCTTGGTTTTATCACTCCATCGTCACTATCTACCTGGCTGATCATATGCCTTCACTTGGTTATTTTACCCAATCCTGAGGAACCGCTGCAATGAGTGGTCTTGTTAGCCAGCCTCTTGACCTTTACTTGTTCTGATTAGTTCCATCATTACCGAAACCAATTTCTACCCTTAATACCACTCATTCTTCCAAGAGGAGTCACCTTTCAACTCTTTTCTGACTCTTAAAAATTGGAAAAATTGCCGAGCCGCTTGTTGTTTTGAGCTCGTTAAATTGGTTGTGAAATGACATCTACCCAGTAAATGTTTTCCCCTTTTTGGGGCTGGGATAGATTATTTACGAAAAAGGAATACCCTAGCTATTGGAGAGGTAAATCCCCTCTGCAGATAGAGGCGATCCCTACTAGCCCAGATTAGGTCTAGCAACAACCGAGTCACGCTAAGATGCAAGTTCCTAATTGAAAAATACCAGGATGCAATAAGAGGCCTACCTTAAATCCTATGTTGTTGTCATTTGTTGAGAATATGGCACTTCTGTCCCTTGCTTTGGCAGATCACAATTCTCCCGCTCGATGCGATCGAACACCTGCATGTACAAGAAGAAACAACAAACACACAAGCGTAAAACCTAATACATGCAATTGTGTATCAGTCAGAGAAGATACAACTCATAACATAAAACATAAACATCTGAGTGGAACCATAATCGAAGTCATTTATTATTAATCAGAACAAAGAAAGATAAAACCTAATCTCTGACACTGGATCTTTCTTCAGCGGGTCAACAGAGGAGTACGTCTCGGTAAAGCTCGTCAGGAAAAGGACAATTCCCTCTCTCTTCGGCTGTTTGACGATAATCTCCTTACTATTGATTCAGCTCTATTCAAGCTAGCTTGCAAAGGGAAAATGATAAGCTTATATAGATGGTGGAAGGGGAGTTGGGATCCCTACAATGCTGGGATTGGCCCTATCCTCAAGGAAGCTTTCATGATAGGTGGAAAACTAGTTCCCCTACATGAAGATCTGGAGGCAAAGCTCCCAACTCATTTTAGAGACTCGTTCAAGATTTGGTTGGAATCAAACTTTCACCATTTAATTTTAAAAGAAAATCCTTATTAAGCCTGGCGTGGGTGATACACTGGGACAGAGCGCCAGTTGGCGCACCCTCTTTGGTGGATTTCCCCCATTGGCACGAGAGCTGAACTAGCTAGTCGCGCCAAGGCCAAAAGGGCTATGTTTAGGGCTTTTCACAGGAAATTGTCTTCCGGGGAATGATTGTCCTTATCAAGGGGGATGCCATGAAAGTGGTTTCAGGTCATGTCACTTCTCACAGGTCATGCAATAAGCCCTCCAATGTGCGGGACGGGGGATTGCAAGGACGGTGAAAAATTACTGTGTAACAAATTCCCACTAAAGCATAAGGCCCGAGAGAGAGAGAGAGGGGGTGAAATGCTTTACGAGAACGTGACCAACTAAAAGCACTTCCATCAGAAAACCTGCATAGACAAGTACAACTGATATCTCAAATATTTGATATATATGTAGTATGGGCGTAACCATCAGTAACAGAGTATACGATAATCCAGATCCAAGGCATGGACGTAGCCATATAGTACGGATCGATAAGTAGACTCAGGTATGGTCGCAGCCATCCAATCAATGGGTCATGTAACCAATCAGAATAATCCACAAAATTGCGGCCTAGATTCTAACAAAAAAAATCCAGGGTCTTGCACTCCATCTCGACCCGAATAAAGTACAAGTTCAAGCATGTGAAAAAGTGAGCTGAAGTCGAACATGCAAGAACATCGTTTGATTACTAGCCAATGATGAAAGTTGTTAATAGATGCGAGAGGAACCACCAATAATGACAATGGCCCTTAAGGTACTTTAGGTACAATCCACAGAATGTGAACAGTGAGCTAGCATCGAACACTCGTAAAATCATCCAATCAAAGGCCAATGATGAAAACCTTGCATCGAATGTGAAGAACCTGCCATTGAGGCATGCAGGATCCAAGGTACCAGAAGGGAGTCTCTAGATTAGCTTCCTAGATAATGAGCTGAACTCGACAGGAAGTGACCTCGATTGAAGGTGGGCCATACTGTTACCCACATCATCGACGTGGGATAGAGGAATATAATGTTGTGAATCAAGATCAGATGAGAATCAGAGGAAGGTTGAAAGTTGTAGAGGTCAACTTCTCTTGAACATACCGGCGGCACGACAGTGTATTTGGCAGTATTTTACATCAAAAGATCAGAGGTCATGATAAAAAGGAAAGGAGTAGATGAGAGGTCAAAAAGGATTACCCAAACCCATAGAGGCAAGCAGAAAATGAGATGAGATGTCCCCAACCCGACATGAATGCAGACAAGTGCCATGTTCAAGAGCAACATACTGCCGACACGACGACGATACTGGTTCAATTTTTCCCCGCCATTTCTGGCGAGTACCCCAATTATTTTTGAAAATAAGCTTGAAGGGCATAGCATATGCTTGTAATATAAGCTCGTCCTTCAGACGAATCCATCCTAGTACATTTAAGGAGCCCTAGGAAGGAGGAACTCGAATATCATCATTACAACTTAATCTAATGTCATCAGGGTTTAGCGAGTTTGACAAAGCAAGAACTCGGTGTATTTTCATGTTTAGAGAGCTTGAAAAGACATCGAAAAAGTAAACTCTAACATTCCCTTTTCGTAAATAGTTCCTCAGATCCGAAAAGGTAGAAAACTATGTCTCACAAAACCTCCTAGTCATGATAGGCTAGGGTATTCCTTTTTCGTAAATAATCTATCTCAGCCGAAAAAGGGGTAAACGTATACTGGGTAGATGTCATTTCGCAGCCACTTTAACGAGATCAAAACAACAAGAGACTCAGCAATCTTTTCATGTTTAGAGAGTCAAAAAAGAGCTAAAATATGACTCCAGAAATGACTTTTTCTTGTTTTTACCGAGTCCGAAAAAGTATAAAATACAACTCGTATCACCGTCCAAGCTGCGTAACAACCTGTTGCTACACATGAAAGTGAGCGTAAAATCCATTTTTCGACAAAATATATTAAAATATTGGGAAAATTGACTTTCAAAACCTAATTTGACTTTGAAAAGTTATAGATATGCCAAAAATAGTAAAACATATTCATTTTTACTTTTTACCTCATTTGGAGAGCAATAGTGAGCTTTTGGTGTGCGAACTTGTGGTGGTAAATGCGACCAATCCAATACATCATTCTGATTCTTGTTCATTCCAGGTAAGAGGAAATCCCCTTAGCTTTGTTTTCATTAATTTTTTTTGTAAATTTACATTGTATGTTTGATCTCTGGGGGAACCCTTTGCAAAATTAGGGCTCGACCAATTGGCGCAGGTATCGGGCACGAACCCATGCCAATTGGCTCCTTTTTGCAAAGGGGTCATGCCAATTGGAATGGATGCTAGAAAAACAATCATGCCAATGGTGCAACTCAAATTTCCACCTTAGTTTATCAAAATGTGAGCCACTCAAATGAATTTTTAAGGGTTGCAGAGATCTAATAAGGTATTTTTGACCATGTTGGTGCAGATATCCAGCCACAATGGTGATTGAGTGGAATGAGAGAGAACATGGGGAAGAGGACGAAAGGGCCATTTGAAATGAGGCTTGTATGAATGCCCTCCAAGACTGTGGTCTCAAGAAGTTCTTCCTCACACCATGTTTGAGAGCTCAACCTGAGCTATTGCAATATTTGGTTAGCATATGGGACGAGAACAAAGAAGTGTTCAAGCTCCGAGACCAAGTGCTAGAAATTGAGGTATCTGATGTTTATTTCATAACCGAATTGTCACAGAGAGGCCCAGTGCCAATCATGACAGGCAGTAGACCTTCTGGAGAGAAAATGGAGATGGTAATGGCAAGAGTGTGCGTAGGGGCATAGACAGGATCGGGCAGTGGGAAAGTAGACATCCACACAGTCCGCAATCTATCACTCTGAGTAGTGCTTCACACCATTTCATGGGCTGTGGGGTCATAGGCACCGCACGAGGAAACCAAAGCACAGCTCCTACTAGCCTCTGAATGCATGAATCCTAGACTTTTTGATTGGGCCACTGCCGTGACAACAAACATCAAACGACATATGACAAAGTGCAAGAAGGCCAAACTGAAACAGTTTGGGTATGGTTCCATCCTAGTGTCATTCATTCTAGAATGATTACCAATTTTCCAGGGCCAAGGGGCGATAGTCGCCGAGCCATCATTGAGGGAGCCAAGGATGGCTCGATGGGTAGCACTCATGCCCAGATCAGGAGGGGGCCAGCAGATGTCCTAGAGGCCTGAGTTTTTTGTATGGCTACGATGTCAACTAATTGTAGTTGAGGATTTGCACTATGTTGGTACTGACTTCACGGGAGACCCAGATCTCTCGCTTCTAGAGGGGGAGGACTAGGACGAGGAGCTGGGTATGAATCTTTTTTATTTTTTATGTATTTATGATTTTTTTTAATTTTTTTTTTGTGATACATGCCTATTCTAACAACAGTTTTATGTGTATGTAGATGTTGGCCCAGAGACACCTGTGGGCATGTTGGCCATTGCACGGAGGACCCCTCTCGCACATGACCCTCAAGCCAAGGGTGGCGAAGGGAGCGAGCTGATCCAGAACCTGGAAGGTATTCCCCAGGGAATCCCAGACTATGCACTGCTGGCAGATGTCCTGATGGCTTAACAACGACACACTGTGGGGGTGCCTAGTCACCTCCATCGATTGCTGAGGCAATTGGTGACATGCTACCACGAGCACCACACTGATTATCCATCTATGGCTTTTATATGCATATTTTTGAGAGAAATGTTGTCTCTGACTATTTTTAAAGAAAAATGTATATTTTTTTATTTTATGTGATGTACACAAACTGCAAACTATTCGACATATATATATATATATATATATATATATATATATATATATATATATATATATATATATATATATATATATATATATATATATTTCTAGATGGATATTTTTACATGCGTTGATGTTTTTACAGGTTGCGCAAATGTCTATCTAAAACCAAATTAGCTACTGCATCTGTTAACGCATTCATGTGCCTAGGTATATGGATTTTTTTTTATTTATTTTTATATGTTGATATGTAATGTAATAAAAAATTATTTCCAAAAAATGAATACGTAGATACAGACATAAAATGGATGGGTTTCTACCTGAATAATGACCATTAAGTTGTAGTACTACAAGTTGTGAGTCCAGATACATAATTAATGCATGAATACCAAGGTTAATAGCCTCGTTTAATAATTCTAAAACGACACTATACTCGGCAACATTATTTGTGGTAGGCCCTAGACAAACAACTTGAAAATTAACCAACTCACCAGCAGGATTGTAGATTACCCAGGCTACCAAAGACAGATTCCTGGTACTGCGGGAGGCACCATCCGTGAAACCAACAAAAGGAGTAATAGACATATACACAATCAGGAAGACCTAATCAGTAGAAAGACGCTTACAAAGAACACCACACCACACATGCACAAAAATGAAAGCACTCACTTATGTAGACACACACCACACGAGAATAACTCAAGCATAGTACTTTTTGAGTTACAACCCATTCCTAGGCTACGCCAGGGGAACCCCTTCATAGTCAATAAGCTCATAGGCCCCATTTTTCAATACTCATTTAACTATATAAGGCCCATGCCACATGGGCTGGAATTTTCCTGCTCCAAGTTTATCATGTGCTTGTTCATATAGGAGGACGAGGTCCCCTTCAATGAAAGAACATGGAGAAACTGATTGATCAAAGTGGGATTTCACTTTCTTTTTCTATGCCTTGATAGCCAAGGCATCTAAGCGGAAGGTTTCATCTAGTCTTTCCAAATACAAGAGACGTTCTTCCTCCAGAGAAGTGTCAAGAAATAGTTCCACAACCAACTTTAGGGAAGGAATTTTGCATTCAACCAGGAGAGTCGCTTCCAAAGCATACACCAATTGGAAAGGTGTGAATCCGGTTGCGCTCTTTATAGATGTTTGATAATCCTAGAGAGCTGAGAAAAATTGGAGTTGCTGGTTGGATTTGTGGATACCAATCATTTGTTGAAGCATTGTGACCAAAACCTTGTTCACGGCCTCAACCTGGCCATTCTCCTGGGGGTAGTATGGTGTTGAGCTATCATGATGTAAGCCCAAATTTGACGTCAGCTCAGCCATCATGTAATGGGTGCCATGATCAGTAACAATGGCCTGAGGGACTCCGAAACATGTAATAACATGGTTGGAAAGGAATTGGGTAGTTGTCTTACCGTCGGCAGCTAATGTAGGCATCGCTTTGGCCCACTTAGTGAAGTAGTCTACCTAAACTATTATATAAGCATGCCCCCCAGCCGAGTGAAGGTTACATGTCATAAAATATACACCCCATTTAGCAAAAGGGCCCATGGTAATGACAGGATACAAGGGTAGGGGTGGTGCGCGCATCTTGCGCTGAAAGACCTGGCACACATGACATTTTCGGACTACAACAATACAGTCTTTGAATATAGACGGCCAAAAGTAACCCGCATGCAGAATCTTCTGGGCGGTAGCATATCCAGACATGTGACCACCATAGGTGCCACTTTGATAGTCATTCAAGACTCTTTCAACCTCTTCCAGGGTCAAGCACCGGCAGAGTATGGAATCAACCCCGACACGATACAAGGTATCTCCTACAATGTGGTATGGTTGAGATTGATGCCAAATCCAACGTCAAGCATCCTTTATCAATTCAGACCGGAACATGGATGTTTGAAGATACACAATAATTTCATCGTACCATGGGTCACCAGTGCTGATAAGAAAGAGTGTTTCATCTAGGATATGATCCTCGGATTTCTATGGAACAGAGTCTGTCGGGAGAGAGAAAATCAAATCAGTGAAAACCAATGATTTCGTCGACTTAGGAGTGGTGAACTCTAAATCAAACTCCTGAAGGATTACAATCCACTTGGAGTAATTTCTCCCCAGCAATTTTCGAGACAAGATATATGTCATGGGGTTGCAGTCTGAAACCATGGTTACGGTACGCAACAGGATGTAATGGTGGAATCACTGAACGGCCTGAACCACAGCGAGAGCCAATTTCTCAACATGAGCATAGCATGTTTTCGTGTCGAGAAGATTCTGAGATAGATAGTAAACTACGTGTTCATTTCCATCATCATCATCTTGTACTAAAACCATAGTTATCGTGCCAAAAACAGCGCCCAAATAAAGGGTGAAATCACGATGGTAATTGGGAGGATCTATCAGCAGAGAATTGACGAGCAACGTTTTAAGCTTATCAAAATATTGCTGGGAAATCTTGTCCCAATGGAAGGGAACATCTTGTTTCAAAAGTCACTTAAATCCCTTCGCCACTTTCGCATAATTTGGAATGAAGAATCACAGGAAGTTAGCTTTCCCCTGCAGACTCTGCACTTGATGTAACGAGGAGGGGTATGGGAGGTTAACGATGGCCTCGACCTTGAGGGGGTCAAGGCGAATTCCTTCTTTAGAGATGACGAATCCAGAAGATGCACTTATGAGGATTAAGCCTAATATTGTAGCGTCTGCAACAGAGGAAAATCTGGCAAAGGTGTTGAGGGTGGTCCTCATGCCGAGTTGAATGGGCTGAAAAATCGTCTAGATATGGTTCAAAAATATGGCGTATGTCGTGGAAAGCATAATAAATAACATGCTGGAAGGTAGCCCCAGCATTTTTTAAATTGAACGAGAGTGTTTTGTAAGTGAATGTTCCCCACAGACAGATAAAGGTAGTCTTGTGTTGATCAGCGGGTAAAATATTGATTTGATTGTACTGAGAGAAGCCGTCCATAAGGGAATAAATCTCACTCCCTGCGCATTCATCAATAATTTGATATATAAAGGGAGTGGGGTAATTTTTCTTAGGATAGGCCCAATTGATGTCTCGGTAATCAACACAGACACGTATAGTGCCCTGGTTCTTATCTATAGGGACAATATTTGAAACCCATTCTGTGAGGGGAATAGGATAGATAAAGCTTGCGTTAAAATTTTTTTCAACTTCTACTTTAATAGCTATGGCTTTTTGAGGATGCACTGGGTGTATATGTTGACACACTAGTTTCGCACCCGGATAGGTTGGAATCTCATGCATGACTATGCTAGGGTCAATCGCAGGCATCTCTTCATAGGACCATGTGAAAACATCTCTGAATTCACGAAAAAGGTTCGTATAAAATTGTATCTCTTCAGGAGAACAAGTTACTTCCACATGGATATTCTCGACTATCCCTGATTTGACGGAGATGTCGATCAGCATAGTTTGAGTGATATTACTCAGGTTTCCCTCCGAAATGGCCTCATGAGTCAATATCAGTGTTTGAAGAGGCAGAGTGGGAACCTGAGATGCGAAGCGCTCTAGACAATCAGACATTGCCCCCAGGCCAGGCATGAATGATAAACGATGATGTCCATCGCTCCACGGCAGATCTTCAAGAGACATGGTTTCAATAATAGCTTCATCGGAAGGGAAAGATTCTCTTAAAGGGTTAGGAGAATCTGAATTGTCGAGCCAAGGGGATTGAGAATATATATCAAGAGCCATGCTTGAAGGAGCATGTTCAGGAGGAGGATCAAATGTAGTGATGATTTTTCATTAATTAATCTCAACTAGAGTTAACGACATCGATTCTCCGAAAGAGGTCACCTATTCAGGCGAAGGGATGATCCAAGGGTCATTGGACCTAGAGACCATATTAACTTGAACGTTGTGCGGTGGTGGCATGGGAAAAATACCCATGAGGATAGGGTCCTTGAAGAGACCGGGTCCTACACTATCAGGGGGATTGGGGATCTGATCCATGTAAGGAACGTTGTTGTGAGAGGATGAGGTGAAGAAAGAAAACTGATCCATAGTGACGATTTTTCCCTCATGAGGGAACTTGAGAAGCTGGAAGAAGGTGGACGACATGCATAACATAGTGTGAGTCCAACTGTGGCCAAGAAGAATATTGTAGTTAAGCTTGGCGTCAACCATTTCTACTTCTACGTTGACTGTCTTCCCCTGTAACGTGATCGGCAAACCCTCAAGAACACCCAGGGGTTTCGATTCCCAACCATCAAATGCCTCTAAGGCATTGGGAGACGATGTAAGAGATGGAGAGCTAATGGCCTTCTAGCAGGTAGATGACATAACATAGGTGGAAGCACCTTCGTCCACGATAGCCCTATGGATGTTGAGGTCGTTGATCCCGAATTGAATAACAAGAGAAATTTGATGTGGAAGTCGGGGGAAAAAATTTCTAGGTCAAAGGTAAGAAGATTAGAATCGATGGGATCGATTCCACCGATTGTAGACAAGAGAGCTTTCCGTTGCGATGGGAAAATTTGAAGCACTTCCAATGTAGACATTGCAGAAGACGCCTGTGCCAAATCCTCAACAATACTGTAGTGCTGAGCGGCACAGGCATTTGGTTTGTAGGAATATTTTAGCATAACACCTTTAGAAGGTGGCCTCACAACAGGTTCAGTGCTGGGCTTCTCAATTTATAAAGGACTAGAGACAGGTGGGGGAGGTGGGCCATCCATGTCTTCCTTCCCAGTTGCCTGGCGTGATCCAGCATAATCCTTCGAACGTGTAGCAATCGAGATAGGTGAAACACCATTCATCATAAAGAACTGGGACCCAGATGGTATATATGGTGAAGGTTTCTCAACCATCTGGGTCTGCTTAGATGGGAACAGTTCTTTGAGAACTGTCGGAGTCACTTTGGAGCCTTTTATAAGTTGACTAACTTCATATCCTCAAGGAAAATCTTTGGTATAATGGTCTCCTTGAAAGATAAGATAGGGGTACTTTGGTTTACGTTGGGAACCATCATCAGTACGAGGTTTAGAAGACTCTCGTTTCAGGACATCAGGTTGGATTTTCCTTTGGCCTTCTTCTTTCCTTTGGAGGCATTTTCTGTGGGATTAGCATGAATGGAATTGACCTCCGCAGTCTTGCCAGAATCTGGAGGGGCGGGAAGAGAAGAATTATTGGAAGAATTGGACTTATGCTTCCCATTTGAAGATTTCTGAGAATTTTGGGAAACAAAACCAATAACACCATCCACTGCTGGGGTCGGTGGTGCTTTAGAGGTTCCTGACCGTGGAGCATCGGTCAAAATATCATAAAGCGTGCCAGACTAAGAGTACACTAGATCAAGGTATTGGGCATGTGTGATGGTTTGTTCTTTAGTCACATATGCCCACATAGCAATATCTTGAGCGATTTTGTTAACGAAGGAGGTGGTGAACCAATGAGTTAGTCTCTGATCAGGTATATGAGACTTGATCAATCTACGACGACGTCGCCACTCATGAATGTGATTAGATATGTGGGTGGCTTTAGCCTGCTTCAAAGAAGTCAGGAGTTGCATCCTGGCTTCATAACGAACTGGTAACTGGAAGTGAGTCAGAAAATCCATAGCTAATGTGTTGAAGTCTTGAAAGATGCTACGGGGTAATTCTATATACCACTTAGCGGTAGCACCGGTAAGAGTGCGCTGGAAGAGACGCAGATGAATTGAATCATCTACCCAAAAGTTGGATGAACACCACAGATGGTAGGTCATTACATGAGCTTGGGGGTCCTCTATAGCTTTACCTTCAAACTTAGGACAGTCACCGGGTACCTTGGTCACAACTGGAGGCCAATAAGGATTGTGAAAAATCGGATCATTGGTTAATTTAGAAACGTCCGGTAATTCCAAGGTAGCCAAGAACGGCAACTACGGATTGAAAGGCATGCCAAGACCTCGATAAGGACCTATACTTGTACTCCACCCTGGTTGAGCATATTCCTGCCCCCATTATCCTGAAGGATTCTGACTGTAGGGGGTATAGGCCGTATAACCAGTCTGATACGGTTGCTGATAACCAGTGTATGGGGGTTGATAACTGGGGTATGAACCCTAATTATATGTCGGCCCCGTTTGAGAAGTATACAGATTTGATTGTTGAGTATAGGTATAGCCTGGTTGTTGAAGATAATAATTATACCCTTGGGGCGGGTTATAAATCTATCGAGATTGACCTTGAAGATAATAATCGTCTTGGGGTTGAGCGGGTTGTTGATAAGTGGGGCCCTGCTAAGCCTGATAAGTGGAGCGCACAAGCAGATTCTGTTGTGGCATAGAGTAAATCAGCTGTTGAGAAGGGTTGACAGGATGTGCAAGCTAGCCTGGTTGGACAGGTTGACCTAGCTGAATGGGCTGCCTTGGTTGAATAGGGTGACCGGGCTGAACGGGTTGTCCTGGTTGAACAGGTTGACCCAAGTGAATAGGTTGCACTGGTTGAACAGGTTGACCTAGCTGGTGAGGGACACCAGGCTGTGTCAGATGGGCTGATTGGCCTAGTGGTAGAATAGGGCCAGCTGTGCCTGATAACCATCTTGACTTGCAATAGGACCATAAGAAGGCCCTAACTGTGCAACATTCAGACCAATAGGAAACTAAGGTTGCGGAGGTTGCACCATAGGTTGAGAGGGTTGGATTTTCCCCCTAGGACTATACAACGACCTTGGTTGGTACCCCGGTTGACCTGTGGGTCCTTGAGGTTGCCCTGGTTGGACCACAGGGTGAGGCTGTATAGGTTGACCTGTGGGTCCTTGAGGTTGCCCTGGTTGGACCACAGGGTGAGGCTGTATAGGTTGACCTTGAGGATTGTAGGACTATCCTTGCAGACTGTATAAAAACCCTTGCTAGCATGAAGGTTGGCCCTATAAGGGTTTTCCTTGTGGGTTATAAGGATAACCAAGCCGACCCGAAGGTTGGCCCTGGAAGGGTTGTCCTTGTGGGTTAGCAGGTTGCCAAGCTTGGTTAGACAGAAAACCTTGAACATATTGATAAGCCTCTAGAGCAGGAAAACGTAAAGGGTTTCCCTTATCATCGTATTGATATGGAAAAACGTAGATGGGTGTACCATCCTGTGCATAATGCGAAAAATACGGATGGCTGGGATCTTAGGATGATTGACCGACCTCGGAGTTCGATTGTTGTAGGGACAACTGTGTTGGGTATGTGTTATATTATTTCCACGACTAGCGCCACCCATGTTGGGTATGCGGTCCCAATCATATGCGGACCCACCCATGTTTTGTGCGTGAGTTTGCACGTGGTTTTGGGGTACGATGGTTTTCGGCCCTTGGTATTTTGTAGATCCGGTCAAGGGAACTACGGTTATGTTCTAATCTAGGGTTAATCGATTGGGGTTTATGTATGCTTCAGCATGTATATATATGTGTTGTAACACTAAAAGGAATATAATGAAAAATCAAGCTGGTAGTCCCGATTTGGGATCTAGGGGAAAAATCTCTGTGTTTATCTGTTTTATGTTTTATGCTCTCGCTATTGTTTATTTTCTTTTATAAGATTCGTGTGTAGATAATTTATGTTCAGGGTTAAAACCTACATTTGGTATCGGAGCTGTTTCGGCTTCAAGGGGACGCCTTTGTTGTTGAGGGTTTTTTGCTCGGGCCTGTGGCAGACCCTGTTCAGTGGGAGATCTGCGGGGTCGATTCTTGTGGTGAAAGAAGATGGCGAGCGGCGGAAAGATAGAGATCGAGAAATTTAATGGTCAGAGTTTTGAGTTGTGGAACCTCAAGATGGAGTATCTGCTGGTGGATAAAGATTAGTGGATCGCGGTAGATCCAGGTACTAAACCAACGGCAATGTCAGATGAAGACTGGAAGAAACTGGATCGGAAGGCTAAGAGCACAATACGGTTGTGTGTGTCAGATTCAGTATTGTTGAATGTATCTGGGGAAGCTACGGCGAAGAATTTGTGAGAAAAACTTGGGACTTTGTACCAATCTAAGTCTCTGGTGAATAAGTTGTTCCTGCGGAAAAAGCTGTATAACCTGAGGATGAAGGATGGAGACTCGGTGACAGAGCATCTGAATGCCTTCAATACTGTGGTAAGTCAAATGTCATCTGTTGATATTAAAATCTCAGATGAAGATAAGTGCATCAGTTTGTTGTGTTCTCTACCAGACTCGTGGGACAGTCTGGTTATTGAAATAGGTAGCAACACAACTACCTTGAATTTTGATGACATTGTCTCAGCCTTGCTGTCGGAGGAAATGAGACGGAGAAATATGGAGGGTCAAAATGGAGATGCCTTATCCGTACGAGGAAGGTCCCAGAATAGAAACAAGAATAAGGTTTCGAGTGGGAGATCTAAATCTAGAGGGAGATCTAAATCTCCTGGAAAGTTTGTAAAGGTGTGCTGGAAATGCGGAAAGGAAGGGCACTACAAAAAGGAATGCAGATCTAAAGCTCCTGAGAAAGGAAAGGGATCTGATGAAGCTCTTTCTGCAGAGGCAAAAACCACCTCGGATGAAGGTGGGGATGTGTATTTGGCTTCTTCTTCAAATACAGATGTAGATCATGAGTCATTGCTGATTGACTCAGGTGCATCCTTTCACTTCACTCCCCATAGGGAGTGGTTCTGCGAGTATGAGAAATACGATGGTGGTGATGTCTTCATAGGGGATGATAGGAAGGCCAGAATCGTCGGACGTGGAAAGGTCAAGCTGAAGCTGCAAGGTGGGAGGATTAGAAGACTTCCTGGTGTTCTGCATATTCCTGCATTGGCCAGAAATCTGATTTCTGTAAGCAAGATGGATGATGCAGGTGTAAAAACAGTGTTCGAGAAAGATGCCTGCAAGATGGTTTGGGGAGCACTGGTATTAATGTGGGGAGTTCGGACTGGAACTCTGTACAAGCTACAAGGTAGCATTGTTATTGATGGGTGTAATAGTTCTATGGTTCCTGAAAGTGGAGCGGAAAGCCTAGCTGTCTCTGGAGAAAAGACCATGCTATGGCATCAAAGGCTTGGACATATTGGAGAGAAGGGCCTTCGGATACTGCATATAGATGGTATGGTAGAAGGTATGTCTAATTGTTCTCTGGATTTCGATTTCTGTGAACATTGTGTATATGGGAAGCAGAATCGGGTGAGTTTTCCTTCTGGTGCTAAGAGGGCAAACAAGATATTAGAACTTGTGCACAGTGATGTGTTTGGGCTTGTGTCAGTTCCATCACTGGGAAAGTCTGTGTACTATGTTTCATTCATAGATGACTTCTCAAGGAATACATGGATATATTTCTTGAGGAAGAAATCTGAAGTCTTTGACAAATTTAAAGAATTTAAGGCTCCGGTGGAAAACCAGACAGAGAAGAAGATAAAGGCGCTGAGGACAGATAATGGTGGGGAGTTCTGCAAGAAGGAATTTGAAGAGTTCTGTAAGAAGTGTGGTATAGCACGGCAGAAGACTACTCCATACACACCTCAACAAAATGGAGTTGCAGAAAGAATGAATAGAACATTGATGGAAAAGGCAAGAAGCATGCTCAGTGGTACCGGGTTAGGACAAGAATTCTGGGCAGAGGCAGTGGAGACTGCATGTTACTTAGTTAACAGATCACCTTCATCGGCGTTGGAGGATAAGACCCCACATGAGGTATGGACTGGTAAGAAACCCTCTATTTCACATCTAAAGGTATTTGGATGTGATGCATATGTACATGTTCCAAAGGAGAAAAGGACCAAGTTGGATAATAAATCTGAAAGGTGCATCTTTATTGGGTATAAGGATGGTTTAAAGGGTTATAAGCTTTGGAACCCAGAAACAAGGAAGGTTGTGTACAGTCGAGATGTGGTGTTTAGAGAGGTGAAAGATGTTGTTACACATGAAGTCCTACCAAAGGAACCTGAGAAGATAGAGTTTGAGCTAAAGGAGGATGAATGAGACTCTACAACAGAAGAAGACTCAGAAGATGAAGAGCCACAAACTCCAGCTTTGAGAAGATCAGTTCGGGAAAGAAGGCAACCAGAAAGGTATAGTCCATCTGCTTTATGTTCAGGTTTTTCCTTAACTATAACTGATGATGAACCCAAAACTGTCAGGGAGGTAGTAGATTCAGAGGATGGAAAACTCTGGAAGGAGGCCATGGTTGATGAAATGGCATCCTTGCACAAAAATGAGGGATGGAATCTGGTGGAGTTGCCGGCTGGAAGGAAGCCCATCGGGAGAAAATGGGTGTTTAAAAAGAAGATGAATGTAGAAGGAAAAGTGGAGAAATACAGAGCTCGGTTCGTAGCAAAAGGTTATTCCCAGGTGCCGGGAATTGATTTTGGTGATATTTTTTCTCCTGTTGCCAAGGTTACTTCTATTAGATTACTTCTATTTGTTGCTGCTGCATTTGATTTTGAGATAGAACAGATGGATGTGAAGACAACATTTATTCACAGGGATCTAGAAGAGGAGATCTACATGAAGCAACCTGAAGGCTTTATGGTGAAGGGTAAGAAAGAACTAGTATGCAGGTTGAAGAAGTCTCTCTATGGGTTAAAACAGTCACCAAGGATGTGGTATCGGAAATTTGATACCTATATACGGGGACTTGGCTTCACCAGAAGCAAGGAGGATCACTGTGTTTATTTTAAATTAATTGGTGACCATGTTATTTATTTGGTCTTGTATGTGGATGATATGTTGTTGATTGGAAATGACAAAGAAATTATCCAAGATTTGAAGACCCAACTGTTCTCCAAATTCGACATGAAGGATCTTGGTGCTGCAAACTATATTTTGGGCATGGAAATTAAGAGAGATCGGGCAAAGAGGAAGCTCTGGTTAAACCAGAGGAAGTATGTCAAGACTATATTGCATAGGTTCAATATGCAGGATAGCAAACCGGTGAGTGTTCCTATTCCTGTAGGTGCAAAGCTGTCTGCTGAACAGTGTCCCAAGACACAAGAAGAAGCGGAGGATATGTCCCATGTTCCATATGCAAGTGCAGTGGGTAGCCTGATCTATGCAATGGTTTGTAATAGACCAGACATTGCACATGTAGTGGGAGTATTGAGCAGGTTTATTTCAAACCCAGGGAAGGAGCATTGGACAGCAGTGAAGCGGGTTTTCAGATATTTACGTGGCACTAGTGATTATGGCTTGTGCTACCAGGGAAGACCAAGATTGGAAAGAATGTTGGACATTCATGGTTTTGTTGATGTAGACTGGGCTGGAGATCTGGACCAAAGAAGATCTACAAGTGGGTATGTTTTTAGCCTATCTGGAGGTGCAGTCAGTTGGATGAGTAAAAGACAGTCTGTAGTGGCGCTTTCAACTATAGAGGCAGAATACATAGCAGCCACTCATGCAAGCAAGGAAGCAGTTTGGTTGCAGAGATTGTGTTCAAGTATGGGGTTGGTACAACAAGCTATAAGGATAGACTGTGATAGCCAAAGTGCAATTTTCTTGGCTAAGAACCCTGCTTATCATTCAAAGACAAAGCACATTGATGTTCAATATCACTTTGTTAGAGATATGGTTGAGGTTAAAAGGGTGTTGCTGGTAAAGGTGGACACTTTGAAGAATGTTGCAGATGCATTGACGAAGTCTGTGAGCACTCAGAAGTTCTCTTCGTGTAGAGAAACAAAGGGTGTTGCAGAGCTGGGCTAATGACTAAGCTCTCCTGTGGCCCCTGAGGAAAGAAAACAACAAGTGGGATAATGTTGGGTATGTACAGGATTCTTCCACGACTAGCCCCATGCGCCGTACGTTGCGCCGTGCGCAATAGGGGGGCGCGTGGGGGCGGCCACCCCCTCAGCGTGGGGGTCGTGCGCCGCCCCGGGGACCAGTATGCGTCCCCAATCAAATGCGGACCCACCCATGTTTTGTGCGTGAGTTTGCACATGGTTTTGGGGTACGATGGTTTTCGGCCCCTGGTATTTTGTAGATCCGGTCAAGGGAACTACAGTTATGTTCTAATCCAGGGTTAATGGATTGGGGTTTATGTATGCTTCGGCATGTATATATACGTGTTGTAACACTAAAAGGAATATAATGAAAAATCAAGCTGGTCGTCCCGATTTGGGATCCAGGGGAAAATCTCTGTGTTTATTTGTTTTATGTTTTATGCTCTCGCTATCGTTTATTTTCTGTTATAAGATTTGTGTGTAGATAATTTCTGTTCAGGGTTAAAACCCACAAACCGAGACCCTCGGTGAGAAATGTTCTCCAAAATAAGACATACCAGATAGACGTCTTTGGGAAGTGATGCGGGCCCTTGCTGCATCGAGGTGGCATTGGGCAGTAGATGCGTACCCGTCAATAAACAGGGCCCGACAGTACCGAAGTAACCTGATGGCATGACGTGAGGGGTGTCCTTGGAGACATCCCCAATGAAGGAATAATCGGCCTCATAGACGGAGTTGATACTCCCATAGAGGCGACAGCGGTCATAATCTGACTTAAGGATATATACCCTGCTGAAAGTGAAGGACTCAACAAAGACATGACAGATAACTTGGGGTTGTCTTCTGGGAACAACTGGTAATCTTCACTAGACGTGAGAATTTCCTCACTGGGAGAAGGACTGGATGAGCCCATATCTGAGCCTGCCGCTAGATCTTCTAGAAGACGACGAGGACTAGGATGAATAACAAGAAATAGAAAAGGATAAACCGATGTAACAGGAGGGAAATATTCCCCTACTCCAAATCCAAACCAAGCATTGGATAAGGGCCAATTGAACTCAACTGGTCCTCCAAAGGGAAGCTCAAGTAGAACTGGTCCCCCATCGGGAAACTCAAAGACAATGGGATGTTGAGGTTCAACAGAGGATTGAGAGACCTCTGATGAATCGTCTGTGTATGGACTACCAGTAGACGAAACTGAGAGTTCCGCCACTGTGACAGTAATGAAAAGAGGAAGAGATCAAACAAGACACACGGGCTAATAATTCAAGGCACATAATCAAACAGCCGACAAGAAAATTCTAAAGGGGCGTGTGATCGTAGGTGATTTATTTTACCACATTGAAGCTTAGAAACTTCACTTTTTCATGTTTTAAGAGTCGAGAAACAGATGGAAGGTGACTCTATCTCTTTCAATTTTGAAACAAGCGTGAAAGGACAAGCGCTTGATGATCCTTTCAAATTTAAAGAGTAAGAAAAGATCAAAATGACTACTTTGGTAATCTAGGCAAAGGGTGTACCAGATATCTGTGAACTGCAATATACACCTTGGTTTCAAAATGAAAGAGAAATCAACCAAGGATTTGGCGTACGTGCAGGCAATCTCCCCGAATGCTATGTGCGGTGTATCATGGGAATAAGGCGGCAGACTCGGCTTCCTACGGATAACTGATAGCAACCTAGTAGGGTCTCCCTTTATATATGTGACGGTACGGGAAGCACAAGTCCTTACTAGTGCTGTCTAAAGCCAAAAGGCAAACGATAGCTACTATGTTTAATGATGTCGGAACACATCACTAGCCTAGACCTCTAAATATTTTGTTAATGTTTCAATGCTTCCTTAAGGTAAATTGAATAAATTTTAGTGTTGATCTTCAATTATGTTTCAATTTCCAGGCCCTACCGAATGTTATGTCTCAAATCCCCTAAATGCACACTACATGCCACAATGTATCACTTTTTTTAATGAATAGCTAACTACGGGAAGGTTGAGAGCTTTCACACAATAAAAAAATGACCACAAGACATCCACTAGTGTCTCTAATGCATGCTAATGAAAACTAAAAGCTTTTATTTCAGAGTTAAAAATCACTAATAACACAAAAAATATTCAAGTTACATTAACCAATAAAAAAAAAAGATATTTTTTATATTTTCGATGTTTAAGAGAAAAGTGCACTGAACACAATGAAAACTAATGAAAGGAACAATTTGAGAGGCGATAGCGAAAGAGCAAAGACAAGCAAGTTTCACTCAATGCCAAACACACAATCAAACCTCAAATTGACAAAGAAGTCGCTCAAATCAAAGAGGAATCCCAAAGACTCAAATGAACCATGTAATCTAGGCTCAAAACGAGACAAAGCAGAATTCGAATGAAGAATAAGTCACTCACTTGAATGATGGAATAAAACAATGGACAACCACCAAATGAATGAAAAGAAGCAATAATGAAATTTACTGAGCAAACGAGGACCAAAAGCTCCCACGAGAGGCTCAACACACTATAGCACCTAGATGCCCTAGTGCCAGAATGTAAAACCGATAGAAAAGGGCAAAAAGCCAGAGGATGAAGGTCAGAGACAATCAAACAAGGCTCCAGAACACTCAAGAAGTCAAAAAAATGACACCAAAACCACAGACCAAGCTGAGAAAGATCAAAAAGAATAAAACCCTAGCACCTTACAGGATTGGCGTAACTGTCAGGCTGCAACTAGTGCCAGAACAAGATTGGCACGTGTGATAAAATTGCAACATGCATCAGCTAGCGCGACTGTCAGGGAAAAACCGCGCCAGTCGAGTTTACTAATGAAAAAGATGAAAAAAACAATCAAGGAGTAGATGAGGGATGGTGAAGCTAAACAAAAGTTTAACACTGGAAAAGAGCGAACCACAAGAGATGATCATGCAGGAAAAGACCAAAATCAACCAAAAATACAAGACAAACTCCAATCAATGTCTCCCCAGCAGAGTCGCTAGTTTATTGGAGAGGTAAATCCCCTCTGCAGACAGAGGCGATCCCTACTAGCCTATATCGGGTCTAGCAACAATCGAGTCACGCTAAGATGCAAGTTCCTAATTGCAAAAGACCAGGATGCGACAAGAGGCCTACCTTAAGTCCTACGCTGCTGTCATTTGTGGAGAAGATGGCGCTTCCATCCATTTCTTTGGAAGATCACAATTCTCCCGCTCGATGCGATTGAACACCTGCACGTACAAGAAGAAACAACAAACACACAAGCGTAAAACCTAATACATGCAATTATGTATCAGCCAGAGAAGATACAACTCATAACATAAAACATAAAAATCTGAGTGCAACCATAATCAAAGTCATTTATTATTAATCAGAACAAAGAAATATAGAACCTGAGCTCTGATGATGGATCTTCCTTCAGCGGGTCGACAGAGGAGTACATCTCGGTAAAGCTCGTCGAAAAAAGGACAAGTCTCTCTCTCTTCGGCTGTCTGACAATTATCTCCTTACTATTGATTCAGATCTATTCAGGCTATCTTGCAAAGGGAAAATGACAAGCCTATATAGATGGTGGAAGGGGAGTTGGGATCCCTACAATGGTGGGATTGGCCCTATTCTAAAGGAAGCTTCCATGATAGTTGGAAAACCACTTCCCCTACATGGAGATCCGGAGGAAAACCTCCCAACTCATTTTAGAGACTCGTTCAGGAGTTGGTTGGAATCAAACTTCTGCCATTTATTTTTTAAAAACAATCCTTATTAAGCCTGGCACAATTGATACACTGGGACAAAGCTCCAGTTGGCACACCTTCTTTGGTGGATTTCCCCCATTGGCGCGAGGGCTGAACTAGCTAGTCACGCCAAGGCCAAAAGGGCTATTTTTAGGGATTTTCACAGGAAATTGTTTTTAGGGGAATGATTTTAGTTGTCAAGTGGGATGCCATGAAAGTGGTTTCAGGCCATGTCACTGCTCACAGGTCACGGAATAAGCCCTCCAATGTGCGGGATGGGGGATTGCAGAGACGGTGACAAATTACTGTGTAATAGATGCCCCCTAAAGCATGAGGCCTAAGAGAGAGAGGGGTGAAATGCTTTACCAGAATGTGCCCAACTGAAAACATTGTTGTCGAAAAAACTGCGTAAACAAGTACAACTGATATCTCAAATAATTGATATATATGTGGTATGGGCGCAACCATCTATAACAGAGTATACAATAATCCAGATCCAAGGCATGGACGCAGCCATCCATTACAGATCGATAAATAGACTCAGGTATGGTCGTAGCCATCCAGTCAATGAGTCATGTAACCAATCAGAATAATCCAAAAAATCGCAGCCTGGATTATAACAGAAAAAATCCAGGGTCTTGTGCTCCATCTCGACCCGAGTAAAGTGCAAGTTCAAGCATGTAAAAAAGTGAGCTGAAGTCGAACATGCAAGAACATTTTTTGATTACTAGCCAATGATGAACGATGTTAACAGACACGAGAGGAACCACCAATAATGACAATGGCCCTCAAGGTACTATAGGTGAAATCCACGAAATGTGAATAGTGAGCTGGCGTTGAACACCCATAGAATCATCCGATCGAAGGCCAATGATGAAAACCTTGTGTCGAATGCGAAGAACCTGCCGTTGAGGCATGTAGGTTCCAAGGTACCAGAAGGGAGTCTCTAGATTAGCTTCCTGGATAATGAGATGAAATCGACAGGAAGTGACCTTGATCGAAGGTGGGCCATAGTGTTTCCCACATCATCGACATGAGATAGAGGAATATAATGTTTTGAATCAGGATCAGATGAGAATCAGAGGAAGGTTGAAACTTGCATAGGTCAACTTCTCTTGCACATACTGGTGGAACGATAGTGGATTTGGCATTATTTGACATCAAAAGATCATAGGTCATGATGAGAAGGCAAGGAGCAGATGAGAGGTCAAAAAGGATTACCCAAACCCATGGAGGCAAGCAGAAAATGAGATGAGATGTCCCCAACCCAACACAAATGCAGACAATTGCCATGTTAAAGAGCAACATACTACCGATACGACGATGATACTGGTTTGATTTTTCCACACCATTTCTGGCGAGTACCCCAATTATTTTTGAAAATAAGCTTGAAGGGGATAGCATATGCTTGTAATATAATTTCGTCCTTCAGACGAGTCCATCCTAGTACATTTAACGAGCACTAGGAAGGAGGAACTTGAATATTGTCATTACGACTGAATCCAATGTCATCAGGGTTTAACGAGTCTTACAGAGGAAGAACTTGGCATCTTTTACTGTTTAAAGAGTTTGAAAAGACAACTGAAAAGTAACCTCCAATAGTCCCTTTTCATAAATAGTTCCTCAGATCTGAAAAGGTAGAAAACTATGTCTGAGAAAACCTCCTAGTCGTGATAGGCTAGGGTATTCCTTTTTGGTAAATAATCTATCTCAGCCCGAAAAAGGGGTAAACATATACTGGGTAGATGTCATTTCGTAGCCACTTTAACGAGATCAAAACAACAAGTGACTCGAAAATATTTTCATGTTTAGAGAGTCAAAAAAGAGCTGAAAGATGACTCCAGAAATGACTTTTTCATGTTTTTACTGAGTCCGAAAAAGTATAAAATACAACTCGTATCACCGTCCAAGCTATGTAAAAACCTGTTATTGCACATGAAAGCGAGCATCAAAACCAATTTTCGACAAAATATATTAAAATATTTGGAAAAATTACTTTCAAAACCTAATTTGACTTTGAAAAGTTATAAATATGCCAAAAATAGTAAAACATATTCACTTTTACTTTTTACCTCATTTGGAGAGCAACAGTGAGCTTTTGGTGTGCGAACTTGTGGCGGTGATTGTGACCAATCCATTACATCATTCTGATTCTCGTTCGTTCCAGGTAAGAGGTGCTCCCCTTAGCTTTGTTTTAATTCATTTTTTTTGTAAATTCCATTGTGTGTTTGATCTCTGGGGGAACCCTTTGCAAAATTAGGGCTCGGCCAATTGGTGCGGGTATCAGGCATGGACCCATGCCAATTGGCTCCTTTTTGCAAAGGGGTCGCGCCAATTGGTGTGATTGTTAGCAAAGCAGTTGCGCCAATGGCACAACTCAAATTTCCGACTTAGTTTATCAAAATCTGAGCCACTCAAATGAATATTTAAGGGTTGGAGAGATATAATAAGGTATTTTTGACCATGTTGGTGTAGATATCCAGCCACAATGGTGATTGAGTGGAAGGAGAGAGAACATGGGGAAGAGGATGAAATGGCCATGCAAAATGAGGCTTGTATGAATGCCCTCTGAGACTATGGTCTCAAGAAGTTCTTCCTCACACCATGTTTGAGAGCTCAACTTGAGCTATTGCAATATTTGCTTAGCATATGGGACGAGAATGAAGAAGTGTTCAAGTTCTGAGACCAAGTGCTAGAACTTGAGGTCTCTGATGTTTATTTCATAACCGGATTGTCATGCAGAGGCCCAGTGCTAATAATGATAGGTAGTAGACCTTCTGGAGAGAAAATGGATATGGTAATGGCGAGAGTGTGCCCAGGGGCAAAGACAGGATCGGGCAGTGGGAAAGTAGACATCCACAGAGTCTGCGATCTAGCACTCCGAGTAGTGATTCACACCATTACATGGCTTGCATGGTCGCAGGTACCACACGAGGCAACCAAAGCACATCTCCTACTAGCCTCCGAATGCATGAATCCTACATTTTTTGATTAGGTCACTTCTGTGACAACAAACATCAAACGGCAGCTAAAAAAGTGCAAGAAGGCCAAACTGAAATAGTTTGGGTATGGTTCCATCCTGGTGTCATTCATTCTAGAACGATTACCAATTTTCTAGGGCCAAGGGGCGATAGTCGCTGAGCCATCATTGAGGGAGCCTAGGATGGATCGATGGGCAACACTCATGCCCAGATCAGCAGGGAGCCAGCAGATGTCCTGGAGGCTCGAGTTTTTTGTATGGCTATGGCGTCAACTGATTGTAGTTGAGGATTAACCCTATGCTAGTACCGACTTCACGGGAGACCCAGATCTTTCGCTTCCGGAGGGGGAGGTCTGGGACGAGGAGCTGGGTATGACTCTTTTTGATTTTTTATGTATTTATGATTTTTTTTTTTTTGTGATACATGCCTATTCTAACAACAGTTTTATGTGTATGCAGATGTTGGCCCAGAGAGACCCGCGGGCATGTCTCCCATTGCACGGATGACCCCTCTTGCACATGACCCTCAATCCGAGGGTGGCGAAGGGAGTGAGCTGATCCAGAACCTGGAGGGTATCATCTAGGGAATCCTGGACTATGCATGGCTAGCAGATGTCTCGATGGCTTGCCAGTGACACACTGTGGGGATGCCTAGTTGCCTCCATTGATTTCTGAGGCGATTGGTGCACGCGGTGACATGCTACCATGAGCACCACGCTGATTATCCATCTAGGGCTTTTATATGCATATTTGTTAGAGGCATGTTGTCTCCAGCTATTATTAAATAGACATGTATATTTTTTGATTTTATGTGATGTACACAAACTGCAAACTATATCTATTTCTAGATGGATCTTTTTACATGTGATGATGTTTTTACAAGTTGTGCAAATGTCTATCTAAAACCAAATTAGCTACTTCATCTGTTAACGCATTCATGTGTCTGGGTATATTTTGATATGTAATGTAATCAAAAGTTCTTTCGAGTAAATTAATACGTAGATACAGATGTAAAATGGATGGGTTTCTAACTGAATAATGACCATTAAGTTGTAGTACTACAAGTTGTGAGTCCAGATACACAAGTAATGCACAAATACCGAGGTTAATAGCCTCGTTTAATAATTCTAAAATGGCACTATACTCTGTGACATTATTTGTGGTAGGCCCTAGACAAACACCTTGTAAATTAGCCAACTCACCAGCTGGATTGTAGATTACCCAGGCTGTGGAAGACAGATTCCTGGTACTATGGGAGGCACCATCCGCGAAACCAACAAAAGGAGTAATAGACATCTGCACAATCAGGAAGACCCAATTAGTAGAAAGATGCTTACAAAGCACACCACACCACACATGCACAAAAATTAAAACACTCACCTATGTACACATACACCACACGAGAATAACTCAAGCATAGTAATTTTTGACGTACATCCCATTCCTAGGCTACGCCAGGGGAACTACTTCGTAGTCGATAAGCTCATAGGCCCCATTTTTTAATACTTTTCTAACTATACAAGGCCCATGCCACATGGGCTGGAATTTGCCTACTCCAAGTTTATCATGTGCTTGGTCATATAGGAGGACAAGGTCCCCTTCAATGAAAGAACATGGAGAAAACAATTGATCGAAGTGGGCTTTGAACCACTTTTTCTGTGCCTCGATAACCAAGGCAACAAAGAGGCGGGTTTCATCCAGCCATTCCAAATACAAGAGACGTTCTTCCTCCGGAGAAGTGTCAGGCAATAGTTCCACAACCAACTTTAGGGAAGGAATTTCGCATTCAACCGGGAGAGTTGCTTCCAAACCATACACCAATTGGAAAGGTGTGAATCCGGTTGCGCTCTTTATATATGTTCGATAAGCACAGAGAGCTGAGAAAAATTGGAGATTCCAGTTGGATTTGTGGAGACCAATCGTTCATTGAAGCATTGTGACCAAAACCTTGTTCACGGCCTCAACCTGGCCATTCACCTGGGGGTAGTATGGCATTGAGCTATCATGATGTAAGCCCAACTTTGACGTCAGATCAGCCATCATATAATCCCGAAAATGGGTGCCATGATTGGTAACAATGGCCTGAGGGACTCCGAAACGTGTAATAACATGGTTGAAAAGGAATTGGGTAGTTGTCTTACCGTCGATAGCTAATGTAGGCATCGCTTCGACCCACTTAGTGAAGTAGTCTACGACAATGATTATATAAGAATGCCCCCCGGTCGAGTGAGGGTTACATGTCATAAAATATATGCCCCATTTAGGAAAAGGGCCCATGGTAATGACAAGATGCAAGGGTAGGGGTGGCGCGCACATCTTGCACTGAAAGACCTGGCATGCATGACATTTTCAGACTACAACAATACAGTCTTTGAATATAGACGGCCAGAAGTAACCCACACGGAGAATATTCTGGGCGGTCGCATATCCAGACATGTGACCGCCACAGGCGCCATTGTGATAGTCATTCAAGACTCTTTCAGCCTCTTCCAGGGTTAAGCACCGGTAGAGTATGTAATCAACCACGACATAGTACAAGGTATCTCCTACAATGCGGTATGGTTGAGATTGATGTCGAATCTCACATCGAGCATCCTTTGTCAATTTAGACTGGAACCTGGATGTTTGAAGATACACGATAATTTCACCGTACCATGGGTCACGATTCCTGATAAGAAATAGTGTTTCATCTAGGATATGATCTTCGGATTTTGATGGAACAGAGTCTGTCGAGAGAGAGAAAATCAGATCAGCGAAAACCAATGATTTCATCGACTTAGTAGTGGTGAAATCTAAATCAAACTCCTGAAGGATTACAATCCACTTGGAGTACTTGCCCCCTAGCAATTTTCAAGAAAAGATATACGTCATGGGGTTGCTGTCTGAAACCACAGTTACGGTATGCAACAGGATGTAATGGCGGAATCGCTGAATGGCCTAAACCGCGGCGAGAGCCAACTTCTCAACATGAGCATAGCGTGTTTCCGTGTCGAGAAGATTCTGAGATAGATAGTAAACTACGTGTTCATTTCCATCGTCGTCATCTTGTACTAAAACCATAGCTATCGTGCTAAACGCAGCGGCTAAATAAAGGGTGAAATCGTGACGGTAATTGGGAGGATGTATCAGCAGAGCGTTGATGAGAAAATTTTTAAGCTTATCAAATTATTGGTGGGAAATCTCTTCCCAATTGAAGGGAACATCCTGTTTCAAAAGTCACATAAAGCCCTTGGCCACTTTCGCATAATTTGGAATGAAGCATCATAGGAAGTTAGCTTTCCCCTGTAGACTCTGCAGTTGATGTAACGAGGAAGGGTATGGGATGTTAACGATGGCCTCGACCTTGAGGGGGTCAAGGCGAATTCTGTCTTTAGAGACAATGAATCCCAAAAGACGGCCAGAATCCACGCAGAAGATGCACTTATGAGGATTGAGCCTAATATTGTAGCGTTTGCAACGGAGGAAAATCTGGCGAAGGTGTTGAGGGTGGTCCTCACGCTGAGCTGAATGGGCTGGAAAATAGTCCAAATATGGTTGAACAATATGGCGTATGTCATGGAAAGCATAAAACATAGCACGCTGAAAGGTATCTCCAGCGTTTTTTAAACTGAACGAGAGCTTTTTGTAGGCAAAGGTTCCCCATGGATAGATAAAGGCGGTCTTGCATTCATTAGCAGGTAAAATATTGATTTGATTGTACCCAAAGAAGCCATCCATAAAGGAATAAATCTCACTCCCTGCGCATTCATAAATAATTTGATCTATAAAGGGAGTGGGGTAATTGTCCTTAGCATAGGCATGATTGATGTCTCAGTAATAAAAAAAGACGCGTATAGTGCCCTGGTTCTTATCTAGAGGGACAATATTTGAAACCCATTTTGTGAGGGGAATAGGATAGATAAAGCCCACGTTAAGAAGTTTTTCAACTTCTGCTTTAATAGCTACGCCTTTTCGGGGATGCACTGGGTGCAGATGTTGATGCACTAGTTTCACACCCGGATAGGTAGGAATCTCATGCATGACTATGCTGGGGTCAATCCCAGGCATCTCTTCATAGGACCACATGAAAACATCTCTGAATTCATGAAAAAGGTTCATATAAACTTGTATCTCTTCAGGAGAACAAGTTACTCCCACGTGAATATTCTCAACTATCCCTAACAGAGATGTCGATCGGCATAGTTTGAGTGATATTACTCAGGTTTCCCTCTGAAAGGACCTCATGAGTCAATATCAGTGTTTGAAGAGGCAGAGTGGGAACCTGAGATCCGAAGCACTTTAGGAAATCATACATTGCCCCAAGGCGAGGCATGAATGAGGAACGATGATGTCCATCACTCCACCACAGATCTTCAAGAGACATGGTTTCAACAATAGATTCATCAGAAGGGAAAAGCTCTCTTAAAGGGTTAGGAAAATCTGCATCACCGAGCTAGGAAGATTGAGAATATATATCTAGAGCCATGCTCGAAGGAGCATGTTCAAGAGGAGTTAACGACATCGATTCTCCGAAAGAGGTCACCTGTTCAGGCGAAGGGATGATCCAAGGTTCGTCGGACCTAGAGACCATATTAACTTGAACGATGTGTAGTGGTGGCATGGGAAAAATACACATGAGGATGGGGTCCTTGAATAGACCGGGTCCTACACTGTCAGGGGGATTGGGGATCCGATCCACATAAGGAATGTTTTTCTTAGAGGATGAGTTGAAGAAAGATAACTGATCCGCAATGACGATTTTTCCCTCATGAGGGAACTTGAGAAGACGGAAGATTGTAGTTAAGCTTGGTGTCAACCATTTCTACTTCTACATTGACTGTCTTCCCATGTAACGTGATCGAAAAATCTCAAGAACACCCAGGGGTTTCGATTCCCTACCATCAAAGGCCTCTAAGGCATTGGGAGATGATGTAAGAGCTGGAGAGCCAATGGCCTTCCAGCAGGCGGATGACATAACACAGGTGGAAGCACCTTCGTCCACGATGGCCCTATGGATTTTGAGGCCGTTGATCCCGACTTGAATAACAAGAGAAATTTGATGTGGAAGTCGGGGGTAAAAAATTTTCTAGGTCAAAGGTAATAAGATTAGAATCGGCGGGATCGATTCCACCGATTGCAGACAATAGATCTTTCCGTTACAATGGGCAACTTTGAAGTAATTCCAATGCATACATTGCATAAGGCGCCTGTGCCAAATCCTCAACAATATTGTATTGCTGAGCAGCACGGGCATTTGGGTTGTAGGAATATTTTCGTAGAAAAACTTTAGAAGGTGGCCTCACAATAGGCTTAGCCCTGGGATTCTCAATTTCTAGAGGACCAGACACAGGTGGGGGAGGTGGGCCATCCCCGACTTCCTTCCCAGCTACCTGGTGTGATCCAGCATAATCCTTCGAACACGTAGCAATCGAGACAGGTGCAACACCATTCATCATAAAGACCTCGGACCCAAATGGTATAGATGGTGAAGGTTTCTCAACCATCTCGGTCTGTTGAGAAGGGAACGGTTCTTTGAGAACTGTCGAAGTCCCTTTGGAGCCTTTCAGAAGTTGACTAACTTCACATCGTTAAGGAAAATATTTGGTATAAGGGTCTCCTTCACAGATAAGATAGGGGTACTTCGGTTTACATTGGGAACCGTCATCAGTACGAGGTTTAGAAGACTCTGGTTTCAGGGCATCGGGTTTGGATTTTCCTTTTCCCTTTTTCTTTCCTTTGGAGGAATTTTCCGTGGGATTATCTTGAACGACATTTACCTTCGTAGTCTTGCCAGAATCTGGAGGCGCAAGAAGAGCACAATTATTGGAAGAATTGGACTTTTGCTTCCCATTTGAAGATTTCTGAGAATTTTGGGAAACAAAACCAATAACACCATCCATTACTGGGGTAGGTGGTGCTTCAGAGGTTCCCGACCGTGGAGCATCAATCAAAATATCATAAAGCGTTCTGGACTGAGAGTACAGCAGATCAAAGTACTAGGCACGCACAATGGCTTGTTCTTCAGTCACACATTCCCCCATAGCAATATCTTGAATGATTTTGTTAACGAAGGAGGTGGTGAACCAATGAGTTAGTAGCTGATCAAGTATATCAAACTTGATCAATCTACGACGACATCGCCACTCATGAATGTGATCAGATATGTGGGTGGCTTTATCCTACTTCAAAAAAGTCAGGAGATGTGTCCCAGCTTCATAATGAACCGATAGCTGGAAGTGAGTTATAAAATCCATAGATAACGTGTTAATGTCTTGAAATATGCCACGGGGTAAATCTATATACCACTTAGCAGCAGCACCGGTAAGAGTGCGCTGGAAGACATGCAGACGAATTGAATCATCCACCCAAGAGTTAGATGAACACCATAGATGGTAGGCCATTACATGACCTTGGGGGTCCTCTCCAACTTTACCTTAAAACTTTGGAGAGTCCCCGAGTACCTTGGTTGGAACCGGAGGCCAATAAGGATTGTGAAGAATCGAATCATTGGTTAATTTAGAAACGTCTGGTAATTCCAAGGTACCCAAGAACGGAAACTGCAGATTGAAAGGCATGCCAAGCCCTCGATAAGGACTTGTACCTGTACTCCTCCCTGGTTGAGCATATCCCTTCCCCCATTGTCCTGAAGGATTTTGACCATAGGGGGTATAGGCCATATAACTAGTCTGATACGGTTGCTAATAACCAGTGTATGGGGGTTGATAACCGGGGTATGGACCCTGATTATATGTCGGCCTCGTTTGAGTAGTATACGGATTTGACTACTGAGTATAGGTATAGCCTAGTTGTTGAAGATAATAATTAGACCCTTGGGGCGGGTTATAAATCGGTTGAGATTGACCTTGAAGATAAAAACCGTCTTGGGGTTGAGTGGGTTGTTGACAAGTGGGGCAATGTTGAGCCTGAAAAGTGGGGCGCACAGGCAGATTCTGCTATGGCATAGAGTAAATTGGATGTTGAGCAGGGTTGATAGGATGTGCAGGCTGGCCTGGTTGGACAGGTTGACCTGGCTGAACGGTCTGCCCTTGTTGAACAAGGTGACCGGACTGAACGGGTTGCCCTGGTTGAGCAGGTTGCACTAGTTGAACAAGTTGACTTGGCTGGTGAGGGACACTAGGCTGTGCCGGATGGGTCGGTTGGCCTGGTGGTGGAATAGGGCCAGGCTGTGCCTGATAACCAGCTTGACCTGCAACAGGACCATAAGAAGGCCTTGGCTGTGCAACATTCATACCAATAGGAAACTGAATTTGCACCATAGGTTGAGAGGGTTGGCTTTTCCCCCTAGGACCGTACAATGAACCCGGTGGTACCCTGGTTTACCTATGGGTCCTTGAGGTTGCCCTCGTTGGACCACAGGGTGAGGCTGTATAGGTTGACCTTGAGGATTATAGGACTGTCCTTACGGACCATATAACAACCCTTGCTAGCCTGAAGGTTGGCCCTGTAAGGGTTGTCCTTGTGGGTTATAAGGATAACCAGGTTGGCCCGAAGGTTGGCCCTAGAAGGGTTGTCCTTGCGGGTTAGCAGGTTGGCTATCTTGGTTAGACAGAAAACCTTGAACATATTGATAAGCTTCTGGAGCAGGAAAATGTAAATGGTTTCCCTGATCATCGTATTGATATGGAAAATTGTAGATGGGTGTACCATCCTTTGCATAATGCAAAAAATATGGACGGTTGGGATCTTGGGAGGATTGACCGATCTCGGAGTTCGATTGCTATAGGGACAACCAGTACTCCTCAGGAGAAATGTTCTCCGGAATAGAAGATGCTATATAGACGTCTTCGGGAAGTGACGTAGTCCTTATGAACTGAGTGGTAACAGTGGGTGTAGATGCGGCCACAAAGACAGTGGGCCTGACAGGTACTAAAGTAACCTGATGGCATGACGTGAGGGGTGTCCTTGGAGACATCCCCAATGAAGGAATAATCGGCCTCATAGACGGAGTTGATACTCCCATAGAGGCGACAGCGGTCATAATCTGACTTAAGGATATATACCCTGCTGAAAGTGAAGGACTCAACAAAGACATGACAGATAACTTGGGGTTGTCTTCTGGGAACAACTGGTAATCTTCACTAGACGTGAGAATTTCCTCACTGGGAGAAGGACTGGATGAGCCCATATCTGAGCCTGCCGCTAGATCTTCTAGAAGACGACGAGGACTAGGATGAATAACAAGAAATAGAAAAGGATAAACCGATGTAACAGGAGGGAAATATTCCCCTACTCCAAATCCAAACCAAGCATTGGATAAGGGCCAATTGAACTCAACTGGTCCTCCAAAGGGAAGCTCAAGTAGAACTGGTCCCCCATCGGGAAACTCAAAGACAATGGGATGTTGAGGTTCAACAGAGGATTGAGAGACCTCTGATGAATCGTCTGTGTATGGACTACCAGTAGACGAAACTGAGAGTTCCGCCACTGTGACAGTAATGAAAAGAGGAAGAGATCAAACAAGACACACGGGCTAATAATTCAAGGCACATAATCAAACAGCCGACAAGAAAATTCTAAAGGGGCGTGTGATCGTAGGTGATTTATTTTACCACATTGAAGCTTAGAAACTTCACTTTTTCATGTTTTAAGAGTCGAGAAACAGATGGAAGGTGACTCTATCTCTTTCAATTTTGAAACAAGCGTGAAAGGACAAGCGCTTGATGATCCTTTCAAATTTAAAGAGTAAGAAAAGATCAAAATGACTACTTTGGTAATCTAGGCAAAGGGTGTACCAGATATCCGTGAACTACAATATACACCTTGGTTTCAAAATGAAAGAGAGGTCAACCAAGGATTTGACGTATGTGCAGGCAATCTCCTCGAATGCTGTGTCTGATGTATCACGGGTATAAGGCGGTAGACTCGGCTTCCTACGGATAAAGGATAGCAACCTAGTGGGGTCTCCTTTTATATACGCGACGGTACGGGGAGCACAATTCCATACTAGTGCTATCTAAAGCCAAAAGGCGAACGACAGCTACTATGTTTAACGATGCCAGAACACGTCACTAGCCTAGACCTCTAAATATTTCGTTAATGTTTCAATGCTGCCTTAAGGTAAATTGAATAAATTTTAGTGTTGATCTTCAATTATGTTTCAATTTCTAGGCCAAACCGAATGTTATGTCTCAAAATCCCCTAAATGCACACTACATGCCACAATGTATCATTTTGTTTGATGAATAGCTAACTACGGGAAGGTCTAGAGCTTTCACAAAATAACAAAATGATCACAAAAAAACCACTAGTGTCTCTAATGCACGCTAATGAAAACTAAAAGCTTTTCTTTCAGAGTTACAAATAACTAATAACACATAAAAGATTCAATTTACATTAACCAATCAAAAACAAAATAGATTTTTTATATTTTCGATGTTTAAGAGCAAAGTGCACTAAACACAATGAAAACTAATGAAAGGAAAAATTTGAGATGCGATAGTGAAAGAGCAAAGACAAGCAAGTTTCACTCAATGCCAAACACACAATCAGACCTCAAATTGACAAAGAAGTCCCTCAAATCAAAGAGGAATCGAAAAGACTCAAATGAATCGTGTAATCTAGGCTCCAAACGAGACAAAGTGGAATTCGAATGAAGAAGAAGTCACTCACTCGAATGACAAAATAAAACAATGGAAAACCACCGAACGAATGCAAAGAAGCAATAACGAAATTGACTGAGCAAACGGGGGCCAAAAACTCCCACGGGAGGCTCGACACACTATAGGACCTAGATGCCCTAGGGCTAGAATGTAAAACCTATAGAAAAGGGAAAACAACTGGAGGATCAAGGTCAAGCACAGTCAAACAAGGCTCCAAAACACTCAAGCTGTCAAAAAAATGACACCAAAACCACATACCAAGCTGAGAAATCTCAAAAAGAAGCAAACCATAGCACCTTATAGGATTGGCGAGACTGTCAAGCTACAACTAGCGCCAGAACAGGATTGGCGCAAGTGATAAACTGGCAACATGCACCAGCTGGTGCGAATGTCAGGGAAAAAAATGCACCAGTCGAGTTTACTAATGCAAAAGATGAAAAAGAGCAATCAAGGAGCAGATCAGGGATGGTGAAGCTAAACAAAAGTTTAACACTGGAAAAGAATGAACCACAGGAGATGATCAAGCAGGAAAAGACCAAAATCAATCTAAAAGAAAAGACAAACTCCAATCAATGTCTCCCCAGTGGAGTCGCCAGTTTGTTGGAGAGGTAAATCCCCTCTGTGGATAGAAGCAATCCCTACTAGCCCAGATCGGGTCTAGCAACAACCGAGTCACACTAAGATGCAAGTTCCTAATTGCAAAAGACCAGGATGTGACAAGAGGCCTACCTTAAGTCCTACACTGCTGTTGTTTGTGGAGAATATGGCACTTTCGTCCCTTGCTTTGGCAGATCACAATTCTCCTGCTCGATGCGATCGAACACCTACACGTACAAGAAGAAACAACAAACACACAAGCGTAAAACCTAATACATGCAATTATGTATCAGTTAGAGAAGATACAACTCATAACATAAAACATAAACATCTAAGTGGAACCATAATCGAAGTCGTTTATTATTAATTAGAACAAAGAAAGATACAACCTGAGCTCTGACGCTGGATCTTCCTTCGGCGGGTCGACATAGGAGTACGTCTTGATAAAGCTCATCGAGAAAAGGACAAGTTTCTCTCTCTTCGGTTGTTTGACGATAATCTCCTTACTATTGATTCAGCTCTATTCAGGCTAGCTTGCAAATGGAAAATGAAAAGCTTACATAGATGGTGGAAGGGGAGTTGGGATCCCTACAATGGTGGGATTGGCCCTATCCTCAAGGAAGCTTCCATGATAGGTCGAAATCCACTTCCCCTACATGGAGATCCGGAGCCAAACCTCCCAACTCATTTTAGAGACTCGTTCAAGAGTTGGATGGAATCAAACTTCCGGCTTTTATTTTAAAAAAAAAATCCTTATTAAGCCTGGCGCAGGTGATACACTGGGAGAGAGCGCCAATTAGCGCGCCCTCTTTGGTGGATTTCCCCCATTGGTGCGAGGGTTGAAATGGCTAGTCACGCCAAGGCCAAAAGGGATATTTTTAGGGCTTTTCATAGGAAATTGTGTTCAGGGGACTGATTTTCCTTATCAAGGGGGATGACATGAAAGTAGTTTCAGGTCATGTCACTACTCATGGGTCACGGAATAAGCCCTCCAATGTGCGGGATGGGGGATTGCAGGGACGGTGACAAATTACTGTGTAACACTAGCCTATCATGACTAGGAAGTTCTCTTAGACATAGTTTTCTACCTTTTCGGATCTGTGGGACTGTCTACGAAAAGGGATTGCTGGATTTTTATTTTTGCTATATTTTCAAACTCTCTAAACATGAAAAGATGACGAGTTCTTCCTTTGTTAGACTTGTTAAAAACTGATGACATCGGACTCCGTGGTAATGACGTTACTCGAGTTCCTTCTTCCTAGGGCTCATTAAATGTACTAGGTTGGATTTGTCCGAAGGACAAACTTATATCGCAAGCACATGCTATCTCCTTCAAGCTTGTTTTCAGAAATAATTGGGGTACTCGCCAGAAATGGTGGAGGAAAATGGAACCAGTATTATAGTCATATTGGTAGTATCTCACTCTTGAACATGGCACTTGTCTGCATTTGTGTCAGGTTGGGGAAATCTCATCTCGTTATCTGCTTGCCTCCATGGGTTTGGGTAATCTATTTTGACTGCTCATCTACTCTTTGCCACGTCACCATGACCTCAGATCCTTTGATGTCAAATACTGCCAAATCCAATGTCATGCTACCAGTATGTTCAAGAGAAGTTGGCCTCTGCAGTTCAACCTCCCTCTGATTCTCTGTTGGTCTTGATTCAAAAACATTATGTCTCTATGTCTTGTGCCGATGATGTGGAAAAAATTATGGCCCACCTTGATCAAGGTCACTTCCTGTCGAATTCAACTCATTATCTAGGAAGCTGGTCTAGAGACTCCCTTCAGGTACCTTGGAGCCTGCATGCCTCAATGGTAGGTTCTTCGCATTTGACGCAAGGTTTTCATTATTGGCCTTCGATCGGATGATTCTGCGGGTGTTCGACACCATCTCACTGTTCACATTCCATTGATTGTACCTCTTGTACCTTAAGAACCATCGTCATTATTGGTGGTTTCTCTTGCATCTGTTAACAACTTTCATTATTGGCTAGTAATCAAGAGATTTTCTTGCATGTTCGACTTCAGCTCACATATTCACATGCTCGAAATTGTACTCTGTTTGGGTGAAGATGGAGCGCAAGACCCTGGATTTTGTCTGATAAACATCTAGGCTGCAGGTTTCTATGGATTCTTATGATTTATTACATGACTAGTTACCACCCCCGACTTTATCTATCTAGCCCATAATAAAAATGGCACCATTTGTGTCTATGGTGACTTTCTCAACCTGAGCACAAGCTACGCCCAAGGTAATTCCCCACACCGTCCATTGTTCAGTGTACGGGGGTGAGATATTCTACCCATAGCATTCCCTCTAGTAGTGCTTTTGTGATTTCTACCTTGCATTCAGGTTTCCAGAATTGTTCATCATCCTCTCATTTTTTGTCTTCTGACACCTTTCAGATGGATCCCCCATCCACACCCTATATTGGCTATGCCGATGGTGCAAGTTGCTACTCATAGAATCTAACCCTTGGAAGCATGGGCCATTTTCACCCCATTTCATTCGATTTTCCTCTCTAACAGTGTATGCATTGGTGTTGCCACCAATAACTAGCCCGAATATGTTGCACTGATAGGTTTGTTAGTCGATGCCCTTGACCATTGCATCCTTCACCTTCATGTTCATTTATATTCTTTGTTGCTTTTGACGCAATTGAATGATGTTTATCGTGTGCATAATCATGTCCTTTTTAGAAGATATTTACGAGTGAAGCTCTTAATGTGTGAATTTGAAATCATTACATTTAGTAATGTACCTACATCCCAGAATCCCTATGTAGATAACATTGCAAATAATGTTCTAGATTGGAATTTATGACACAAATTTAACACAAGACAATAACCATAAACCATAAAACGATGCATACCCATACATCTAATCACTATCTGGAGCATTAGGGGAATTTTGAGGTCTAAAATGGGCCTCCTAAGAAAAATGTACAACAAAAATAAACTTTATAACAACCAATAGGATTCAAGATGATGATGTCAACCATGGGGGATGATTTACCATTTTTTAAATAAAAGGGTAAAAGTATTAAAAAATAATAAAATAATAAAACTACTTTTTCAACTCGTATTTTCAACTTATCTCCCAAACTTTTTACTCTAATTTCGAGTGGGAGTACTCGTTGGATGAAAAATTTAATTCCTCATCCAAGGAGTATCCATTTTTCATACTTTCGATGAACTCTACAAGAAAAATGAAAAATACATAAAAAACGTGATTGTAATCACCTTTTTTTTTATGTATTTCTCATTTTTTGTGTAGTAGGACCCATCGAAAGTATGCAACATGGGTATTCCTTGGATGAGAAATTAAATTTCGCATCCAACAAGTACTCCCGCTCGAAATTTGAGTAAAAACCTTGGGAGATAAGTTGAAAATATGAGTTGAAAAAGTGGTTTTTTCATTTTTCCCTCTAAAATTTGATGATGTCATCAAATCTTATTTGATTTTTTCCACTATTATTTTATAATTTCCTTAGGAGGCCCATTTTAGACCTAAAAATTCCCCTAATGGGTCCCGGGCTAATGGCTTAGCTCCAGCAGCCCGTAGATCATGCATCCCCTGTCCGGCCATCGCCATACACTGCATGACTCCTTGCCACTCTAAGGGTAGACCAATACATGGCTCAATGTACTGGTCTTCAAGGTCCTGCCAGCCGCGCTCATAAGCACCGGTCAAGAACCTCTCACATCTATAGCAGATATCCTCCAAGAGGGCCACTCCATCCTCATTTTGTGTCCCCCTTGATCCACTAGGTGTTGCAACGTTGTCCCATATACCCAGCTGGTTTCACCAATGTTATATATGCATACCAAAATTGAATGAATCAGTACCATATACAATATTCTGAAACTTTAAAATGCACCATAAAAGATAAGCAACTTGTCACTTACCATCTGGCCCCCATGCTCAACTTGGTGGAAGTGGCAATTCCAAGTCCCCATGATAGTTCATCCCACTATAGGGATAGTCGTCTATGTACAATGGAATTTGATCCCAATGCACAAAAAAATTGGGTCATAACACTTATCCAACTGCTCCACCTCCTCCTCTAAACAACAGCCGCCCCTAGAAGCACATCCTAGGCTATCACGAGCCCCCATCTTCGATATATATATGAGGTTGAAGTGTCGATATCTTCTCAAAGAAGAGCGAGAAAAGCACTGTTCCATATGTAGAGTCATGGTTCACCTGCCGCTTGCATGGTGACAGTTGTCGTTTCAACTACGACAACATCATCTGGGCCCACCCATAATAGCTCCCACTCAACACTCCCTCAACAAGAATCATCTGACCCCTGGTAATGTGGTGGAGCTCTTGGTTTCCGAGGATCTGTAGCACTGTCGCGGCCACAACACGAGTCTCTAGCCTCTCTAGATCTCCGATCGGTATCCATGTCCCTTTCACATGGAAATCTGATTGACCGTGGCGCTCTATAAACTCCATAACGTTTTTCCCTCTTGGTAACACTGGCTATGTGTTTCCCACCATCCCCAATAGAGGGAGACTGGTCAGGAAATATATATCCTGGATTTTCAACTTGATCTGGTGCCCTTGCACTATAAATATATCATGATTCGGGTCCCAATATCTCACTATCCAGGCCAGCAAGGACTCTCTTTCCCTCATCAATGGATTATCCACAAATTTAAGGACCCCAAACCTGGCCAAAGTGGTAGGGACTACATGATCCTCTTGGATCTCAGAACATAATGTATCTAGGTTTCTCTCTCTCTAGTTGATGCTCAACTCTGCCATACCTAAACAAAACCATCATGTTTTTTAGCATATAGAAAGGAAATACTACATCATAACCATAAATTCCCATCTCTTAGTGAAAAAAAACACTAAAACCCCCTTTCTCTGACATGTCACACTTTTCTAGCCATTCCTGGGACAATTCGTAGTTTTCTACCCAATACCTACTACCCAAGTCGGAGAAAAGGTCCCAAACTGTGCGATCCAGCCATGAAGAGGAGTAGGGGTCTGTTCCTGAGCTCTGGGTGGCTAATCTGAAACTTTAATCCACTGAATTGAAAGAGTATGGTTAGGCCTCTTACCTGCGACTGATGGATCTCGATTCCAATGGTCAGTTTGTATGCTATGATTGCCGCAAGTTTTAGGGATTTTTCTCCTCTATCCATTCACCAGAGCTACACTAGAAAATGAATCAAATTGGAGGGAAAATGCCTTATTAAAAGAAAAACCCTAGATTTTTCTTTTTCCAGCTGCGACTAAATGGTAGCTTGGTTTGACAAACCATCAGCACCATTGGAAAGCTATCATTGAGCTCTCAAGTGGGTATCCTTTTGTTTTTTGTGATTTCATACTTCACTTGGAAGCCTTTTTTCCAAGAAGGGTCAGTTCACCGCTTCTCAAAACCGAATTTATTCACTTGCGACACTTTTGCATGGGGCGCCACTTTGCCTCCATAATTATCGATGATCTTGTTGATTTTTGTCATGAGAAACCATCTTGTGCTCAAGTTTTTATGGTCCCCACTGGGCCTATTTTGTGTGGTAGCATCATCGAGTTGCCCTTATTTAGAGCATCTAAGTTGAGTCATCATCACATCCATGGAGTCTGTCATGAGTCCCTTTTGTCTCCCACCATGGTCTTCCATTCTTCATTGCTTTGTACCTCCCTCGTGTCGCACATTTTGGCCTTTAGTCATACTGTCCCCTATCCCCTCCGGAGTCGAGTTAGTAGTTGCCAGGTCATCCATGCCCTTTATTCTCTAACAATGGAATTCATCAGCCCGCTACTCAGTACCCCCCATTCCACCATCATCCCTGGTTTCAGCCTATCAATCACTCTACTATTATCCCCATGCCTTAGTTGAGGACCCCTCATTGCCTCACCTATGGCAGACCTCTTTCTATCGACATCAACTTATTCCTTCCAGAAGACAGGTCTAGAGGGCGTTGTACCTTGGTTCCAACTTCCACTCTTTTTTGGTGCATCGGATCAGGCAAAGGGACCATTTATTGCCCTTTGACTTGATTTTTTTCTTAGTTCCAGGTCCTCACGACATGACCGAGATCTGTATACTTGATGGTTTAGTGATGCAACATATTGTACCAATGATTCTTGAGTGTGTGTGAGATGTTTCAGACCTCATGAGGGAGTGGCCCTTCAGGTAGCCCCCCACATGCAGAGATGACCTCTTTACTATAGCCTTGGATGCAACTCTACATATTTTATGTTTCCGGCCTCAGCTGCTTGCAACGCCTTTTTAGTTTGCATGTATCATTCATATTTTCAAAACCCTTTCCTGTTTTATAGGGTCTCTTTGGTTGTCATTATATCTCATGTACTCAAATATTATTTTATAAGTGCTGGCTATTGTCCCAGGCATAGTATGTATGTGGGATCCATTATCATGTTTTTTATCTAGCCCATGTTTATGCCAGCATGTACTATATAGTTTAGTCCTATGTTTTTTGGATGCACCATTATTCTTTGTACTTTGTTATCTCGACGCGCATAGGTATGCCTCCCCTGCCTCTTGTAGAACAGGTACTCACTCATAAAAGAGACTTGTCACACCTGCACATCTCACCTCCTCAGGTTCTTGTCCTCTCTCGCTTTAGTCTACCTTATATTTCTCTCTCTCTGACTCCCCTTCGGTGTCTAGTGATTGTGTTCTTAAAATGTACTTTGGTCATACGATTAGCTCCTAATGCTCACACGTTGGGGGGAAAATTGTTACACCAATTTTTGGTCATATAACCTATTACTATTAGATGTATCAAAGTACACCATGTAATACCAATTTTACCATAGTAAAATTGCTTTCACTATGAAAAATAATTTAGTAACCCATATTTTATTAAGTTATTTATGGTCTAAATAGGAAACCCCGTGAGGAATAATTAAATAAATCCTTATTTTTTTGATTTTCCTCTAGGGATAATTGATTAAACCACTGTTAAATTAATATTCCTAGTCATATTCAACCCAAAACAGGAAAAATAATTAGATAAATCATTATTTATCTTATTATTTTCTGGGAATAATTATTTAATAATATTCCTTATTAAATTTGACTAAATCATTATTTATTTAGTCATTCCTTAACCATATTATTAAACTAATAAATAAATCATTTATTTATTTATTATTTTTAAATAAAGGGATTTGACCAAATTCAAATTCCTTTTCCCTCCAACAAAAATAATAAAATATTCCACAAAAGTTGGATCTAGATTCAGTTAATAATATTTTAATCATGCACCAATATGTAGACTAACTCAATATTTTTTTATAAATAGAATGGTTTTCCATTCACCCACTACCTTTTGTTTCCTTGAGATCACCTTTTGATCCATACTTTTGGTCCGAATTTGATCCTCCATCATTGTCATGTTTTTCTTCTTTTGCTTGTGAGCTCCCTTTGATTTCCATTTTGTATGGGTTTTCTGCACCATCAAGAGAGAGAGATCTTATATATGAAGCGTTGAGGACATACAAGAACCCATCCCATTGAGGGTGACTAGTAACATCTTTCTATGTTCCCTTCCCAAGTTTCATCATACAAAAAATTCTTTAAAAATTCTTGTCTTGGTCATTGGATGCATGGAGCAACTCTTGATTATTCTTGCTGTTTAATGTCTTTAACTACATAGATCTGGATTTTTGTAGCATTTATTTAATAACTAACTACAGATCTAAGGAAATTGACAGCCACATTTGATGTTAGGGTTGTTTTTTATGCACAAATAAAGTGATATTTTTTCATACACTTGTGATTAGAATTCACACCAATAGGTGCCATTAACTACAACTACAGGTAGGGAAGTGGAACTCCATTCGAACCATCTAGGATAAACAAGTAAGTAACAAGTTGTTTAGTAGTGTAACACCATAAAAAGGGAATGAAAATTGGTAGAGTAAAGGAATGATTGAAACAAATATGTTGGAAGTAATGCTTCCACGTGTATGATGTGATCTACAAATTGTCATCGTGAGTCCTAAGGTGTAAATCTAGAATTTTTTGTTCCCTATGTCTGAATTTTAGTTGTGTCATTTCCGGGTCATAGATCCACTTTCTTAGGATCTAGATTCATCGAAGTATGTAATATATGTCCTATATATTTGTAATGGTTGTGATGAATGAAGATATCAAGTGATTTATGTGTGTCATAATGTACTCTCTCTATTTTTATAACATGGTATTACAGACTGTACAGGTTTGAATCCCTCAAGGGAAGGCCATGAATATGTACGGGCTATGGAGTGCTATTATTTCTGTACATATTAGTATAAATGTGCGAGAGTTTATTTTTATTGTGTGAAATTGTTTGTAATCGTGTGATCATAGATTTGTTGTTGTTTATAGCTTTTCAAGCATCATTAGATCCTTTTGTCTTATTTCTATCTATAAATTTTTGTTTGTGTTTATCCACCCCGAATGTGCAAAGGAGATAAATCCATGCCTGGATCATTTTGTCACAATTGTGTGCACTGTCATATTATAAATCTGCAAAATCATTCCCCCGAAATGTACATATTGCTGAACGATTTTGGATTTGAGATCTCGTATTGAGGAGTTTCAAATGGCGAGTGATATATGTCAAAAGTGTTAAAATTGGAGGAATATCTCAATTTTTCACTTTTGCAGGGAAGAGGTTAGATTTTTCCATTGCAATCTTGTTCTGATCTCAAATTTTGGAGTTTTCATTTTAAAGATATTGAGTCTAGTCAACTCAATATGTGAGTGTAAGTTTGTTGGAATTGACCACTATAACAAATTCTTTGTGAAGAAAAGAAAACTCTAAGATAAAGATTGGACCAAATGAAAAAGTTTTGACATGCGCTAAGGAGGGACATGGTGACTTGTATATGCCTAGATGATAGCTGATTTTTTGATGATTATTGAGTTTGTAGTTGTGAGATATATTTGTCAAGTAGTTTTCTATTTCTTTCAATTTTGATAATAATAAAAAATTTGTGGTTCTTAAACTGGAATCCCCAGTGTCTGAAACATCAATCCGTGTGTCAGTAAAGTCAAGTTTTTTGATCAACTTTTGAACACATTCAGTATCCATACCTCCATTCTAGCAACTACAGGATAACCAAAAGTGAAATATTTGATAGATTGTGGTTGGTCCATAGGATGGTTCATTACTTGACTGTAAGACTCTCCTACCTTATCTATCCAAGTAACCAGCCAACTAGAGTAAACATGTGATGAGAGGCTACTATGATTGGATTCAACCTCCTAGGTGACCTTAAGGAAGTGGAATTGATGGAAACACGTCATACAAACCTTCGACATCAGCAATAATACTCTGAGGAACCATGCCAACCACTCAGGTAACTAGCCCCTAGGTCCCACTGCATTTTTAACCCACATAACCCTTGGATGCTCCCACAAGCATGCATGCCTACGTATGGGAGGCTCTCGACGCATGCACAAGCTTGCATGCTTGCGTCCAGTGACTAAATTTCCCAGACTAGTGCTCGCATCTGCAAGATTTAAGGCACTTTTTAAGGCCAAGAGCCTAGGCCACTTCCCTGAATTCAATGACAAATTCAGACATGAAATAAAATAGGGAAATAATGACGTATTGGTAAAAATCATGACAAGACCTAGACTGGACCCATACTATCCATGATAGGCATTTCGTCAAACATATCACAAATGTGTAATCTACATGTGTAAACAACATATCTGAACGTAGGGATCTCATACTTATATGGGAATTGCTAAGAATCATTGTTCCCATACATCATTAGCTGTAGTATCATCTATTAGGTCATAGATAGATGGTTTATTCATTTAAAAATAAAAACATGAGGATATCCATACATCATCACTGTCATAATACATACTCATAACCAAAATAATAACAACAGAAATATCAAGAATACATCAGCCATAGGATCCACATATAAACCAATACATTTGGACATCAAATTTCAAGGAAATTGACTTCTCATGAATGAATGTAAAAACCAATTGAGTATGGTACTGCCACGTTTCACCCAACCATAGATTCATTGATCCAAATCTCTCTTCAGACAATCATTCCCGTTCCATATTCCAAACATGAATTTCGGATTCATATCCAACCAAAAAGAACCAAACAAGCATGGATGCTATCAGAGCCCACCACCTACACCGTGAGGAATTTTACTGCGTCATAGTCTCTTAGGATTTACCATAATCCACAACCTAATATAGGGATCAATAAGATGTACACTGAGACCCACTCTCTAGGCTTTATCGTACATCCCATCCTTGGACTACTATGGCAAACAAAGCGCGATCCACCTCTTGGATTTACCGTAAATTGCATCCCAAGACTACTACATCAAACAGAGTTCAATCCACCTCTTGGCTTCACTGTATATCACGCCATTCATCGACAAGGATTCCTAAGCCCAATGAGGCACACAATCCTGGCTTTACCACAACCCATAGTCTGGTTCAGGGTTCTCTAGTCTAGTATCTTTACCGCGATCCTCACTCTAGTTCAGGGATAACTAGGCCATGTGTTTTTCATTTCAGAGATCCACCCCACTCAGCTTCAAATCCATTCGACAATCCAACACAACCAAAGTATGGGAACCCATCTCATCAAGGATATCTGGAAATGGAAAGGCTGGGCTAAAACAATTTCACACAAGGAAAAATCCATTCCATGCCATAAAATAACCGCATGCAACACCATGCATGCAAAATCTAGAAAGGAAATCACACATGAAAATTAATACCTGCAAAGAATCCTATTGTAGCTACTTGATCCTTCACTTCCTTGCTTGGTCCTTCCTTCTTTCCTTCTCTGCCTTTCTTGATCCAATGCTAAATTGCTCCAAGAGAAATATGTGTGTCTGAGAGTGAGAGAGAGAGAGAATAATGAGAGAGATCCAAAACTGAACTAACAAAAGTTTTGAGAAAAAAACCTTTCCAACTTATCCTCAAAAGAATTTTTATTAATGAGGCCTCTATTTTCTTCATTTTCCGTTATTTTCCTTCCTTTTCCTCCTCACATGCAACTTGTGACATTTCACCTTCATTTTCTCTTGTTTTCCAATTTCTCTTAAATAAAATGCTAATAATGCCACTTTTCCTTTCCAAATTCCTTAGGCATTGCATTTTCCAAATTCCTTTAGCCATAATAACTAAATGAACATCTGCTAGGATGTTTTCCCCACCATTCAGCTTGGAATAATTGTCCCATCAACCATGGTTATTAATTTTACATGGATTTTTAATGAGGGTTGTTACAGAACCCTCCCCCTTGGGGGAACACCGTCGTCAATGTTCAATGAAACCTACAACTAGCTTACCACTGAAATAAAACATAATAACCATGGAGCTTTATAACATAGCTCGTTGCAGTATTTATAATGACCACTGCTGAAAACATGAAAAACATACCATTTACTGAATCTTTATAACACAACTCATTACAATATTTACAATAGAAACCACACATATACATACTCGTTTTCTTCAACCAACAAAAAAATTAATATGATTCATGCATCCGAAATTAGGGAATCCAGAGGCTCACACCTCCACCTTCAACACGGTACCAGGATTCACTTCCTTCCTAGGAAGTAAAAAATCCATTGTTAGGTCCAAGCTGCATCTAATGTCTAGTGCTACAATCCTTCGCTATTGTGCCCTCAATGAACAGTTACCGGCTCATTGTTCCAGGGTGCACTCCCAATGTGCATATGATTCCATATGGAAATTTTAATGACCAAAAAAAATCCATCCCTAGCCTCCCTTGGGAAATTTGGTCATCCCCAGAATTCCCTTCTCTGATATACAGTCCCTCGAGAAATCTGGTCATCCCCTTCCATGCAGTCATTCAACTTCCATGTTCCCTAGCATCGCCTATCCCAAGAAATTCATCCCTTTGAAAGGCTTCCTTGCATCCGAAGATACAAAAACTACAACATAGACCTGCCTCAAAAATATCATACCACAATGGAAATAAATGGAGACTATTGGGTACCACTGTCCCACAATGGCCCTTCTACTGAAGTGCTTTACCCACATATTGTTGTCTGTTTCAATTTGTTTTGTTGTTGTTGCTAATTCTTGCAATCAGTTTCAACCACCCAACCCAACATTTCTTTTCTTCCTGTATGAAGAACATAACTGCCATTAGATTCAAAATAAATTGAAAAATTTCACATCATACCTCATTGGTAGCTCGTCAAAAAGGTACACTTGCAATTATGTTCACTTCCTGTCACAACAAGTCAAAGTATTTGTTTGATTGAATAATCATGTATAAACATATCACATAATGTTAGCTCAAAGCACAACCAACATAGGTAAAAATCATGAATCGCATGAAATCATCATAAACCATAATCCTAAATCATATCTAACCATCAAAATTCAGAATCACAGATCACATGCATAATAAAAACGAAATAAAATATCGATACTTATCCTTCATCGATTCTTACTTCTTCCTTTTTTCTTTTCTATGCACACTGGATTGGTTTCCACACCCACTAAACATCCAATTCCTTTGCTTCTCTTCAATCACGTACACATACACATCATGTACATCACAACACGTACACCTAGATACAACCACATATGACATATAACACCATACAATACATGCACCTATACCCAACATACAACACAACAAATACACCCGCATTTAGGCATATAACACAATGCATACACCTACACCCGATGTATAATACAATACATATACATATACATACTACAACAAAATTAATACACATGTCACAATAGCACGACTACACAATGAAGATACATAGTATTGCATGCCTAACACAAAACATGTATGACATGCACACAATACGGCCAAATGTATACCAGTACCATATGAACAACATGTAAATGACACCACATGTACACATCATCACATGCACATCATGTACACATCATCACATGCACATCATGTACACAACACCACATGTACAACATGTACACATCAGCACATGCACACAACACCAGATGTACAATCATGCACACGACACCGTATGTACAACATGCCCACAACACCATATGTACATAGCACTAGATATTCAACATGTACATAGTATCATATGTACATAGAACCGCATATCCAAGAGGTGCAAAACACCATATACAACATCGCATGTCCAACATGCACACAATACGATATGTACACAATGCCGCATATCCAATATGTACATAGCACCATTTATACCTAGCACTACATATGCATGATACACACAACACCATATATACAATAGACATACAACATCATATGTACACCATACTAAATATGTTACATGTACAAATCACCATAGGTACATTCACTGAATATAAAAAATGCACAACATATACACAACAGTAGTACTACACATCCATAGACCACACAGAGACCCCACAAGCAACCTTGCTTCTAGTGTCATTCCACTATCCATTATTAACCTAGCATGTTGCAAACCACACTACTTTCACTTCTCTGATGTACCCTTAGTGTTACCTATCCATAACATAAAAAGAGGAATAATACAAGCATATAATATCAATTCATGTCCACATGATACTAACCTCATAGATATGTGGTGATTACTCTTCCCACTTGATTCCTCATAAGACCAAGAAAATGTTCATGCCATTCACCTACATAATAAATCATTCCTCCACAAGAATTATCCTTGAAAACCTTGTCAGAATGTGACATAGATACATACATATATAATCATTAGCATAAAATAATCATCATACTGTCAGAAAACGACATACATACAAACATATCTACATATAAAAATTTAGCATCAAACAACCATGATCCATGATGACCCTATTAGACATGACATACATACATATATACATGTATACTTATATAAACACCAACATAATCATGATCAAATCATAATTACTAGATAGCATAAGGTCAAGGTTAAGAAAACTTTCGCTATTTGTGCACAACGTGCACAACATTGGGAACAAAATTTCCCGACATAGCCAAGGCATCTAACACCTCAGATCCATTTTATTTTACCCTTTATGTTTCATTTCTCATGTATGTATTTCCAGTGTCCAATTACCCCAATGGACACAACTAGTCCAAGCAATTTTCATATTTTTACGGCCTTCCATTGTGCTTACTCATGCACTGAGATTCGTCCATGTATTTCATTACATGTTGAGTACCACACATATCCCCCGAGTTCCATTAATTTCCTCTTTCACCAGCCAATTCCAAATACTTTGAAAACATAAAAGGAAAGAACAAGAAACAAAAGAAGAAAACCATGAGAAACCAAAAGCAATATGACACTGCAACAAAGTGGGATGGCCATGCACTAGATGCAATCAAGGTTGCAAATCAATCACAAAAAATCACAAGAGACAAAAAGCACAAGAATATAAAAAAACACCATTACTAAATCCCTCCATGGGTTCCTAAAGCTTCGAAGGGAAATATCAACTTGAGCCTTGTCAAGGATTTCATGGCAGTCTCTTTTTCCATGCAATCTCCTACATCATACTGTCATAATTTTCAATGTATAATATAAACATACAATATATCAGTTACCCTACCTTATAATTCTAGGAACACTACCTTGTATCTAAAAACATACATGTATCATCTCTCAAGGGAGTACAATCCCTTGACGAATCCAACCATAGCTAGAAACCAATTGTTATACATGTTAAATACATGTTCATAAATATAGCACATATCCACATAATGTTAGATGAAATTACGTTTAAGAATACTTCATGTATTCAAAGTACTCATTCTTTTGGAATTAGGGTTCCCAATCATAGCTAAAGTAATTCTTACCCAATTCCTTTATTTTACCATTTACCTTGTTGCAATTGAGTCTTTATTATTTATTGTCACATCACCTCTATGTTATTTATATGAAAACATAAACTCTTACCTTTCCATGTTGATACCAGGCATGTTTCCATGCAACTTCTCACACATGTCAACCACATGTTCCAAATACCAATACAACATATATACTAAATAAAATCATCCTCTACCAAGACTAACGACCATGTCATATTCAACTAATATTCAAAACCATAATACTACAACTATCACCTAATTCTACTCAGGTACACATAGTGTATTAGTACAACCATCTTAAAAAAAGATCATTACTTCATGCAATATTATAAATGTATGCTAGTATCATGAAATTAATCAAACATTGAAACAACAGATAGAAGACATAATAGACACTAAACACTCAATCACCAAATAAACAATATAAGCAAACTCATACCCTGATGTATCTTAGGGGAGGCTATTTTGTTTGCACAATCAATATAGATTAGGACTATGTAACTTCAAACATAAATAAGGTCATTATATCCATAACAAAATCTAGCTAACATGTTCGCATGATAAAATCATAAAAATATGTCATTCATGAATAAAAATCACATATGCACAGTCAGTCTATATTAGTAAAACATAATGTCACAAGTATATCGACTCATACATTAATGTAATAACATTAACCATATTCATAGGCCAATACAACTTAATATAATACATATAACATCAAGATAATAATGAAATAACCCTAATAATCAGTTTAACTAACATAAAACAAAAACATGTTAACATATAACATACTTATCGACAACATATAACATAATCACCAAGTTAACTAACATAAAAAAACAACAAAAATGCATATAACGACAAGTTGCTATCATTCATGACTATCTGACACACATGCATATGACCACGTTGACTCACTAGCATCTACCATGCATGTAACCACAACGACATTAAAATGGAAAACATGCATATAACAATCCATTAACTAAAATACCTACATGCTAAACATACAATACTTGTATGACGATCTGCTCTTACCCCAAATTATAGTGTTGCAACTTCACTTTGATGATCTGCATCTCCTTCTCTATCTCATCTAACACATCAGCATCATAACATATCGACAACAACATGATGACCTAACATGCCTACAATTACCTCATGGACAACAATTATAACCATGACAATTGCATGCATAAGAACATATAGGCACTGACATGCATAACCGACATGCACTCATGACATTCACATCCAACAACAACACTATATACTCCTACGTGGTGACACAACAATAAAAATGACCACCACCATGCATACACAACAAGCACATATTCCACGAACAAAAAACACATCACAATGCATAACCAATCATACACTCATGACGACACGCTTCACAGAAACAAAATCATCTTTCACATGGCGACATCACTACAACCATGACTGACACCATGCATATGCAACAAGCACATAGACTACAAGGATGGTTAACACATGTGCAAGAGAATAGAATACTATGGTTAACACAAGTAATCCGCCAACCAGGTTAAACATGTGACGATAGAATACTATGATCAGATTCAACCTCCTAGGTGACCTAAAGGAAATGTAATTGACAAAAAAAATCATAGAGACCTCCCACATCTACAATAAGACTCTCAGGAACCATCCCAACCACTCAGATAACTAGCCCCTAGGTCCCACTGAGTTGTTAATCCACTAAACCGCTGGACGCTTCGACAAGCCTCCATGCCTGCGTCTAGGAGGCTCTTGATGCACGTGCAATCCTGCATGCCTACGTCCAAGGAATAAATTGAACTAACATGTGCATGTGTCTATGAGATTTAAGACAATTTTTTAGGCCCAAATCCCAGGGCACTGCCTAGAACTTAATGACAAGTTTAGACATTAAATAAAACATCGAAACAATTATGTATTGAAAAAAAACATGATAAGGCTTGGGCTGGAACCATACTAGCCATGACAGGCGTTTCGTCAAACATATCACAAATATGTAATCTACATGTGTAAAGAATAGATCTGAACACAAGGATCTCATACTTATCTGAGAATCGCTAAGAAGCATTGTTCCTTTAAATCATTAACTGCAGTATCATCTATTAGGTCATAGATACATGGTTTATTCATTTACAAATAAAAACATGAGGAGAGACATACATCATCACTGTGAGAATACATACTCACAACCAACATAATAACAATAGAAATATCATGAGTACATCAGCTATAAGATCCACATATAAACCAACACATTTACACATCAAATTCCAAGGAAATGGACTTTTCATTAATGAATGTAAAAACCAACCAAATATTAAACTACCACATTCCGCCCAACCATAGATTGGTTGAGCCAAATATCTCTTCAACCATTCACCCTCGTGTCATATTCCAAGAATGAATGTGGGACTCATAACCAACCAAAACGAAGCAAAAAAACATGGATGCTACTGGAGTTGTCCACCTACACTGTGAAGAATTTTATCGTCTGCTAGTCTCTCAGGCTTTACCTTAATTCCCAGTATGATCGAGGGATCCTTAGGCCCTACACCGAGACCCACTCTTCAGGCTTTATCGTACATCCCATCCCAAGACTACTAGGTCTAATGGAGAGAAATCCACCTCTTGGATTTACCTATATCCCGCCATTCACGAAAAAATATTCCTAGGCCCACTGAGGCACAATATCTTGGCTTTAGCACAACTCACAGTTCGGTTCAAGGGTCAGTAGGCCAGTGGCTTTACCTTGATCCTCAGTATGGTTCAAGTATCACTAAGCCATTTGTTTTACATTTTGGAGATCCACCCCACTCAGCTTCAAATCTATCTGGTGATCCATCTCAACCAAAGTATGAGAACCCATCTCATCAAGGCTATACAAAAATGGAAAGGCTAAGCTAAAACATTGTCACACCTGACAAAACCCATGCCATGAGAGAAAATAACCACATGAAACACCATGCATGCCAAATATAGCAAGGATATCACACATGTAAATCAAAACCTGCAAAGAATCTTGTTGTAGTTGCTTGATCACGCTCTTCCTTTCTTTCTCTTACCTTCTTCTTGCCTTCTCTACCTTTCTTTATCCAATTCCAAAGTGCTCCAAGAAAAATATAAGTGTCCAAGAGTGAGAGAGAGAGAGAGAGAAATGAGAGAGCTCTAAAACTGGATTGACAAAAGGTTTGAGCAAAAGCTTGCCAACTGATCCTCATAATCCTTTATATTAACGAGGTTTTTATTTTATTAATTTTCCATTATTTTCCTTCATTTTCCTCTTCACATGCAACATGTAACCTTTCACCTTTCTTTTCTCCTATTTTCCATTTTCTCTTAAATAATTTGCCAATAATGCCACTTTGCCTTTCCAAATTCCTTAGCCATTTGCTTCACCAAATTCCTTTAGCCATAACAACCAAAACAAACACCCGCTAGGATGTTTTTCCCACCATTGAGCTTGGAATAAGTCTCCTATCAACCATGGTTATTATTTTTACATGTATTTTTAACCATGGTTGTTACATTGATGGCTCTTATCGTGGAAGCCTAGACGAGATGAATTATTAATATTGTTGATCTTGCAAATTTCATCAATGATGGTCAGAGGTGGTTACATTTTAAATGGAAGTCAACTAATAGCTCGAATATGTGGTGGTGAAAGAGTGTGTTTGCAAGATTTCAGAGTGGATGTGAGTGTTGATAAAGACTAGTTTAACATCTATTCATTTATTGTTGTAATGTGTGTTTCTATATTTATCATGTAAGCATTAAGGGAGGGTGATGGAAGTAATGCTTCGATGTGTATGAAGTGATCTACAACTTGTCGTTGTGAGTCCTGATGTGTGAATCTAGAAGTTGTTGTTGGGCCTTTTTCTAAGTTATATTTGTGTCATTTTTGGGTCATAGATCCACTTTCTTAGGATCTAGATTCATTAAAGTATGTGATCTATGTCTTATATATTTCAAGTTGTTGTGATGAATAAACATATCAAGTGATTTGTGTGTGTCATAATGTACTCGCTCTATTTTTCTAAAAAAATAATACATGGAGGCATGGGAAGAGAACCAACAACCTCAAACCCTAACCTAGACAAACTTAGTTGCAGAGCCTTGTAACCTCGACATCAGTCGGCCAAATGATCAAGAAACAATGTGATGGAGTGATTTATTTACCCTAAACCATCTAGTTGATTTTGAGACCGTTGGATCAAGCGGTGGTGTACCAACGGCTGGATCCAATCACCAAATGTTCGTTGTACATGGAAAGAATTTAACACAAACCAATACTATAATCATGTCGAGGGATTTTCAAATCCTCCTCCCAATATGAATTAAACACACAAAATTACCACAATAACATATACTCATTTAACCATAGGGCCAAACAATCAATAAAAACCCTGTGGATACATATATACATTTAATTGTCAGCATGGTGGAATAATTGAGTTATTATATGCATCCATTAGGACAGTTTTCCTCGGGTCATGGGAAACTAGAGTAGTTTAGTAGGAGCCATAAAATTAGATATTAGTTTATTTTATGAGTCGTGGGTAAAGGGCTTATATGTGGTCCTAGAAATTTTTTGAAGTGGTTATTATAGGTGACTGGTGTATGTTACATAATAACATCATTGAAAAATAAAAGGAAGCATAATTTATTGAGAAGAATTTTAGAAGTAAAAATATTATTATTTATAGTAAAAGTATTATTATTTAATTTTATAAGTAATTAAAAAATGGTATAAATTTATTTTATTAAATAACAATAAATAGACTTTTGATTATTAAAAAATAGTTTAACTAATTATTATTATTATTATAAATATTTTGAGTGTAGTTTAAATATGAGACATTCTGATTTTTTGGTAGAGATTTGTTGGAATATTAGGTTTAAGTAATTTACAAAATTCTTGTTTTAAGAGTTTTTCATAATGCAACAAGGTAGCATAGTCCTTGCCACTAAAGTGGAAATTATGCTTTTAAATAAATTGCAAATAGATATATAAAGTGGAAAAATCATTTATCTACAAAACAACGAGTACCATTAGTAAGTCCACACATTTACATTTTTACTCTCACTTGTTAAAGTGTTAAAGAAAATATAAATAATAAGTAATAATAGTTAACAAGTATATGGTGCCGGCAATATTGGTGGTGGTACCTTAGTACTGCTGGGCCGCACTGGTAGACATTACCTATGACAATCTAAAAAAGGAAGCAAAGAATAGGATTGAATGGATAGAGCATGATGCATAAAGCACAGCTTGTCTGTTGATGGTGGTTATAGTATGTGTGTAGATTGTTAAAGGCTATGGAGCCAGTGTACTTAATAGTACAATATAATGTGAACGAATTAGGTTTTGTCCTTACGTTTGGTTTCGGTCATCCTGATATAATTCGATTCTACATGGTTGGTTGTTGTTACCGCCTTTTTTTGGCAGTTTAGTGATTTACCGTAATGTCTTTCATATAGTGTAGAGTCATAATTTATAATTTGTTGGATGAAATATAAACGGATCCTGTGAAACATATTATGTGAGAAGTACAGATTTTGTTGGTATCATGGAAAAGGACAAAATGAAGGAGAGTGAAATCTCCTGAGCTTTTGATATTTTTTCTTTTGAATTGTATTGTAGAAATCGTTTTTTACTTTGAATTGCATTGTAACACCTACTTCTACATACACCTGCCATGGTAAATACATATTTATATATAAAAAAATTGATGTTAATCCTTGTTTTAATTAACACCCTTACAGGTGGCATCCCGTCCTCTCACACCATGTTATTTTAGTAAGATTTAACTAACATCTAATTAACAGTAACATGTTATTTTAGTAAAGATTTATTGGGCCGGATGCTAATTGTACAGGGGATTGACTTGGTGAATTAAATTATTAGCATGGGTATCAATATAATTGTCATCCAACATGCCTCATCTACATATTGCTTTGTTCTTATGATGATTAAGGGCAATCTATGGTTCAATGTTCAATGGGTGATATTTGTTTTGGTTTATATGATATTGATGATCATACATATAATTTAACTAATTTAATTAGGGCATGAAAACTTTCTTATTGTTGGAGAATAAGTTTCACAAAAATTTTCAGAACTTCGTTTAACTCTTCAGTAAAAACATTATTTTTTACTGAGATTTTAAACTTGCTCTAAAATTACTTTAATCAACATAGCACATTTATGGAAGTTTACAAAGAGTTGCGGAACTCACTCGCGACTAACCAAACATTATATTAAAAATTCAAAACATGAAATATGTTAACATATCGAAGCTGCAGTTCTTTCACAAGTAAAACAAGACTTCCACGGTTGCGAAAACTATTTTCACTCATCCACCAAAATTCGCTCCACAATTTTCTCCACTTGTCTTTCCAGACTTACCTCCACCACATTACACAACACTATTACTTTTTCTCTTACTTTCAAAATTACATGTAAAATCCGAACATAAATATTCAAGACATCTAATTCGGGACAAACATAATTTAATACATAGTATAGGCAAACATCATTTTCTAAACATTTCGTGAACCAAACAAAACTTGAGCATTAAATATGTGTCCATGCATATTTACTAACGATGCATTAAATTCCTATTTGACTTTAATTATTTAATCTGTTGTGGAATGGGTTATGTAATCTGCTCATATTTACTAACCATGTATTAAATTCCTATTTGACACGTGCAAAACATTTAGTGAATTATGGCTATTGTCAGTTCATTTAACACAATGGTTAAGATTAATTTCCAACAGCTTAAGTCATCTTGATATAATTAGGTTCTGCATGGTTGATTGTTGTTAGTGACCTTTTTGGGAGTTTAGTGATTTATAGTAACATCTCCCATATAGTGTAGAGTTATAATTTATAATTTATTGGATGAAATATAAACCAATCCCTGTGAAATATATTATGTGAGAACTACAAATTTGTGAAACTGCTTCATTTTGTTGGGGATATCTTTGCTTGATTTTGTTGGGGTATCATTGAAAAGTAGCTCGGAACAGATGACGTAGAGTGAAATCTCTGAAGCTTCTAATTTTATTTTGAATTGAATTCTAGAATGAAATGTCTTCTAATATTCTTTTGAATTGAATAGCAGAATGAAATGTCTTAAAATTTGTATTTTCCAAGAGATTATTGCTTTAAATTTTTTTTTTTTTAAACTTTGAATTGCATTGTAACACCTACTTCTACATACACCTGCCATGGTAAAAATATATATATATATATAATTCTACCTTCCATGATAAATACATATATAAAAATAAAATTGATGTTAATCCTAGATATAATTAGCATTATTAACCCTTACCTGATTCTATCTTATTTTAGTAAGATTTATTGAGCTGGATGCTCATTGTACTTTGGGGAATTAAGTTATTGGCATGGGTATCAATATAATTGTCATCCTCCATGGCTCTTCTACATACTGTTTGTTTGATACTATACTTACCACTAGAGTAATTATGATGATTAAGGGAAATCTAAGGTTTAAAGGGAGCTATTTGTTCTAGTTTATATGATATTGATGACCATACATATTGTCTAGCATACATATAACCTAACTCGAGGTTTGATATTACTATGTTCTCTCTTGGATTCCACCATCCAAAGTTATTAATGCATAAGATGACATGTAGTAATAATCCTTAAGATGGCATGTGCTACATTAATCAAAGAGATGGCATGTACTAAGGTCGACATTTTGGCAACAAATCCTTGTGGATATCTGGCATGAATACTACTACAGAATTACCATAAAAAAATTAAATACACAGTCTCAATCTAAAAAAAAAAATACAAGTCTCAATCTACTTGTGAGCATCCAGAACTACAATATTAGTCCATGCTTTTCATGGACTCTAGTGATCGCAGATCGCTAGAGCGTTGACTATGAATTAAACTGGTCTTTGACCAAATATTTTTCCTTCCCACAAAAATTTAACGAAAGTTTCTGCACCAAAATTTTAACCAAAGTTTTCAATTCTACCTCTTATTGCAAACTTCATTTTAACCAAAATTTTCATTTTAACAAAAGTTTTCAATTCTACTTTTTATTGAAAACTTCATGTATCACGAGACAATGTTATATGTGCAAAGTGTTTTTGTCATCCAAAGTGTGATAGTACGGTACCGAAATAACTTTAACTTTAACCAAAGTTTGATGTTTTGTCTATTAATTCATAGAAATAGAAACTTTAACCAAATTTCAATCTCCTTTTAATTCATTCATATAACCAAAGTTCAATCTCCTATTAATTCATATAAAATATAGGACGATCCTGTCAAGTGTTGAACCCTTAGTTAAACTGACAGGTGGGGTGAATCAGTTTAACACATTCATGGACTTTTAAAACTTTCCTTTAAACTTATTTACACCTTCATTTCATGATCAACTTAATATGTGACCAATCTTAATTTGTGAGTAGAAAGTATTAAGCAGATTAGATAATGTAACAACAGTCTTAATATGTGAGCAGCAAGTATTAAGCAGATTAGATATACCATATCAACACATAGACATCATGCACATAGACAACAGATATAAGTGGAAAACCATAAGGGAGAAAATCACATCTTATTATTGTTATGATGAAAAGGCAAGCTCCAACTCCCTCTCACCACCGATTTTTTGTAGGCTCCAACCTACAGGAGGCTCCCACCTCAATTCTGCAAGCTACAACTTGCAAGGAAGCTCCAAATCTCGTCTATTTTCTGTAGGCTACAAGCTACAGGAGGCTCCTACCTCAGCCAGCTACAACTGACATCTATCAAGCTACAACTTGATATGGAAGCACCAACTCCCATCGATTTTCTACAGGCTACAAATTAAAGGAGGCTCCTACCTCAGCTAGCTACAACTGACATCTATCAAGCTACAACTTGATATGGAAGCACCAACTTTCTTACATTACAATAAAATCATATGTTGATTTACCTGGATATCAGCTTTGTTCAGTTCCTTCTTCACTGTTGTCCACCAGCCTTCATATTTGCCTTATATCATCTGTAGATCTTCACAACTTCTCTATCTGCTCCTCTTTCTTCTTACCCTCTCTACCTCATTTCTTCATTCTATAACCTCCCTATGCATATCTATGTGATATAATTTATAGAGTTCACCTCATGACTGTTTGTATTCCACAGGGAATTCAAAGTGTACAACCATGACTCTTTGCCTTCTGCCTTCTCATTTCTTTGACTAGCTCATTCAGAGGAATATATCAATATGTACAAATATATGTTTTACATTGGAGTTTTGTTTGCCTATGGAGACTTTTCTTTGCATCACAAACAATATGAAATCAATTAAATAAATTACATTCACATTTTCAATTACATAAAACAAGTTCACTCAAACCTTTTTCTGGCCCTTGGCTTGCTGTGTGTTGGTCTTTTCTGTTGCTGTCATGTAACTGTTCTGCATATTCTTTGTTTACTGTAACTCTGCATTTTCACATTTTAGCCCAAATAATTTTAAATTCTCATCCATATAAAAATGCATTTCCATTAATTCCCAATCTTAGTTCACTTTCTGGGAAAATTTATAAACTCTGCATGCGGAAGCTTTAATTTCTTTTCTGCTTCAAGCCTATGGTTAAAACCATATATTAACCCTATTTTTAATGAGTACTCATAAGTGACTTCAAAACTCTTTCTTCGAAACCAAAAATGGATCTTTTGTCACTGCATACCAATCCAATATACAATTGCATCACGAGACAGTCCAATTTCCTGAAGGTGTAACCTTAGTAACAAAAAAATGCACTACATAATGGTTGGGGTTGGACCCACCAATTCATACAACTCCAACCAGATTTACGTTAAAACTCTTGTTATAATTAAAATTTGGAGTAAACCATGGTTACTAACATAAAGATTCGGTACCTCGTTAACTTTGGTTAATCACTTTAAAATATTTTTCCAGGCCCACATATATGTACCTTTGCGCTACAACTATCCGAGATTTGAGATATTAATTCAGGTTCTCTTATGGTTATAAAACCCACTATCAAAAACATACACGGAAGCATCTCTTTTTCCTTATTAAAAACCCTATGGTTATAAATCATAGGAACAACCTACTTTATAAAATGCGAATCAATGTAATTAAGAACCCAAATCTTATATCCAAGATTTATTCACGAATAGAGGAATTTTCATATAGCATTGTCATAATGTTTGGTTAACCACTCTCGCATTACCTCTGTAACACTCAACCTTATAATTTATATTAAATCTTGACTTCATATAGCACTCGGGCCGATCAAAAGTCTCTCCCATAACTCATGGGAGTTCACCTTAACAATTGAACTTATAACAAAGCCATCATGTAATTTGAAATCACTATTTCGAAAGTGCGCAAATATCAACCATATTACTTATGGCCCTAACTTAATTTTCGACCTTAATGTTAACAATCTTCAACATAAGGTTCCAGTCCCACACATATATAAATATATGTGATGACATTCCCCAAGATTGCACTCAACCTTTAGCCATATTAATATATGTTACGCCCTCCATTCCAATGTTAAGGATCATTATAAATAAACCCTTTCTTTTTTATTTAAGACCTCCGTGTATCATAATGCCTCAACATATATCAAACCACGAGTCTACAAACATATCTGGGTCCCACAACAACTTTCAACACGTACGTTGCATTAATGTTTACGCAACTTCAATTATGATCCCACGATCATTCTGTGCTCGTGCTCCAAACTTCAATTATGTGCCCATCCGATGAAAATCACATTTTTTATTGAACTGAACTTTAACTCGAAAAAATAATGCGAAATGGGTGGATTTGGAATACCACCTGGGCCACGTGTTGATCAATGGGCACTATTGCATTTTTTTACAGGAAAAACAGCTTACCATTTATTTCTTTTGCAAGACCGCTGGTTTCTTTGGTTCAAAACTTCCCTTACTGTTCTGACTTCAAGGTTCCATCATTCTTCTGTTCAACTCACATTAATTCTTCGTAAGTTAATTCCGCTCCGCCCTTTAACTTTGTACTCAACACATAGACGTCATGCACATAGATAACAGATATAAGTGGAAAACCATAAGGGAGAAAATCACATATTATTATTGTTGTGATTAAAAGGCAAGCTCCAACTCCCTCTCACCACTGATTTTTTGTAGGCTCCAACCTACAGTAGGCTCCAACCTACAGGAGGCTCCTACCTCAATTCTGCAAGCTACAACTTGCAAGGAAGCTCCAAATCCCATCTATTTTCTGCAGTCTACAACCTACAGGAGGCTCCTACCTATGCTAGCTACAACTGACATCTATCAAGCTACAAATTGATATGGAAGCACCAACTCCCATCGATTTTCTGTAGGCTACAACTTACAGGAGGCTCCTACCTCAGCTAGACACAACTGACATCTATCAAGCTACAACTTGATATGGAAGCACCAACTTTCTCACATTACAATAAAATCATATGCTGATTTACCTGGATATCAGCTTTGTTCAGTTCCTTCTTCACTGTTGTCCACCGGCCTTCATATTTGCCTTATATCATCTCTAGATCTTCACAGCTTCTCTATCTGCTCCTCTTTCTTCTTACCCTCTCTGCCTCATTTCTTCATTCTCTAACCTCCCTATGCATATCTATGTGATATAATTTATAGAGTTCACCTCATAACTATTTGTATTCCACAGGGAATTCAAAGTGTACAACCATGACTCTTTTCCTTCTGCCTTCTCATTTCTTTGACTAGCTCATTCAAAGGAATATATCAATATGTACAAATTTTTGTTTTATAGTGGAGTTTTGTTTACCTATGGAGACTTGTCTTTGCATCACAAAAAATATTAAATCAATTAAATAAATTACATTCACATTTTCAATTACATAAAACAAGTTCACTCAACCCTTTTTCTGGCCCTTTGCTTGTTGTCCATTTGTCTTTTCTGTTGCTGTCATGTAACTGTTCTGCATATTCTCTGTTTACTGTAACTTTGCATTTTCACATTTTAGCCCAAATAATTTTAAATTCTCATCCATATAAAAATGCATTTCCATTAATTCCCAATCTTAGTTCACTTTCTGGGCAAATTCATAAACTCTGCATGCGGAAGCTTTAATTTCTTTTCTGCTTCAAACCTATGGTTAAAACCATATATTGACCCTGTTTTTAATGAGTACTCATAAGTGACTTCAAAACTCTTTCTTCAAAACCCAAAATGAATCTTTTTTCACTGCATACCAATCCAATATACAATTGCATCATGCGGCAGTCCAATTTCCTGAAGGTGTAACCTTAGTAACAAACAATACACTACATAATGGTTGGGGTTGGACCCACCAATTCATACAACTCCAACCAGATTTATGTTAAAACTATTGTTATAATTCAACCTTGGAGTAAACCATGGTTACTAACATAAACATTCGGTACCTCATTAACTTTGGTTAATCACTTTAAAATATTTTTCTAGGCCCACATATATGTACCTTTGCACTACAACTATCTGAGATTTGAGATATTAATTCAGGTTCTCTTATGGTTATAAAACCCACTATCAAAAACATACACGGAAGCATCTCTTTTTCCTTAAAAACCCTGTGGTTATAAATCATAGGAACAACCTACTTTATAAAATGTGAACCATTGCAATTAAGAACCCAAATCTTATATCCAAGATTTATTCACGAATAGAGGCCTTTTCATATAGCATTGTCATAACGTTTGGTTAACCACTCTCGCATTACCTCTGTAACACTCAACCTTATAATTTATATTAAACCTCGACTTCATATAGCACTCAGGCCCATCAAAAGTCTCTCCCATAACTCATGGGAGTTCACCTTAACAATTGAACTTATAACAAAGCCATCATGTAATTTGAAATCACTATTTCGAAAGTGCGCAAATATCAACCATATTACTTATGACCCTAACTTCATTTTCGACCTTAATGTTAATGATCTTCAGCATAAGGTTCCGATCCCACACATATATAAATATATGTGATGACATTCCCCAAGATTGCACTCAACCTTTAGCCATATTAATATATGTTACGCCCTTCATTCCAATGTTAAGGATCATTATAAATAAAGCCGTCCTTTTTTATTTAAGACCTAGGTGTATCATAATGCCTCAACATATATCAAACTACGAGTCTGCAAACATATCTATGTCCCACAACAACTTTCAACATGTACGTTGAATTAACGTTTACGCAACTTCAATTATGATCCCACGATCATTCTGTGCTTGCGCTCCAAACTTCAATTATGTGCCCATCTGACAGCAATCACATTTTTTATTGAACTGACCTTTAGCTCAAAAAAATAATGCGAAATGGGTGGATTTGGAATACCACCTGGGCCATGTTTTGATCAATGGGCACTATCGCATTTTTTTTAGGAAAAACAGCTTACCATTTATTTCTTTTGCGAGACCGCTGGTTTCTTTGGTTCAAAACCGCCCTTACTATTCTGACTTCAAGGTTCCATCATTCTACTGTTCAACTCACATCAATTCTTTCTTAAGTTAATTCCGCTCCGCCCTTTAACTTCGTACTCAACAACACCATTTCTTCTTCCTGTCGGTTTTTAACTCCGCACAAGTAATTCATGGTTTCGTCTCTCTTGTATTACTTCCGCATCATTGAAATTACATTTGACTTCATGAATTCAATTCATCATCGATTTATAATGTTGCACAGTCGAATCTCCAATCGATTGCATACATTCTTATTGAAACCTTCATACGGGACTTAAGGTGCATTCAACATTCAAACAGGTTAGAATAAACCCTAATCTTAACCAGCGCATGGATGATTTCTATCTCCAATTTTTTTTTCTCTACGCCTTCGACTACCTACAAATGGGATTTTGAACTTCACTCTTACTGCTTTGTACATGCACAAACTCTGAATTTGATTTTAATCATTACAGTATTCTTTCTATTAATAGGTTATTCAACCTCTTCAGTGTTTGTGATTTGCAGTTTTTATCATTCGGCTATCAAAACCCAATGTTACTTCAAGGCCCAATCCAGCTATATGGTATTTTCACAATCAAATATTGAATACCTCCCAACATTCCACTCTTCATAATATGTTAAGGCGCTTTTATACTTCAATCAAAGTCTAAGCATTGAATTACTAAATCAATGCCATACAAACTCAAATAATGAATAATTGCTCAATAATACCAATCAACCAGAGTTCAGATTCTCAAAATCAATTCATATGAAAACTCTATAATTCATAAATAAAACCCTTGTATTAAAATAGTAATTACATGGAAAAATTTCTCTCGGGCCTGGTTTTCAACTCACTTGCTCTTCTTCCTCACTCCTCTATCTCTCCAGCTTTGCATCTCTTTTGCTCTCTGCTTCACGTCTAATGTTCTCCTTGCCTCTCTTTTGCTATCTCTCGGCTTCTTTGCTGCCTCTACTACCTCTGTATTCCTTGTCTGTCTTTGCTACCTTTGCTGCTTTTGTTTCTTGTCTAATGCTGCTCCTTGCTTCTCTTTTGCTATCTCTGTTGTTTCTTCTTTGCTCTTTTTCCCTAGTGATAGTTCAAGTGCTACTCCTGTCTTCTCCTTTGCCATCAATGACAATATTTCCAACAGTCTCCCCCTATGGCATTGATGGAAATACTACACCAATACTCCAATACTTCCTTTAGGACTTCCTCCCCCTTTCATTCTGAAAGGTGTGTTTTGTCTTCCTTTGCCTATCTTATTTTTCTTGCTTTTCCTCCCCCTTTGACATCAATGGAAAAGAGTTGCACATTTCCTAGTGTGCTTTCAGTCTCTTCATTTCCTCTCTCTGAGTTGTGTTTAGGCCTTCTTCTTCTGACTTTGTACCATGCTACTCCAAACTGGTGTACAAGAGTTGTCGAGAGAACACTTTTGAGAATTATTGAACTTGTATATACATAGTAAGTTGATACCATCCCAAAGCACAGACTCCTTGCACTTTTATAGAGTGTAGGTGATGATAGAACAACCATATATAATCAAACTTATATAATTAGAGATGCATCATTGGATCAATACGTAAAGATTATGAATGCGCCATGTGACATATCAAGTTTGCTTCAACTATACTTCAGTATATATTATAAACTTCATCTACGATGCATAACTATTGAGGAAGGTTGTAGATGGAGTAAGTATTTTTCTGCAATACACATCTATAGTACCCATATGTTCAAATATGATGATGCCAATATATCTTTTGTGGTTGTGGTTCACCTGTACTGCCTATTGTTGGTGAAATGTGCTAGATTGCTGACAGGGATATTATACTTAAATAGCTGAAAGGTCCTTGTTACTGATGTGATCAATGGATCAACCCAGAGCTTACAAATTTTTGTGAGATTAGATGATATATTTCAATCTAAGAGACCAAATTACTTTACTACTTGTACAATTTACTTTCAAAACAAACCCTTGAGGCTAGATACATTCAGTGTATTAGTCAGTCTCTCTTATCAATCATGCAATTTCGTTTATGACATAAGGAGGTGTGTATGTCAATGATCAATCTCTCTTTAAAGGTGAATTAATCATAACTAGTCCTTCATACTTCATATACATTAACTGTTCTATCATGATGATTTTCTAACAAAAAATTATTCAAGTTGTTTAATTGATATCTCATCCAACAGACTTTACACAGTTTTAAGAATGATATTAAGAAAGAGGCCTTGAAGATATATCTGTACTGACTTGAGGAAGGCATGCAGTATATCTAGAAATAGATAATTCTCAATGTACTACTTCAAGTGTAAACAAGATAATGATTCTTTTTCCCTTTCATGCTAAATGCAGATAAAGCTAGGATACTACCTTGATGTACTCTTGCCATAATACTTTGATCCTGAGGACCTGTACCATACTGTTGCTCCACTGATAACACTTGGTATTCTATTGATAGGCATGTTGCTTATACCTAAATACCAATTGATACTACTTTGATAAACCATGCAGAGATTTCACTTCAACTTGCACATGAACCCATAGTTAAGACGACCTTCATAGTTTCTCCTATTGAGCTCTCCACTGTTCTCAAGAACAATCATCAACATACTGAATCTGATCTTGGCATTATTAATATTTTTCTTATTCTGTCATTCTAGTTTAAAATAATGTCACTGCATTTTCCTTTCTAGGACTGCTCCAGAATCATTTTTTCCTTAATGTGCTGATGTCTTCTTAGCTTACATGTTCATGGCTGATGTTCTCTCTACCATCATGGCTGCTTGTTGCCTTCTCTTCTTCCATCAATCTGTTAGCTATTGAATGCTTCAAATAATCTTCTTCCTCCGTAGTTATCTGTTAGAGAAATTTTCCTTTCCCTTCTTGATCTTATAGCTGTTCTCATTTCAAGGAGCTCTTCTTAGACTACTTTTGTGGGGACTATTTATGAACTGCTCTCCCCATGGGATCTTTCTTCATATCTATCACTGGTTGGATATTTGTGTTGCTTCCTAGAGTAGCTACCCCTGAGAGTATGATGGATTCATTATGTTATTGAGGTAACAGGCTCCCCCTTTCTGTTTTCCTTCCATACTTTATTGGGGTTCTTCATAATGACTGCACTTCTTTTTGATTTATAGTTTTTTTTTACTTGATTAGATTCCATTATCTGTCTAGAGTTCTTTAAAGTATATCGCAGTTTACAATATTTTGCTTTGTGACCAAGCTTGAAGCATACATAACATCTTATTTTACCAAGGTACATTTGAGCTGAAGTATAATATTTTGTTCCCCCTTTTTAACATAATTTACATTCAACAGATTTATGTCCAATTTCATTGCATGCATAACAGTAGCCATGGAAATGATTTTTGTACCTGTTGAAAGATTGTATTTTCCATTTGATTTCTTGAGGGGTTCTTCTCATTTTCGACATCCTTTGCTGGTTGGATTGGACTTGCTTTGTCTTACAATATGGTGCAATATTTCCAGGTTTGTGGCAGGAAAAACAAGTGATACTTCCCATAGGAGGAAAGAACCTTCTTTGACATCTTACAAATTTATTCAATTCCTATTCAAGAGTGTATGAGCCTTTTTCAGCTGACTGTTTCATCCTCTCATTCTCTGTCCTTTCATGTTGTTGCTTGTTTCTGTTTGTTTCTTTACAAATCATGTTCTTGCTGGCTTCTACTTCTGTAGGAATCTTCTGAGTTGCTTCATTATCCTTTACAACTTTTACAAAAATGATATTCCTATGATCTTCTACCTTGGACTTACTAGTTTCTCCTTCATAGCCTATCCCAGTCTTTATGATAGGATACCTTTGAGCATTTAGAATTTTGTCCAACTGTCCAGAGCTTTTCATTTGAGGAGTATTCATTAATAATTCTCTTTGGGATTTTTCTAGTTTCTTTCTCAGGCACACTAATTCTTCTTCCAATCTCCCACATTCCTAACTTTTCTCTCTCATTTGTTGCAGCAGAGTGTCTTCTACTTTCCTTGCTTCTTCAAGTTGTGTCTTCAAGCCAAAAATTTCTTTCTTATCTTCATATTCTCTCTCATCACATATTTGCACCAATGTCTTAAGGTCTTTGTTTTCATTCGTCAATATTTCTATTTCAGTCAAGGCAATGTTAAGTTTGGGTTTTTCTTTCACTATAATTTATTCATGGAACTTACTTCCATTCACACTAGCAGGTACCTCATTTGATTGAACATTTTCATGTTGACATGAATTTTTCTTCTTCTTGATTCTGTTCTCCTTCTTGACAATGCAGCCACTAGAGTCTCCTTCATGCATGAAATGCAATCTATCCCAGATTTCCTTTGCAGAGGTTAAATCCATAATTAACTCAAGATCCTTGTTATGAAGAGTGTTATATATCACACATTTTTCCTTGGCATTCCACTGTTGTTCTTGCACCGAGGGAGAGTCTGTGCAGTAACCATCACATAAAAGTTTCCATACCTCAGGTTCATAAGCCATTAAATCTGTTTTAACCTTATATGTCCATTCCAGAATTTTTTTTTTATTTAACACATATACATTTTGATAGTCCATGACTCAACCAGATCTCCTTCAAGCTATTAGGCTTACACCAAAGGAACCGACTCTAATACCAATTGTTTAACCCTTAGTTAAACTGAGAGGAGGGGATGAATCAGTTTAACACATTCATGGACTTTTAAAACTTTCCTTTAAACTTATTTACACCTTCATTTCATGATCAACTTAATATGTGAGCAATCTTAATTTGTGAGTAGCAAGTATTAAGCAGATTAGATAATGTGACAACAATATTAATATGTGATCAGCAAGTATTAAGTATATTAGATATACCATATCAACACATAGACATCATGCACATAGAGAGCAGATATAAGTGGAAACCCATAAGGGAGAAAACCACATCTTATTATTGTTTTGATGTAAATGCAAGCTCCAACTCCCTCTCACCACTGATTTTCTGTAGGCTCCAACCTATAGGAGGCTCCTACCTCAATTCTGCAAGCTACAACTTGCAAGGAAGATCCAACTCACATATATTTTCTGCAGGCTACAACCTACAAGAGGCTCCTACCTCTACCAGCTACAACTAACATCTATCAAGCGACAAATTGATATGGAAGCACCAAATCCCATCAATTTTCTGCAGGCTACAACCTACAAAAGGCTCCTACCTTAGCCAGCTACAACTGACATCTATCAAGCTACAAATTGATATTGAAGCACAAACTTCCTTACATTAAAATAAAATCATATGCTGATTTACCTGGATATCAGATATGTTTAGTTCCTTCTTCACTGCTATCCACCAGACTTCATATCTGCCTTATATCATCTCTGGATCTTCACAGCTTCTCTATCTGCTCCTCCTTCTTCTTACCCTCTCTGCCTCATTTCTTCATTATCTAACCTTTCTATGCATATCTATGTGATATCATTTATAGAGTTCACCTCATGACTGTTTGTATTCGATAGGGAATTCGAAGTGTACAACCATGACTCTTTGCCTTCTACCTTCTCATTTCTTTGACTAGGTCATTCAGAGGAATATAGCAATATGTACAAATTTTTGTTTTACAATGGAGTTTTGTTTGCCTATGGAGACTTGCCTTTACATCACAAACAATATGAAATCAAGTAAAAAAATTACATTTACATTTTCCAGTTACATAAAACAAGTTCACTCAACCCTTTTTCCGACCCTTGGCTTGCTATGCGTTTGTCTTTTCTGCTGCTGTCATGTAACTATTCTGCATATTCTCTATTTACTGTAACTATGCATTTTCACATTTTAGCCCAAATAATTTAAAGTCTCATGCATATAAAAATGCATTTCGATTAATGCCCAATATTAGTTCACTTTCGGGGCAAATTCTTAAACTCTGCATGCGGAAGCTTTAATTTCTTTTCTGCTTCAAACCTATGGTTAAAACCATATGTTAACCCTGTTTTTAATGATTACTCATAAGTGACTTCAAAACTCTTGCTTCGAAACCCAAAATGAATCTTTTGTCACTACATACAAATCCAATATACAATTGCATCATGTGACAACCCAATTTCCTAAAGGTGTAACCTTAGTAACAAAACAATGCACTATATAATGGTTGGGGTTAGACCCACCAATTCATACAACTCCAACCAGATTTAAATTGAAACTCTTGTTATAATTCAACCTTGGAGTAAACCATGGTTACTAACATAAACATTTGGTACCTCGTTAACTTCAGTTAATCACTTTAAAATATTTTTCCAGGCCCACATATATGTACATTTGCGCTACAGCTATTTGAGATTTGAGATATTAATGCAGGTTCTCTTATGGTTATAAAACCCACTATCACAAACATACACGGAAGCATCTCTTTTTCCTTGAAAACCATGTGGTTATAATTCATAGGAATAACCTACTTTATAAAATGTGAATCAATGCAATTAAGAACCCAAATCTTATATCCAAGATTTATTCATGAGTAGAGGCCTTTTCATATAGCATTGTCATAACCTTTGGTTAACCACTCTTGCATTACCTCTGTAACACTCAACCTTATAATTTATATTAAACCCCGACTTCATATAGCACTCGAGCCCATCAAAAGCCTCGCCCATAACTCATGGGAGTTCACCTTAACAATTGAACTTATAACAAAATCCATATGTAATTTGAAATCACTATTTCGAAAGTGCGCAAATATCAACCATATTACTTATGGCCCTAACTTAATTTTCGACCTTAATGTTAACGATCTTCAACATAAGGTTATGGTCCCACACATATATAAATATATGTGATGGCGTTCCCCAAGATTGCGCTCACCCATTAGCCATATTAATATATGTTACGCCCTCCATTCCAATGTTAAGGATCATTATAAATAAACCCTTTATTTTTTATTTAAGACCTCTGTGTATCATAACGCCTCAACATATATCATACCACGAGTCCGCAAACATATATGGGTCCCACAACAACTTTCAACATGTACCTTGCATTAACGTTTATGCAACTTCAATTATGATCCCATGATCATTCTATGCTCGTGCTCCAAACTTCAATTATGTGCCCATTCGACGACAATTACATTTTTTATTGAACCAAAATTTAAATCGAAAAAATAATGCAAAATGGGTGGATTTGGAATACCACCTGGGCCACATGTCAATCAATGGGCACTATCGCATTTTTTTCTGGAAAACAGCTTACCATTTATTTCTTTTGCGAGACCGCTGGTTTCTTTGGTTCAAAACTGCCCTTACTGTTCCGACTGCAAGGCTCCGTCATTCTACTGTTCAACTCACATCAATTCTTCACAAGTTAATTCTACTCTGTCCTTCAACTTCATACTCAGCAACGCCATTTCTTCTTCCTATCGGTTTTTTAACTCTGCACAAGTAATTCATGGTTCCGTCTCTCTTGTATTACTTCCACATCATTGAAATTACATTCAACTTCATGAATTCACTTCATCATCGATTTATAATGCTGCACAATCGAATCTCCAATCGATTGCCTACATTCTTATTGAAAACTTCATACGGGACTTAAGGCGCATTCAACATTCAAACAGGTTAGAATAAACCCCAATCTTAACCAACGCATGGATGATTTCTATCTCAAATTTTTTTTGCTCTCTGCCTTCGACTACATGAAAATGGGATTTCAACCTTCACTCTTACTTCTCTGTACATGCACAAACTCTGAATTTGATTTTAATCATTACAGTATTATTTCTATTAACAGGTTATTCAACCTCTTTGGCATTTGTGATTTGTAGTTTTTATCATTCGGCTATCAAAACCCAATGTTACTTCAAGACCCAATCTAGCTATATGGTATTTCCACAATGAAATGTTTAATACCTCCCCGCATTCCACTCTTCATAATATGTTGAGGCGCTTTTATACTTCAATCAAAGTCTATGCATTGAATTACTAAATCAATGCCATACAAACTCAAATAATGAATAATTTCTCAATAATACCAATCAACCAGAGTTCAGATTCTCAAAATAAATTCATCTGCAAACTCTATAATTCATAAATAAAACCCCTGTATTGAAACAATAATTACATGGAAAAATTTCTCTCGGGCCTGGTTTTCAATTCGTTGGCCCTTCTTCCTCACTCCTCTGTCTCTCCAGCTTTGCAGCTCTTTTTCTCTCTGCTTCACATCTAATGTTCTCCTTGCCTCTATTTCACTATCTCTATGCTTCTTTGTTGCCTTTGCTACCTCTCTGCTCCTTGTCTGTCTTTGTTTCCTTTGCTGCCTCGGTTTCTTATCTAATGCTGCTCCTTGCTTCTCTTTTGCTATCTCTATTGTTTCTTCTTTGCTCTTTTGCCTTAGTGATAGTTCAGGTGCTACTCCTGTCTTCTCCTTTGCCATCAATGACAATATTTCCAACATCAAGTGTAGAGAACATCTCCTGCATGTTTTCCTCATGCTATCTCTTATGGGTTGCATTTTTTCCTCCTACCATGTTGGTGGTGGCTCTTTGACACCCCATATGCCATGGAAAATGGCACAAGTGAACTCTAAAGGGCTTTGAGATTGATTACTGAAGCCCATATTACTGAATCATTGTTGATTAGAAGCTCTTGAGTTTAAATCATCAAATATTATTGAATCATTTTTGATTGGAAGCTCTTCAGGTTAAATCATCACATTAAATAACTGTTTATCAGACCTGAGCTATCGAAACTTTCTTCATAAATGTCTTCAACTTGCTTTGTGAATGTGAACTATTCAAAGGGATTGATTATTGCAATGGTGTTTATTGGACCTCCATCCTGCATCACAATATGCTACCAGAGATATCAAACTTCCATTGCAAAGGTAGGAAAATAAAAGAAAATAGAGGGATATCGTTCAAAGGGATTGATTACTGAAATGTTGTTTATTGGACATCCATCCTACATCATAATATGCTACTAGACATATCCACAATATTCTACCAAAGATATCAAACTTCCATTGCAAAGGTAAGCAAATTAAAGCAAATAGAGAGATATATTATTGCATACTTTTTTTCTCTTATTTTTTTGTATGTACATTCTTTGGGCTTAGATGAGAGATGAGATTAGATCATGTTAGATCATGGAGGGTAGGAAAACAAAAAAATTGGCATAGGAATACAAATAAACTTAAACTGATATATCTATACAGAGATATCAAAATTCCATTGCAAAGGTAAGAAAATAAAAGAAAATAGAGAGATATCGTTCAAAGGGATTGATTACTCAAATGTTGTTTATTGGACCTCCATCCTACATCACAATATGCTACCAGATATATCCACAATATGCTACCAGAGATATATGCATGTAGATCATTGTTGCTGTAATTGACCTCCATCCTGCATTCACGGATGTTGTAATTGTTATATACGTGTTCTATTGTAATTGTTATATATACGTCCATGTCGAGAAGGTTACTACACATAACCCTGCAGATAAAGAAATAGCCCCAGAGAAGAAGGTAATCAAACAAACTGAAGCTGAGATGAGAGAAAACGCTGCCAGGGTTGAACACAAAGCTGGAAAATAAGTGGCCAATAGTGGTGGTGGTACACACCACCATGGTGATGGCAATATTGGTGGTGGTACTGGTTATACGAACCTTGGTACTCCTGGAACTGGTTGCACTGGTACAGATTACCTGTGACAATCTAAAAAAGGAAGCAAAGAATAGGATTGAATGGATAGAGCATGATGCATAAAGCCCAGCTTGTCTGTTAATGGTGGTTATCGTATGTGTGTAGATTGTTAAAGGCTATGGAGCCAGTCTACTTAATCGTACAATAAAATGTGAATGAATTAGGTTTTTTCCTTACGTCTGGTTTCGGTCATCCTGATATAATTCGATTCTACATGGTTGGCTGTTGTTACCGCCCTTTTTGGCAGTTTAGTGATTTACCGTAATGTCTTCCATATAGTGTAGAGTCATAATTTATAATTTTTTGGATGAAATATAAACGGATCCCTATGAAATATATTATGTGAGAACTACAGATTTTGTGAAACTCCTTGATTTTGTTGGGTATCCTTGAAAAGGAAAAAATGATGGAGAGTGAAATCTCAAAAGCTTTTCATATTCTTTCTTTTGAATTGTATTGTAGAAATTGTTTCTTACTTTTAATTGCATTGTAACACCTACTTCTACAAACACTTGCCATGGTAAATACATATCTATATATAAAAAAATTGATTTTAATCCTAGATCTAATTAACATTACTGTTAAAGGTTACATGTTGCATCCCGTCCTCTTGCGGCATGTTATTTTAGTAAGATCTAATTAACATCTAATTAACAGTATTAACCCTTACCTAATTCTACGTGGCATCCCGTCCTCTCGCAAAATGTTATTTTAGTAAGATTTATTGCGCTGGATGCTAATTGTATAGGGGATTGACTTGGTGAATTAAATTATTGGCATGAGAATGCCTCATCTACATATTGCTTTTTTGATTCCTCACGCAGCATGCTTGTAACGTCTAACCATGTTAAATGTTAACAAACTTACCATTATAAAATAATAAGGATAAAAAAAAAATCATTTGCATCATAGCATTTAACTCTATTAACATTATTCCTCGTGACATACCTTTTTTCTAATCACTATACCTTTTTCCTAATCATAAATCTTAAATATGTAATGATTAGCTACCGAATAACAAGCATTGTAATCTTATACAATCAGCATTATAATTTTTGGGTTCCTTGGTTTGGAAACCCGTCTACACATGGAGTATTATTACCCTCAATATGGCATTCTTATTCACTCTTTATCTTTGGGTTCCTTGGTTTGCAAACCTATGTACACATGGAGTACTACTACCCTCAACATGACAAGCTTATTTGCTCTTTATTTTAAGTACTATGCGGCCTGTGTACACATGGAGTATTATTACCCTCAACATGACATACTTATTCACTCTTTATTTTAAGAACTATGCCGAACAGACTTAATTCGAATCATATCTAGATATGATTTAATTTGTACAATGTAATAGTTTGGTGATTATCAATAATTTGATTTATGGTTTGGATAACCTATCAACTGGCTGCAACTGATTTCCTAAGGCGAAATATTTCGTTGTACCATTTGATTTGATTTTTTAAAGGTTAAGACTTTCTCGTGCATTAATTGGTTGGCACTCATGAGGCTAATCATTAGTTTGACATGTGGGAAAATCTCTACCCTAAGTTGTTGATGAGCCAACGGTTGTAAAGGAGTTAACATGTGGGAAAATCTCTTCCCTAACTTGTTGACGATCCAACGTTTGTAAAGGAGTTAAAGTAGTTAGGGGTGGTTCCAACGGTTGTAAAGGATTTAAAGGAGTTAAAGGCGATTAGGCTGAGACCCTACCCCCAAAACCCTAACCACTTTATCATTCCGCCTATGTGCTCCCTCGTGCTCTGCAGTTTTTGTCAAGGTTCATGTGTCACTCTGTGGTTCTTCCGCAAGGAAAGGAGGTATTATCCCTTGCCCTTCCCTATGTTCCTCCGACAATGCCTTCCTTCATTCGCTATACTTCATCGTGCTCGCACAACATTTTCTTTTCGGTGCTTAGAGCGATTCACTGGTTGTTTTCAGTGGTTACGACTTGGTTGTGTCTGCTCACTAACTATGATGGTGATCCTAAGTGTTTTTTTCCAATCTACGGCTTTTCAGATCAAATATGATTGCCCGAATTTGACCAGGCTGACCCAAGTAATGCTTCATTTCTACACTGAGAAATTGGAAGAACTCTTAATATTTTATGTAAATCTCATCCTTACAGTTTTAAAATTTGTTTTTTTCCTCCCCGGGGTTTTTGTTTCGATCTTAATATTCTTTTTGAGAGGTAACTTTCTTTTAAACTTCCTTGCCTCAACATTACTTTTATTAGAATAACCTACTGTGTCGCTCTAATATGGCATTTATCACCATTTATTATTTGTGTTTTGGCAGGTATCGGTCTCCAAACCCTACCTTGTTAAAGTTCTGAGAGCAAAGGAAACAACCAAACTGTGATATGCTTCGCTGTGTGTGTATAGGTACCCCAACTCCTCTTGTTATCTCTACCAAGATGTTCTCAGAATTTTTCATATTTAATATGCCTATGTTTGAAAGGCTCTGATAGTCTTGATTTTGTGCTATAGATGTAATAGATTATGGTGATAGTTTTAGCCCGCCTAGGCTCTCTCAGATCATTGTCTTTATAATTTTTGCTTATGTTTTGGAATGCAGGGTTTCTAGATCCATACTGGTCCTTAGATGACATCACATCTATTTGTTATAAATTGTACCAATTTTTCTTTATATTTTGGCCTTTTATTGTTCAAAAATAATTGGCTATTTAGACTTTGTCTTCAATTATGAAATTTATTAATTTCAGACCTATGCCGCAAACTTGTGTTTTTCGCCTTGCATGTGGATTCTGTTTGTTCATCTTACATTGCAACTGTAATTAAGTTCTAATGTCACCCCACGAAGGGCAATGCATAGTTTTTATGTCTATTTTGGAATCTATGATGGTGCACACAAATTTCGGTATTCTGTGTAATTTGGTTTTGATTACTATATATATATATATATATACGGTATTAGCTTAAAATCTTCCCAAAATTTATATTACGGTTTACATAATGATGGTTTCTTTCCAAACTGTTCTTTTAGGAAAGTTTCTTTGTTCTAGATAAGATTTATTTATCCATAGAGTTCTATCCTTTTTCTATCATGATGGGTATTTGATGCAGTGAATTAAATTTATTCTGTTATCTTTCCTTCTATACTGAAATATTATTATTTCTACAGTTCAACTTTTAAATTCAATATTTTCCTTATTTCTTTGTTTTTAAATAAGTTGTTCCCCCAGATGTCCGGACCATATTTAAATGACAAAGGGGCTTCCCCTCAACCATTATTCCATGTATTTATCCCTCTTAAGGGCAGATTGTTTGCCTGGGGTTTACTCTAGATGGACTAATTGTCTTGTCAAATCGTTTCTTTTTGTCTTTACAGGTTATTCAAATTTAATCATTTTAGACTACCTTCTGCATCTAATATGTATAGTTTCCGGACTAGAACAATTCATTCTTGTTCTAGGGAGTTTTTCACAATTAATAGAAATGAAATATTCCACCCTAACTCAACCAATCCTATTAAACAATCCCCATTGATAATATTTTAATTATGCACCAATATCCAAACTAACTCAATATTTTGTTATAAATAGAAAGGTTTTTCCTTTCATTCACTACCTTTTGTTTCCTAAAGATTTCTCTGGATCTATATTTTTGGTTTGACTTTGATCCTCCATCATTATCATATTTTTCTACCATTTTTCTTGTCAGCTCACATTGAGTTCCATTTTTGTCTGGGTTTTCTATAGCATCAATAGAGCAAGATCTTAGATCTGAAGCACTGAGGACATACAAGAACCCATCCCATTGATGGGGATTGGTAACATATTTCTATGTTCCCTTCCTAGGTGTCATAAATAAAAAATTCTTTAAAAGATATTCTTGTCTTGTGTGTTGGATGCATGGAGAAACTCTTGCTTTTATTTGTTGTTTAATGTCTTTAACTACATAGATATGGATTTTGTAGCATTTATCTTGGTCCACTAACTACATATCTAAGGAAATTAGCAGCCATATATGATGTTAGGGTTCTTTTTTATGCACAGCTAAAGTGAGATTTTTTCGTACGCTTGCAATTATAATTCACACTAACAACTAGCGACTCCACAAGGGTTTATAATTACAACCATTGTCGTTTTTCAGATCCCTGCATGACCAACTGCTTCAACCCTTAGGGTTTTTCTTTAGCTTCTTGTTTTTCCTTTATTTATGTTGTTTTTAACCTTTAAAACACTAAAACAATAAAAATTATAACTTTCGTGTGTTTATGGGCCTATTGCGCAGGTGACAGGTATCAGCCACAGCCGAGACGACACTTTTTTCTGAAACCTCCTCCCGAGATGGCTGGAAGTGGAGGTCACACTTTTTGGGCCAAAACCTATGACCTCAGCTCTCAGGTAGTGGAAAAATGCCAACAAAATGCGACCTCAGCGGAAAACAGGTCAGAACCGGTGACCTATCCTTTTTCCGGGATTTTTTCTTTGATTTTTCTAGGTTTGTCTAGGCTACTGTTTAGGGTTGTCTGACATCCCTCTCCACCAATATTGGACTTGTAATTTCTCTATTTTACTCATCGAAGTAGGAACCAAGCCCCTTAAGGCTTCAGTACGCTTCCACCTTTTTAGGAGGAGTTTAGCTGAAGCAGGTCGTCTGAGATTTCAGTGTATTAAACCATTTTTTAGATTTGATCCTGTATCTTCAGATATTTTTAATATTTTTTTATTCATCCATACAAAACATCTCTTTTCAGTCTCGTTTGGTCCTCCTCTAGGGTCCCCTCTGTTTCCCTTCAGGTTGTAGCCTTCCGCCACCTCCTTTACAACACTTTTCCCTTTGGCTTTTTGTGGTTTTTCTGCACCTATTTCCAGTAGATCTAACCTTTAGATCCATGTCTCTCCCTAATTTAGATCCATTGGCCATTTTTTGTGTGTTTTGACTATATTTCGCCCACCCATAGACTAGTTGTTGGGAAGCCCGCCTCCTCGGGTTTAAATTGATGCATCATTAGCTGTTTATTTTCTGTCATATTTCAGTTTACCTCACTGTTATTTTCATATTTATTTACAATTATACAACAATTTTTTTCTTTTTTCTCTACACACGTTTGGGTTTAATTAAAATTAACACACTTATCACATACACGCACACCTTAAGTGAAGAGCGCTTGGTTTACACCACCAGGCCAATACTATAACATTGTAATCAATTCATCCCGCACCTCCCTACCCTTGTTTCGACATTGTAATCGTTTGATCCTGCACATTCTTTCCCTTTTTGGTATCTATTCCTTCTATGATCCATGTCTGTTTTTCCATCATTGCACCCCAAAGGCATTTATCTCGAAGACTTCTTGGCCTTCATCCTCATTTTTTGGTAGGAATACTTACTCCTCCACGTAAGGTTCGAGTTCATCCTCCACTGAGTCCCCATTCTGACTCTACTTTTGGTTCATCGAGTTTGCCTTTTGGTTCTATCCCCAGTTCTCCTCCTGTAACCTTCACCATGTCTAGTTCAGGACCTAACGTTGGTGGTAGCCCTGACCCTAATGCTGTGAATACTACTAGTGGGACCGCAACATGAACTATCTCGGCTGCTCCATTGCTACCTTATATGGCAGGCCTCAGTCTTCCCGATTTTAACCAAATTATAAATGACCCCATACACCATGATCCTTGCTAGCCTGCTATGCCAACCAAACTCCCTTCCGACATCCCCAAGTTTAAAGGTCTTGCTGGAGAATATCCTACAAACCATGTTAGATCTTTCCACATGTGGTGTTCGTCTGACTCCATCACCGATGACTCTATCTGTCTTTGATTCTTCCAGCGTACACTTACTGGAGAAGCTTCTAAGTGGTATGTTGACCATGCCTCCTCCTCTCATACTACTTTTGTGATTCTTTCCAGGGCTTTTCTTCCTTAATTCTAACTTCCCCTTCGCTATGACACTAGGACCGAATGTTTGACCTCTTTCCATCAATCGTCTACGACCCACCTATCTGATCATGTCTAGGAATGTTAGAGAAGAAAGAGCCTATATCGAACCCATTCCTTCGAAGACCATGTCTACATGGACTAGTTTCTCAGATCCCTCTTGCCTACTATTGGCAAAGATGTCGCATCTCATTTCCCTTAGACTGAAGAAGTCACTCTCTATATTGCGCTGAAATATTAGCTGATCTATGCACAGTCTGGTTATGTTTATACCATATTACTTGATCTCCCCAGACCCAGTGGTGCGAATGCATCGGGGGGCATCCCATGCCGTTGATGGTATCGTTTGAGTCATTTCTCATCCGTACACTAATACTCCCATGGATTATCATTTCCCTCAGGGAGGGGCGAGTTCCTCCAACACTTTTCACCCTCCTGGTAGCATGTATCTAGGATACATCATGCCTCCTCCTTTTGTGCAACCTGTTTACTATAATGTTTCCCAACCTCCTTATTATCTGTATTCACAGCCTGGTGCTCCATCTCCTCCAACATTATCACCTCAACCTCCCTCTCCTTCTCAACCTCCGCAACAATAGCCACCAGCCCCCCAAGGTCAGGTATATGCACAGCAGGGTGTGAATAATCCTCCTACTTCCAAAAAGAAAAGGAAAGGAAACAAAAACCAATATACCCCAGGCAATCCAAGACCCAATCCCCAATGGAATACACCTAACACTGCTAACCAACAACAGGGCATTCAACCCAAGCAAGACAGGCATGTTCGCATGAACAAACCTTGTTCTTGTTGTGGTGTCTATGGTCACTACACCCACGATTGTCCTCTTTTACCTCAGATGTGGCATATGTGGGAAGCTCAAGTAGCATCCCGAGGATAGCAACTCTCCCCTTTGGTTCCTCCCCATGCTACACCTATTCAGCTATTAGTGTTTACCCATCCTTTCCCCCAGCAAGGATTCGTGGCTACCGAACACCCTGAAGTTCAGGAGGCCACTCAACCTCCTCCATCTAGTACCTCTGATTACCAGATTCTCATGATGAACTTTGACCAACCCATTACCGTTGACCTCAACCTTTAGACTCAGTCTCGTCAGTAAAATAAGCATCCCGCTACGTCTGCCCCTAAGCCCCCTTCTTCAGGTTCCATAGAGCTTTTTTGACAACCAATGGTCCTGTATTGATCCCTCAGCCTAAGACAGAGGTTCATACCAAGATCCCCAAGGGACCGTTACATATAAAAGTTGCTTCTGGTAAAGCTTCCCATTAATATAGTATAGTAGATGATTTGATGCAATCCCCTACTACCATCTCAACACTGGAACTCCTCCAGTCGTGCCCTTCACAATGAAAATATCTAGTAACCTCCATGGGTGTTGTGGATCCTTCAGATGATTGTTTGATCATCTTCGATGTTGACTAGTCAGAACATCCCCCCCTTCTTGCTTCCATCGTCTTCCAAATCCATATCAAGATCCAGAATACCAACGTCTCCTGTTGTGTCATTGACGAGGGGGCATCCACTTGTGTGATGTCTGCTTCGGTTTGGAAGCAACTCGGATCTCCAGAGTGGGCCCCTTCCTCTATCACCCTTCGAGCATGGGATGACCACTCTTCCCAGTCCGTAGGCCTGTTTCACAATTGTCCTATTACTCTTACGAGAAATACTATTTTTGTTGTTGTAGAAGGCATAGATTCCCCGTTAGATTACAAAATTCTATTGGGTCGTAGCTACACTTATGTGATGTCTGTTGTCCCATCTATGGTTCACCATAAGAAGTTCTTTCCTCAGAATGGAAAGATTGTCACCATCGACTAGTTGACATATTATGAACTGAAGTCTGAGACCTCCCCTGAGTCCATCATCTATTCGGTGGCCAATAAACAAATAGTCGACCCTTTGTCTAGTGTTTCACTTGGAGTCTACAAAGACTCCTCTTTTCTTGGTTCATTCCCTACTCTTTATCCTCCTGTCTCTAATCCCAGCTCGTCGAACTTTTTCATGATGCGATCATCTCAGTCTGACCTAAAACAGACTGGTTCGACTAGTCAGCAGCCCCGCCCTCCACAACCTACTCCTAGCACCTCGACTTAGCCTTCAGGACCCCCTCCTCTAGGCCCCTCATATACAGTTGAAATCCATGAGCCTATATACCCTCCTGGAACAGTTCCTCCTGGCGTTAACCATCTCGGAGTTGTCCCACTTGGTCATTGCCCCTCCGATCAGATACCGTTTTTGGCTTCCCCTCCTCGAGTATTTTCGGTACATGTGATGGCCACCTTATCTCTTCCTAACATGATCATGGGGTTCCCAGTCTGGTACATTGATCCCCCAGCCACTATCCTGCCTAGTCAACCCAAACCTTATACTGCTTTGACCCTAGTCCAACCAGTCCCCACGACCCCTCCCTTTGCTTATGTGCCTTAGCCACCTCAACAAGAACCTACTGTTGTTGCAAAAGCTTCGGGTGAGGGGGGAAAACTCACACGAGGGAACCTAAGGACAAGGCTTCCTAGACAAACCCTGCTCCTTCTAGGCCTCAAAATCGTACCCTCGAGTGTGCTTTGTGTGATGTTGTCGGTCATGGCACCCATACTTCTCCTGAATTGCCTCGTCTCAAGCCCATGTTTAACGAAGTATTTCCAGAGTCTAATATCCTAGAGGTATATGTCACTATACCGTATTCAGTCCCAAAACTCAAGTCTTTGTGCACAAATCATCCTTGTGCTTTGTGTGATTTCCATGGCCACTATACTCACCTTTGTGCCCACCTCGATGACTACCTTACCTCTTTAGAAGAGATCCTCCAATTCGAGGCCAAGCGCAACGAGTCCACCACTGCCTTATTTGTGTGTTTTTCTTGGGCAGAACCAGAGGACACATCTACTCCCATTGACATTACCCCTCCTAATGTCGAGATGACAGAGTCTTCAACCATTTTCTACTACCTGTCATTATCTATGAGATCCATGGTGGAAGACCCCCTTCTATTTCACCTGACCTCCCTTCAGCGATCACCTTGGGCACAACATCGGTGGATCCTTCATCTACTTGTTCTTCATTTTAGGTGCGAAATGTGTCCTATCACTCCCATGTTTTATCGCATCCTCCCTCCAAATACCACAAGTGAAATGGGATTCGTAAGAAATGGAAGGATAAGTGGGTGAATTGATTTTACACCTATAGGTGAAACAAAATTTACCGATGCAAGAAAATTTCAAGTGAAAATTTTATGAAGAGTTTGCAGACATATTTTTATGTACAGAGCTTCATGTAAACGAGTTTTACATATATGAGGAAAAACAGGTAAAAGAGTTTTTACAAAGAAGAAAAATATTTTTGATTTAGAAGGATAAAAAGTCAAAATGAATTATTTTACTAACCATGGATTTACAAAAGTACACATGGTTTTGTATAAATATGAGAAGAGAAAACAACCCATGGTTTCTAAAAAAAAAAACAACACATGGTTTGGAAATTTATCCACAATTTTTTACAGGGATAAAGGGAATTAACAGGTGGAATTACAGAGAAAAGGTGACAGGAAAAACTACACACATTTTTGAAATACATGATGGTTTTTATGTTGAAGTTTTTTATTATAAATTTCATTCATGAATTTAATTGAATATTTTGGAAAAGAATATTTATATTTTTTCCAAAATATATTATGACAATAATAAAATGTTGAAAAGCCAATAAATAATCATAAACAGAATACAATGAAATAAGGAGACAACAAAGCATTTCTGACAGCAAAGCCTTACGAATAGGCCTAATCAACAACTGTTTCCTCCAAAATGGTGCCAGGATATCAATCCACTCTGTCAAGCCTATTATCTAGTCTTTGTTAGAGTTTATTTTTCAAATTTTAGCTAATAATACACTATTTGTTGAGGCAATGTAAATTGTAATCAGTTTTTAATATTTCTCTATATATAATTCATCATTCGAAGTATTACAGGTTGGTTGGGATTTGTAACTAGGAACCTCACCATTTAGTGTGATTCATTTCATTGATTTTAAGTGACTATTTACATTAATAAAAGAGCAGTTGTTTCAGGATTCATGTAACATATCCATTGGTGAAGTTTTCCTCATTGTATATGTGATTTTCTTTGTTTCCATCTTATTTCTTTCTTAATTCTGAATTGTCTAACAGGAGTATTACTACAGAAATTGTTGAGATCACACACTCTGCCATTTACTATTAGTAATTTACATGTTTTATTATGATATCCAGATTATGGAATTCTTCATTGCTCCCTAGTTTTGATTAAACCTCTATTCTTATATCCAGACTAGGGAATTCTTAAATGCTCCCTAGTTTTGATTGAGTTTCACTTCTTCGTTTATTACATTTCATCCAAATCTAAAGGATCCAATAGTAATGTCTACCTTGCCTTGTTTCACTTAACTTGATACTTCTGCAAATTGATCACCCAAGCCTCTTTGACTCCATTGCCCAATGGCATTCCTCTGCATTTCCAAAAAAACCAATTCAAAAACCAACTCTGTACTTATTAGCTAGCCTAATATATATTTCAAATAAAGATAAATCATACAGATAGAACCCTCTCTAATTTTAGGAGGCCTATATTCTAAACTCCAAAGTAGGTTTGTGGTTACCTCGGTGCTTTCTTTCTTTAGCCTTAACAAATTACAAAGTGATAAAATGATGGAGACTCCGTTGGGGACTACCAGCTTCTTCAGAAATATTATACAAGGATCAAATCTAATCTATGATGGTGGACACTGATCAGACGCAGAAAGGCTAAAATTATCCACCTCGTGACTCCAAATCAATTTCAAAATCAAATTCAATATTCCACTGCTGGAATGAACCTGAAAGAACAACATGGGAAGATCACATTTCCACCTTGGATTATAATCCAAGACATCATGTTATTTCTCATCAAAAAAAAATTTCAATGTATATTATATGTTAGAAAATAACTGAGACTAGTATTTGATTACTTTCCTTTGAAATTTTTGAATGAAGATTCTCCTTATCCCTTTGAGCAGCTTTCTTCTAAAACTTATGATGATCATTTTCCAATTTATAAGCCTCAAGTAATGAAGACTAATGTTACAATTCCTGTACATATTCATGTAGCCTGTAAATTTTTTGATAGATATACACCACTCATATTACCTCCTATACTCCATGATTTCACTGATAACTATTACAAATATATCCCTAAGTTTGATGGAGAAAATGGTAACATCATTGCAGAAAAACATATTCAAGGTTTTGAGAATTATCTCGACCTATTTTAGATTGATGAAGATGATGTTAGTATCAAGTTTTTTTCCTTTTCTTTTCAAACTAAAGTAAAGAGTTGGTTCAAGAGCTTGCAATAGTTGGTTCAAGAGCTTGCCTATTGCAAGCATCTCAAATTTCCAACTTTTTGTCAAAATTTTCCTTGATAGATGGATAATCAAACTCAACCTTTTTATGGCCATAGAAGAATATAATCAGCTGAAAAGAAAGCCAAATGAGACAATACAAAAAATTTATGCCAGATTTAATCAAGTTTATTATTCAATGCCAACAAATATAAGACCTCCTCCTGACTCAGCTCTCTTGCATTACCCAAGGCCTTTGATCCAAAAATAGAGCTTCATTTAAGAGAAAGAAACCCATCAACACTTGAGCATATACAAAAAATTTTAGTAGATTTAGAAGTTAATCTACTAATTAGACATGAAATGTTGAAAGTAGAAGAAGAGAAGAACAACATTGTAGAGCACCTGACATCTTCTGAGGTAAAAATCGACATTTTTGTAAGTGAAATAGAGGAAATAATACAAATAATCACCATGAAAGATGGAATTTTCATTCAAAATCATGATGACCCACTTACTACAGAAAAAGAAGAGGTTGCTAGCCATAAACACTTTCCTGCTAATCCCAAATACCATAGATCAGAAAATGGATTTATAGATCAATATGTAGAGGAGAAATATGTTGATCTAATTTGTATGTTTGATGAAATTCCTTATTTTAATGATTTTCCCAAGTATGATCAGTATGATGATAAATATGTTCTCCAAATTCAAGCTAACTTTACAGAGCAATCAGTAACTAGTTTGTGGGATGAGGAGGTTCAGCTTCAACAGCTCGAATACAGTGATCAGCCAATACAGATCAGCCATGAGAGTGAAGAAGAAAGTGCAGAAAATTTGGAAATAAGTGAAGGATCTTTGCCTCTTTTTTTTCTTCATTTTAGTTCATCAAAGACAATTTAATGCAATAAAAAATCAGTAGTCTTTAGGTATTGTTATTGACAACAAAGAAGAAAATGAAACTCTTGATCATGATTCTTTAGTTTCACAATTATAGTTATCAAATTCCATTGATATGCCTGATCAAATGACACAGGAAAGTTATATACCACTATGTTTTGGAGCATTTTAGGTTTTAAAGGAATCTTTTTATAATATCTCTAAATCAAAGAATGATAAGCCTATATAAATCTACGAAGTCCCATTGAAACCCACATGTAATAGGTTGCAACAATCCTTCCAAGTTTTTCATGATCCAATAGCTGATGTGTTGGATGATGAATGCAATCAAAATATTTTTCCATTAACTAACTATGAGCTTCAGAATCAAGATGATAAAAGTCTCCTTAGATAGACATTTCCATCAATAGAAATATCATAAAAAAGCTTATCTCAGGACAATCACACGGTAATTTTGCAGGGAAATAACAGTTTAGTTTCATGTCATGGAGGCCATCCAGAACAGATATACAGTTGCTCGGTTCAGTTGAACATTAGTGCACATGAATATCCTTTTGTACATTTTCTAGAGACAACAAAGGAAATTAAACATTTCCTTATCAAATTCATATTTGTTGACAAGTTTCTATTGGGTTGTAGAACTTCAGTTTTGATCCCAAACAAGCAAATGTAGAAAAATACATCAATGTATATAATTCTTGAATGGTTGCATTGGATGTTTCGTTTTACCTAATCAACATTTGTACAATTTATTAGAGTAAGTAGGTATAATTTCAGTTTGATTGGATTTTGTTTTCAGCAACAAGTTTATTTCAGACCAGATTTCAGTTTAGCATGTGTTAGATTTCAGTTTGTAGAAAAGGTTGTGATTTTAGCTTGATATTTTCAGTCATAGAGATTATATAGCAAAGAATGTGCAGGCTTGGGATCGGCCCAATGGATTAGGCCACTAGTCGATGGTGTTCTTGAAATCTCACAAGGAGATACCATCCCCAAGTGAAGCCGTTATTAGGGTCATATAACTATAGGGAATCATAATTTTGAATTGGCTATGATTTTACCATGTAATATTGTGCATATTTTTCATTTCTGCAAATGATTCCCATAGTAGAAATGAAAAGAAATTGGTAGGTACAAACTTGGCTAAAATCATCATTATGATTATCTAGAATTAAGAACTCCAAATATTTAATAAAGAAGGAGAGCAAAGAAAAATTATATCTTAAGTATAAACTATCCAAAAGTTTATACTAATTAAATCCCTTTTTTAACCCTAACTTCACAAAACCCTATTAATATAAAGTTTTGAACTTTATACTAATTTTTCCCCAAAATTCCATGAGTTTATTTATATTTGCAAAAACCCGATTAATGTAAATTTTGTACTTTATATTAATATCTCCCTGCAAACCTATACTACCTCTTCCCCCTAGAAATTCAACCTATGGCCCACCTTGCACTAAGGATTAAACCCATGAAATATTTTATTAAACATGGATTTACCAAACTACACTTGGTTTTGTAAAAAGATGAGAAGAGAAAACAACCCATGGTTTCTAAAAAACAGCACATGGTTTGGAAATTTATGGTTTGGAATTAATAGGTGGAATTACAGAGAAAAGGTAAAAGGGAAAACTACACACATAAAAGGTGAAACCGAAAACTACACATAGATTTGAAATACAAGATGGTTTTTATGTTCAAATTTTTTATTATAAATTTCATTCATGAATTTAATCGAATATTTTGGAAAAGGATATTTATATTTTTCCAAAATATATTATGGTAATAATAAAATGATGAAAAGCCAATAAACAATCATAAAAAGAATACAGTGAAATAAGGAGACAACAAAGCATTTCTGACCACAAAGCCTTACCAATAGGCCTAATCAGCAATTGTTTCCTCCAAAATAGTGCTAGGATATCAGTGCACTCTGTCCAGCCTATTATCTAGTCTCTGTTAGAGTTTATTTTTCAAATTTTAGCTAATAATACACTGTCTGTTGAGACAGTGTAAATTGTAATCAATTTGTAATATTTCTCTATATATACTTCATCATTTGAAGTATTACACGTTGGTTGGGATTTGTAACCAAGAATCTCACCATTCAGTGTGATGTAGTTCATTGAGTTTAAGTGACTATTTGCATTAACAAAAGAGCAGTTGTTTCAGGATTCATGTGACATATCCATTGCTGAAGTTTTCCTCACTATATATGTGCTTTCCTTTGTTTCCATCTTATTGTTTTCTTAATTCTGAATTGTCTAACAAGAGTATTACTGCAAAAATTGTCGAGATCATACACTCTACCTTTAACTATTAGTAATTTATATGTTTTCTTCTGATATCCAGATTAGGGAATTCTTCATTTCTCCCTACTTTCAATTGAACCTCTATTCCTATATCCAGACTAGGGAATTCTTAAATGCTCCATAGTTTTGATTGCATTTTCCATCTTCTTTTATTACATTTCATCCAAATCTAAAGGATCTAGTAGTAATGTCTACCTTTCATGTTTCACTTAACTTGTGTTAGCCTCTCTCATAAAACAATTATAAATCCAAAATAAATAAATTAAATATTATAAGTTAGGAGTTTATGCCTAACTCTTTAGATTGGGTTGTTCCTCTAAGTTAGGAGTTAGTTTATGTAGCTTCTAGATTGGTGTGTGAATGGTGGAGAAATTGTCTCAACCAAAGTGTCCAAGATAGAACACACTATCTTGAGACATAGTCTCATCATCTATTTAATTGTAATATTACATTATTTTAATAATGAGAAAATATGTGAGGAAGCTGTGAGGTTGAAGAATTTTCTGCCATGACTGTGTTTAGATATAAATCTATGTATTTTTATATGTGTTAATGGTGTGTGATTATTTACAACTTGATACTTCTGCAAATTGATCACCCAAGCCTCTTTGAATCCATTGCCCAATGGCCTTCGTATCATTTCCAACCAAACCAATTCAAAAACAAACTCTGTACTTATTAACTAGCCTAATATCTATTTAAAATAAAGCTAAATCATACAAAGAGATCCCACTCTAAGTTTAGGATGGCTAGATCCTAAAATCCAAAGTAGTTTTGTGGTTACCTTAGTGATTTATTTCTTTAGCCTTAATAAATTACAAAGTGATAACAACATTAACACCCAATGTTTTGGTAAGGGGGCACCCATATTTGAGAGTCCAAGAGAAGAAATTCTCCACAACCCTCATAGTGCATCTGGTCGTGTCGACTCTAGCACCATCATTCTTCCTAGTTTAGAAGAACCTCTAGAGTCCCATATCACTTCAGATCGCTCTAGGGATGATCTCCCTCATCATTCCTTCCTCTTACATTAGAAAACCAGTCCGCTAGACATTGTTGTTTACTAGCCTGTGGGTTTTCTAGGTGAGAACGAGTTCATTATATCCAAATCCACTCTTTGGGATAATGACACCATGTATGCCAACCCAGAAGATTATTCCATTTGCTTCATATATGCAGTACCAAAAGAGAGTGGTAATCCTCCATTCCCTTTCTTAAACTGCATAACCATAACGAAACTAAATGGTGCACCACATCATAAAAATGTGTTTAGATTCCCCCTTTCTAAATACTTTTTGGCATGACCATCGCATGCTTGGGGCCACCTACGCCCCTCACCCATAAAAATCCCATCTCTTAGCCAAAAACAACACTAAAACCCCCTTTCTTTGAAAGGTCACACTTTTCAGGTCATTTCCTAGGACAAGTTGTAGTTTTCTGCCTAGTACCTACTACCCAGGTCGCTGAACAGACCCCGAAGAGTGTGACATGGCCTGTTCATGAGCTCTGGGTGCCTAAACTGAAACTTTTATCCCCTTAATTCAAAGAGTATGGTTAGGCCTCTTACCTGCAACTGACGGATCTCGATTCCATCATTCGATTTTTCTGCTATGATCACCACAAGATTTAAGGCATTTTCTCCTCTCTACATTTAGCACAAGTATAGTTGAAAATGAAACAAATTAGAGGGAAAAAGCCTTAATAAAAGAGAAACCCCAAATTTTTCTTTCACCAGCTACGACCAAACCATAGCTCAGTTTGAAAAACCATATACACCATTGGAAAGCTCTCATCGATCTCTCAAATGGGTATCCTTTAGTTTTCTATGATTTGATACTTCACCGAAACACAATTTTTCCAAGAAGGGTCACTTCACCACTCCTCAAAATCGAATTTATTCACTTGTAAAATTTTTACTTGGGGCACCACTTTGCCTTCCTACTTTTCCATTCTTGTGTTGATTTTCGTCATGAGTAACCATCTTGTACTCATGTTTTGATGGTCCCCACCGGGCCTGTTCTGTGTGGCAGCATCATCGAGTTGCCATTGTTTAGAGCATCCGAGTTGAGTCATAATCGCATCCATGGAGTCTATACGGAGTCCCTTTTTATCCCGCTATAGTCCTTCATCCTTAATTACCTTTCTTCTCTCTCGTGTTTCAAATTTTGGCCTTCAGTCATACTGCCCCCTATCCCCTCCGGTGTTGCATTAGTTGTTGCCAGGTCATCCATGCCCTTTATGCTCTAACAAGGGAAGTCATCAGCCCACTACTCAATACCCCCCATTCCACCATTATCCCTGGTTTCAGCCTATCACTCACTCTACTATTATCTCTCATGCCTTACTTTAGGAACTCTTATTGCCTCACCTATAGTGGACCTCCTTCGGTCGACATCAACATTCATTCTAGAAGACAAGTCTAGAGGGTGGTGTACCTTGATTCCAGCTTCCACTCTTGTTCGATGCCTCGGATCAGGCAGAGGGACCATTTATTTCCCTTTGACTTGATTGGTTCTCAGCTCCAGCTCCTTACTGCATGATCGAGAACTGTATAGTTGATGGTTAAGTGATGCAGCAGATTGTACCAGTGATTCTCGGGTGTGTGTGAGATGTTTCAGACCTCATGAGGGGTTTGCCCTTCAGGTGGCCCCCCACATGCCCGAGGGACCTCTCTATTACAACCTTGGATGAAGCTCCATAGATTTGATGTTTCCACCCTCATTCATTTGCAGCAGCTTAGTTTGCATGTATCATTCAGATTTCCAGAGCCCTTTCCTATTTTACATGGCCTCTTTGGTTGTACTTATATTTCTTGTACTCAGATATATTGTATAAGTCCTGGTTGTTGTCCCAGGCACAATATTTATGTGAGATCCACTATCATGTCTTTATCTAGCCCATGTTTATGCTAGCATTTACTATATAGTTCGGTCCCTTGTTTACTGGATGCATTATTCTTTGTACTTTGTTATCTCGGAAATCATTTGTATGCCTCCCCCGCCTCATGTAGAAAATGTACTCACTTATAAAAGAGAATTGTTTCACCTCTAATTCTTGCCTCCTCAGGGTCTTTTCCTCTCATGCTTTAGTCTACCTTATATTTTCCTCTTTGACTCCCCCTTCGGTGTCTAGTGATTGAGTTCTTACAGCGTACTTCAGTCATACAATTAGCTCCTAATGCTCGCATGTTGGGGGGAATCTGTTACACCAATTTTTGGTAATCTAACCTGTTACTATTAGATGGACCAAAGTACACCTTGTAAGACCAATTTTACCCTAGAAAAACTGTTTTCACTATGAAAAATGACTTAGTAATCCATAATTTATTAAGTTGTTTATGGTATAAATAGGAAACCCCATGAGGAAATATTGAATAAATCCCTATTTGCTTGATTTTACTAGAGGTATAATTAATTAAACAATAGTTTAATTAATATTCCTGGTCATATTTAACCCAAAAAAGGAAAATTAATTAGATAAATCACTATTTCTCTTATTATTTTCTACGAATAATTATTTAAATAATATTCCTTGTTAAATTTGACTAAATCATTTATAAATAATTGAATAGATCATTATTCATCTAATTATTACTCAACCACATTCTTAAAATAATAAATAAATCATTTATTTATTTATTTATTTATTATTTACAAATAAAGGGATTTGACCAAATTCAAATTATTTTTCCCTCCAACAAAAATAATAAAATATTCCATAAAATATGGATCTAGATTTGGTTAATAATATTTTAATTATGCACCAAAATCTAGCCTAACTCAATATTTTGTTATAAATAGAAGGGTTTTTCCATTCATTCACTACCTTTTGTTGCCTAAAGATCGCTCTGGATCTATACTTTTGGTCTGTCTTTGATCCTCCATCATTTTCATATTTTGCTACCATTTTGCTTGTGAGCTCCCTTTGAGTTCCATTTTTGTCTTGGTTTTCTACACCATAAAGAAAGAGAGATCTTAGATCTGGAGTGCTAAGGAGATACAAGAACCCATCCCATTGAGGGGGACTCGTAAAATCTTTCTATGTTCCCTTCCCAAGTGTCATCAATACAAAATTCTTTAAAAATATTCATATCTTGTCTATTGGATGCATGGAGCAACTCTTACTTTTATTTGTTGTTTAATGTCTTTAACTTCATAGATCTAGATTTTGTAGCATTTATCTTGGTAAACTAACTATAGATCTAGGGAAATTGGAAGCCATATTTGATGTTAGGGCTGTTTGATATGCACAACTAAAGTGATATTTTTTTGTACTCTTGCGATTAGAATTCACACTAACAATCACAGTCAACTGCAAAGCTACCCCGCAAATTAGTTGTCGGGCTATTTGTGCCTGCAGGTTCCTCTCGATCCACCTTCATCAACTATCATCTCATCTCCATCCGACAAGCTGTGTGCTCATTAACACTATGTCAGACCCACCTTTTACATACTCTGAAACAAAACATTAATGTTTCTCATATAAATTTTCAATTGATTTTAGCATATGAAATCTTACTTCATTTTTATTTTTAAAGTATTATATATATATATATATATTAGAATCATTAGAAAATTAAAAGGAAATGTGAAATGAGCCACAACACGACCATATATTGGCTGAGCCAAATCTCTCTTTAGCCAATCACCCCCGTGCCATATTCCGAGCATGAATGTGGGATTCATAACCAATCGAAAAGAACAAAAAAAAAATGGATGCTAATAGAGTTCTCCACCTACGCTGTGAGGAATTTTACTGTCTCCTAATCTCTCAGGCTTTACCTTAATCTCTAGTCTAATCGAGGGATCATTAGGCGCTACAGCGAGACCCACTAGTCAGGCATTACCGTACATCCCATCCTGAGACTACTAGGTCCATCTGAGAGAAATCCATCTTTTGGATTTACAATATCCCACCATTCACTGGTAAGGATTCCTAGGCCCACTCAGGCACAAAATCTTGGCTTTCCCACAAATCATCATCGGGTTGAGGGGTCACTAAGCCAATGGATTTATCGTGATAATCAGTCTTGTTCAGGGATCACTAGGTCATGTGTTTTAAATTTTGATGATCCACCCCACTCAACTTCAAACCCATCCGACAATCCAGCACAACCAAAGTATGAGAACCCATCTCATAAAGGCTATCGAGAAATGGAAAGTCTAGGATAAAACAATGTCACACCCGACAAAACCCATGTCATGAGAGAAAGTAACCACATGCAACCCCATTCGTGGAAAATATAGAAAGGAAATCACACATGCAAATCAATACATGCAAATAATCCTGGTGTAGCTTCTTTCTCTTCCTTTCTTTCTCCTTCCTTCTTCTTGCATTTTCTGTATTTATTTCTCCTTCCTTCTTGTCTTGTCTATTGGATACATCGAGAAAATCTTGCTTTTATTTGTTGTTTAATGTCTTTAACTGCATAGATCTGGATTTGGTAGAATTTATCTTGGTCAACTAAATTCAGATCTAAGGAAATTGGCAACCATCTTTGATGTTAGCGTTGTTTTTTATGCATAGCTAAAGTAAGCTTTTTTCGTACACTTGTGATTAGAATTCACACTAATAGTCACAGTCAACTACAAAGGCACCCTACAAATTAACTATCAGGCTATTTGTGCCTGTGGGTTCCTCTCGATCCAACCTCATCCACGATCATCTCATCTCCACCCGACATGCTGTGTGTTCATTAACACTATGTCGGGCCCACCTTTATTTATTATTTGCGAATAAAGAGATTTGACCAAATTAAAATTTCTTTTCCCTCCAAAAAAAATAATAAAATATTCCATAAATGTTGGATCTAGATATGGTTAATAATATTTTAATTATGTACCAATATCTAGACTGGCTCAATATTTTTTTATAAATAGAAGGGTTTTTCCATTCATTCACTACCTTTTTTTGCCTAAAGATCACTCTCGATCTATACTTTTGGTCTGACTTTGATCCTCCATCATTGTCATATTTTGCTACCATTTCTCTTCTGAGCTCCATTTGAGTTCCATTTTTTTCCGGGTTTTCTACACCATCAAGAGAGAGAGAGATCTTAGATCTGAAGCGTTGAGGACATACAAGAACCCATCCCATTGAGGGGGAGTGTTAACATATTTCTATGTTCCCTTCCAAGGTATCATAAATACAAAATTATTTGAAAATATTCTTCTCTTCTCTATTGGATGCATGGAGCAACTCTTGCTTTTATTTGTTTTTTAATGTCTTTAATTGTATAGATCTAGATTTCGTAGCATTTATATTGGTCAACTAACTGCAGATCTAGGGAAATTGGCAACCATCTTTGATGTTAGGGCTGTTTTTTATGCACAGCTAAAGTGAGCTTTTTTCGTATGCTTGTGATTAAAATTCACACTAACAATCACAGTCAACTGCAGAGGCACCCCGAAAATTAATTGTCCAGCTATTTGTGCCCATGGGTTCCTCTCAATCCACCTTCTTCGACTGTCATCTCATCTCTACCCGAAAAGCTGTGTTCTCATTAACACTATGTTGGACCCACCTTTCACATACTCTGAAACAAAACATTGATGTTTCTCAGATAAATTTTCAATTGATTTTAGCATATGAAATATTATTTCATTTTTATTTTTAAAGTATTATATATATATATATATATATATATTAGAACCATTGTAAAATTAAAAAGAAATGCGAAATGAGCCACAACATGACCATAGATTGGCTGAGCCAAATCTCTCTTCAGCCAATCACCCTCGTGCCATATTCCAAGGATGAATGTGGGACTCATAACCAACCGAAAAGAACCAAACAAACATGGATGCTACTAGAGTTACCCACCTACACTGTGAGGAATTTTACTATCTCATAGTCTCTTAGGCTTTACCTCAATCCCCAGTCTAATCGAGGGATCATTAGGCACTACACCAACACCCACTAGTCAGGCTTTACCATACATCCCATCCTAAGACTACTAGGTCCAATGGAGAGAAATATATCTCTTGGATTTACAATATCCTCCCATTCACCGACAAGGATTCCTAGGTCCACCCAGGCACAAAATATTGTCTTTACAACAACCCATAATCTAGTTGAGGGGTCACTAGGCTAGTGGCTTTATTGTGATCCTTAGTCTGGTTCAGGGATCACTTGGCCATGTGTTTTAAATTTTGGAGATCCACCCCACTCAACTTCAAATCCATCCGACAATCCAGCGCAACCAAAGTATGAGAACCCATCTCATCAAGGCTATCCAAAAATGGAAAGTCTAGGCTAAAACAATGTCCCGCCTGGAAAAACCCATGTTATGAGAGAAAGTAACCACATGCAACCCCATTCATGCCAAATAAAGCAAGGAAATCAATCATGCAAATCAATAAATGTAAAGGATCATGTTGTAGTTGCTTGATCATGCTCTTCCTTTCTTTCTCCTTCCTTCTTCTTGCATTTTCTATCTTTCTTGATCCAATTCCAAAGTGCTCCAAGAAAAATATAAGTGTCCAAGAGTTAGAGAGATAGAGAATAATGAGAGAGCTCCAAAACTGAACTGACAAAAGGTTTGAGAAAAAATCTTGTGAGCTGATCCTCAGAATCCTTTTTATGAACGAGGCCTCTATTTTCTTCATTTTCGATTATTTCCTTCATTTTCCTCCTCACATGCAACATGTGACCTTTCACCTTACTTTTCTCCTATTTTCCATTTTCTCTTAAATAAAATGCCAATAATTCCACCTTTACCTTTCCAAATTCCTTAGCCATTGCCTTCGCCAAATTCCTTTAGCCATAATAACCGAAATCAACACCTGCTAGGATTTTTTTCCCACCATTTAGCTTGGAATAAGTCTCCCATCAACCGTGGTTATTATTTTTACATGTATTTATAACCACGGTTGTTACATCGATGGCTCTTATCGTAGAAGCCTTGACGATTTGAGTTGTTAATATTGTTGATCTTGCAAATTTCATCAACGATGGTAAGAGGCGGTTACGTCTTAAATGAAAGTCAAGTAATAGCTCAAAGATGTGGTGGTGAAAGAGTGTGCTTGTAAGATTTTAGAGCGGATGTGAGTGTTGATGAAGACTAGTTTAACAAAGATTCATTTGTTGTTGTAATGTATGTTTCTATGTTTTTCATGTAAGAATTGAGGGAGAGTGATGGAAGTAATGATTCCATGTGTATGACGTGATCTACAAATTGTCATTGTGAGTCCTAAGGTGTGAATCTAGAAGTTATTGTTGGGCCTTTTTCTAAGTTGTATCTGTGTCATTTCCAAGTCATAGATCCACTTTCTTAGGATCTAGATTCATTAAAGTATGTGATCTATGTCCTATGTATTTTAAATTGTTGTGATGAATAAACATATCAAGTGATTTGTGTGTGTCATAATGTACTCTCTCTATTTTTCTAAAAAAATAATACATGGAGGCATGGGTAGAGAACCAATAACCTCCACTACAAGGAAAAGACCCTCTAGTGGATGTTTTTGAGGAAACCCACAGAAAAATACCCCAGACGTTTGTTTCTACCGGAGGATCCTAGAGGAGGTTGGCGAGCAGAGGTTTTTGCGGATGTATTTATTTCAGTGCTCTTATCAACCTAAAATGCACCTGTGCATTCAATATGACAAAGCACCAGTGCATTACAGAAATTGGCACACCGGACACCGTGCGCTCCGTACACACAAGCCCGATGCTTTTTATTTTTGTAGAGCATCGATGCTTTACATGTCAACTGCACAGATACCACCCGGTGTGGAATAAATGAAATGCACTGGGCTGCCCACAAAATGCGCGCACTAGTGGATGGTTAAATAAAGAAAATTATGGAAAAAAACCTCATAAAACATTGGCACATCGAAAATAGTGCACTCTGTCAACACCCTCCCGGTGATTTTAATTCAGCAACCGTGTTGGTGTGTGTCATATCGTCAGCCTCGGTGCCTCATAAAAAGTGCAAGGAACATAAACGGACTAGTGTTGAATGACTGACACGCACTGGGATCCCTGTAAATGCCGCGCACTGGAAAATGGTTTAAAACAAACAAAACTATGGCCAAAAAACCGCAGAAATCATTGGTTCACCGGGCACCGTTACCGGTGCGTCAGGTCACTGTACAGCCCCAATGCATCACATTGCCACACCCCAGTGCGTCATAAAAGTGAGCAGAACATAAAATTCCCGGGGCAGAATGATGGAAATGCACCGGGGTCCCCATAAATGCCGAACACCGAAATAGGGTTAAATAAAAAAAAAAATTATGGCCAAAAAACTGCAGAAATCATTGTTTCATTGGACACTATTACGAGTGCGTCATGATATTGGAGAGCACCGATGCATTAAAACTACACCGCCTCAGTGCCTCCTAAAACCACGCGAAAACAGAAAGAGCCCAGTGCGCCATACAGACAACGCACTGGTACTCCAACAAAAATCCCGCGCACTGGAATAGGGTTAAATAAAAAACATTTATGGCCAAAAAACCGCATAAATCATTGGTTCACCGAACACTATTACTGGTGCATCTTATTACTGTAGAGCACCCATGCATTAAAAATACGCCACCCTGGTGCCTCCTAAAAGCACGTGAAAATAGAAATATCCTAGCACGGCATACAGGAAACACACTTGTACTACAGTAAAAATCCTGCACACAAGAATAGGATTAAATAAAAAAATTACGGCCAAAAATCCGTAAAAATGATTGGTTCAACGGACACCGTTACTAGTGCGTCACATTATTGTAGCACACCGGTGCGTGACAGTTACACTGCCTTGGTGCTTCCTAAAAGCGCGTGAAAATAGAAAGAGCCCGGTGTGACATTAAGACAACGCACCAATACTCTAGTAAAAACCCGGTGCACCGGAACAGGGTTAAATAAAAAAAAATTACGGCAAAAAAACTGCATTTTTCACTTTTTTCAGTGCTATAGAGTTCTCAAGCACCGATGCAAGTTATCCTTGCTTGAGCTGCACTGACATCCATGCTCCCATTCCACTTATTGCATGCACTGCTACTATACATTGCCACCAATCTCCAACTTGAATTTTATAAAATAGTGGACAAATTTTCATTTTTAAATTGTACAGCCAATATGCCTCCTTGATGGGTAAATGTATAGGTATTTTTCTTGTTTTTCCATAATTAAACCTTTTAGCAGATTAGAATTTGAAAAAAATTTAAAATTAACCATTAAAAATATATATATATATATATATATTGTCACGCGGTGCGCTCGAGCCGTTCGGCTCGCACTGGTTTGCGGTGCTACATATAAATTTACAGGCCACACCACACCTAGTGCTGAAGGCGTGCACACTAGTTTTGGAGAAGTACTGCAAGGTGCACAGTGTTATTTTAAATTTTTTTAAAAAGTACAGTGCGGTCATTTACTAGGCCGCACCATTGACAATGTTGAATCATGGCCACCCGGTGCGTTGATGAAATTATCTGCCCCAGAGCATGTAATTTTTCATCGCACCGGAACCACAAATTGACATTGTCAACGGTTTGGGTTGGTAAAACGGTGCTAAGTGTATCCGTACCGGCTCCAGGGAAGATTCCAAAGGCGCACCGTGTAATTGTAATTTTTTTGACAAAGAGCGGTGTGCTTGGATACCTGGCCGCACCGTACGACTATGTACGGTGGCAGGAGGGTGGTGTGCTGACTTAGCTATAAGCCCCAAGGTGTATAGTGAAGTCAGTGCACCGGCCTCCTGACACTGCACTTAGTGAACGGTGCGCAAAAAATATTTTCTGGAGCACTGCTCCTGGTGCTTTTTATATCATTATGTGCACCGTAGCTGGTGCGTCTCTGGGGAGTGATGCACCATTACCGGTGCGTGACTATGTTTTTGGCGCACCGTCTCTTGTTTTATTTATTTTTAAAAAAATATCTATATACGTATATTTGTAAATATATGTGTCATTTAATTAAAAAATTGTGTTTAATATTTCAATCATTCAGAGACGTGAAAGGAGAGAAGAGGAGAAAAAAAAACAACAACAGGTGGAACAACATAACATGGTTCGCCTGTGGGAGGCAAGAGAGAGGGAGAGATATGCATACCCTTGCCCTATTACAGCAGTGAGATAGGGGCTCGTAAGGCAGTTAGGCCTCCTCAAGTTCTATGAGAAGGCTACTTCCCTAAAGTCCCATAGTGGTTTTTTGAGACATCTTATCCGAAGGTGGAATGTCGAGTGACAGGCTTTCCAAGTTGGTACATGCCCACTGAGGAGGATATTTATTTTATTACAGGGATTTTGAGGAGAGGGGTGGATTTTCCCTCGTTCCCCAAGTTTCTAGCTGGCTGTGTGGTAGTGAGTCAGTTAGTCTACTCCCAGAGATACATTAGAGCAGACATATTGTCTCCTTTATATTTTTAGGTCTCCGGAGGACAGTTACGTATTGGTGCATTTGGTCGTGAGGAGTTCCAATGTCTCTCACTTATCATTTCAACCATTTCGCACAACGCCAATGATAGGCAACACATTAGTTGCCAACTTTTATATTATTTTGATTCTTTACTACAGCAGCCACGACTTGTCAGGTGGTCTGCCATTTTTTACAGTAGTTATGTACAACATTAGATGGATGGCGTGCCCGTGCACAAGGGAGGGTCAACTTCCCTTTTGCTTCAGAGCTTTTTTGTTTATTTTTTTAGAGGTTTCTAGAGACGAGGCCTTATTTTCTTCGGCAGCCTCATAGGCCGATTACTGAGGCACATATCCATATGTGGGGGCAGATGATGCCCAAGAGGGAGGAGACTCTCTTTTCAGCAAGGATATCAGATGATGCACTAGGGTTGCTAGCCACTGTTTTTGAGCATCCGTTCATTATGGTCCCCTATCCTTATGCGGGGTTGGATTGGCGAGGATGTGCCAACATCCTCTTCACAGATGATGAGCCGCCAGATGATAGAGGTAATATTACTGTTTTATTTAAATTTATTCCAACATTTTCTTTAACTTGTTTTTATTAAATTATGTAATGAAACTACCTAATTATTGTTGTGTACTTTTATATATTTTGTAGACATTGCCTCTTATGATGGCAAGGAGATTCTGCCACCACCACCTGATCAAGTTATGGATCTTGGTGATCTTAATGCCAAGGATCAACAGGAGGCTGGTGCAGATCAGAGACCTGCTCCTGCTGGTGCGCCGACCCGTGGTCGACGTATAAACGATGCTAGATACAGGATGGAGTTGGGCGACCAAATCATTGTATTACTTGTTGAGGCGGACATCCACCCCACTGATTTCAGAGATATAGAGGCCAATGATAGGCTCTTACATATGTGGAGAGGCATGTCGTGTGACATGTACAGCCTGATGCAACATGTCATAGAAGTTATGACATCTTTTACGCTACTGACGGGGACTGTCACATGTTACGAGCGAGCCATAGCACATGATGGATAGTCTACGAGGCGCAACGTACCATCGACATCTCATGATCGTTCATGGCCTTGTGCCGCGCCAGATTTGCAAGAGCCTTCAGTAGCATCTACCAGCAGTTGTACTTAATTTACATATTGGTGATCATCATTATGTGTATGTTGTTAGGTCATGTTAGATATGTTCATTTAATGTGCAGCTTGTAGATAGATGTCTATGTGTTAGCATGATATGTATATTTGATGTTTGTGTTGTACTGATGATGTTAATATATAATGTTAATTGTGTTTTGTTAGATGATCATGATCACGATGATGCAGTTAGTGATTTTGAATGTGTTTTTTAGTCAAATATGATGTTTGTACGATTCTTATCATGAAAATTATGTTTATTAATTAATTTATAAATATCAAATGATCATGATATTGTAAATTTGTAATATTTGTATTTTCAATTGTATTTAAAATTCTAAAATTGTAATTTTAATGATATATATGTAAATTTCTAAAATTGTAATTGTAATTGTAATTGTAATTCTAATAATTGTAATTCTAATTCTAATTATAGTTGTATTTGTATGTAAAATATTTGTAAAATTTTAATTGTGTTAATGTGAAATGAATTTATTAAAATTTGTAAATTTGTAAATTTGTAAATTTTAAATAATTGTAAAATAATAAATATAGAATAATATGATTTATTGTAACATAAGTAAATTTAGAAAATAATGCAAATAAATTCTTGTACTTAATTAGAATTTTCATTATTTTATTATGATCTTAGATACAAAAAAATAATTAATTTATACAGTACGCCATTGTTTTTGAGATCAAGTACATAATACCAATTTACCAAGTGAATTATTGATTTTAACATTAACACGATGCAAATTACCAATTAATTCAAAATACATATTACATTAATATTTCGAAAAAATCATCTTAAAAAGTATAAATATTGATGAAATAACACATATTGTACCATATCACTCTCGGTTCTCATGATCACCCTCATTATCTTCTAGCTCGCATGGCATGATAACACTATTGTTCTCAAAAATATGTTTTGATCTAGGGTCATGTGTCAATACGAACCACCAATCCCTATCTAACACATCTGGGTAGAAAAACACCTGGTTGCAGTGTTTAGGGAAAACATAGGGCTCCTTAGCTTCATCCCACATCTTTCTAGAGTTGATACATATCAGCCTACTATCGCGATATTCCTTTACATTATTCTGATCAAAGGTGTCACACCACTTGCACCTAAAAATAACACATTGGAAAGAAGAAAAATACACTTCAATTATCTCTTGTATCTTTCCGACGTAACCTAACATCCCTCTTAATAGTTATTGATCACAGTGGCTATATGGACTAGATTGATCGAACTCGACTTCCACTCCACATTCTTGTGTGATGTTTCCAGCATCGGCATTTTCTGTGCGAAAATGGTGCCCATATGCCCACATAGATGGGAACAAATGCACCTATTATAAAAAAGTTTAAAAAATCATATAAGTGTCATGTGTCTTATAAATAATAATCCAACAGTTAAAATATGAAATGTAGATGTCTTAATAGAAGTTTCAAATTTACATATAAATTTTTCCCGAGTTGCTGCACCCAATCCCTACGTTTAGCGCATCCTCTTCAGCACGCAGGTAAAGACCAGTAGCACCGTATTTCTCTCTGACTTGCTCAACAATCCAACTGTTGGGGCATATTTTTGGCATATTTTATTTTAAATGATCGGGATAAGGCACACTTCTACCATTCAACCATTTGAATTCTTTCCTGTCACTATCCCATTTAATTCTTTTTTGTTCGTACAATGCGACCCACGGTTGTGTCACTTCAGAATTGTAAAGAATGAATTTATTGATTGCTTCAATTTCTGCATTCGTTGATGAAATCAAACCAAAATTATATAGTACTTAGAGATCAAAATATATATTATATTGAAGTTCAACATGAATATAACTAAAAACATTTTGTAAATTTGAAAAATTATAAGTCGCTTACTCTTTATCAAGCGTTTTTTTACACTTTTTTGGAGAAACTCTCCTTCTCTTTTGTCTCCATCCAATTCATCACTCCAAATCACCACACCTGCTCTGTTGTTAATCTGCTTGATGTACTCACTGGCATAATAGAAAGAATCATACGATATGTAACCCTCTGCCATAGACCCCTTAGGTTTTGCCCTTTATCGAACAAAACCTTTAAATTTTTTCATGTACCTCTCTAAGAAGAACATCCAACGACAAGAAACAACCCCAACTAATTCAACCTCATCTACCAGGTGGATTACAAGATGAACCTATAAGTCCATGAAACTCATCAGCAGTTCTTTCTCAAACATACAAACAATCTCAACTATCTCTTGACGCCACCATGGAATGCTAGCCACATAAATCTCCTTTGACGTGATCCAACGTACAAATGCAGATAATTTAGATATGGCACGTCCTAGGTCTTGAGGGAATTCATGTTTCACACACCCACACACAAAAAAATGATAATGACACTACAAAGTTATAAAAACGTGCAATAATATACAGAATTATTTATGTTTTATGATCACCGCATGGGATAAAATTTATTAATATAACAAATAATAAAATCATTCTTTTGACATTATACGTACTCTTAGAAGATTCAAATGGTCATGTGATTTCAACCCTGAAAAATGGTCATCCATGGTGAAGCAGTGCCACAGTGAAGACTCATATGAAGTTGGCACCCTCACATCCATTATAACTTCCTTTGCAAAAGATATATCATCTTTTTTTAAAATCCATGGGACATCACCTTCTTTGAAAAACCATGAATTAGAGGGACCAACGCCTTCCTCTAATCCCATACTTTCTAATCATCTTGGCCAATATTTCTTTTTAATTTTTGAAGTAATAAGATCTTTCCAAACCGCCAATGTGTCACTTTGTTTCGATGATATGTGCCTCCATAAAGAAGATGAAACATTTTTAAATATATGCACGGGATCTAATAAGTGGGAAATCTTAAGATGCTCCTAATATGGGAGGTAATAAAAGATAGATTTCCTTTTCATCCCAATGGGAAATTTCTCAACATAGGTGGTGAAGAAATATGGATCATCAAACTTAGGCTCCCCATTTGAATCGAACATTTATGTGAACTACTTCTCCTTCTCTCTCTCATATGATCTATGCCATTCAGCTGGTGTCATTATTGGAGGCCTTTGGGTTCTTTCTCATTTACCATTGAAAGCGGATGATACTCTTCTGTAAGGGTGTTGTTCTGGTAGGAATACCCTCGAGAAATCATACATTGGATTTCATAGGTCCTTGGACCATCTAGCTTCCAGAGAAGGTCCACAAAATTTACATCCAAAATACCCTTTTGTTACAAGACCAGCGAGATTACATTTGTATATATTAATTAATATGCATGGCACGTAAAAGACTATCATGAAGATCATAACAAATAATATTAGAACGAAATAAATAACTAATATGTGAAAGAATATTGTTACATTATAAATAAACAAATCAATAAATTAAACATGTAATTTACGAGAACAAAATCCTAAGCCTGGATAATCATGTGTCATGTAAGCCTGGATAATAATATGCCATACAAAGTAAACCTCCTCTCTGCTATGATGGGTCTTGATACATCGTATACATTTATCCCATCCCATAATTCCTTCAATTCATCTACCAGTGGTTGTAAGTAGACATCCATATTCTTCACCTGTGTTCTACCACGGACTATGGGAGCCAACATAAGACGTTCATTCTTCACGGAAAACCATGGGGGGATATTTTTATTGATCACTACTACAGACCAAAAAAAATAGTTGTTGTTCTGGAGGGAATATGGGTTGACGCCATCCATGGCTATGCTGAGTCGTACACTTCGTACTTAATTCTTGAATTTTTCGGGCCATGTATCCTCTATATGCTTCATGGCTATTGAAGCATTTGGTATTCTCATAACTCCCAACTAAATTCTATGTGAGGCATGCCATCCCTGCAACATAGCTAATTATTTGCAACGAAAGAGCCTTTGAATCCTTGGGATTATAGGCATGTTCCTCAATATCTTAAAAGGAGAACCAGTACATGATTTACCCTTATTTTTTTATTTAACATACCTATCATGCCAACATTTTGGACACATCTCTTTGTCTGCATATTCTCCTCTATATAGAATACAATCATTTGGACATGCATGATATCATATGTACTCAACACCCAACATTTTCAACAATTTTTTTGCCTCCTCGCAGCTATTGGGCAAGACATTATCACTCAGAAGAACCTTATCTTTGAATAGCCTGTAGTTGGTGATCATGGAAAACTATATTAATAAATGTACATTAATGTCGATATAATTATTAACGTTCATAAAATTTAGCATTTGTAATGTTCAATGCAGTGTACTAATTATATTACAAATTTATATATAAGGGAAGTACTTTATGGTAACTTACCTCAGAAGTTCCAAGAAACATGCATTCAACAAGCCAAACTTTGTTTTCAAGTTGTAGAGTAACATCATTGTTCCCAACTGGGTAGAATTTGACTAACCACTGGGTCCAAAGAGAGGGGTGGTGGAAGAAAATTTAAGGCTTTCGAAAAAGGTGTCAGCGATATGAGCATCATCCCCTAGCTGATCATCATTTCAGAATGCATCTAATAACACTGTCTCCATGGAAATCGTATCCCTTAAGTAATCATCCATACCAACCTCTATTTCATTGTCTCCATTGCTAGCTTGTGAAGAACTACTTTTGTTGTAGTCATTCCTAATTGGTGAATCTGGACGTAGCAGGAATTGAATCGATGGTTGATTCAACCATTGTTGGTATCGTTCCTCTCTGATTTTTTCTCTTAATTCAATATTCTCTCGATTTGACATTTTTTTGGGGTGCAATGGAATATGGTAGGTAAGTCGTTCAGCATCACTAGAATCCTAATAATTAAAAAAAAAAAAGTTGAACATGATTAGTACAAAATATTATGATATCAATTAGTAACCACATTGACAATATTGCATGATTACAAATTGGTTTGACGTTGAAATAATTACATATTAATCATATATATACCAAAAAATTATTATTATAATTACCATAATTGTCCCAGGATTGTGGCTAGAAGATGCAATATTTTTACAATTGGCAGGGTGAAGCGGCTATCCATTTTCATCCACCAAATGCGTCTTGTGGTATGCAACTCCTGATAAGCAATTTCGATGTTTTGAAGCAATACTTTGAATATAATTTTGTGCATCTAAACTCAATGATGAATCTGCATGAACCTACAAATTTGTATACATTATAAATTTAATTAAGTTGTGCATGATTGACTACATGGATAAAAAACATACATAAATTCAATTAGATAGTGAAAAAATAAAACAAATCTGAAGTGAACATTATGTCTCCACATGGATAGGGAGAACTCCACGATAGACTTTGAGAAATATTATGGAACGAGCTGGATTTTGAAGAATTTTCCATTTCATATAATATATGATAATTTCTCCCTCCATTTGAGAAAAACAACAATAAAATTTGGTGCAAAAAACCTAAATGTAATTCCGGTGGGTACTATTGAGATAACTGCACTGGCCAGTTCTTTATTTTGCACACCGGTGCGCTTTTGTAACAAGTAGCATCGATGCGGTTGAATTAAACGACGCACTGGTAAACTAATAACTACAATAAAAAAAAAGCGCAAACCTATTTTATTTAAGTAAAAAAAAACAGTAAATTGAAAATTGGACAACAAAATATTTTCGAAAATCTAATTTCATAAAACATTTCTTTAAATACTAAACACTTTTTATTATTTCACTATTTTTGCAAAAAATTTCAGCCAGAGATTTGCAGGATATATACCTGGGGAAAACAAAGCACGAGAGCACTGTGGAGCAAGGAAATACGTTTGAACAGAAGTATTCAGACAATTCAAATTCCAAACCTCTAGTAATTCAAACCCTACACCATAGAATTTTAAACGACGTGAGTAAATTTTATTGTTTTTTTTGTACTTTTTTTTGCAGTATTTTTTTATGCAGTGAAATAAGAAATCAAAATCTATTGTTTTATTTGATTTTTGTCTATTTTTTTATGAATTAAAATACAAAATAAAATATTATTGTTTTTTTAACTTTTTTCTTCTGTAGTTTTTTACCTTTTCTGCAATTTTCAGAAACAAAAATAAAAAAAGAAATCAAATTTTACAAACAAAACCCTAGATTTTTTTGTTTCTACCATTTTTTCTCCCTCTTTCTTTTCAATTTAGATTTATAGGGATTTTTTACTCATAATAAATCCAACCCACGGGGCAACTTGCATAGTCGGATCCCAATCCATGTTTTCCCTTGCGTCAATCTTAAAAAAAATACAGATTTTTTTCACTGGTGCACCCTTCGTAACGTTGTGCACCGATGTGCTTGGTTATACCAGCGCACTGCTGCAGTACAATGATAAAAAATATAAATATAAAATATGTTTTTATCTGTGCGCCATTTGGAACATATGGCACCTGTGCACTATTACATTATGGAGCACCGCAAAACGTGTTGTTTCGGAAAAAAAAACCATTTTACAAACATAGCCTACACTATTTTTGTTTCTACCCTTTCTTCTCCCACTTGCTTGGATTTCAGAATTAAGGTTTTTCAATTTATATTTATGGGTTTGGTGTTGATGAATATAAGCCTAAGACATGCAACCAACAGGGGGATCTGCAAAGTCAGATCTCAATCCATGTCAGCCCTTGCATCAATCTTAAAAAAGACATTTTTTTTCATCAGTGCCCCCTTCGTAACATAGCGCACCGGTGCGCTCTGTTATACAAGCGCACCACGCAAGTACAATGATTAAAAATTAAAAAAATAGTTTATGTTTTTATCAGTGCGCCATATGTAACATATGGCACCAGTGCACTATTACATTATGGTGCACTGCACAATGTGCTATTTTGAAAAAATAAGATTTACAAACATACCCTACATTATTTTTGTTTCTGCCTAGTCTTCTCCCACTTTCTGTGATTTCAGAATTAGGGCTTTTCAATTTATATTTGTAGGGTTTATATTTCTAAATATAAACCTAAGACGTTCAACGAACGGGTTGACCTACATAGTCAGATCCCAATCCATGTCGGCCCTTGCGTTAAAAAAAAATAATAATAAATAAAATCGGTGTGTCCTGTCTGAAAGAGTGCACCGTGACACTCTGTTATCACAGTGCACCGTGAAAGTACTGTCATAAAAAATTAGAAAAATATGCAGCTGGTGCGTTCTTCATTATGACGCACCGGAAACGTTCAGTTTCGAAAAAAAAAACTTTCAAAAAATAAAAACCTTACTTTCTTTTTGTTTCTACCATTTCCTCTTCTTCTTTCTATGATTCAGAATTAGGAATTTTCAATTTATATTTATAGGGTTTGTATTGTTAAATATAGACCTAAGACATGCTACTGACGGGACGATTAGCATAGTCGTATCCTAATCCATGTCGGCCTTGGAATTATTTAAAAAAATAGATTTTTTACGGTGTGTCCTATGTAAGGTAGCGTACCCGTGCTATGTTTTATACAAGAGCACTAGATAATTAATGTGAAAAAATAAGACTTTTTTAACGGTGTGCCATATGTAAAATATAGCACCGATTTATGCTAAAAAAACTAACAGTGGACGATTTTTATTATTTTTATGATGGTTAACCGGTGCGGTCATTGACATGTAATGCACCGGGGCTTCTTGTTGACATAGAGCACCATATGGTGTATTATACTATTTTTGCAGTGCGTGGGAAAGACATGCATGCACCAACGTCGGTGCATTCACCATGAATGGCGCACCGGTTTTTTGAGATTTTTTTTTTAATTCAGAAGTTGACAGTTTATTTAAAAATATATTATTGACTGATATGATACATGTTTGATATTGTTAAATAAATGACTGACAAGAGATCAAGTAACAAAAATACTGATAACACATCAAGAAAAGAAAAAAAGGCAAGTTCTTTGTAATTTTTTTACAAAAATTTATTTTTGAACTATATGTAAGCTTAAATTATATGTATTGTTTAATGTGTATCATGTAGAGCCACAAAATGATGAAGCTTGATAAGATTATTTCTAATCTAGGACCAGAAGAATGTATAAGCCTAACGGAAAAATTGCAAAAGGATGAATGAGGTGAATAAAAAAATACTATCGATCCAATAAGAGTTTCTTTTTTAAGTTTTCATTAATAATATAATTAAAATTATTAGATAACATGTGTGAAAAAGTCTGTTAATTCACCTCTAATGTTCTATAGGGACCAACAACTTAGAACAGGAATGTTGTTCTAAGAAAGGAAAAACAATAGAACATGAAAATGAAAATGAATTGCTCCTTAGCTCATCTGTATTAGTGTTGGAGGTTAACGAAAGGGGGAAAAAATTTTACAAATGTTTGAGGGATCTAGTGGAACAAATGTATAGACGTTCTTTCCACTTACAATACAAAAACCAAACCAATGATTCCAAGAATCAGATTTTATGTAAACTACAGGAAGAGTTTCCAGAGAATTGGTCAATAAGACATGTCAGACTTTTAATAGCAAAAACATACAAAAAAAAAAAGGAAGGAATGAAAAAGTAATATTCCTTTAGATGTTTGTCTAGAATTATTTATAAATATCAGTTTTGTAATACTTACTTTTCATATATCAATATAAAAATTAAATAGTTTATTGTCATTCTACATTTTCAGGAAGATTATGAAAATCTTAAAAGATGAACGAGCTAATATCAGAAATATGCCAGTAGGAATGTCCAAAAAGGTTTACAAGGAGATGGTCAAAGAAATGGTCAAAATTGCATCGCGAGAGGAGCCATCTCAACAACAACGTGCTTCAAATGTAATATGTAATCATTGAATTTTTTTATCATTAGGTAAAATAAATAAAAAATTTAGCATGGAATATTAATTTTCAAGTATTTTCTTGTAGAAAATAAAAGAAAATGGAACCCATTCAGCACATAAAACAAGACAACAAGGAAGATAAGGATTGATATTTGAGTTTGTGAGTAATTGTTACTTCCTTATAACAACTTAACTAGATTTCATTTTTGTATTTTTAAGTTGTTTTACAAAAATCATCAATGAATGTCTCCAAATAGGTGCTAACATACAAAGAAGAACCATCAGAGGAATTGATTCAAATTGGTTTAAATATGGGTTGTGCGTATATGTTGGCATATCAGAATTAATTGTGGAATTTGTAAGCATCTATCGATCTTGTTTTACTTAGCTACGTCTATAATTAATAGAAAAACTAAATATTTTATATTAAATATATGATTTCTTATGGGGTATAAAACTTGTAGGAAACAAAGTATGGCACTGCGCCAACAGATCAAATCTTGAAAGATGGCATGTTACATGGTTTTGAAAGAACGTGTATATTTTATGAGTCAATTGTTGCATTGGTACGTCATTTCTTTTCGATTTAAATTGATGTATATTATTTAATATTGCAATTTTAATTATTCTCACCAATGTATATACACTCATTACAATTTATTTTTATGTTTGTAGATGGAAGAGGGTGAAGAAGAAGAAAACAATCAACATCGTGAAAAAAACATTTTTGACAATAACCCAAGTCATGGCAGTAGCTCTAACAGTGATAGCAGTTTAAGCGAAGAATGATGATCACTATGTTTGGATATAAAAGAAAGGCGTTGTACTATTTTTGGAAAATTGTCTGTAAAATAAAACATTTTCTTTAATGTAATGGACATAGTGTCCCAATTGAAAGATAAATGGATACCAATAACTATCCCATTTTGTAGGACAAAGAATGTCATATATATATATATATATATATATATATATATATATATGTGTGTGTGTGTGTGTGTGTGTGTTTTAATTTATTCTATTGCGTTATCTATTGTCGCTATTGCATTCTCCATTGTCGTTCTCAAATGCAGTAATAAAAATTTAATTCATATGAATATTGTTATAACATATATATGTGTCGACTTTTCATGAATAATGAATTTAAAACAATCACAATAATTGCACTGCCACAGGTCGATGTTTCTAAAAAATACAAAATGAAAACCAGTGCACTTGTATTATTAAGCACACTGGTGCATTTATACTACCTATCGGGACCGCAAAAATACCAAAACCAGTTAAAATATCGAGGCATTTGTGCGGTACGACGCTCTGGTGCATTTATGTATCTATACGCATCGGTGTTTTTTTACCCCCTATGAGCACCGCACGGATACCGATACCAATTATAAATTGTGGTGTGTCTGTGTGATACTATGCACCAGGGCATTTTTTCTGTCTATACGCACCGGTGCATTTGGATGACCAATAGGCACCGCAAGAATACTGATACCAATTACAAATCTTGGTGCATTTGTGTGATAGTACGCACTAGGGCGTTTATGTGTTGATAAGTGTCGGTGCATTTGTATGACATATTTTCATTGCATGAATACTGATACCAATTGTAAACCTCGGTGCATTTGTGTGATACAATTCACCGGGGCATTTATATAAGCATACGCATCGGCGCGTTTATACAACCTATGGGCACCACTCAAATCCCAAGACCAATTAGAATGGCCCCATGATTTTTATCACCAACACCAGGCCTGGTGCTGTTATTTTCCTTAATGGCCCGGTGCATTCTCCTTCGACAGCCCCAATGTGTTGTCTACTGATACGCACCGGTGTGTTAAAACCTGATAAGAGAACTGATGAAAAAATCTCTGTGATAACCTCTGGCCGCCCATTTTTTTTTTAGTTGTGTTGAATTTCCGTTAAAAGCTCCGCCAAAACCTCCGTTACCATAAAAAAATGTGGTAGCATATGTTTTTTTGACAATTTTGGCCAATTTTATAACACTAAAAACCTCCTTTATAACCTCCGCTAGAAGGTATTTTCCTTGTAGTGCCTAATCTAGACGAACTTAGTTGTAGAGCCTTGTTACCCCAACATTAGTCAACCAAATGATCAAAAAAAAATTTGATGGAGTGAGTTATTTACCCTAAACCACCTAGTTGATTTTGAGATCATTGGATAAAGCTGTGGTCTACCAACGGCTGGGTCCAATCAGCAGGTGTTCGTTGCACATGGAAAGAATTTAACACCAACCCATACTATAGTCATGTCAAGGGGTTTTCAAATCCTCCTCCTGATATTAATTAAATCCATTAAATTACCACAATAATATATACATAATCATAAAATTAGATATTAGTTTATTATATGAATTGTGGGTAAAGGGCTTATATGTGGTCCTATAAATTTTTTGAAGCGGTAATTATATGTGACTGGTGTATGTTACACAATAAAATTATTGAAAAATAAAAGGAATCACAATATACTGAGAAGAATTTAGAAGTAAAAATATTATTATTTATAGTAAAAGTATTATTATTTAAATTTATAAGTAATTAAATATGGGTATACATATATTTTATTAATTAACAATAAATAGATTTTTAATTATTAAAAAATACTTTAACTAATTATTATTATTATTATAAACCTTTTGAGTGTAGTTTAAATATGAGACATTTTGATATTTTGGTAGAGATTTGTTGGAATATTAGGTTTAAGTAATTTACAAAATTTTTGTTTTAAGAGTTTTCATAATGCAACAAGGTAGCATAGTCCCTATCACTAAAGTGGAAATTATGCTTTTAAATAAATTGCAAATAGATATATGATGAGGAAAAATAAATTGCCTAGTAAGCAACAACGACTACCATTAGTAAGTCTACACATTTACATTTTTACTCCCACTTGTTAAAGCATTGAAGAAAACATAAATAATAAATTAAAACAAATTCATAGCCAATACAACAGAGCTAATGTGAGACAAAGCTCACTCAAATCAATGAATTCAATTGCTCGATTACATCACACTTATATAGGAAATTGCACTCACCTAATCTTCCTGAAGAAGAGGAAACAAACCTAAATATGTGCAACCAATTTCTAAATAAACGCTCTTGTTCAACCACTCAAAACTAAATCTATTTATGCATTATTCTCACATCCTCCCTTAATGGAGAAATGGATTTTCTACAATACCTAATTGACTTCTAAAAACTTTAAATTTGATTTTACCAAGAGGCTTAGTAAATATATCAGCCATATTATCCTTGGTATTACAAAATATTAATTCAATTTCATTCGACTCAATTTTCTCACGTACAAAGTGGTACTGTAACTCAACGTGTTTTGTTCTAGCATGGTAAATTGGATTATGTGCTAATTTGATAGCACTCTTATTATCACAATTGATACATGTTGAACCACTTTGCGCCTCTTCAAGATCTGCAAGAATTCTCCGCAACCAAATAGCTTCACAGGTGGCATTGGTCAAAGCTTTGTATTCTGATTCTGTTGATGATAAAGAAACATTTGGTTGTTTCTTACTACTCCAAGATATGACCCTTGATCCAATATGAAATGCATAGCCAGAGGTAGATCGTCTATCATCTGGATTTCCTGCCCAATTTGAATCAGAAAAACCTGTCAGTGCAACATCAAATTCATCAGTATACATAATACCTAAATTCACTGTTCCCTTTAAGTATCGGAGAACTTTCTTTGCAGCATTCCAGTGATTTCTTGAAGGCTTAGCCATGAATTGACTAAGGATACTAACTGAATATGCAATGTCTGGTTTGGTAGTGGTGAGACAGTTCAAACTTCCCACTAACTGACGATATAATGTTCCATCTACCTCTTTAGTTCCATCTTCTTTGTACAACTTTGCATTCTGTTCTAAGGGAGTTGACATAGCTTTGCAATCACTCATATTGAACTTTTTAAGAATTTCCTTTGTATATTTGCTTTGAGTGATCAATGTTTTACCAGGCTCTCTCCATACCTCAATACCTAAACAGTAATGCAATTCACCCAAATCTTTCATTTCAAATTCCTGTGACAACTGAACTTTAATTTCTTCAATTAACTTGTGAGCACTACCTGTGATAATGAGATCATCCACATACAAAGATATTAAAGCAACATTTCCCTTTTCATCTTTCTTAACATACAAGTTAGGATCATTTTTTATTTTCACAAATCCATTCTGAAGAAAGAAGGTATCAATCTTTACATACCATGATCTCGGTGCCTGTTTCAAACCATATAATGCCTTTCTTAACCTACAAACTAGATGCTCCTGTCCCTGTTTGACAAACCCTTCAGGTTGAACCAAATAAACTTCTTACTTTAAATCACCATTTAGAAAAGCAGATTTGACATCCAATTGATGTATATTCCAATTATGTTTTGTGGCTAAGGAAATCAGTAATCTAATTGTATTCAACTTAGCTACTGGTGCAAAAGTATCTTCATAATCAATTCCCTCCTGTTGAGCATATCCTTTTGCAACTAATATTGCCTTAAATTTATCAATTGTACCATCTGCTTTAAATTTTGATTTGTACAACCATTTGCTTCCAATTGGAACTTTATTTTCAGGAAGTTCCACTAATTCCCATGTTTGATTTTTCATAAGAGAAGCATACTCATCATTCATAGCATTTATCCATTGTTCATGTTGTTTAGCTTGCCCATAATCAACTGGTTCTACAACATTCATTATATTAGACATTAAGGAATAATCTCTATACCTTTCAGGAAGCTGAGTTTGTCGGGTTGACCTTCTTGGTGCTTCAATTCCTGTTGGAGTTCCATCCATGATTCTTCGGCTTTGAGGTGAATCACCCTCTCGTGATGACTCACTGCTGCTGGATGTGCTCATACTGCTCTCATCCTGATCTTGTACCTGTACCTGTACCTATTCCTGCTCCTGCTTAATCAAAGTATCAAGTTTGACGTGAGCATCATTAGATATATGCCATGCATCATTTTTTATATCACTTTTATCAGCCTGCTCATGAAACAACACATCACGACTTGCAAATAGTTTATGGTAACTTGGATCAAACAATTTATAGGCTTTTTGATCCGCACAATACCCAATAAAAACACACTTGATTGACTTGGCATCAAGCTTTCTTCTGTTAGCCTTAGGAATATGTGCAAAGGTAGTACATCCAAAGACTCTTAAATGACTCACATCAGGTTTATAACCATGAAGAACATCAAAAGGAGTTTGAAAAACTAATTGCTTAGTGGGACATCGATTCTTCAAATAAACAACGGTGTTAATGGCTTCTGCCCAGAAACCATTAGAGATGTTCTTACCTCGAAGCATACTACGAGCAGATTCCACCAAGGTTCTATTCCAGTGCTCAGCAACACCATTTTGATGAGGGGTATGTGGTACTGTGAACTGTTGTTTAGTCCCATTAGATTTACAATAGTTGTTAAATGCATTTGACTTATATTCACCCCCTTGATCAGATCTGAGTATTTTAATGTACTTACCTGTTTGTTTTTCAACCATAGTTTGAAACTCTTTAAAATACTCAAATATATCACTCTTCCTTCGAATGAAATAGACCCAGGTATACCTAGATCTATCATCAATAAAAATAACGAAGTATGAAGCACCACCAAGAGACCTAGTTTGCATAGGTCCACATACATCAGTGTGAATTAATTCAAATATATCATATTGTCGTTTCTCGATATGAACAGGAAACTCCTCTCTATGTTTCTTACCAAGTGCACAAGCTTCACATGGTAAATGTTCACACTTCATAACATGAAGACCTTCAACCATTGATTTCCTTTGCAACAACGATAAATCATTGTAATTTAGGTGCCCATACCTGTGATGCCATAATTCTGATGTCGATGTCTCTTTGGATGTCAATGCAACATGGTGCTTCATTGTCACATCCAATCTGTATAATCCTCCCACTCTGGTACCTGTAGAAACAACCCTGTAGTGGTCCTGAACATCTTTCACAATACACCCCAATTTACCAAATTCCACTTTTAAATAATTATCAGTGATAGTGGAAACATATATCAAATTATTTTTGAGAGCAGGTACATACATCACATTATGAATCTGTCGCATTTTTCCATTAGGTAAGTACACATTTATTATTCCATAGCCTTGAACTTTAAGTGACCTGTCATCTCCTAGGTAAATGTGTGTGCCATCAAATTTCTCATAATATTTATCATACCATTCTTTATTACAAGTCATATGTGCCGATGCACCAGAATCTATGAACCAAGCATTCTCATCATCAGTTTCAGCAAACAATGCAGCATCAGAAAGAAACAACTTAAGATTTTTAAATCCATCAGTCACTGAGGTGTCTCTGTTTATAAAATTTCCATTATGCCTTGTATGTCTTTGATTTGATTCATTATTCTTTCTTCTATAGCAATCTTTAGCCAGATGTCCAGGTTTTCCACAATAATCACATTCAATGTTCCTCTTAACATAAGAATCAGGAGGTGTCATACCTTTCTGTTTTGCTTGAAACCGGCCTCTGTTCCTGTCCCACGGTCTCCCTCGGAATGGTCTTTTGCCTCTTGCAGTCAAAGCCAAATCAGAACCATTTGACTCCAGTTCAAAATTTTTCATTCACTCTTCTTCTTGAAGAAGAATTCTAGCCAATTCTTCAAATGTAGGAGGTGTCGGTCTAGCTGAGAGTGCTGAAATAAAGATTTTATAGTCTGGGACTAACCCCTTCAAAGCAACAGTTACCAAGTCTGTACTAGACACTTTTTCACCAATATCACCAAGCTTATCACTCAAGTCTTTAATTTAGGAAACAAAGTTGCTAATGCTTTCATTGGCTTCCATTTTGAGAGATAGTAGCTTTGTTTTTAAAAATAAAATACGGTTTGCATTAGTAGTTTCATACAAACCTTTGAGAGTGTCCCATGTCGCCTTGGAAGTTTCACAGTCCCGAATGTGAGGAATAATATTTTCCTTCACTGACATGCGTAGCAGTACCTTTGCTTTCATTTCACGCTTATCCCAATCTTGAGTGGCAGCAGAAGGTGTAGGCTTGGGCTCGTCACCTTTGACAATCGTCCAGAGATTGTATGCCTCCAGAACTGTGATCAGCTTAAATTTCCAATTTACATAATTTTCTCCATCAAGTTTTGTAGATTCATTTAAATATGAATCAGCAAGAGGATTTTCCATGATGGTCAACAACAATCTCTGAGAGAAAAAAAAAATCTAAATGATAAACAACACAAGACTTCCTAACTTTCACTTGGAGAAAAAAAAAATGAAAGTTGTTGGGCTGTGATTAAAATAATGATGGACGCTCCTGCGTAAATGAAAACCGCATGCAATCTTAAAACAAAATGCGATCAGCAATGTGTACAAATTCCGTGCAATGTGTTGAGCGGAATGTAGCTCAAACTACATAGCAAAATGTTTGCTGTCTGTCAGCATGATCCAACCTCACGAATTGGTGTGCAGCGGACTCAGCAAAATGTGAAAGCACTGGCCCGAACAGCAAGACAACGCCTTTCAAAGAATGTATGAATACTTATAAATCTGCACCCAAAACTTAAATTAAAAAAAAACGCATGCAGTCTTTAAAAAAAGAAACTCCGGCACCAACGATCACAAACCTCGTGCTGGCATTAACAGCCACTCATGCAGCATTCAACAACCAGCATTTATTTAAAATATCCAATGGGACAATGGGAAATTCTGGAAATTCTGCTATCCGCAGCCACTCACGCAGCATTCAACAACCAACATTTATTTAAACTATCCAATGGGACAATGGGAAATTATGGAAATTCTACTATTCGGCGTATGCACACGTGAATACGAATTGCTGGACACGATGTGACGGACTACCGCTCCAAGACCACGCTGGCAGGAACTTTCCCTCATGCTCTCGCTGGACAGGCATAGACAGTGTTGGCAGACTTCTATCCAGCGTATGCAATTTCAATCAGTGTATGCTCAACGTTCCACAGATATGCTGCTCATTCGCTCTGCAGACAGCCTTTTGACTGCTACAATCGCTGGGGTGTATTGGCACTTTGGCACTGTGTCTCAATCCACACCACAGAAGCATATACTCCAAAGGTACGCACAGCAGATCACAGCCAAACAAAAAAAAATTCAGCCAAACTACAAGTCGGCGAATAAGATCCGATGGGTTTCGAAAGCGGAGCTCTCACTCCAATACCCAAACACTAGCTCCGATACCAAATTAAAACAAATTCACAGCCAATACAACAGAGCTAATGTGAGACAAAGCTCACTCAAATCAATGAATTCAATTGCTCGATTACATCACACTTATATAGGAAATTGCACTCACCTAATCTTCCTGAAGAAGAGGAAACAAACCTAAATATGTGCAACCAATTTCTAAATAAACACTCTCGTTCAACCACTCAAAACTAAATCTATTTCTGCATTATTCTCACATAATTGGTAATAATTGTTGGCAAATATATTTATTTACGTCTTATTTCTATCTATTTTTGGCCAATATTTACATGAATATAAGCTATATTTATTTATATATTGTTTCTTTACACCAATATTTACATATGTATAATAAATATATTATTTACATGAATATAAACTAAATTATAATTGAACTATATTTTAATATCATGGTTAAATAGATATTTCTATGCACACCTGAAATCAATAAATAAGGGCGGTGTGACATACATATAGTTAAATGTATAATCATGATAGGAGAAGTGGCACGCAGATGTTTTTGAAAGGTCATTCTGCCAATGCTCGACACATTATAAATTACTGGGATACTCGGCTTACTCTTTGAGGCTATTCAAGATGACGGCTCTTTGACACAATCCCATTTCTTGAATGGATCAATCTATACTTTCGCTTTTAAAGAGCGCTCGCTATTCAAGTTGAGAGATCAGTTTGGATAAAACCAATCCAGAAGCGAAAATTTAGTCTCTGTTTTATTTGAAGTAACGGATCAATCTTATTGCTGTGAAGTAAAGTAAATATGCAGGCGGCCAAGGAGAAAATGAGCAACATGGGCACCACTGTGAAGGAAGGTGAAGGAAGGGATGGATAAAACTAAGGCTTCTGCGCAAGAGAAGGTATGGAAAAATTTTCTTATTTTCATTCATTATAAATGGTCCATCCAGAAATGTTGATAACTATGCATCGCAGATCAGTTTTAAGATTAACATAGATATATTGTGTGCGTGTTATATATTATAGATAGAAGATTGAGTTGGAGGGATTTGGGATTTGGATATTTAGTAATTCATTCCTATTTTTGTTATGGATGTGTGTGTCTCAGCAGGTCAATTTCTCTATATCACTTTATGTAGCTAAGCAACACCCCATTGTTTTCCACGAAATTTTTAGGTTTGATACGCATCACTGTTGTTTTGAAAAAAAATAACACCATGTTTAGAGAGCAATTATGCATAAATCTTTCCCAAGCTGAAATACTAGATGGATCATGATTCACAATGAGCGAGACTGCACATGATGTAGACTAGCTATGGAAAAATAATGCAATTAGGTTTTATTTTAAAATTCATAAAGGGATGAATCCCTCTTTCCTTTTCGAATCACAAACCATTATTGATGTTTGAATTATTTGTTCATTTAATATCATTTTCCAAATCTAAAACAGTTAATACCCTTAATACTATCAAATCCAAATAAATTATAGATCATGCAGTATCAAGATGGAAAGAACAAGATTACTGTAATAGTAAGTAGTAAAGGAGAAATGTCTGAATTATGTTTTCCCTGCTTTTATTGTAATTCAGTGCATAGTTCATTCTAGGACATTTTCATAATATTATTCATTTTTTTTTTAACTTGTAAAATTTTTAATTTTCTTTTTTACTAGTTAAATTAGTTGAGTACTTATGCGACCTGCTAGAGGCCCTTCAGAGGCCCTTTGAAGGGCTCTGGCTTGTTCAATTTTGAACACTGAATCTAAGGTTTAGTGCACGTTATTTGTTCCGGTTTATATGACATTGATGACCATACATATAACTTAATCTAAGATTTGATGATTAAGGGCAATGTAAGGTTTAATGGGCGGTATTTTTTTTGGTTTATATGACATTGATGACCATAAGTATAACCTAACCTACGGTTTGATATTACTATGTTCTCTCTAGGATGCCACCATCAAAAGTTATTATTAGGATGTCACCATGGCATGTACTAAATTTATCCATCAAATGGAATGTACTAAATTTATCCGTCAGATGGCATGTACTAAGGTCCACACTTTTGCAACAAATCCTTGTGGATCTCTCTCCTGAATACTACTACAGAATTACCATTAAAGAAAAATTGAAATACACACCTCTGGGCCTACATTATTTACAATGTTGCAAATACTACTATAGAATTACCATATATTTTTTTTAAATATACACCTCTAGACCTACATTATTTACAGTGTTGGACACATGATTTGTGTTATACTTACCATACCCATTGCATATAAAATACATCCGCTCTTATCTTCACTTATCTATCATTTCAAGCACATAACGATACCCATTGCATATAAAATACATCCGCTCTTATCTTCGCTTATCTATCATTTCAAGCATATAAAAATACATCTGCTCTTATCTTCACTTATCTATCATTTCAAGCATATGAAGATACATCCACTTATCTATCATTTCAAGCATATAAAAATACATCTGCTCTTATAGTCACTTATCGAAGATTCTAAGCATATAATTCTTAACATTATAAAGCATATTCTAAGCATCCAAGTCTTAACATTATAAAGCATATAATACGTAATATTACAGGGTGAGGGATGTTAATTTTCTTAGCCGGATTAGACGGTGTGCTATGCAACTGGAATATCTGAACATTTTGAAATATGTGTTATTTGTTGTTAATTTAATAGTGGCACATCTCTCGGGTTATGGTTTGAGTGGTGGTTCGGGCTCCATGCCCAACTTTTATTCTCTAGATTGGCAGTTGGTTGAACTACGAAGCTTCTCAATCCTCCCTTTAACCAACAACTTTCGGTGGCAAGAGAATTCTTGTCTGTCCATCCGATCTGACGGTCTCCATGGTAGCCGAAGAGGTTAGGGTAATGAACTCCCTACCAAGTCTCGGTTCTCCTGCTCATTATTTGAACTACGAAGCTTCTCAATCCACCCTTTAACCAACATATTTTGGTGGCAAGAGAATGACACCTGTACATTCCTTGTCCATCGTTCTGATCCGACAGTCTCCATGGATGTCGAAGAGGTTAGGGTAACAAAATCCCTACCTAGTCTCGGTTCTCCTGCTCATTTTTTCCCTATGATTCTCCACTCTGCACTAAGGTCAAAATAGAAATCTACATATGCAAGGGGTCCAAGTGCCTTCTTATCTAGTTCAAATGCTATGACCAATATATGGAAAACTGGACCTCCGTTCAAAGTGTTTGCACTTGTTCCACTGTATTTTCTTTCCATATTCTATAAATACTTTTGTGCTTTGATTTTGGCTATGAAAATTTGTTGAAGGGTCTGTTGTTTGCTTATAGGATCATGGGTAAACTTTTTCAAAGTGCCGAGAGGAGGTGGTTGGATCTCAGTAGGGTTTGCAAAGCAGGTTTGACCCACTCAGTCCAAACCCTTCCTCCTACTCCATGTGTTTTTTCCTAAATGCTACAAAAATATTTTCCATCATTCTCATACTTCTTTTATGGTTGAAACATGGTTTTGCAAAGGGTCAACTCTCAAACTTGCACTTGATCTTTGCAACCCTATCCAAAACTCCACCATCCCTCCAACTTGCCAGGTAGGTTCTCTCACAGCTCCAATGGTTTTAATGTCTTAATGCACATAGTGTCTATCTGGTATTAGAATTAAGGAATACCCAAACCATGTGGCAGGGTTCGACGACATTAATCCCTGAACTAGAATCTTATAATGAGGGTTATTTATCAACATTTATGGTTATTTATGTCATTCCAATATGATGTATGTATCTGTAAATTTCTAATGGTATTAGGTTTTTAGGAAGAATTGTTTTCCTTCTCCTCTTCTCGCAAGCTTGTATATAAGTGTTACACAACATTTTGTCACCTTCCCTGCAAACCCCCATCCTGCACATTGGTGGGCTTTTTCCCGTGACCTGTGAGCAGTGACATGACCTGAAACCACTTTCATGGCATCCCCCTTGATAAGGAAAATCGTTCCCCTGAAGAAAGTTTCCTCTGAAAAACCCTAAAAATAGATATTTTTTCCTTGGCGCGACTAGCCAGTTCAGCCCTTGCGCCAATGGGGGAAATCCACCATAGAGGGTGCGCCAACTAGCGCACTGTCCTTGTGTCTCACTCATGCCAAGCTTAATAAGGGATGTTTTTTAAAAATAAATGGCGGAATTTTGATTCCAACAAACTCTTGAACGAGTCCCTAAAAGGATTTGGGTGGTTTGGCTCCGGATCTCCATCGATGGGAAGTAGTTTTCCACCTATTATGGAAGCTTCCTTAGAGATAGGGCCAATCCCATGATTGTAGGGATCCCAACTCCTCTTCCCCCATCTATAAAATCTTGCCTTCTCCCTTAGAAAGCTATAGCTGAACTTGTAGCAAGGAGACTATAGCTAAACATATTTTGAGAGCCAAGCCAAAGAGAGAGAGCTTTGTCCCATTTAAGACAGGATTCGTTGAGACGTGCTCTGCTGTCAACCCCGCCGAAGGAAGCTCATAGCATCAGAGCTTTGGGTTGTAATCTTTCCTTTGTTATTTATAATATAAGCGACTCTGATTATGGTTCCATTCATGTGTTTATTTCTTACGCAATGAATTATATCCTCTCTAACTAATATATGGTTACATGCTTTAGATTTTACATTGTATTTCATTGTTTCCTTGCATGTGTGCAGGTATTCAGATGCATCGATTCGAAGGATTGTGATCTTCCAAGCGAGGGACGAGAAGCGTCATCCTTTCTTCAACGACCACTATGCAGGATTTGAGCTAGGCAATTTGTTATGATTTTTGTCATTCTGTAACTAGGAACTTGCATCACTGCATGACTTGATTGTTGCTAGACCCAATCTGGGCTAGTTAGTAGGGATCGCCTCTGTCCGCAGAGGAGATTTACCTCCTCAAAAAACTGGCGACTCCACTGGAGATTCAGTTGGAGCTATTCTTTTCTCTTTTGGTTGTTTTTGGCTTTTTATTCATTTATTTTCTCTTCTGGTTCGCCTCCTTTGGTGTCAAACACCTATTCAACCAGGTCAACCTGTTCAACTAGAACAACCTGCACAACCAGTTAACCTTTCTCAACAGCCAAACTATTCTGTGCCACAGCTGAACTCACCTATCCGCCCAACTTAAAAGGCTTAGCAGGGTCCCACTTACTAGTAGCCTATTTGACCCCAAGGCAAATATTACTTTCAAGGTCAGTCTCGACCAGTTTACAACCCACCCCAAGGTTCTGGTTATTACCTTCAATAGCCAGGCTACACTTATACTTCGCAGTCAAATCCATACACTGCTCAAATGAGATCCACAAATAATCAGGGTCAATACCCTGGTTATCATCCCCCGTACACTAGTTATCAGCAATTGTATCAGCCCAATTACACGGCCTATACCCCCTATGGTCAGAATCCTCCAGGACAGAACCAACGGGGGTAGAGTTATGCTCAACTAGGTTGGAGTATAGGTATAGGTCCTTATAAAGGGCCTGACATGCCTTTTAATCTTTAGTTACGTTTTCTTGCCACGTTAGAGTTACCTGACGTATCCAAGTTGACCAATGATCTGATTCTTTATAATCCATATTAGCCTCTAGTTCCGACGAAGGTACGTGGTGACTGTCCCAAGTTTGAGGGTAAATCTAGAGAAGACCCCCAAGCACATGTGATGACTTACCATTTGTGGTGTTCTTTGAACTCTTGGGTGGATGACTCAATCCATCTATGTCTTTTCCAGCACATTATTACTAGCACTATTGCTAAATGGTACATAGAACTACCCCATGGTATTTTTCAAGACTTCAACACTTTAGCTATGGCATTCTTGACACATTTTCAGTTACTGGTTCGTTATGAAACTGGGACACATCTCCTGACCTCTCTGAAGCAGGACAAAGCCACTCATATTTCAGATGATATTCATGAGTAGAGACATCGTCGTTCTCTGATCAAGTTTGATATTCCTGATCAAAATCTAATTCACTGGTTCACTACCTCCTTTGTCAACAATATTGCACAGGACATTGATATGGGGGCATGTGTAACTGAGGAACAAGCCATCGCTCGTGCCCAATACCTCTATTTAGTGTACTCTGAGTCCGGCACGTTATATGATATCTTGACTGATGCCCCGCATCTACGGACCTATAAAGCACCACCTACCCCATAGGTTGATGGTGTTATTGGTTCTGTCTCTCAGACTTCTCGTAAGTCTTCGAATGGGAAGCAAAAGTCAAATTTTTCCAATAATTCTGCTCCTCCCGCCACTCCGGATTCTGGTAAGACCATGGAGGTCAATGTCGTTCAGGCTAATCCTGCGGAAAAGACCTCCAAAGGGAAGAATAAAGGCAAAGGAAAGTCAAAATCCCATGCTCCGAAACCAGAATCCTCCAAACCACGTGCTGATGATGGTTCGCAACGGAAACCGAAGTACCCTTACCTGATCTGTGACTGAGACCACTACACCAAAGATTGTCCCCAACGATCCGAGGTTAGTCAACTTCTTAAAGGCTCTAAGGGGACTTCGGTAGTTCTTAAGGAACCCTTCCCATCTCAGCAGACCCAGATGGTCAAGCAGCCTTCACCATTTGCACCATTTGGGTCCCAAGTTTTTATGATGAATGGTGCTGCACCTATTTCGATTGCCACTCGATCAAAGGATTATGCCAGATCATGCCAGGCAGCTAGGAAGGAAGTATTTGATGGCCTGCCTCCCCCACCTACCTCTGGTCCTTTATAAATTGAGAAGCCCAGCGCTAAACCCGTTATACGACCACCTTCTAAAGGTGTTCTTTGAAAGTCTTCCTATAATCCAAATGTCGGTGCTACTCAGCATTACAACATTGTTGAGGATTTGGCACAGGCGCCTTCCGCAATGTCTGTGTTGGAAGTCCTTCAAAGTTTCCCATCTCAATGGAAAGCTCTGTTATCTATAATCGGTGGAATTTATCCTGTCGATTCTAGCCTTCTCACCTTCGATATGGATAATTTTGTCCCCCGACTTTCACATCAAATCGCCCTTGTTATACAAGTCAGTATCAACAGCCTCAATATTCACAGAGCCATTGTGGACGAAGGTGCCTCTACCTATGTTATGTGTCATCTGCATTCTAGAAGGCCATTGGCTCTCCAAATCTTACTTCATCTCCCAATGCCCTCGAGGCATTCGATGGTAGGGAATCGAAACCTTTAGGTGTTCTCGCGAGTTTACCGATCACATTACAAGGTAAGAAAGTCAAATTAGAAGTGGAAGTTTTTGACGCCAATCTCTACTATAATCTTCTACTTGGTTGCACTTGGACTCACACCATGCTATGCGTCCCCTCCACCCTCTTTTGGCTTTTGAAATTTCCGCATGAGGGAAATGTTATAATTGTTGATCAGTTTTCTTTATTTACCTCATCCTCTAAAATAACGTACCATACGTGGATCAAATTCCTAATCCCCCTGACAGTGTGGGACGTGGTATTTTCTAGGACCCCACCCTCATGGGTATTTTTTCCATGCCACCGCCGAACACCATTCAAGTCAACATGATCTCTAGGTCGGATGACCCATGGATCATCCCTTCTCCTTAACAGGTGACCTCCTTTGGAGAATCGAACCCCAGTTGAAATTAATTATTGTGAGATCGTTTCTTCATTGGATCCTCCTCCTGCTGAAAATGCTCCTTTGAGCATGACTCTTGACATCTATTCCCAATCCCCTTGGCTCGGTGATGCAGATTCGCCCGATCCTTTGAGAGAATTCTTTCCCTCTGACGAAGCTATCGTGGAGATGATGTCTCTCGAAGATCTGCCGTGGAGCGGTGGACATCATCGTTCCTCGTTCATGCCCGCCCTGGGGGAAATGTCTAATTTTATTGAGCTCTTCGCATCTCAGGTTCCCTCTCCGCCTCTCCAAACACCCATATTGACTCATGAGGTTCTTTCAGAAGGAAATATGAGTAATATTACCCAAAAAATGCATATCGAAATCTCTGTTAAACCGGGGGTCATCGAGAACATTCACATGGGAGTTACTTGTTCTCCCGAAGAGATTCAAGTATACACTAGCCTTTTCTGTGAATTCCGAGAATTTTTCGGATGGTATTATGAAGAGATGCCTGGGATCGATCCCAGTATATTCATGCACAAAATTCCCACCTATCCGGGTGCAAAGCTCGTGTGTCAGCGTCTACACCCAGTGCATCCTTCAAAATCCGTTGCGATAAAAGTAGAAGTTGAGAAACATCTTAACGCGAGCTTCATATATCCAATCCCCCTCACAGAATGGGTTTCCAATATTGTCCCTGTAGATGAGAAGTAAGGCACAATTTCAGTCTATGTTGACTATAGAGACATCAATCTCGCTTGTCCTAAGGACAGTTATCCCACTCCCTTTATAGATCAAATCATCGACGATTGTACGGGGAGTGAGATATATTCCCTTATGGATGGCTTCTCGGGTTATAATCAAATTAATATTTTACCCTTTGATCAACATAAGACTGCCTCCATCTGTCTATGGGGAACTTTCACCTATAAAAAGCTCCCATTCGGCTTAAAAAATGCTGGAGCCACCTTCCAGCACACAATGTCCTACACCTTGCATGACATACGTCACATTGTTCAGCCGTATGTGGATGAACTGTTGGTTCATTCATATCAGCGTGAAGACCATCCTGAACATCTCCGCCAGATTTTTCTCCACTGCAGGCATTACAACATTAGGCTCAATCCTCACAAGTGCATCTTCTGCGTTGACTTTGGTCGTCTTTTGGGATTCATTATCTCTAAAGATGGAATTTGCCTTGAACCCCTCAAGGTCAAGGCTATTGTTAATATCCCATCCCCATCCTCATTGCATCAACTTTAGAGTCTTCAAGGGAAAGAGAATTTTTTACGTCACTTTATCCCGAACTATGCAGAAGTGGCCAAAGGGTTTACGCGACTTCTAAAACAGGACGCTCCCTTCCGTTGGGACAAGATTTCTCAACAATCCTTTGATAAACATAAAACGTTGCTCATCAACGCTCCGTTAATACGTCCTCCCAACTATCATCATGACTTTACCCTCTATTTGGCTGTCACATCCAGCACGATTGCCATGGTTTCAGTACAGGATGACGATGACGGAAATGAAAACATGGTTTATTATCTGTCTCGAAATATTCTTGACACTGAAACACATTATTCCCATGTCGAGAAGTTAGCGCTTGTCGCAGTCCAGGCTGTTTAGTGGTTTCGCCATTACATCATGTTGCACACAATAACCGTGATTTCCAACTGCAACCCCATGACTCACATCTTCTCTCGACAATTGCTGGGGGCAAGTACTCCAAATGAATTGTGATCCTTGAAGAGTTTGATTTGGAGTTTACTACTGCCAAATCAATGAAGTCACTAGTTTTTGCTGATCTTATCTGCTCTCTCCCTACCAACTCTGTTCCGTCTCAATCCGAGGATCATATCCTAGATGAAACTCTCTTTCTTATCTGCACTCATGATCCATGATATTGTAACATCATCGTGTACCTTCATACATCTACCTTCTGATCTGAGTTGACAAAGGATGCTCGACGTCACGTTCGGCATAAATCACAACCATATTGCATTGTTGGAGATACCTTATATCATGTCAGAGTCGATTTTGTGCTTTGCTAATGTTTGACCTTGGAAGAGGCTGAAAAAGTCTTGAATGACTGTCACAATGGTGCCTGTGGCGGTCACATGTCTGGTTACACTACCGCCTAGAATATTCATCATGCGGGTTACTTCTGGCCATCTATATTCAAAGACTGTATTGTTGCAGTAAGGAAATGTCATGTGTGCCAGATTTTTCAACACAAGATGTGTGTGCCACCCCTCCCTTTACATCCTGTCATTACCATAGGCCCTTTCGCCAAATGGGGCATTGATTTTATGACATGTAACCCTCACTCAGGTAGGGGGCATGCTTATATCATTGTTGCCATACACTACTTCACCAAATGGGCCGAGGAAATGCCTACATTACCTGCCGATGGTAAGAAAACCGCTCAATTCATTTTCAACCATGTGATCACATCTTTCGGTGTTCCTCAAGCCATCGTCACTGATCATGGCACTCATTTTAGAGACTACATGATGGCAGAGCTGACATCAAATTTGGGCTTGCGTCATGATAGATCAATGCCATATTATCCTCAGGCGAATGGATAGGTTTAGGCCGTGAACAAAGTGCTTGTCACGATGCTTCAATGAAAAATTGGTATTCAAAAATCCAACTGGCATCTCTAATTGTTCTCAGCTCTCTAGGCCTACCAAACATCAGTAAAGAGCGTGACCAGATTCACACCTTTTCAGTTGGTGTGTGGTCTAGAAGCAAATATTTTGGTTGAATGTGAGATCCCTTCGCTGAAGTTGGTTGTGGAATTACTGCCCGACACTTCCGCAGAGGAAGAGCTCTCCTGTATCTGGAATGACTTGACGAAACTCGCTGCTTGGATACTTTGGTTATCGAGGCACATAAAAAGTGGGTTAAATCTCATTTCGATCAAACGATTTCTCCATGTTCTTTTATAGAAGGGGACCTCGTCCTCTTGTATGACCAAGCACATGATAAACTTGGGGCAGGAAAATTCCAGCCCATGTGTCATTATCCCTATATCATTAAACGTGTATTGAAAAATGGGGCCTATGAACTAATCAATTATGAAGGTATTCCTTTGGCACAACCTAGAAATGGTTTGTACCTGAAGAAGTAATACGCTTGAATTATTCTTGTGTGGTGTGTGTACATAAGTGAGTGAGTTTATTTCTGTGCATGTGTGGTGTGGTGTGCTTTGTAAGCATCTTTCTGCTGATTGGGTCTTCCTGATTGTACAGATGTTTATTAATCCTTATATCGGTTTCGCAGATGGTGCCTCCCGTAGTACTAGGAATCTATCCTCGGCAGCTTGGGTAATCTACAATCTTGCTGGTGATTTAGTTAATTTACAAGGTGTTTGTCTAGGGCCTGCTACAAATAATGTCGCAGAATATAGTTCCATTTTGGAATTATTGAACGAGGCCGTTAACCTCGGTATTCATGCATTATTTGTATATCTAGACTCACAGCTTGTAGTGCTACAACTCATTGTTCATTATTCAGTTAGGAACCCATCCATTTTAAGACTGTATCTACGTATTCGTTTACTGGAAACAAATTTTGATTACATCACATATCAACATATACCCAAACGAATGAATACATTTACAAACACAATAGATAACATGATATTAGATAGAAATTTACGTAACTTGTAAAAACATCATCATATGTGAAAAAGATCCACACAGAAATATATATATATATATATATATATATATATATATATATATATGTATATATATGTATATATATATATATATATATATATATATATATATATATATATATATATATATATATATATATATATATATATATATATATATATATCTGTGTGTGTGTGTGTGTGTGTGTGTGTCGAATGTTTGTAGTTTGTGTGCATCACATAAAACCCAAAAATATACATGTCTGTTTTAATAATATCCAGAGACAACATGTCTCTCAAAAATATTCAAATGAAAATCCTAGGCGACTAATCAGCATGGTGCTCATGGTAGCATGTTACTACTTGCACCAATCACCTCAGTAAACGATGAAGGCGACTAGGCACCCCCACGGTGTGCCTCTGATAAGACATGGTGACATCTGCTAGATGAGCATAACCAAGAATCCCATGGGCGATTAACTCTAACTTTTGAACTAGCTCATTCCCCTCTCCCCCCTCCCCTTCAGGTTCATAGGTGAGAGGGGTCCTCCGCGTGATCGGTGACATCCCGGCGGGCCTCTCTGGGCCACCATCTACATACGTATAGGATCGATTGTTAGAACATGCATGTATACAAAAAAAAATCATAAAATCAATAAAAATCAAAAGAGTCTTACCCAGCTCCTCATCCCATTCTTCTCCTTCCAGGAGTGGAAGGTCTGGGTCTACTGTGAAATCAGTATTGGCAAAGGGCCAGTCCTCTACGAGAATCAACTATCACTGAATCCATCCAAAGAACTCAGGCCGCCATGACATTTGCTAGCCCCCTCCTGCCTTGGGCATCAGTGTTGCCCATCGAGCCATTCGTGGCTCTCTCAAATGTGGATCTGTGAGTATCGCCCCCTGGCCCTAGAAGATAGGTAACCATTTGAGGATGAATGATACCGAGATAGACTCGTACCCAAACTGCTTCAGTTTGGTCTTTTTACATTTTTTCAATTGTCGTTTGATATTCATGGTTACAGTTGTAGCCCAATCAAATAATGTCAGATTCATACATTCTGATGCCAAGAGGAGTTGTGTTTTGGTAGCCTCATGTAGTACCTGTGACCCCGCTTCCTGTGTAATGGTATGGAGCACCACTCTGAGTGCCAGATCAGGAACAGTGTGAATTTCCACTTTACCACTACCTGATCCTATTTGTGCCCCTGGGCACACTCTTTCCATAACCATTGACATATTTTTGCCAAAAGGTCTAGTGCTTGTCATGATCAGAATTGGACCTCTGTGGGACAATCCAGTGATGAATTAAACATCAGAAACTTCAAGCTCCAGCACTTGATCCTGAATCCTAAACTTCTCTTCATTCTCAGCCTAGATACTGATTAAGTATTTCAACAATTCAGGTTGTGCCCCGAGACATGGTTTCAAGAATAATTTCTTTAATTCACAATCTCGAAGAGCATTCATGCATTGCTCATTCTCCATTGCCATTTTTTCCTCTTCATTGTGCTCCCTTTCTTTCCATTCGATCACCATTGTGGCCTTATACCTGCATCAAAATGATCATAAGCACATCATAATATCCCTTGGGCATTCAAAAATCCAATTGATTGGTTCATTTTTTGTAAAAATTGAGCGGCAAATGAGGTTGCGCGGTTGGTGCGACTGTTTTGCTGATAGTCGCGCCAGCTAGCGTGCCCCCTTTGAAAAAATAACTCGACTGGTGTGGGTCTATGCCTCATACCTGTGCCAATTGTGTGAGCCCTAAATTTGCAAATGTCCCCCTGAGGGATCCAAATCACAATGGAATGCTATCAAAAATGGATTGAAAAATAGCTAATGGGAGTGCCTCTTACTTGGAAAAGAGGGGATTCAGAATGATGCACTGGATCGTCCGCAATCGTCATCGCAAGTTCACAAAGAAAAAACTCACTATTGCTCTCCACAAGAGGTAAGAAGTAAAAGTAAATATGTTTTTACTATTTTTGTCATATTTATAACTTTTCAAAATCAAAATTAGGTTTTGAAGCTTATTTTTCCAATATTTTATTATGTTTTGTCGAAAAATGGGTTTTACGCTTGCTTTTTGTGCAACGACAGGTTTTCACACGACTGGGACGATGATACGAGTTGTATTTTATACTTTTTTGGACTTGGTAAAAACAAAAAAAGGTCACTATTGGAGTCATCTTTTAGCTCTTTTCTGACTCTCTAAAAATGTAAAGATTGCTGAGTCACTTGTATTTTTGATCTCGTTAAATTGGTTGCGAAACCACATCTACCTAGTATACGTTTACCCCTTTTTCGGGCTGGGATGGATTATTTATGAAAAAGGAATACCCTAGGCTATCGTGACTAGGAGGTTTTCTTAGACATAGTTTTCTACCTTTTTGGATCTGTTGGAGTTTACTTTTCTATTGTCTTTTCAAACTCTCTAAACATGAAAAGACAACGAGTTCTTCCTTTGTCAGACTCATTAAAACCTAATGACGTCGTACTCCATTGTAATGACGATACTTGAGTTCCTCCTTCCTAGGGCTCGTTCAATGTACTAGGTTGGATTTTTCCGAAGGAGAAACTTATATCCCAAGCATATGCTATCCACTTCAAGAATGTTTCCAAAAATAATTGGGGTACTTGCCAGAAATGGTGGGGAAAAATGGAACTAATATCACCTTCATGTCGGCAGTATGTCGCTCTTGAACATGGCACTTGTCTGCATTCGTGTTGGGTTGGGGAAATCTCATCTCGTTTTCTGCTTGCCTCAATTGGTTTGGGTAATCTCTTTGACCACTCATCTGCTCTTTGCCACGTCATCACGACCTCAGATCCTTTGATGTCAAATACTACCAAATCTAGTGTCATGCCGCCGATACGTTCAAGAGAAGTTGACCTCTGTAGTTTTCAACCTTCCTCTGATTCTCTACTAATATTGATTCACAAACATTATGTTCCTCTGTCTCGTGTCGATGACGTGGGAAAAATTATGGCCCACCTTCGATTAAGGTCACTTCCTGTAGACTTCAGCTCATTATCCAAGAAGATGATCTAGAGACTCCCTTCAGGTACCTTGGAGCTTGCATGCCTCAATGGCAGGTTCTTCGCATTCGATGCAAGGTTTTCATCATTGGCCTTTGATCGAATGACTCTGCGAGTGTTCCACGCCAGCTCACTATTCACATTCCATGGATTGTACCTATAGTACCTTGAGGGCCATCCTCATTATTGGTGGTTCCTCTCGCGTCTATTAACGGCTTTCATTATTGGCTGGTAATCAGATAATGTTCTTGCATGTTCGACTTTAGCTCACATATTCACATGCTGGAACTTGTACTCTGTTTGGGTTGAGATGGAGCGCAAGACCCTGGATTTTGTCTGATGAAATCCAGGCTGCGGATTTTTGTGGATTATCCATGATTGGTTACATGATTCATTGATTGGATGGATGTGACCATACCTAAGTCTACTTGTTGATCCTACTTTACTGGATGGCTGCATTTATACCTTGGGTCCTAATTATTGTATACTCTATTATGGATGGCTACGCCCATACCCCATATCATGTATCAGAGATATCAGTTGTACTTGCATGCAAGTCTTCTGACGGCAGTGTTTTCAGTTGGGCACGTTCTCATAAAGCATTTCACCCCTCCCTCTCTCTTGGGCCTCATGCTTTAGGGGGCATCTGTTACACAAAATTTTGTCACAGTCCCTGCAAACCCCCGTCCCGCACATTGGGGGGCTTTTTCTCGTGACCTGTGAGAAGTGACATGACCTAAAAGCACTTTCATGGCATCCCCCTTGACAAGTACAATCATTCCCCTTAAGAAATTTTCCTCTAAAAAACCCTAAAAACAGATCTTTTTGCCTTGGCGTGACTAGCCAGTTCAGCCCTCGCGCCAATGGGGAAATCCACCATAGAGGGCGCGCCAACTAGCTTATTTTCCCTATGTCTCACTCGCTCCAAGCTTAATAAGGGATGTTTTTAAAAAATAAATGGCAGAAGTTTGGCAACAAACTCCTGAATGAGTCAATAAAAGAAGTTGGGTGGTTTGGCTCTAGATCTCCATGGATGGGAGGTAGTTTTCCACCTATTATGGAAGCTTCCTTAGAGATAGGGCCAATCCCATGATTGTAGGGATACCAACTCCTCTTCCCCCATCTATAAAATATTTCCTTCTCCCTTAGCAAGCTAGAGCTGAACTTGTAGCAAGGAGACTATAGCCAGACAGCTTTTGAGAGCCAAGCCAAAGAGAGAGAGCTTTGTCCCATTTATGACTGGCTTCGTTGAGACGTGCTCTGCTGTCAGCCCCGTCGAAGGAAGATCATAGCATCAGAGCTTTGGGTTGTAATATTTTCTTTGTTATTTATAATATAAGCGACTCTGATTATGGCTCCATTAATGTGTTTATTTTTTACGCAATGAATTATATCCTCTCTGACTGATATATTGTTACATGCTTTTGATTTTATGTTTTATGTCATTGTTTCCTTGCATGTGTGCAGGTGTTTAGACGTGTCAAGCAAAAGGATCATGATCTGCAAAGTGAGGGATGGGAAGTGTCATCCTTTCTTCAATGACCACTGCGCAGGATTTGAGGTAGGCAATTTGTTATGATTTTTGTCGTTCTATAACTAGGAACCTACATCACTATGTGACTTGATTGTTGCTAGACCTGATCTAGGCTAGTAGGGATCGCCTCTGTCTGCAGAGGGGATTTACCTCCTCAGCAATAATTTTTGAACCTTCGAGATTTATTTTAAAAATTTACCCCTAGGTTATGGCCCTATGCCGTGAGCAGCCCCTTAAGATGCTTGTATAATTATGAAAAATCCGTTGACTACTGTTAATGATGTTGGCTTCTTACTGTGAAGTATTTCATATGAAGTAGGTGTTTGTGCTTATACTGTAATTTGTTAACATATATGCTGATAATTTCCTTTTACAATAATTTGTTATAATTTTCTAGTTCTTGTGGTTTCACAAATGGTTAAAAATAGTTGTAATTTACAACTTTATCTGACAATCTCACTTGCTTCCTATAGATGTGTTTTTGTTAAGGTTTAAATATGTAAATCATAATAATTCCTCACTCCACACAGTCCTGGAGAACATAAGAGTTCAGTTCCAACTTCTTGGTTGGTTTGAGGTTTAAACCTCTGCAACCCCTCTCCTCAGTCAACTTTATTTTAATAACTATGTGGGCTGAGGGTTATTTTTGAAGCCCCTTGACTTCAAGCTTTGGGTTTTTTTACCACTGTGTATTTTCCTGAAAAATTATCTTGTTTTCATTTTCTAAAGCCACTCTCAAGACTTTGTCAAACTGGAAAAGTGACCAACACTGTATATTGGTTTCAGATTCATATTTATAGGCAATACCCTGGCCTTAAATTGCTAAAACCATTGTTGGTGAAAGAAGGTTTTTCTATGTTCCCACTTTTTTTTTTTTTAAGAACAACTATTGTTATAGGCAGAGTTATTTCTTTAATCTTATCAAACCATATAATGCAAATATAGTCCTTACATAGTTGTTTAATTGTGGCTATTAAGAAAACTGTTTTCAGCATTTTTAATTTGTATAAGTCATTTATAACTTTGAAGATAATGTATCTAGAGATAGTGGTTTTATATCAGTCATCTGTATCTTCAATAAGGAATTATGTCTAGTATAAATAAGTCATATTAATAAGAAGAATTTTCCTTGAATAAAGAAAGTTAATTTCTCTTCCAAAGTTACTAGACATACATCTAATATTCAACAATAATTTTGCATAACAATTTTACAATTATTTTCTATTGCTAATTCCCATCATAATTTATCCACTTATCTCAAAATAAACTAAACTGATGGTACCTCCAAACCTTCAGTGAAGCAATGAAGTCCCTCACTCCTCCCATGCTCCTCACCATAGTGAATGATAACAATATTTGTTTCCTAGAGTTAGGCCTCATGACCTTTGGTGGTCTGGATGCAGGAGTCAAGGATAAACTCTCAAATTTTGAGACAATTTCTTCAAGTTCAGGTGGAACCTCTTCACGGTTTTCCTTTTCTATATCGGTCATCAACCTACAATTCACTTACACAAAACCCAAAACAATATATTTTTTTAATACCCACTTTACAACCGTTCCATAAATAACGGAATCATAATTTCATAATATATATAGAATGCATCGATAATAAAACCATAGATAGAAATATTTTCTAAGTCAATTTTATTTGGTTTAGGAACAGATTTAAACCAATATTAAAACCTTTCCCATAATATTATCACATATAAATTTTAGTCTAACTTCCACGCAACTTCAATTGCGAGGGGTATCAAGGAACATAATGCAAAGGCCATCAGATCTATTGAGTGTTGGATGGACAATTCAAACCGTAAAATAAAATTTATAAATTTATCAGGTCTGTTTGAAATATTAACCTCCTTGCAACTTGAAATGTGATTGTCATTAGATCAATCAAATTGGTGCGTAAGCCGTCAGATTTCCCAATACTGGATTGTCAAATTAATTTAATGAACCTCAGACCCTTTACGAATTACAACAATCTAATTTCATTCAATCCTGCCAGATTCAAAAATCCGTCTAAGAAGCCACAACCTTCAAATGTTTACCACTGATAACTCTTATTTTAACCATACAAATGGACTGTATTCGCTTTCAAAATGGATGCAGAATTTTTTTTTAGTTGGAACAAACACACATCAATCTATTTAACCAAAAATCGACTCATAAATATTTTGAAAATGAATTGATAAACATTTGTTTAACAATACCAGCGACCACTTATCTAGGATTTAGAAATTATACACACCATTACCAGCTACAGAGGAAATACGACAATATTCAATTTGATTAATTTTCCACCCACTCCTCTTCTTTGGATACATTCCAAACTTACATTTTAAATATATTGTTCATTCAAAACCAATTGATCAAATTCTATGGATTGAATTTGTGAAATTTTAGATAAAATATCCCTACACAATATTCTCCCTAAATTACTCAACTAAAAACTAAATACATTGAATCAAATACAAGTAGTTCAAATCCCTGAACATCAGTCAAATCCTATCTACCAAAACAATATTTTCTAGCTAAAGGAACCCACTCCTTTTCTTGTAATTTTTTTTTGTATTTTTGGAATAAAAATGAATTCCTTTTTCCCTTGAGCCTCATGCTCCTACATCAGACTCCTAAGGATAAAATTATTCATGGGATCCTATCCATGAGCTCCTCTACAGAACTGCCCAACTTCTGTAGCATGGTATATGTCATCCAAGTAGCCTCTGCAACTGGTTGATCTTTCCACTTGATCAAATACTCAAAATATTCCCGTCCTCTTGTCTTTTTAGACAATATTTTGTCTAAAATATTCTATGGCTGCAATTTTTTTGCTGTGGGTAACTGCTTCAACCAATCAATTTCTTCTTTTCTTTTAGTTGTATCCTTTGTCTCCCTGTCTTCATACCTGTACAAATCAGCAACATTGAAAATTGGAGATATTCCAATGTCAAGGGGTAATTCAATTTCATATGCATTTGCAGAAAATTTTCTCAATACTCGACATGGCCCAATTTTCTTAAAATTCAACTTATTATATGCCCTTTTTGGAAATATTTCCTTCCTCAGGTGTGCTAGAACCAAATATCCAACCTCAAAGTTAACTTCTCTCTTCTTCAAATATGCTCTGTTTTTGTATTTGATGTTGTTGTCATGTAATTGTTGTTTTACCTGTTCATGTATTGCACAAATTTATGAAGAAAAATCTTCTCCTTTAGCACTTCTCATCTCTGCCTTTCCAAAATTTCTTAGTTCATATACTCCTCTTGGGTGCATTCCATAAACTATATGGAATGGAATTTTCCCTATACTCCTGTTAGGAGAGTCATTATAAGCATATTCAGACTGTGCCAAAATCTGATCCCACTGTTTAGGATGTTCACCTGCAAGACTTCTCAAAAGATTACCCAAGCTTCTATTCACCACCTCAGTCTGTCCATGAGTCTAAGGGTGATAAGCTGAGCTGAAACTCAGTTTAGTACCAAGATTTTTCCAAACTTTCCTCCAAAAATGACCAAAAAATATGTTCTCCCTATCAGAGACAATGATTTTAGGTAACCAATGCAACCTTACAATCTCTTTGAAAAACAAATTAGCAACATGAGTAGCATCATTGGTTTTATAACATGGAATAAAATGTGCCATTTTAGAAAATATGTCATATACAACATAGATTGAATCATTCCCTCTCTGTGTTTTTGGCAAACCCAAAACAAAATCCATACTTACCATATCCCAAGGTCTATCTGGAATAGGTAATGGAACATACAAACCTGTGTTTTGACTCCTTCCTTTTGCATACTGAAAAACTTTACAATTTCACACATACTTTTCCACTTCATATCTCATCTTTGGCCAAAAATAAAAATGACTCAATTGTTCATAAATCTTGTCTGTGCCAAAATTTCCACCAATTCCACCACTATGTTTCTCCTTAATCAAATGGTCTCTCATACAACAATTTGGTATGCACAACTGATTTCTTTTAAATAGAAAACATTCTTGCAAGAAAAAATCCAGCCATTTACTTCTTTCCAACAAAACAGGATTACGGCATGCTTCAAATGGCTCTTTAAAATCAAAATATTTTTTATACAATTCTTTAAGAAAATCAAAACCCAACACTTGAATTTGACTTTATTGAACTAAAATGCTCTTTATACTTAAGGCATCTGCTACTTTGTTTGCTTGGCTAGTTATATGTTTCAATACAAAATTGAAACTTTGAAGGTACTCTACCCATTTTGCATGTTTCTAATTTAGTTTTGGTTGCTACATAATATACTGCAATGCATGAATATCTAAATAAAGCAGAAACTCTTTAGACATCAAGTAATGTCTCCACTTATTTAATGACTGCACAACTACATAAAATTCCTTGTCATAAGAAGAATATTTCCTTCTTGTCTCATTCATTTTTTCACTGAAATAAGCTAAAATTCTGTCTTCTTGACTTAGCATAGCTCCAATAGCTTCTCCACTGGCATCACATTTCACTTGAAAAGGTTTGTTAAAATCAGGCAAAACTAAGATGAGCTTTTTTGTTATCTTTAGTTTCAACAATTGAAACGTTTTCTCTGCTTCATCAGTCCATTTAAATGGTTGTTTGTCCTTCTTTATGGTTTCAATAATAGGAGCATTGATCTTACTAAAATTCCATATGAATTTTCTATAAAAACTAGCAAGACCATGGAAGCTTCTTACCTAAAAAACACTCTTAGGTGAAGGCCATTCTATGATTGCCTTTATCTTCAATGGATCCATTTTCAATCCATCAACAAAAAAAACAAAGCTTAAGTATACCAATTATTCCTTCATGAATGAACATTTTTTAAAATTTAGTAGCAACTTTTCTTGATGCAACTTCCTTAAGACATAATTCAGATGTCTCATGTGCTCTTCTTTAGATTTGTTGTAAATTAATATATCATCCAGATATACTCTTACAAATTTACCAATAATTTCTTTCAGTACTTCATTCTCCAGCCTCCTTTTTTTGGACTCAACATTGTTGGCACTACACAAGGACTCAAATTCTCTCTGATCAATTATTTATCTAATATTTCATGTAAATGCTTCTCGATTTCTTCATTTTCTGTGGGTGTCATCCTGTATGCTGCTTTATTTGGAAAATTTGCTCCTGCAGTAAAATCTATATGATGGCTGATTTTTCTTATAGGTGGTAATTCATCTAACAAATCATCTACAATGATATCACAATAGTTTTCCAGCATCTCTTGAATTTTAATTGGTAAATCAGAAATTTCAGTGGAAGTAATTACTACCTTGGGTTTGAAAATTAATGCAAATTTTACCTCATCATCTTCAATCTGCTGCAGATATTCTTTTCCACTTAGTAACAAAGATTTCAGTTCAGATCTTCTTTTTGATGCATCTTCTTCTTCTATAGGCAGCAATGTATGGTTGACACCATCTTTACAAAAAATTTATGCATTATTTTTCCCATCATGCATAGCTCCTCCGTCATAATGTCAAGGTCTACCCAGCAATATGTGACATACATCCATAGGCATCACATCACACATAATTTTGTCTTTGTAACTGCCCAACTAGAATTCCACTTCACACTATTCATTCACTAACAGCTGATGTCATTTCTAAAGCCATGACACCTTGTAGGGTGTTGGATGTTTCTTTGTCTTCAATTTCAAATTTTCCACCACTTCTGTAGAACCAAATTATCAGTGCTGCCACTATTGATTACCATTTGATAGCATTTTCCTTGAAATTTGCACACACTTCTAAACAAAGTTTTCCTTTATGCTGTTGCAACAACTTCCTTTGTTGGTTTTAACAAAACTTTGTTAACTACTAAAGATTCTCCTTTCTCTGGTATATTTTCTGCTTCTTGCACTTTTGTTGTTTCTGGCATTTTTGCTACTTCTTCTTCATTCTGAGCAAAAATTACATTTCTCTGATTTGTCCCCACACTCTCTGGACATTCATAAGCTCTATGTTCAAGCTTATTACATCTATAACACCTGATTTCTCTTCCTCTGCCTCTGCCTCCTCTTCCTCTGGAAAAACTCATTTTGCCACTTGCATCACCTTCTGTGGATGTATGCTGACTTGAGCTGTTGCTAGCTCCTTCTCTCGGTGTTGTATATCTTCCTCTACAACCTTGACTTCTTTTTCCTCAGAAAGTACCTCTACTTATGAAATATTGCTTCCTTATGAGTTTTTCTTCAGCCTTCAAGGCCATTTCATAAGCCTCTTCCACTGTTTTAGGAGACAGCAGACATATCTCATCTTGTATCTCCATTCTGAGACCATTAATATATCTTGCAATCTTCTCTATTGTATCTTGAATTTTTCTTGCTCTTATGCTCACTTTGTAAAATTCATCTGTGTATTCTTTTACTGTCATTGATCTCTGTCTAAGATATTGGATTTGTCTAAATAATGAAAGTTGATAATCACTTGGTAAAAAATTACCTCTCAACTTTTCCACCATCCCGTTCCAATTCTTTATTGGCTGCTTACCAAGTCTCCTTCTTTCTACCTGCACTCCATCCCACCAAAGCGCTGCATGTCCTTTCAATTTTGTGAAAATAAATTTAACCCTTTTTCCTTCATCCATTTCTTCATAATCAAATAACCTATCCATGTCATTAACCCAATCTATCAACTCTTCTGGATTTAAGCCTCCTGTAAAAACCGAAACTTCAAGTCTAGGTTTAGATGTGGATCACAACACTGATTTAAAAAATCTCATTTCAGGAGTAACTTCCACAGGTTCTCCTTCTTCTGCAAATTCAACTTCAGGCTCACTGACATCACCAACATCTACATCTCTTTGGCTTCCCATTTCCATTGCTTCTAATCTAGCTTGCAACTCTTGCATAACTTTCATCACTTCAACATTTTCTACTGGTCTTCCTCTTCTTCAACCAACGCCACCTCCTCTTCCAACTCTGTAAGCCATGCTGAATTTCCTTTCCTGACCTTTGAGATCTCGCTCAGTGTCTAAAAGCTACTATGATACCACTAATGGTGGTCTGGATGCAGGAGTCAAGGATAAACTCTCAAATTTTGAGACAAATTCTTCAAGTTCAGGTGGAACCTCTTCACGGTTTTTCTTTTTTATATTTATCATCAACCTCCAATTCACTTACACAAAACCCAAAACAATATTTTATTAAAATACCCACTTTACAACCCTTCCATAAATAACATAATCATAATTGCATAATATATATAGAATGCAACAACAATAAAACCATACATGGCAATATTTTCTAAGTCAATTTTATTTGATTTGGGAACGGATTTAAACCAATATTAAAACCTTTCCCATAATATTATCGCATCCAATTTTTAGACTAACTTCCATGCAGCTTCAATTGCAAATTCCGTCGGATCAAGGAACATAATGCGAAGGCCATCAGATCTATTGAGTGTTGGACGGACAGTTCAAACCATAAAATCAAATTTATAAATTTATTGGGCCTATCTGAAATCTTAACCTCCTTGCAACTTGAAATGTGATTGTCATTAGATCAGCAAACTTGGTGCACAAGCCGTCGAATTTCCCAATAATGGATTGTCAATTTAATATAATGAACCTCAGACCCTTTTTCAAAAATCCGTCTAAGAAGCCATGATCTTCAAATGTTTACCACTGATAACTCTTATTTTAACCATACAACTAGATTGTATTAGCTTTTAAAATGGACGCAACATTATTTTTTTTAAGGGAACAAAAACACATCATTCAATTTAACCAAAACTCGACTCATAAATATTTCGAAAAGGAATTGATAAACATTTGCTTAACAATACTAGCAACTGCTTCTTCAGGATTTAGCAATTATGCACACCATTACCAACTATAGAGGAAATAGAATAATCTTCAATTTGATTAATTTTCCACCCAATTCTCTTCTTTGGATACAATCCAAACTTACATTTTAAATATATTGTTCATTGAAAATCAATTGATCAAATTCTATGGATCCATTTTGTCTAATTTTAGATGAAATCTCCCTACACAATGTTCTCCCTAAATTCCTCAACTAAAAACTAAATACATTGAATCAAATACAAGTATTTCAAATCCTTGAATATCAGTCAAATCCTATCTACCAAAACAGTAATTGCTAGCTACAGGAATCCACTCCTTTGCTTGTAATTTTTTTTTTATATTTTTGGAATAAAAATGAAGTCCTTTTTCTCTCGAGCCTCATGCTCCTGCATCAACCTTTGTCCAGCCTCTTCTCATGTTCAAATTGCAGAGTTCCACTGGTTATTATCTAGCTCTAGACCACTCTTCCTCACAGCCACACTATTTTTCCATATTTTCTTTTTGCACATAAACCCTTCTCCTCTCTGGGATTTCCTTTTTATCCTCAGAGGAGAAGGAATATGTAAAGAACTTCTTCTTTCCAACTGCTCTGGAATTCTTGGAGTTACTTACAAATCAGTTATGTAAATTCTAAATTTATTCATAAAATATAACTCTTGTTCTTTAACAAGTTTAACACATAGTTAAATATATTTTCCCTTAAGAGTCAAATGTAATTTTTGTAAAATTCTATAATAAAAATGTAGACTTTAAGTTGGGTGTTACATCTCCCCCCGCTTAAGTAAAATGTCATCCTCAGTGTTTTACTCCATCCCAATAAACAATTCTGGATATGCTTATAATATGAAGCCTTCATCTTCCCAAGTAGCCTCCTCTGCCCAAAATTGCTTCCACTGCACTATAACTTGGGAGGTGGCTTGCCTCCGGAGCGTTATTTCTCTCTACTCAAGAACACATTGAGGCTCTACCAAAAATTTTCCCTCTGGTTCGACCTGCAACCAGTGAACATTTAATTAATTATTTAAGTATTAATCTCTTTTCAAAGGACATAGTATCGATCATATATTACCTGTATGTGTATGTTCTGCCAATGTATTACATGATTTGGGTCATGCACATATCATTTCAATGTGGATACATGAAACAAATTGTGCACCCATATGTGACTGGGTAATGTCAGATGATAGGCCACTGACCCTTCTCTTTCCGAAATTTGGAAAGGTCTACATAACCATGGAGCTAGTTTGGCACATGTATTCCATCTTAGAGTTATTTTCTTGGGTCTAATTCTAACATACACATGATCTCACACTTCGAACTCTCGATAAGTTTGTTTTCAATCTGCATAAACTTTCTTCTTGTCTTGGGAAACTTTTAGATTTTTTTTGGATCTTTCTGACTTCACGTTTCATCTCTTCCAACATCTCCAACCTAAGCATCAAATTATTTTCTGGACTACTCCAATTTATAGGTTTTTGGCATTGTCTTCTATGTAATTCCTCAAAGGGACTCATCTTGAAGGATTCTTGGTACCCATTATTGTAAGAAAAATCTACCAAATGTAAATACTTTTTCCACTTCGTGGGCTACTACATCACATACATACATAACATGTCTTCTAATATTTGACTCACCTCCTTATTATTCCCATCCATTTTCTAATGGTAGGAAGTACTGAACTGTATTTTTGTGCCCAAACAAGTGAACAATGCCTTCTGGAAGGCTGAGGCGAACTTCACATATCAGTCTGAGATGATAGATTTTGGAATACCGTGTAATCTGAACACATCCCTCATAAATATGTCCACAATTTGTACTTTTTTTTAATTGGACTGAATTGGTATTAAGTGAGTTTCCTTTCTCAACCTATCCACCACCATAATGGAGTCATTATATCTCCTTTTTCTTGGTAAGCCTATAATAAAATCGAGTGAAATGACTTTCCATTTCCACTCTGGTAAACGAATAGGCTGTAGTAAACCCGCAAGGTGTTGATTCTCCACCTTCACCTATTGACATTCAAAATAATTGGTCAAGTATTCAAAAAAAAATTATGTATCCCAGGCCAAAAGTAGTCCTTTTTTATTATTGTTAGCATCTTTTGGTATCCAGGGTGTCTGACATAAAAGCTTCGATGATAATCATCCAAAAATAGTTCCTTCAAGCTCATTTTATTATGAATTTAGATCTTCTCTCTAAAAACCAATAGTTTTTCATTGTTGATCTTATAATGTGATTGTTTTCCCTTATTTTTTGCTTCTTGTGCTTATTTCCACAGAAACTGATATTTAGGATCTTTTTGCGCTGCCTCCTTCACTTTCTCTTGGAACTTAAATTCCACTTGGTTAAAGTAGAGTTCGTAAACACAATGTAGCTTCCTACTTAAGGCATAAATGACTCTATTTTACTTACCTTTCAGGTGATTAATTTCAAATTCGAATTCACTCAGGAATGTGTTACACTTTGCTTGGCGAGAATTCAAGTTAGACTACTTAAAACAGCTAGCCAGGCTGTTGTAATTTGTCTTTAGCAGAAAATGTTTCCCTAATAGGTAGTGCCTCCATACTTTGTGCTTGTGAACTATTGTGGTCAGCTCTAGATCATAAGAAGAATATCATTGCTCATGATCCTTCAGCTTTATTGACTCATATGCGATGACTTTTCCTTCCTGTGACAACACTGCCCCCACCCCTTCCTTACAAGCATCGGTGTAGACTTCAAAATCCTTGTTTTGGTCAGCCACCTTCAATATAGGGGCAGTAGTTAATAGTTGCTTCAACTATTGAAAAGTAGCTTGGAATTCACTGGTCCATTTGAAAACTCATCCTTTTTGTTGTAAGGAGGTAATATGAAATTCAATTCAAGAGAAAATTTCGATAAAACATTTGTAGTATCCATCCAAACCCATCAAGGAATGTATGTCTGCTACGTTCTTGGGTACCATCCACTCCATAATATTCTTTATCTTTTTGGGGTCTACTAATATTCCTTCAGCAATAATTACATGGCCTAAATACTAGATCTGTTCTTTGTAGAAATAACACTTACTGAATTTGGCATAGAGTTGATGACTTCTCAACATTTTTAGCACTAAGAGTAAACTTTCCTTATGTTCTTCCATGGTTTTATAATAAATTAATATATCATCATCAATGAAGATTAAAACAAAATTATCCAAAAATGGATTAAATATGTCATCCATCAAAGTCATGAAATTTATTTGTGAGTTACTTAATCCAAACGGTAAAATAACGAACTCACAATGCCCATATCGAGTGTGAAAGGTGTTTTTATATATATACTCATATTTTATATGTATCTGGTGATATCCAGATCTTAAATCTATCTTTGAAAATACAATTTATCCCTTTAATTGATCGAAAATATCATCCAGCCATGGCAGTGAATACTTGTTTTTAACAGTCAATTTTTTAAGCTTCCTATAATCCATACACATCTGCATCATACCATATTTATTTTTAATGAACAGTATAGGTTACCCCCAAGGAGACACACTAGCACGGATGTACCTGCAACTACATTTTTGACTCATTCAGCTCAGGTACAATCATTTGGTATAGTGCTCGTGACATAGGTGTTGCCCTGGACGTTAGTTCAATGGTGAAATCGATATCCCACTTTGGAGGTAGTCCCGATATGTTTCAGGAAACATATCCATAAAGTCCTAAACTACCGGTATATTCTCTAGCATAGGGATCTTGTCCTTAGAGTTAGCGAATCTTGCCTGAATAACATAAATTTGACACCCTTTTATGATGCATTTACCCAGCTGGGATGTAGTGATGGGGCGCAATTGGAGCAGGTTCTTAATTCCTTTTAACTCCTAGAGAGTACCATACTTAGCCATATAACTGATGGTTTTCTGCTTGCAATCTACCATGGACCAATGCCCTTCTAACCAGTCCATTCCTAGTAATAAATTTTAGGAACCCAACGGTAAAATGCTCAACTCAAAATTTATATGTCGGCTCCCTATGTATGAAGGGAAGTTAGAGACTTTGGCATTAACCCTCCTCTTTGCCTCGGTAGCTAATTGCACCAACTGGGGAATTTTAAATTTCAGACTTTGTAAATTACATTTTTCAACTATTCTGGGATTTATATAGCTTAAACTGGCACCCAGATGAACCAAAATATATACAGTTTGGGAAAATAACTTACCTTCCAGTTCTATCATTGCTGGCTGGTAATCCTCTTGCCAATCCTCTAACGCAACGTTGATCCTTGGTATATTCCATGCAACATCTCCCACTCTGGATGCTTCTTACAAATTAGATATAGATTCATTTCTTCCACAGTGAGCATAGTTTTTATATTATTGTGCCTCACCACAACCCCATGATTGCTAGTATGTGTGTAGATTGTTATAAAAGTCTATGGAGCCAGTGTACTTATTAGTACAATAAAATGTGAATGAAATAGGTTTTGTCATTGCGTCTGGTTTCGGTCATCGTGATATAATTCGATTTTTCATGGTTGGTTGTTGTTACCATCCTTTTTGGCAGTTTAATGATGTACCGTAATGTCGTACCTATAGGTTAGATTCATAATTTATAATTTTTTGGATGAAATATTAACCGATCCCTGTGAAATATATTATGTGAGAACTACAAATTTTGTGAAAATACTTAATTTTGTTGGGGTATCATTGAAAATTAGGGAACATATGATGTAGAGTGAAAACTCTGGAGCTTCTAATATTCTTTTGAATTTAATTTTAGAATGAAATGTTTTAAAATATATATTTTCCAAGAGATCATTGCTTTAAAAAAAAATATGTTTTTTACTTTGAATTGCATTGTAACACCGGCCATGGTAAATACATATTTGAAAAGAAAAATTCTACATGCACCTGCCATGGTAAATACATATATAAAAATAAAAACTGATGTTGTCCTAGATATAATTAATATATAATTAACAGTGTTCATCCTTACTTGATTCTACGTGGCATCCCGTCCTCTCGCAACATTTTATTTTAGTAATATTTATTGGGTCGAATATTGATTATACAGGGAATTGACTTGGAAGAATTAAATTATTTCCATGGGTTTCAATATAATTTTCATCTCGCATGCCTCATCTACATATTTCATGTTTGATTTTGTACTTACCTTGATTTTTGAGGTCAGCACTGTAGTACTAAATCAAGGTCAGCATTGTAGTACTTATGATGATTAAGTGCAACCTAAGGTATAATGGGCACTATTTGTTCTGGTTTATATGACATTGATGACCGTACATATAACCTAACCCGCTATTTTTTTTGGTTTATATGACATTGATGACAATATATATAACCTAACCTAAGGTTTGATGATTAAGGGAAATCTAAGGTCATTAGGGGAATTTTGAGGTCTAAAATGGGCCTCCTAAGAAAAATGTACAGCAAAAATAAACTTTATAACAACAAATAGGATTCAAGATGATGATGTCAACCATGGGGGATGATTTACCATTTTTTAAATAAAAAGGTAAAAATATTAAAAAATAATAAAATAATAAAACTATTTTTTCAACTCGTATTTTCAACTTATCTCCCAAAATTTTTACTCAAATTTTGAGTGGGAGTACTCGTTGGATGCAAAATTGAATTCCTCATCCAAGGAGTACTCATGTTGCATACTTTCGATGAACCTTGCTACATGAAAAATGAGAAATACATAAAAAAACGTGATTACAATCACATTTTTCATGTATTTATAATTTTTCGTGTAGTAGGACCCATCAAAAGTATGCAACATGGGTTCTCCTTGGATGAGGAATTAAATTTTGCATCCAATGAGCACTCCCACTCGAAATTTGAGTAAAAGCTTTGGGAGATAAGTTGAAAATATGAGTTGAAAAAGTAGTTTTTTCATTTTTCCCTCTAAAATTTGATGATGTCATCAAATCTTATTTGATTTTTTCCACTATTATTTTCTAATTTCCTTAGGAGGCCCATTTTAGACCTCAAAATTCCCCTAATGTTAATGGGCGATATTTGTTCTGGTTTATATGACATTGATGACCATACATATAACCTAACCCAAGGTTTGATGTTACTATGTTCTCTTTAGGATTCCACCATCCAAAGTTATTAATCTGTCATATGGCATGTACTAAATTAATCCGTGAGATGGCATGTACTAAGGTAGACACTTCGGAAGCATATCCTTGTGGATCTCTGTCACGAATACTACTACAAAATTACCATAAAAAAATTTAAATACACACCTCTAGACCTACATTATTTACATTGTTGGACACATGATATGTGTTATACTTATGATACATAATACATCACATTCACCCTTATATTCACTTATCTATCATTGTAAGCATATAACTCCATTCTAAGCATATAATTCTTAAACCATATAAAGCACATAAGACTTGATATTACAAGGTGGGTGTTGTTAATTTTTCTTAGCAGGACATTGTTGATTTTTCTCAATCGGATTAGACGGCCTACTGTGCAACTGGCATATCTGGACATTTTTAAATATGTGTTATTTATTGGTTTGACTAGTGGTTCCGATTAAATACCCTTTTATTCTCTAGATTGGGAGTTGGTTGAACTAAGAAGCTTCTCGATCCCCCCTTTAATTGACACATTTCGGTGGCAAGAGAATGAAGCTGTACAGTCCTTGTCCATCGATCCGATCGCATGGTCTCCATGGTTGCCGAAGAATTTAAGATAACAAACTCCCTACATAGTCTCAGTTCTTCTGCTCATTCTGTCCTTGTAATGTTGTGCTCTTCTCTCAAGCCAAACCCGAAATTTACAGCTGTGAGGGGTCCTCGAGGTGCTTTCTTAGCTAGTTAAAATGTTATAACCAGGTATATGGAAAAATGGACCTCTATTCAAAGTGTTTTCACTTATTCCAATGTATTTTCTTTCCATATTTTGTCAATCCTTTTGCGCTCAGGTTTTGGCAATGAAAATTTGTTGAAGGGTCTGTTGTTTTCTTACACGATCATGAAAAATTATTGAAGGGTCTATTGTTTTCTTACATGATCATGTGTAAACTTGTTCAGAGCGCCGATAGAAGGTGGGTGGATATCGGTAGGGTTTGCAAAGAAATTTTAACCCACTCGATCCAAACCCTTCCTCCTACTCCATGTGTTTTTTCCTAAATGCTACGCAAAGATTTTCCAGCATTCTCATACTTCTTGTATGGTTGAAATAGGGTTTTACAAAGGGTCAACTCTCCGACTTGCACTGGATCTTTGCAACCCTATCCACAACTCTGCTAGCCCCCAACCTACCATGTAGGTGCTCTCATAGCTCCAAAGTTTTTAATGGCTTAATTCACATATTATTTATCTGGTATTGGAATTAAGGAATACCCAAACCCTATGGTAGGGTTCGACGAAATTAATCCATGAAGTGGATATTTATCAATGGTTATGTTTATTTATGTCGATCCAATATGAGTGATTATCTCTGTAAATTTATAATGGTTTAAGGTTTTTATGAAGAATGTTTTTCCTTCTCCTCTTCTCGCAAGCTTGTATATAAGTTTTGAACCTTCAGGATTTATTTCAAAATTTTACCCTAGGTTATGGTGCTCTACCTTGATAAGCCCATTAAGATGCTTGTATAATTATGCAAACTCCGTTGACTATTGTTAATGATGTTGGTTGCATACTATGCAATATTTATTATTAATCATGTGTTTGTGCTTATACTATAATTTTTTAACATGTATGATAAGCATTTCCTTTCACATGAATCCATTCTAATTTTCCAGTTCTTATGGTTTCCCAAATGGTTAAAAATAGCTGTAATTTACATCCTTCTCTAACAATCTCACTTGTTTCCTATAGCTATGTTTTCATTAAGGTTTAAATATGTACAGTGTAATAATTCCTCTCTCCACACAGTCTTAGAGGACGTAAGAGCTTAGTTCCAACTTCTTGGTTAGTTTGAGGTTTAACCCTCTGCAGTCCCTCTCCTCAATCAACTTTATTTTAATAACTGTGTGGGTTGAGGGTTAATTATGAAGCCCCTCGAATTCAAGTTTTGGGTTTGTTTTATATTGTGTATTTTCCTGAAAAATTATCTTGTTTTCATTTTCTAAATCCACTCTCCAGACAGTAAAACTGGAAAAGTGACCAACACTGCATATTGGTTTCAGATTCATATTTACATGCAATACCCTAACCTTAAATTGCTAAAACCATTGTTGGTGAAAGAAGGGATTTCTATGTTCCCACTTATTTTTTAAAAGAAAAAATACTGTTATAGGAAAAGTTTCGTCTTTAATCATATTAAATCATATAATGTAAATACGGTCCTTGCATAGTTGTTTAATTATGGCTATTAAGAAAAATGTTTTTAATATTGTTAATTCGTATAAGTCATCTATAAATTTTAATATACTGTATCTGGAGATAGTGGTTTTGTATCAGTCATTTGTATCTTCAACAAGGTATTGTGTGTAGCAGAAATAAATAATAATAATAATAATAATTTTCCATGAAGAAAGAAATTTACTTTCTCTTCCAAATTTATTGGACATACATCTAATATTCAACAAGAATTTTGCATAATAGTTTTAAAGTTATTTTCTACTGCTAACTCCCATCACAATTTATCCACTTATCTCAGAATAAACTAAACGGATGGCACCTCCCAACCCTGAGAGAGGAAATGATGTCCTTAATTCTCCCCATGCTCCTCACCTGAGCGAAATATAAAATCATTTTTTCCTAGAGTTAGACCTCAGGACCTTCGTCCAACCTCTTCTCCTGTTAAAATTGCAGTGTGCCACTGGTTATTATCCAGCTCTGGACCACTCTTTCTCACAACCATACTGTTGTTCCATATTTTTTTTTTGCATAGAACCCCTTCCCCTCTCTGGGATTTCCTTTTTATCCTTAGAGGAGAAGGTAACTTTCAAGAGCTGCTTCTTTCCAACTTCTCTAGAATTCTTGCAATTACTTGCCAATTAGTTATGTAAATTCTAAATTTATTCATAAAATATAACTCAAGTTCTTTAACTAGTTTAACACATAGTTAAATCTCTCTTCACTTGAGAGTCAATTGTAATTTTTATAAAAGTTTAAAATAAAAATGCAAACTTTAGACTAGGTGTTACATCTCCCCGAGCTTAAGGCAAATACCATCCTCAGTGTTTTACTCCATCACAGTAAACAATTCTGGATATGATTCTCGTATGAAGCCCTCATCTTCCCAAGTAGCCTCCTCTGGCCCAAAGTGCTTCCATTGCACTTTAACTTGGGAGATGGATCACCTCCAGAGAGTTATTTCTTTGAACTCAAGAATACGTTGAGGCTCTACCAAAAATTGCCCGTCAGGTTTGACCTACAACCAAGGAACATTTAGTTAATTATTTAAGTATTAATCTCTTTTCAAAGGACATAGTATCAATCATAATTTACTTGTATGTTCTCCTAATGTATTACATGATTTGAGTCATGCACATATCGTTTCAATGTGGATGCATGAAACACATTGTGCACCCATATGTATTTGGGTAATGCTATCTGATAGGCCACCGAACGTACTCTTTCTAAAATTTGGAAAGGTCTACAGAACTGACGAGCCAGTTTGGAATAGGTAGTCTATCTTAGAGTGTTTTTCTTGGGTATAATTCCAACTGTTACACAGAATTTTGTCACTGTCCCTGCAATCTCGATCCCACATAGTGGTTTCATCTTTGTCCCATGGTTTTCTAGCTTGGCATGGTTTTTCCTTGAAAAGTCGCGCCAATTGGCTCTTTTTTCTTTTTTCACAGGTGCGCCAACCGCTGTTAGGCACGGATTATAGCCTGAAAGTCATGCTGAATCCTATAGGATTTGATTTAACCTCCTTTCTGAGTTTTTGTCAGTATTTATTGGCTCTGCATTGGTTCTTTGCCATGCAATTGGCCGTTTGAGATTTGTTTGACTCTGTAGTCTCGGTCTTCTAAGATATTTTTCCATTATCTTATCAATGGAGTTTGTAGCCCTAGGGTTTCTAGGTGTCTTGTGTTGTTTTTTCGACCTTCTCCTCAGTGACCCTTCTAAGTGAATTTCGAGTCACTTTGACTTTTGTCATTTCAATTTGCTGACTGATTGTGTTAGTCTTTCCCGATTCTTTGTGTCTTTGGTTTGTTGGATGATCAGTTTTGTTTTTGTTTGACTCTCCATTTTTTTACTTCAAGGATAGATCACATTGTTTGTTGGATTGTTTTGAAAACTTTTTTTTTGCTTGGAAGAGTGCATCCTTGTTTTGAGTGTGTTTTATGTTTGTATTTCATTGAATTTATTTGTTTTAGATATTTACATTCGTAGTGCTCAAAACTAGTGTTTTCTTTGATTTTTAGTGTAACAGTGCATTGTGTGCTTCATTCATCTAAAAAAACAAAATAGAAATTTCATTATTTTTCTTGAATTGAAAATGAAAAGTTCTTTTGCATAACTAGCTCTTAGCAAACTAGGAAAGAGTTTTCATTTTCTCGTTTAGTTGTATTAGATGCATTAGTGAAATTATTCTTATGTTTTCATTCATTGCTACTTTGTTAAATATTCCTATCCTTCTCTTAGCTAGCATTCGTTGAACGTAAATGATGTTCTTTTGCATGTAGTGTGCATTTAGGAATTCAAGATCACATTTGGTAAGGCCTTGAAATCAAAACATTAATTCCAGATCAACCTTAAAATCGATTCAATTCACCTAAGGAATCATTGAAACCTAACGTACATATTTTATATATCTAGGCTAGTGACGCGTTCCGACGTCATTAAACCTAGTAGATTTCATTCACCATCTGGCATTAGACAACACTAGTACAGACTTGTGCTCCCCGTACCATCGCGTATATAAAGGGAGACCCTCATAGGTTGCAATACCTTATCCATAGGAAGCCGATTTTCCCGCTCTGTAACTGTGATACACCGAACACAAAATTCGAGGAGACTAACTACACATACATCAAGTCATTGGTGATTTCTCTTTCATTTTATCACCAAGGTGTATATGGCAGTTCACGGAAACTTGGTCCACCCTTTTTCTTAGATTACCTGAGTAGTGATTTTGATCTTTTCGTGACTCTCTGAAACTGAAAAGATCATCGAGAACTTGTCCTTTCACGCTCGTTCAATCTGAAAGTGACTAGAGTAATATTTTGCCTGTTTCTCGACTCTTAAAACATGAAACAAAAAAGTTATGTTTCAATGTCATAAAATTAACTGCTTATGATCACATGCCCGTTAAATTTTTTCTACTTGGCTTTTTTTTGTAGTTCCTTAGTGCTTGATATTGAAGCCTCGAATAGGCTATCTCATTTTCTTCCTATGTTGAAATATTGTCATAGTGGCGGAACCACCAGTTTCTTTGTCTTCTTCACTTCCTCCTAGTGGTAGTCCTTTTCCTGAAGTTTTTTTGGAAACACCTTAGTCCACTAGGTCTGCTGAGTTTTTGCAGTCTATTCTCCCGAGTGTCTTGCCTCTCGCTACCCGGTCTCCTCCTGAAGGGTTGGTTGATTTCAATTGGCAATCTCAGGGTTCTTGGTTTGGTTTTTGGAGCGAGGAATAATTCCCTCCTCTTACTTCGACATTGCCATTATTAACCATTGCTTTACTCCCTAGTCCTCGTTGTCTTTTCGACGATCTTACGACCTCGTCAAATATGGATTCTTCGAGACCTGTTGGCAGTGAAGAGCTGCATGTTTCTAGAGGGGAATATCATATTTTCCTATAAGAGTTCCCGTATGTCTCCAGTCAACCTTCCTCCCAATCGGGTTATCATGCTTTGGGTCAGATCATTTCTGGTGTGGCATCCATGTCACAGTCCAGTACAGTGGCTCCCACTAGAAGCTCGATTTTTCCTACTTTAGGAATGTCTCCTTTGACACCCATCTCATCAGTCACTATTACATCTATCCCAGTCTGACCTACCATTTTTGTTTCTTCATTTGCACCGGTTGTTAGTACAACTCAGTCATCAGGGTCTGCTGTTGTTCACAGGTATATCTTTATCCATCCCACGTTGCCTGTTAGGCCTGTCGTGAGTGGATCGCAACATCGCACTGTGGAAACCCATACTACGTGAACTGCACCTATGGTTTCTACTTATACATTCAATTACTATCTATTGGATATTCAGCAATGGTATGCTCCCTCTCCGGATTCTCACCCGCAGAATTCCACACCTCCGGGTTCTCAGCAACCACAAGATCCTTGCAATCCTCCCCATCATTATTCTGTCTACGGTAATCCTCTGTATTTTCCTCCAATTGACACCAATCAAGGTGTTTATTTGCCTATGGCTAATCCCTATTAGGTCGTTTCTCATCAAGGAAAATTCTTACAGGAACAACCCTCGAGCCTACAAGGACAACCCTTACAGGGACAACCCTTACAGGGACAACCTTTGGTCCAGCGGGGAAAACCCTTTGGTCCATAGGGACAACCTTATAGTCCCCAAGGATAACCCTTACAGGGTCAACCTTCAGTCTAACAGAGAAAACCCTATGGTCCATCTGGTCAACCTCAGTATCAATCAGGAGCATCTTATGTTCCTAGGGGGAAAATGTATCCACCATAGGGACAACCTTTTGTGCAACAAAAACAACCTTACGTTCTGCGATGCCAAGATTTTGTATATAAAGGACAACCCTATAGACCTGCGCTGAGTCAACCTAGCTTTCAGGGGCAACCTGGTCCATCTCAACCATCGAGCAAACCTCTTCCACAAGGGAAACCTGGTGGCCCTCAGTATCCAAGCCAACCTACTCTGCAAGGACAGCTTGCCCAACCTCAGTATCCGATTCAACCTACTGAATCTGCTCAGCAGCTGGTTCAATCTATTCAGCATACTCAGCAACTAGTTCAACCTGTTCAACCTGCTCCGCAGGGACAACCTACTCAAGTTCAAGGAACTACTTACCCTCCTCAGAGTCAATTTTAGGAAGTATATAGTGCGCCCCAAGGTTTTCCTTATCACCCTCAAAGTTAATCCCACATGGTGTATAATCCACCTCAAGGCAATGCTTACATTCCGCAGTAAAATCCATATGTTTCTCAACAAGGACCTCAATGGTATGCTCAGAATTAGTATCCTGATCCCCAACCCCAGTCTGGGTAGAACTATCAGGCTTATAACCCTTATGGATAGAATCCTCCGGGACAAAAGATATGGGGGCATAATTTTTCTCAACCGGGGTGGAATGATAACACTGGTATTTATCAATGACCTCCAATGCCTTTTAATCCTCAATTATCATTTCTTGTTACGTTGGAACTGCTTCATGTGTCGAATTTGATGAACGATATGAACCTTCATAACCTGTATTGGCCTTCAGTTCCAGCCAAAATCCCTGGTGATTGTCCCAAATTTGAGGGCAAGTCTAGAGAAGACCCCCAAGCACATGTTATGACATACCATCCTTGGTGTTCCTATAACTCTTGGCTTGACGATTCTATCCGACTCCATCTTTTCTAATGGACTCTTACTGGTGTCGCTGCTAGGTAGTACATCGAGTTATCTCGTTTCATATTTCAAGATTTCAATTCTTTAGCCATAATTGTTATCACGCACTTTTAGTTACCGGTTCGATATGAAACTGGGACGCACCTCCTCACATTCTTGAAGCAAGATCGAGCTACCCATATCTCAGATAATATTCATGAATGGAGGCATCGTCATTGCCTGATAAAGTTTGAGATTCCTGATCAGCTTCTAACTAATTGTTTTACTACCTCTTTCATCAGTCCTATTGCTAAGGAAATTGCTATGGGGGCAAGCGCCATTGAGGAACAAGCCATTTCTCGTGCCTAGTACCTTGATCTTGTATACTCTCAGTCTGGAACGTTGTATGATCTCTTTCCTGATGCTCCTAGGCCTGGAACTTCCAAAGAACTGACGATGCCTTCTGTCGATGGTATCATTGGTTCTGTGTCTCAATACTTCAAGGAAGTCTTCTCCTCCGAATCTTGGGAAGCAAAAATCTACTCCTTCCAATGATACTCCATCTCACCCAAACCTGAATTCTGGTAAAACTGCGGAAGTGAATGTCTTTCAGGCCAATCCGACAGATAACACTTCCAAGGGTAAAATGAAGGGTAAAGGTAAGGCCAAAGCCAATACCCTAAAATATAATTATCAAAAATCTCGTGTTAATGATGGTTTAGAGCATAAACTGAATTATACTTGCTTGATTTTTGATGAAGATCACTACACCAAGGACTGTCATCGATGGGCCGAAGTGAGTGGATTGCTCAAAGGCACCCAAGGAACTTTGGTTGTTCTCAAAGCACAATTTTCGTCGCAGCAGACTCAGTTGGTAGAGCAACCTCAATCCTCTGCCCCATTTGGCTCTCAGGATTTCATGATGAACTGTTCTGCATCCATTTCCATAGGGGGGAAAGAGATCGCTGATGGTCCTCCTCCACTGCCTGCTTTTGGCCCTCTTCAGATTGAAAGGCCCAGTACTGAGCCCGTTATATGGCCACCTTCAAAAGGTGTACTCTGTAAGTCTTCTTACAATCCTAACGCCTGTGCTGCTCAACATTACAGTATTTTTGAGGATTTGGCTCAGGTGCCATCTACAATGTTTGCATTAGAAGTACTTCAGAGTTATCTGTCTCAACTGAAGGCTTTGCTATCTACCATCGGCGAGGTTGATCCTACTGATTTGAGCCTTATCACTTTTGACTTGGAGAATTTCATCCCATGTCTCCCTCACCAGCTTGCGTTCATCATACAAGTTGGAATTAATGGACTGAATATCCATCGAGCAGACATGGAAGAGAGTGCATCTACATGCGTCATGTCATCTGTCTGCTAGAAAGCTATTTGTTCTCCAGCTTTGAATTCATCTCCAAATGCTCTGGAAGCATTTGATGGGAGGGAATCTAAACCTCTTGGTGTTATCGCTAGTTTACCAATTACCCTAGAAGGGAAAATAGTCAATGTCGAGGTTGAAGAATTTGATGCCAAGCTCAATTACAATATTATCCTCAGTTGCAGTTGGACCCATGACATGTTGCGTTTTATCCACTCTCTTTTGTTTTTTGTGATTTACTCATGAAGGAAATATTGTTACTGTTGATCAGTTGTCGTTCTTCACTTCTTATTTTGAGAACAACATTTCATACCTAGATCAAATTACTACACCTTGCAAGAGCGTAGGGCCGGGTCTCTTCAAAGATCCTGCCCTCATGGGTATTTTTCCTCTTCCTCCACCCAACACTGTTTAGGTTAATATTATCTCCAGGTCTAATGATTCATGGATCATCGTTTTCCCAAACATATTGATTCATTTGGAGATTCGAGGTCGTTAAGTCTGATCAAGATTGATTATTGTGAGCTTATTTTAGCTTCAGACACTCTGCCTCCTGATCATGCTCCTTTAGGCATGTCTCTTGTTACTTATTCTCAATCCCCTTGGCTCTGTGATTTAGATTCGCTCGATCCCTTGAGAGAGATATTTCCCTCCGATGAAGCTGTCATGGAAACTATGTCTCTCGAGGATCCTCCTTGGGAAGATAGTCATCATCATTCCTCATTCATGCCTGGCCTTGGGGCCATGTCTACATGTCTTGAGAGTTTTCCTTCTCAGGTTCCTTCTCCTCCTCTTCAAATGCCTATTCTGACAGATGAAGTTTTTACGGAAGGTAACTTGAGTAACATCACAGAAACGATTCCTATCGACATTTCTGTCAAGCCAAGAATTGTCGAGAACATCTATATTGGGGTGACCTATTCTTCGGATGAGGTTTAGGTCTATACTAGCTTTTTCTGCGAGTTTCGCGACGTTTTCGCATGGTCTTACGAAAATATGCCCGACATCGATACAAGGATAGTGGCGCATGAGATTCCTACCTATCCTAGTACGAATCCTATTCACCAGCGTCTTCACCCTATGCACTCTAGAAAGGTTGCCGCTATTAAGGGAGAAGTTGAAAAACTACCTAAAGCTGGTTTTATCTATCTGATTCCCTTGACAGAATGGGTGTCCAATATTGTTCCTGTAGATAAGAAACAGGGTACCATTTGTGTCTGTGTTGATTACCGTAACATTAATCATTCTTGCCCTACGGATAATTATCCTACTCTTTTTATTGATCAAAACATTGATGACTATGTTGGGAGTGGGATTTTTTTCCTTATGGGCGGGTTTTCCGGGTACAACCAGATTAACATTCTTTAGATTGATCAACATAAGACCACCTTTATCTGTCCTTGGGGTACTTTCACTTATAAAAATCTCCCTTTTTGTGTGAAAAATGCTAGGGCTACATTTCAGCGAGAAATTTCATATGCATTCCACGATATCAAGCACAATGTTTAGCTTTATCTGGATGACCTTCTAGCTCATTCAGCTAAGCGTAAAGACCATCTTAATCATATCCATCAGATATTTCTTCATTTTAGACGTTATAGCATCTGGCTAAATCCACATAATTGCGTCTTCTACGCTGATTCCTATACACTCTTAGGGTTTATCGTTTCTGAATATTGGATTCATCTTAATCCACTAAAAGTTGAAGTTATCGTTAATCTCCTCTCTCCTTCCTCCTTACATCAGCTGTAGAGTGTACAGGGAAAATCTAACTTCTTACACTGTTTTATGCCTAACTATGCCAAATTGGCTAAAGGATTTACGCGATTACTAAAGCAAGGCGTCCTGTTCCTCTGCAATGAGATCATCCAAAAGTCCTTCGATGCACTGAAGACATTGCTCGTCAATGATCCTCTGTTGTGTTCTCTGAATTATCATCGCGATTACTCCATCTATTTGGTCACCGCATTCAACACGATTTCCATGGTTTTGGTACAAGATGATGATGAACGTGATGAACATGTAATTTACTATCTATCTCATAACCTTCTCAATACTGAAATTCGATATGCACATGTCGAGAAGTTGGCGTTGGTTGTTGTTCAAGTTGTTCAATGTTTTTGTCACTATATTATGTTGCGTACAGTGACTATGATTTATGACTACAACCCTATGACTTACATATTGACTTGTCAATTGCTGGGGGTCAAGTACTTGAAGTGTATTTTCATCCTCCAAGAGTTGGATTTGGAGTTCACTACTTCCAAGTCGAAGAAGTCATTAGTCTTCGCCGATTTAATCTGCTCTCTCCCTTCCGATTCTGCTCCATCTAGTTCCGAGGAACACATTCCAGATGACACACTTTTTCTGACTAGCACCCTTGATCCTTGCTATGGTGATATCATCGTATATCTTTAGACTTATACCTTTCAATATGAGTCAGTGAAGGATACTTGCTGACACATCCATCATCAATCATAACCTTATCACATAGTCAGAGATACACTCTACTGCATCAAAGTTGATTCCATTCTCCATTGGTGTTTGACTCTCGAGGAGGCTAAGAAAGCCTTGAATGATTGTCACAGTGGCGCCTACGGCAGTCACATTTCTGGTTATGCTACTGCATAGAGAATTCTTTGTTCTGGGTATTTTTGGCCCACTATCTTTAAATACTGCATTTTTTTTGTCTGTAAGTGCCATGATTACCAGATTTATGAGCGCAAGATGCATGCGCCGCCTTCCCATCTCCACCCTGCCATTACCATTGGTCCCTTTGCGAAGTGGGGCATCAATTTTATGATCTGTAACCCTCACTCGGCCAAGGGAATGCTTATATCATCGTATTCATTGACTACTTCACCAAATGGGTCGAAGCAATGTCTACACTTACGGCTAATGGTAAGACAGCAACACAGTTTCTATTCAATCATGTCATTTCTAGGTTTGGTGTCCCTCAAGCCATTGATATCGATCATGGTTCCCATTTTCGGCATTACGTGGTGGCGGAGTTGACTTCCAAGTTGGGTCTGTGTCACGACAGCTCAACACCATATTACCCTTTGGCGAATGGCTGGGTTGAAGTCGTGAACAAAGTTCTCATCACTACACTCCAACGTATGATTGGGATGCACAAGTCAAACTGACATCTCATGTTATTTTCGACTCTTTGGGCATACCAAACCTTAGTAAAGGATGTGACTGGATTCACTCCATTTCATCTTTCCTACGGTCTGAAATCTACCCTTCTGATTAAATCTGAAATACCTTTTCTCAAGTTAGTTGTTGAATTGCTGCCGAATACTTTGCCAAAAGAAGAGTGTCTTCTCTATTTAGAAAGGCTGGATGAAACTTGCCACTTTGATGCTCTGGTCATTGAAGCACAAAAAAATTGGGTCAAAGCTCATTTTGACAAGTCGGTTTCCCCTCGTTCCTTCATAGAAGGAAACCTCGTCCTATTGCACTACCAAGCTCATGATAAGCCGGGGGGAAGAAAAATTTCAACCCATGTGGCATGGGCCCTACATTGTTAAACATAATTTGCGAAATGGGGCTTATGAGATTATTGATTATGAAGGTCATCCTCTTGATCAACCCAGAAATGGGTTGTATCTTAAAAAATACTATGCATGAGTCATTTGTGCATGTTTTGTGTACATAGGTGTTCTTTTCATTTTTGTACATTTCTGGTTTGGTGTGCTTTACGAGCATTTTCCTGCTTATTGGATTGTTTCTTATTGTGCAGATGTCTATTACCCCTTATGTCGGTTTCACAGATGCTGCTTCCTGTAGTACCCAGAACTTGTCTTCAGCAGCCTCGGTGCTTTATGATCCTGCTGGTGAGCTGATAGACCTTCAAGGTATCTGTCTAGGATGAACTACAAACAATGTCACTGAATATAGTGTTGTTATTGAACTATTGACCGAGGCTATTGCCCTCGAAATTTTTGCATTGATTGTCAATCGAGAATCACAACTTGTTGTTCTTCAACTTAATGGACATTATTCTATTAGAAACCCTCACATATTAAGGTTTTATTTGCGTGTTCATTTACTGGAAAGACATTTTTATTACATTACATATCAACATATTCCTAGACAAAAGAATGCATTCACTGATACAGTAGCTAACATTGTATTAGATATAAATTTGTGTAATTTGTTAGAAAATCATCATCACATGACAAGATTCATACAGTAAAATATATGTATATATATATATATATATATATATATATATATATATATATATATATATATATATATATATATATATATATATATATATATATATATATATCGAATGTTTGCATCCATGTGCATCATAAGTTCAAAAAATATGTATGTTTAGGTTACATCCTGAGATATCATGTCTCTCACAGAAATGAAACCTAAGTGTCTACTCGGCATGATGGTCATGATCACACATCACTTCCCGTACAAACCGCCTCAACAAGTGGTGAACATGGTTTGATACCCCTGGAGTGTGTCTCTGGTATGCACGAGGAACATCATCGAATCGCGCATAGCCCAGGATCCCACAGGATATTCCCTCCAAGTTGCATATGATTTCCTCCTCCTCGCCTCCCTCACCATGAGGGGCCACCTAAAATTCATGAGGAATCTGCCTTGGTATAGTGGACATACTTGCAGGTCTCTCTAGGCCAAAATCTGCAATTACATGGATTAATTTCAGAACATGCATAACGAAAAAAAATCATAATACTCATAAAAATAAAAAAAATGAGTCTTACCGAGTACTTCATCCCAATCTTCTCCTTCTAGGAGCAGGAGATCTGCATCACCAGTGAATTTTGTGACAAAGTAGGGCAAGTCCTCCACGACAATCATCTGTCAGTGGAGCCGCTCAAAGAACTCTGGTCTCAAGGACATCTGTTGATCACCCATTGACCGTGGCATCAAAGCTACCCACCGGGCCATTCGTGGCCCCTGGGCTGGTGGTGTCAGAACTATTACCTCTTGATGCTGGAAGATTGGTAGTCATTCCAAGATGAACAATACCAATATGGACACGTAGCCAAACTTCTTCAGCTTGGTTTTCTTGCATTTTTTCAGTTGACGCTTCATGTTGATTGTCACTGCCTCTACCCAGTTGTAGAGTGTTGGTTCCATGTAATCTACACCAAGAAGTAGCTCTATTTTTGTGGCCTCGTGTGGCACCTGTGATCCAGCAGCTCGTGTGATGGTGTGAAACACTACCTTTACTGCCAAATTCAGAATATTTTGGATGTCTACTTTTCTGCTTCCCGATCCTTTCCTTGCCCCTAGGCACACCCTGTCAACAACCATACTCATGTTCTCCATTGAGGGCTGGGTTCTAGTCAGGATTAGTATTTCCCCCCTCCATGATAGTCTGGTTATGAAATAAACATCCGAGACTTCAATCTCAAGCTCTTGGTCATGAATAATAAATTTTTACTGATCAATGTCCCAGACACTGATCAAGTACTGCAACAGCGCCAGTTGAGCTCTGAGACATGGTGTCATAAAGAATTATTTGAGCCCGTGATCTCTAAGAGCTTCCATGCATATTCTATTTCTCATGGCTTCCTCATATTCTTCACTGTGTTCTCATTCTTTCCATTCGATTACCATTTTTCCATTTCACACCTGCAAAAACATCCATATGGTCATCATTAGCCAAATCCAAAGCTTTTGATTCATTAATTGACTGTCGTGGTTGACACGCCTATTTTAGAAATAGTCACACTAATTGGTGCGCCCTAGTTCAAAATTTTGACCGTTTGGCGCGAGTCCGTGGCTGATACCTGTGCCAACCGCTGCACCCTAATTTTGGAAAAATCCCCCACAGATCTACAAATTTTGGGTTGTGGGTAACGGAAATTTAATAGAAATGTAATGAAGGATGATAGCTCTTACCTAGAGCTAACGGATTCGAGGTTGGTCTTCTCGATTGCCTACTATCAGCTCCACAAAATCATAGTGAAAAAGGGTAAAAAAATTCTCACAAGAGGTAAAAGTGAAAAGTAATTTATTTTTTACCATATTTGGAATTTTATGACTTTTCAGAACCATAATTAGGTTTTAAAGTCTATTTTTCAATTATTTCACTATGTTATTTTGAGAAATGGGTTTTACGTGCATCTCTTGTGTAGCGATAGGTTTTCAACGTAATGACGATGAAGTAATGAGTTGTATTTTGTACTTTTTCGGACTCGGTAAAAACACGAAAAAGTCACTATTGGAGTTATCTTTCAACTCTTTTCTGACTCTCTAAAATTGAAAAGGTTGCCAAGACTCTTGTCGTTTTGAACTCATTAAAGGCTATGAAACATCCTCTGCCTAGTATACATTTACCCCTTTTTCGAGCTAGGATAGATTATTTATGAAAAAGGAATACCTTACCCTATCGCAACTAAGAGGTTCTCTCAGACACATTTTTCTACCTTTTCAGATCCGCGAGACTACCTATGAAAAGGGACTGCTAGAGTTTTCTTTTCCGCTTCTTTTCAAACTCACTAAACATGAAAAGATGCCCAGTTCTTCCTTTTTTCAGACTTGTTAAACCCTAAATGACATTGGAAACCATCACCATGATGTCATCGAGTTCCTCCTCCCTAGGGCTCGTAAAATGTACAAGGATGGATTTATCCGAAGGAAAAACTTTCATGACAAGCATATGCTATCCCCTTAAAGCATTTTTTCTAAAAATAATTGGGGTACTCGCCAGCAATGGTGGGTGTTTGAATGAGGTCTCCTAACAAGCTACGAAATTGGTCCATTTTGATTATTTTTTTATTATATTTAGTCTAGTGTAGGGGTTTTGCGGCAAGTCAAAGCCTCGAACGCATTGTAATGAGTCAAACGGGTAAACTAGGGGTCTGAAAACCATGGGTTGTGGACCATAGGAAATTCGAGGCTATATTGTTATAAATAAAGATGTATTTTGTATTGAGGATAAGAAACAATAAGCTATTGATGTGGTCTATTGTTTAATCTATCTATTTCGGTTTTGGGGAACGGACTCTTGTTGGCTGTGTGCATGGAGATCCTAGTCCAGCTATGTGCAGACCATGCTGCTGTGTGCACAGGTTGGGAAGGGAATTGTAAGGAAGGATTGATGAATGACTGCGAAGGATTATTAGAGATATGAATCTGTGAGTACTATTGTACGAATTGCTGATAATTGATGTGTTGTGTATTTTTTGTCTTTTCGCTGCGAATATCTGTGTACTGAATGATTGGATCTAGATCTATTTTTCTCTTTGTATGTAATACTATGTTTATGTTATAAAAAGCATATAACTATAGATCTAGTTCACATGGGTGCAAATAGATACATAATTAACCCTACGAAGAACAAGGTAATCTGGGAATTACAGAAATAGAACGCAACTCTGCTTGCCTTACCCATCCTTTCTCAGGGTGCGGAAACCTAGCTCCAACACCCACCCATACTACTTCGGGTGAGACTTTGACCTGCAAGCAGGTCACTTCCGAAAGGGCCAGTAGTATAGGGGCTTGTTGGCAAACCTTGCACACCAAACTTGGGTCAGGACCCCTCAAGCCAACAAATGGTTCCGTTGCGAGGACCAGAAGGAGTTTGAGAAAGGGATCGGGTACTGAAAAGCAAATATTGAAGAAGGGCACGGTGCACTTAAAGTTACCTACCTTTGAACGCATGACTGATGAAGACATGGAGCAGTTATGGTTTGTGGTAGAGTCGGTATGGGTTACGCAGGGCATGGTGGGCGACACTATGAGAAAAGCGCAGCTATCCGTAGCCCTTGAGGGAAGAGATTTGGACTGTGTATGGGGTACGTATCACAAAATAAGGACGCAACTATCAAGAACATCAAGGATTCCCTGAGACAGTAGTTCCGGAACCCTAAGTCCTACTCTCAAGTCATAGCAGAACTAAAATATTTGAAGAAAGGGGTAACTGAGTCTATATGGGAAGTAGACCAATGCCTAAAAATAGCTATCATAGAAGGAGTACTTTGATATGATGATAAACAGCTTACGGAATGGTTTATCGCCATGCTACTCCCTCACCTACGCGTACCTATGGGTCGCCAGACTTTTGACTCGCAAGACGAGGCCTTGGAAGCTGATATGAAATTAGAAGCTATGCCTCTAAAGGATGATATGTTATAAGTATAGCAGATCTAGGTGCAAATAGAGGCTATGCACCAGGAAATTCAAAATCTATAGTGAGAGTAAGGAAGAAGGGCTGGCATAGAACAAGGTCATGTAGTAGGCCACTCAGGACAAGGAGCGTGTAGCCTGGAATAGTGGGGCTCAAGGGGACCTACGCTCTGGCATGGAGGAAGCTATGCAGCTCGATTGCATAAGGTCAACCAATGGTCTTGTCTAGAGCGATGCTAGTGCTGACATTTCCGGTCAGTTGGCCATGAGGAGCAAGACTGCCAAATCCATAATGAAGCAACGAACAGGAAAGAAGATCCTACCTCACCAAGAACCCCCTCAGGTAGGGATGACTCCCCCCCCTGGGAGAAGGGACAGGAGCCAAAGTGGAAGCGCAGGTCAAGGTCGAGCCCAATCAATCTTCTATAACTATGGAGGCATGAGGCATTTTGTGAAGGATTGTCTGCACCCCTTACGATAGTCCTGTAGGTATTATAGACAGTTGGGCCATACGCTGGGAGACTTCCTAGCCCTAAAATCTAAGGTACAGGGAAAGCAACTTCCATCGGTGCAGAAGGTGCGAAGGGTCCAGACCGAACTGAGGGGTCAAGATGCAAAGGTAAATGTTGTAACGCGCAGTGGATTGGCGACTAAGGGGGCTAAAGAGAAGGATGAAGCTAATACACTGATCTGTAGGGTAGTTAGCAACCAAGAAGGACTAGACTTGCGCAAAGCAAGAGAAACATTTATGGACACCCGAAAGGACTTCCTTGAGACTAAATTTTCACTATCCACATACCTGAGAGATGTGGAAGTAACAGAGGAGGTTAAAACCTTCTTACAAGCATGCACGAGGCTACTACACAACCCCCTGGTAGTACGAAATCTATAGGCTTTACTAGAAAGCTACACAACACATGATACCGGGTCAATCAATATACCTACGAAATGGATTAGGTTATCTTAGACCTTCGATCAGACACCAATATACTACCTAAGCACACTTGAAAATGCATGGGAGAACCCAAGATGGAGCGATCCACCATCTAGCTTCAAATGGAAAATCATACAAAAATCATTCCTCTAAGTAGACTCCCTAGTGTCGTAGTTGATATCACAGGAGTAAGGATCCTAACTGACTTTGAGGTGATATAAATTGTGGAATATGTGGTTCCCTACCCTGCGCTCCTCGGGCTGGATTGGGCTATAGACATGGGGGGCATCATAAACCTCAAAAATCATAGCATGATATTTGAAAACAAGGGAAAACGGGTCGTTGTACCACTAGACCCGGTAGAAGGCAAATGTTATGCAGAACCCATACCTAAGGGAGGGGCTTATATCTATAAATTGACAATGCAATATAAGGACAACCTCACCCAAGACAATGTGCCATGCTATGAGAAAGATATTGAGGATCCCAGTAAGGATCTAGAAGCTTGGAAGACCCAGCTAGGAGAAGCCTCTACATTGCATTGTCTTCATATCACTAAGGAATCTCTCTTGATGACCCCAAAGGAAAGGATGGGAGTAGAGCTAGGACCCTCCCCAAGAGAAGGACAAGTCGACCCCCGAGTGAGCAATAGGTTCCCTATAACACCTGTAGGTTCCACAAGTAGCAGCCACATGCCTCAGGCCACCTTTACGATGGTGACACGACCAGGGGTCAGGCAGTTGGTGTCGATGTCAGCCCCCCTTAAAAACTTAGTAGAATAGATGATAAAATTCTCTTGGTATTGGGCCAAGAGCTAATTAGGAAGAAAGCCTGTGTTGGGGGAAGACAGGCAGTTGTCACAAATCAGCAACCTTAGCGTGACGAATATGCCTAAATCGCTGGGGACGCGACAACAAGCCGTTGGAACTGTACCCTCTGGTAAAAAGCATAAGTTACCGTTGAAGGGAGGAGCCCCTGAGCCATTGGTAGGACAAATTACGGGGGATTTTTACCCTTCCTTGGGAAACCCACCCCGCGCAAAATGCCTCTCTCTTTCATCTAATGGAAAGTGTTTAAAGGGCGGCAGGTTAATCGGGTTACCGGTATTGTCTTATGTAAACAAGCGGCCTACTTTAAATGTCTCACAAAAGAAATCAGGCAATGAAATTTGTTATAGTTGAAGCATCCCTCCCATGACTAGTAAATACCCCCCATCAGATAGCGATCACCCAGAGTCGGGAATCATTTTCGCGCAAGGATGCTGACTACTGCCCCTGCCAAACCCTCCACCCTAACTGAACTTGAGGTTGAAGAAGTTCTGGACGATGAGCCTAAGTTGGCGGAAGTCCACCCCCCCCACGGGCCACAAGAAAAGGCAAGGAGAAAGCTCAAAGTTTGAGGGCTACCCTGTAGGCAGCAAAAAGATCCTGAAGTTCCCTAAGATGTCCCAGGCCTCCGCCCTCATAACAAGATGACCAGGAGGGGACTCTGTCGGCTAACCCGATCAAATGGTTTCCCCCCTTTGTGCGACCATGAATACCATCTATGCAAATACCAAAAAACTTGGATGGCTTGATCACCTACCTCCAGACTCCGCTAAACCCAGGAGAGGTCCCCATCCTTGGTGAGCCCTGCGAACGCCCCCATGAGGTCAAGTTCGATGATCATGATATGTTGGACCATGACGCTTTCCCAGAATTGGACTCTGCATTATAATTTGATACAATCCATGAGGATTATGGAATCACAATAATACCTCAACACTGGATATGCAGCTTAACGGGATCCAAACTCTTGAATCTGCTCTATATTCCCCACTTTGGCCATTACAACATTACAGATTAGTTAGCATGCCATTTACTCATCCTCATTCACAATGGCTGCTTATTGATTTGCGATAGGGTCCTTATCGATGCTGAGTTGATCCACAAGATTACAGGCCTCCCAATGTAGGGGCCGCACCCGCTCGAGAAAGTCGGAAAGAAGTACGAAATCACTACCGCTCTATTTGTCTGGGAGACCTATGAAGTAGTGAGGGTTTGTGATCCAAACCATCAACGACCCTGCTACACAGATGGGCACTCAACTGTTAGCCTACAAACCAATGCAGAGGTGCCAGGTTGCGACTATCCTCGCCTATGTCATCCAGCTCACCGGATAGTGTGCGAAGGGTGTGTTTTTTAATTGGGCTCAATACATGTGCGATGAATTTCTCGCTAATGTCCGCGAGTCTCAGGAGCATGGGACCTCTTTCTTCTATTCGTGGCTATTATTTCTCATAGCACTGGTCTCCTCGGACAAACCGAAGGAATCATTCATTCCAAAGCTCCCTACTGGGATGTGCAAAGGTGCTCGGTATGCTCACTTGTGGGACTCTAAGGATAAGCAGCGCATCAAGGATAACAAGATCTTTTATGTCCTCTTCTAGAGCAGTATCTCCATTGCCATAAATTCACGCCCATGATTATCCCCCACCATATATGACAAATATAATCATATTGCTACATTTCAAATCATCACGCACTAGGTTCGGATTAGTAGCCTTGCTAGTCAGGCATGTACAGACTTTCCTTATATGGTACCCGATGAAGAAAATGACTACTGATCTCACTATGGCCCCCCGCCTGGAAAAAGGGTCACCCCGACACTCCAGCACCAGTTACAGTCGAACCCAGAGGTAACCCACTGTAGCAGACTGATACAGCTATTACTCAGGTAGATACCACCACCACCCCTCCTCTCGGCACTAAGAGGACAGGCGAATCAGCATCAAGACCAAGAAATAAATAGCACACTACGATGTGACAGTCACATTAAAGCATGGCGAAATGGACCAGATCACGGACATGGTCACCATGGCTACGGAGGATAAGTGGGCACTTATCGCAGCCCAACGAAAGGCAGGGGTTGAATCTCTTCAGGTCGACCTCCACGCTTTCTAGATCAAAATGGAACACCCCCCGACTAACGGAGGCCAGGCATAACCCATATCGGTCTACAGCTGTTCGACACCACTCCGAGAGGCCAGTCATCTCTGGGGTATCCCTAACAGTCCTATGGTCGTAACGCAGCCCCTGATAGCCATATAAATTCAGGTTGACTTGGCTAAACTACCCCACACATCCTTAGAAAACCTTAATCACACTGTCTCCTGGGAGATTAGCCAACGCACTCAGTACGCAACCCAACATCTTAATACCACCGAACACACCATGGCGTAGTAGGCTGCTGAATTGATCTAGGTCGTATCACAACAGGCAGAGTTTGAGACTGTGATTCACCAACTCTGCATGGAATTTATAGGGGAAATCCTGGCTAAGAACACCTCTCGAGATAAAGTAAAAAAAATTGGTTGCTACTCTCAAAGCTTCTCGTTTGGAAACCCACACCATCAGGACACAGCTAGGACAACAGATTTCAGACTTACAGGCCCGTCTACAGCCCGGCACACCCCCAAAAGTCCGTGCCCAGTGTACCACCCTATTCGCAGCCACAAAAACTACAATTTCGGGGCAAATTGCTCAAAGTGCCAAGATGCTGGAATCAACCATACAAATTTGGACTCGGGTCCAGTGCGATCTTGTCCTCCAACAGATCAATAAGGACATATGACAAAAAAATCAGTTATCGAACAGATCAATGCTACGCTGCCTACCTTGATGCCTGCCCAGTGCTTAGCTCAATTAAAAACCAGCAATGACCTCCAAAATGAGATTGCAAAACTCCAACAGAAACATCACATCCTGGCCGAACATCTAAAGCCCTGGACTGCCTCAGCCCTCCAACTGTCACAAAACATTGAGGGCGTAAACAAGTGACTTACTCAACTTCTTGAGAGCGTTACCACGACTACTGAAGATCCACCCTCCCACAAGCTGGTCAATCTTGCGCAGAATGTTTTTTCCCAGAGTCAGGATGTATTCCCTCGGCTCAGCAACTCTCTTGATACCTTGCGCATGCAAATCGAAGCCGCACCACTGCAGTGACTCGAGACGCGTCACAAGATTGTGTTGGGGGAATGTTGGAATAGGGTCTCCTAATAAGCTATGAAACTGGTCCGTTTTGATTATTTTTTTATTATATTTAGTCTAGCACAGGGGTTTTGGGGCGGGTCAAAGCCCCGAATGCATTGTAATGGGTCAAAAGGGTAAACTAGGGGTCCGAAAACCATGGGTTGCAGACCATAGGAAAGTCGAGGCTAGGTTGTTATAAATAGAGATGTATTTTGTATTAAGTATAAGAAATAATATGCTATTGATGTGGTCTATTGTTTAAGCTATATTTTTGGGTTTTTGGGAACAGACTCCTACTAGCTATGTGCGCGGAGATCCTAGTCCAGCTGTGTGCGTAGGTTGGGAAGGGAATTGTAAGGAAGGATTGATGAATGAATGTGAAGGATTATTAGAGATCTGAATCTATGAGTAATGTTGTATGAATTGCTGATAATTGATGTGTTGTGTATTTTTTTTCTTTTCGCTGCGAAGATCTATGTACTAAATGATTGGATCTAGATCTATTCCGCTCCTTGTATGTAATATTGTGTTGATGTTATAAAAAGCATATAATTATAGATCTAGTGCACGTGGGTGCAAATAGATACAAAATTAACCCTTCGCAGAACAAGATAATATAGGAATTACAGAAACAGAACGCAGCTCTGCTTGCCTTACCCATCCTTTCTCAGGGTGCTGAAACTTGGTTCCAGCACCCACCCATACTACTTTGGGTGAGACTTTTACCTGTGCAAGCAGGTCACTACCGAAAGGGCCAATAGTATAGGTTTTTGTTGGAAAACATTGCACACCGAACCTAGGTTAGGACCCCTCAAGCCAACAGTGGGGGAAAATGGAACCAATTCTCAATCATGTCAATAGTATGTCACCCTTGAACATGAAACTCATCTGCATTCGTGTCGACTTGGAGACATCTCATTTCGTCATTTTTGCCTCCATGGGTTTGGGTAATCTGTTTTGATCGCTCATCTACTCTTTTCCACTTCATCATGACCTCAGATCCCTTGATGTCAAATACTACCAAATCTAGAGTCGTGTCGCTAATATGTTCAAGAGAAGTTTCCGATTGCAGTTTTCAACCTCCCTCTGATCCTCTTTTTGGTCCTGACTCACTATCATCATGTTCCTCTATCTCGTGTTGATGATGTGGGAAACATTATGGCCCTCCTTTGAACGGGTCACTTCCTGTTGACTTTAGATAATTATCTAGGAAGTTGATCTAGAGACTCCCTTCTGGTACCTTGGAGCTTGCATGCCTCAATGGAAAGTTATTCGCATTCGACCACAGGTCCACATAATTGGCCTTCGATCGAGTGATTCTACGGGTGTTTGATGCCAGATCACTGTTCACATTCCTTGGATTGTACTAGTTGTACCTTCAGAGCCATTGTCATTATTTATGGTTTCTCTCATACTTGTTAAAAAATTTCATCATTGGCTGGTAATCAGGTGATTTTCTTGCATGTTTGACTTCAGCTCACATATTCGCATGTTTGAATTTGTACTTGTTCATTTCGAGGTGGAGCGTAATACCCTGGGTTATGTCTGATAAGATCCAGGCTATGGGATATTTTGGTTTATCCTGACTATATGCATGAATCTTTTGGTTGGATGGCTGCGACCATAGGTGAGTCTATTTGTTGATCCTTATTTCTGGATGGTTGCATCCATACCTCGGATCTCAGTTTTTATGTACTCCATTATGGATGGCTACACCCATGCCACATGTTCATGTATCAGAGATATCAGTTTTATTTGTACTTGCAGGTCTTTCGACAATGGTGTTTGGTTCGAATGCATTCTTTTAAAGCATTTCAATCCTCCCTCTCTCTCAGACCTCATGCTCTAGGGCGCATCTATTACACAACATTTTGTCACTATCCCTGCAATCTGCATCCCACACATTATAGGACCATTTCTGTGACTTATATGAAGTTTCATGCCTTGCAAAAAGTGTCATTGCATCCCTTTCCATGAGAAGAACATTTCCTCTGTTGACTTTTCTTAGAAAAGAAAATAAAAAAAACATGCTTTTGGGTTGCTATTGGTAGGTAGTTATGGCCTCACGCCGATAAAGGAAATTAACACTGGGCCCCAGTGAGCTGCCCGCACCAAGCTGATTTTAGAAAGTTTTTTAAATATAGAAGAGAAGTTTCCAATGAAACTACTTCATGAGCGAGTCATCTTGGTTTATTCGACTGAATAACGTCCAACACCTTCCTTTGGATTCTTGTTTCCTCCTTTTGGGGAAACCTCCCAAAGCATAAGGCATCCCTTCCACCATTTGAGGGATCCCAACCTCCTCCTCTCCTTGTATGAATATATCTCTCTCACATAGATGCAGGTAGCTGAATAGGAATTGCTGAACATTTTGCTAAAATAGTGTGATATAGCTGGTGTGAGATAGAGACGAGAGAGAGACACCCTTGTCGAGAGAGAGCTTAGGATTTTTTCCTCACCACATCCAAATTCCCCGACGAATGCTCGAGACGTGTTTTGACTAGACCCACTGAAGGAGGCTACAACGTGAAGGCTCTAGTTGTAATATCTTTCTTTCTCGTAATATATATGTGATATCTTTTTTTCGGTCTTATGTTGATGCGATTTATCTTAGGCAATACGTTTAATTCTCCTTGACTAATTAGCTAGTTATGAATGCAATTACTGTCTTGTATGATGTTTTTTTCCTTTAATATTTGTGTAGGAACCCGAGTACCATTGTTGAAGGATCGCGACATGTTGGGACGAAGATCAGGAGACTGCTACTGCAGCTACGACAACTGCATTGGATCACAGGTAGGACAATCTAGCCCGACTCATTTCATTAATTAACTAGGAACCGACACATTAGCATGTCCTCTTGATGATAGACCCACCCTAGGGATAGAGGGATTGCCTCTATCCGCAAAGGGGATTTACCTACAAAACACTAACATACACATGATCTCCCACTTCGAACTCTCGATAAGTCCTTTTTCGATTTGCGTAAACTTTCTGCCTGTCTTAGGAAGCTTTTATGTTTTTTCGAATCTTTCTCACTTCATGCTCCATCTCTTCCAACATCTCTAACTGAAGCATCAACTTAGTTTCTGGACTGCTCCAATTTATGGTTGTCCGACATTGTTTTCCATATAATGCCTCAAAGGGACTCATTTTGAGAGATTCTTGGTACCCATTATTGTAAGAAAACTCTACCAAATGGAAATAATCTTCCCACTTCATGGGTTGTTGCATCACATACATACGTAACATGTATTCTAATATTTGATTCACCCACTCAGTCTGTTGATCCGTTTGTGGATGGTATGTAGTACTGAATTGTATTTGTGTGCCCAAACTGGTGAACAATGCCTTCCACAAGGCTAAGGTGAACTTCACGTATCGGTATGAGATGATAGATTTCGGAATACTAGGTAATCTAAGAACCTCCCTCATAAATATCTCCACAATTTGTATTTTTTTTGTAATTGGAATGGAATTGTATGAAGTGATTTTCCTTGCTCAGCCTATCCACCACCACCATAATGGATTCATTGTGTATCTTCATTCTTAGTAAGACTGTAATAAAATCGAGTGAAAGGACTTCCCATTTCCACTCTGGTACAAGAATAGGCTGTAGTAAACCCGTAGGGTGCTGATTCTCCACCTTGAACTATTGACATTCCAAACACTTGGTCAAGTATTCAGAAATATTTTTACACATCCCGAGCCAAAAGTAGTCCTTTCTGATTGCTGTTAGCATCTTTTGGTATCAAGGGTGTCCGACATAAGAGATTCAATGATACTCATCCAAAATCAGTTCTTTCAAGCTCATCTGATTTGGAATGTATATCTTCTCTCGAGAAGCCAATAATTGCTCATTTTGATCTTATAATCTTATTGTTTTCCCTGATTTTGTGCTTCTTGTGCTTGCTGCCATAGAAACCAATATTTAGGATCTTTTTGTGTTGCCTCCTTCACTTTCTCTTGGAACTTAAATTCCACTTGGTTATAGTAGAGATCATAAACATAATGTAGTTTCCTACTTAGGGCATTAGTGACATGGTTTTCCTTACTTTTCATGTGCTAAATTTTAAAGTGGAATTCACTCAGGAATGTGTTCCACCTTGCTTGGAGAGCATTCAAGACTCAAGTGAGACTGCTTAAAATAGCTAGTCAAGTTGTTGTGACCCGTCTTTAGCAGAAAATTTTTCCCTAACAGGTAGTTCCTCCATAATTTGAGCATGTGAACTACTGTGGTCAGCTCTAGATCAAAAGAAGAATATCGATGCTCATGATCGTTCAACTTTCTGGACTCATATGTGATGAATTTTTCGTCTTGTGACAACACCACCCCCACCTCTTCCTTACAAGCATCGGTGTAGACTTCAAACTCTTTGTTTCCTTCAGCCTTCTTCAATACAGGGGCAATAGTTAATAGTTTCTTTAACTATTCAAAAATCCCTTGGCATTCACTGGTCCATTTGAAAACTCATCCTCTTCATTGTAAGGCGGTAATAGTAAATGAAATTCGAGAGAAACCTTCAATAAAACATCTGTAGTATCTAGCCAAACCCATGAAGGAACATATTTTTTTACGTTCTTGGGTACCCTCCACTTCGTAATGGTATTTATCTTTTCAGGGTTTACTAATATTCCTTCAACAGAAATTACATGGCCTAAATACTGGATATGTTCTTTGTAGAAATCAAAATTACTAAATTTGGCATAGAGGTGATGGTCTCTCAACATTTTCAGCACCAAGAATAAATTTTCCTTATGTTCCTCCATGGTTTTAGAATAAATTAATATATCATCAATGAAGATAAAACAAAATTATCCAACAATGAATGAAATATGCCATGCGTCAAAATGATGAAAGTTGTTCATGCGTTGGTTAATCCAAACGGTAAAACCATGAAATCATAATGCCCATATCGAATGCGAAAGGTTGTTTTATATATATGTCCTCATATTTTATCCATATTTGGTAATATCCATATCTTAAATCTATCTTTGAGAATACAATTTCTCCCTTTACTGGATCAAAAAGATCTTCTATCTGTGGCAGCAGATACTTGTTTTTAGCAGTCAATTTGTTAAGCTACATGTAATCCATACACATCTGCATTATACCATCTTTCTTTTTAACAAATAGTACCAGTGCCCCCCAAGGAGAAACACTAGGACAGATGTACCCCTTGCCAAACAATTCCTGTAACTGTATTTCTAACTCAGTCAGCTAAGGTACACTCATTCGGTACGGTGCTTGTGACACAAGTGCTACCCCCAACGTTAGTTCGATGGTGAAATCGATATCCCACCTTGGAGGTAGTCCCTGTATGTTTTCAAGAAACACATCAATAAATTCTTAAACTATGGGTATATTCTCCAGCATAAGGGTCTTATCATTAGAGTTATCGACTCCTACCTGAATAACATAAATTTGACACCCTTTAATGATGCATTTACCCAGCTGGGATGCAGTGATGGGGCACAATTGGAGTGTTTTCTTAATTCCTTGTAACTCCTGGAGAGTACCATCTCCAGCCATATAACTGATGGTTTTTTTCTTGCAATCTACCACATACCAATGCCCTTCTAACCATTCCATTCTTAGTAATAAATTGTAGGAACCCAAGTTTAAAATGTTGAGCTCAAAATTTATATGTTGGTTCCCTATGTCTAAAGGGTAGTTTGAGACTTTGGCATTATCCCTTCTCTTTGCCTCAGTAGCTAATTGCACCAACCAGGGAATTTTAAATTTCATACTTTGCAAATTATATTTTTCAACTATTTTGGGATTTATATAGCTTAAACTCGCACCCAGATCAACGAAAATAGATACAGTTTGGGAAAATAACATACCTTCCAGTTCTATCATTGTTTGTTGGTAATCCACTTGCCAATCCTCTAATGAAACATTGATCCTTGATATATTCCATGAAACATCTCCCATAGTTGTGAGGGAAGCTCTTATAATAATGTGCCTCACTACAGCCCCATCATTGCAGCGGGGGATTTTGGGTCTGCCCATGGTCTGGTCTCTTGGATTCCTTTGTAGGTCACTCTTCCATTGGACATTTAAGATTTTTTTCTAGTTTCTCCCAACTGATCTATCTGTAGGGTTCCTTGCAACAATTTTGTAGTTACTTGACCTACTATTTTTAAAATTTTGAGTACTCTGCTGCCCTTTCTTTGGCGGCCAACTCCTACTTGCATCTCCCTTCATTTTTGATTGTTGGTAGCACATTCGTGCTTTTCAAATCACCTCATCCATAGTCCTTGGATTGAAAAACTTGATTCTTTCCTTCATGTGAGCAAGTAAGCTACTCAATAACCATTGTAACTTTGATTTTTCATCCTTCAAATACGGTACATACCTCAGTAAAGAGGTAAATTTAGTTATGAACTCATCCATAAACAATTGTACCAACCTCAAATTATCAAATTATCGATATTGTTAATCGTAGAAATGCTCTATTAGATATTTATGCTTAAAATATTGCTAGAACTCATCCAAAGTCATATTTTGATCTTCGATTCCATGCACATTCTTAACTTCTTGCCACCATAAGGTAGCATTTTTTCTTAGTTGGTAAATATCCAATCGAGCTTTAAGCTTACCACTATAGTCATAGACTTGAAAGTATTTATTCATGTTAATTAACCATGCTTCAAACACTTCTTGAATTTGTTCGTCAAACGTGGGAGGCCTAATTTTTCAAAATTCTCCCTGAAGTTCCACTTTCTATTTTTTCATTTCTTGTTGTTCGGAAAAATTTCCGGATTCTGATTCAGTGTAGGCTCCGCTTCTACTTCTTCCTTGGGTGCGGCATCTTACAAAGTTATCAACAGCTTGTTTTTTTTGCTCACCCTCATCCCCTATGCCCCTCTTAGGATTGGATTGTGATGTACGATGATTCTGATTTTCTGAAAGGCTTTTGAGAATCCTCTGTTGTTCCTACATTAATCTCCTGTTATCGCTTCTTACTCGAACAATTTCTTCCTGTAGCTATTGCAGTGTGTCCATATGTCTGCTGGTATGACGTTGTTGTTCCTCAAGTAATCTGTTGGTCTAATGATGTTTATCCACACTCAAATATACCCACATTTTTGGGTTCATTTCAAGGTAAGGCAGGGGCTGAGATTCCCCTATACCTCTAGGTGTTTGATATCTAGATCCTCTCATCATTCTTATCAATCAATATCTTTATTTTTTGTTGTCACTGTGCACAATTTTCGACACACACATTATTATTCAAATGGCCCATTCGCGTCCCAACATGTGAATGTCGCCTTGATACCACTTTTCACGAATACTACTACTACAAAATTACCATTAAAAAAAAATTAAATACACAGTCTCAATCTACATGTTAGCCTCTAGACATACATTATTTACATTTTTGGACTCATTATCTTTGTTATACTTATGATAACCATTGCATATAAAATACATCCGCCCGTGTCTTTTCTTGTCTATCATTTCAAGCATATAATTCTTAACATTCTAAGCATATAAGTCTTTAATCTTATAAAGCATATAAGAGTTAATATTACAGGGTGGGTGTTGTTAATTTTTCTCATCCGGATTAGATGGTCTGCTGTGTAATTGGCATATCCAGACATTTTGAAACATGTGTTATTTATTGTTAATTTAATAGTGGCACAAGTCCCGGGCTATGGTTTGACTGGCGGTTTTGGTTCCATGCCCAGCTTTTATTCTCTGGATTGGTAGTTGGTTGAACTTTGAAGCTTCTCGATCCTCCCTTTAACCGACATATTTTGATCATAAGAGATTGACAGTTGTACAGTCCTTGTCCGTCAATCAGATCCAAAGGTCTCCACGGTTGCTGAAGAGGTTACGGTAACAAACTCCCTACCCAGTCTCAGTTCTCCTGCTCATTATGTCCTCATGGTGTTTCACTTCACTCTAAGGCCAAACCTGAAATCTAGAAATGCCAGGGGTACTCCAGGTGCCTTTTTAGCTAGCTCAAATATTCTGACTAGGTATATAGCAATCTGGACCTCCGTTCAAAGTGTTTTCACTTGTTCCACCATATTTTCTTTCATATTATTTCAATCCCTTTTCACTCATGTTTTGGCTATGAAAAATTGTTGAAGGGTCTATTGTTTTCTTAAAATATCATCGGTGAACTTGTTGAGAGTTCCGACAGGAAGTCGCTGGATCTCGGTAGGGCTTGTTGGAAATATGATGCAGAGTGTTGTCCTTGATGGCAACCCACGAATGAAGATGAAGACATGCGACTGTTGACATGTGTTGTCCTTGATGGAAAACCACCTGATGAAGTTATTCTTGACTTGATGGACTTAGTAAATGATGTAAATCTGATATGATATAATGTTTGTTGACAATATAATGCTAAGTGTTGTCCTTGAAAGGCAACCCTCCTGATGAAGATGATGACAACTTACTTGATGAAGTTGTGCTTGAGAGAATATGTTCACGATGAAGAAAATATGATGTTTCTACGGTGTGTCTGAGAAGACTATGAAGAAGGATTTGTGAGAATTGCGAGAGAATGATGAAAAAAAGAGCATGTCTCTTGGTATACGCGGATTTGCCTAGGGGAAGTCGCGTATGCACGCGAGGAAAGGAACGTTACAAAGTCGCGTATGGGCTAAAGCGCTCAAAAAGTGCAAATCCAAGGGTAACCACCATGGTATTGACCCATAGTATTGGGTAATGATCCGCCTAATTGACCCCGTCCAGGTAGTTTTGGGCTTATGGTATTGTTTTGGTCCATGGTATTGAAAAAGGGGCTCATGGTATTGAAAAAGGATGATCATATAAAAGGAGAAGAAATTCATTGTGCACAACAGGAGTGTGGGTGCAAGATATCTGAGCTTGAATGAATACTTCTCTCTGAAGTAGATCTGAATGAAAGGGTTACACTTGAAGATAAATCTGAATGGATGATGCACCAATGATGAAGAAAGGGATCTAGATCTGAAATGTATCTACTAGATGTGCTTATGGAAGGCTTAGATCTGTGATGAGGCGAACATCTAGGCGAACATCTGTCTGAAGAGAAAGGGTAAATCTGAACTGAATATCTGATCTGAAGAAGTCTGCTGCTCTGTAATAATTGAAGATCTATACGCTACTTTGACGCGGAGGAAGCGCGTATATACGCAGCTTCAGCGAAGAGAAAGCGCGTATGCGCAATAAAATATACACTGAGGTATACGCTGGTTTGTGTGGACGGAAGCGCGTATATACGCAACATCAGTGAATGGAAAGAGCGTATGCAAACTAGGGTTTGCTGAAGCAAGGGGTATGAAATATCTGATATGTTCTGCTGTTTTTCTGATATCTGATCTGTGTTGATATGTATCTGCTGATGATGTATGGTTGAGCTTAAAAGTATGGAAAGGGTTCGGTATGGAAATATGATGAATTTTGGCCTACAAGTTGTGTTCTATTGAAGTGGTTGGATCCAGTGTGAAAATTGATGAAACGTGGTCCAAGGTGGTGCTGAGGGTTGTAGCCTTCAGTCAGGGGGTCGTAGCTCCCTTCCAGGTGAGGCGGGTAAACGAGATCGGGGGGTCGTAGCTCCCTTCCAGGAGAGGCTGGTAAACGAGTCAGGGGGTTGGAGCTCCCTTCCAGGAGAGGCTGGTAAACGAGCGCAGGTGGGTGCCTGCGTGCTGGTCAAGTCTGCACCAGCACATATGTTGTAACATGTTTTCTCTATAATAAAAATATTGAATGCTGAGCAACTGCAGCGGTGGTTTTCTCCCGATTTGGGTTTCCACCTAAAAATCCTGGTGTTCATGTGTGATGCTTTGTGTGATGGCTTATTCTGTTATTACTGCACATGTTTACAGTTTATTGAACATCTGATAAATGAATAATGGAATGATCTAAGTGAAGAGTTAATTACATATCTAGATCTCTGTATACGCGAGTTTAAAAAAGGGGATCCGCGTATATACGCAGGTTTACTGAAGGAAAGTAGCGTATGGGTTTTAAGGAATGAAAAAGTAAAAAGTTTTGATTATGCTGTAAATACTGATTCACCCCCCCTCTCAGTATTTTTCCCAACAATTGGTATCAGAGCGGGTCCTTGTGCAGAAGCTTGATCGCTTAAATGAGATCCGTCGCAATGGGAAGTCAAGAAGGAGTAATGTCTATAAAGCCACCTCTATTCAATGGAAGCAATCTGATATTCTGGAAGGTACGTACAAAAGCATATCTGCAAAGTCTTGGTGCAGATGTATGGGCAATCATGGAAGAAGGTTATCAATACCCGGCAAGTATTCCTACTGATGCAGCTGAAAGAAAGAAGTATGAAATCAATGCCAAAGCAGTGAATGTCTTATTGGGAAGCATGTCGGAATCAGAATTTGCTAAAGTGATGCAGCTACATTCAGCAAAAGAAATATGGGACAAAATCATTCTAAGCTATGAAGGAGACACAAAGGTAAAAAGTGCAAAACTCGAAACTCTTAGAATTGAATATGAAAATTTGAAGATGCATAGTGATGAAAGTGTTGCCAGTTTCTTTCTTCGTCTAGATGATATTGTAAATCGGATGAGAAATTTGGGTGAAACCATGGCTGATACTACTCTGGTGGAAAAGGTCTTGAGATCTTTGACTTCAAAATTTGACTCTAAAGTTTCTGCTATTGAAGAAAGGCAAGATCTGCAAACTCTTTTTGTTGTTCAATTACATGGTACTCTGACTACTTTTGAAATGAGACAAGGAGGTCCTTCTCAAATAAGAGAAGCTGCTTTTAAGGCATCTACAAAAGGAAAGGAAAATGAGGTTATCAAAGAATCCAGCTATGTATCCGATGAAGAAGAAGCAAATTTCGTGAGAAAGCTCCAACTAGGTACTGGAAGATTCAAAGGTAAGCTTCCCTTCAAATGTTTTGAGTGTGGTAAAGTTGGTCATTATGCTGCAAAATGTCCTTATAAAAGAAAAGAAGTAGTAAGGAGGAATAAGAACCAATCTGGCTCTAATAAAAGTTACTATGCTAATGACGATAGTGATGAGTCATCTAATAGTGAGGAAGAATGTGAAGAAGATCTTAGACTTCTCATGGCATTTGAACAAAAAGAAGAAAAGGATACTTTTATGGATGCTCTAGAGGAGAATGATTTTCTTGAAGAAAATAATCAACTCAAACTTCGCTTAGAAGAAGAAAAGATAATCAGAGAGACCATTGAAAAGCAGCTTGAAGAAGCAAAGAAACATATTGAAAAACTAGAATGTGAAGTGGTAAGTCAAAGAAAAGAAGTTGAGAAAGCAAAAACCTTGAATCTTAGATTTGCAAAAGGATCTGAAACCTTAGATGAGATCATCAAGGTACAACGTTCTCCTCTTATAAAGACAGGTCTTGGATATACCGGAGAATCTTCTCAAACTTCAGCACCCAGCTATCTAAAAGCAGTTACAGGTGGTTTACATCATTCAGCCACTCAGCAAGAGAATAAAGGATTTCTACAGGGAAAGCAGGACCATATCAATTCAAGGAACACTAACAGGGATAGCTTTCAAAGACACTACAACCAACAGGTAAATTCAAATAGAAGATTCCATGATCGCAGAAATTTCTACTTCAATGGGCAATGTTTCACATGTCACAATTTTGGTCATAAAGCTGTTCAATGTGTTGCATATAAAACCATCATGACAAGAGAAGCAAGAAAGAAAATGTTGGATATTGAACCAAAGAAGAACACCTATAACAATTTTTCTCCTCTTCAAAGTGAAGTTGAATGTACTTATTGCAATAACTTTGGCCATGAAGAATCTGAATGCAGGAACAAGATCCAGCCTAAAGAACATGTTCCCTCAAGCTCTAAAGTGTGGAAGAAGAAAGAACCACTGGTTGAAAATTGTGGGATCGCATTATTTGCAGAAGGTGAAGAAAATCAATGGTACATTGATAGTGGGTGCTCAAGACACATGACAGGTGACAAAAGCAAACTTCATACTTATAATGCTCTAGAAAAGGAAAAGAAAGTTACATTTGGAAATGATACTCCTGCTGTAATTAAAGGAAAAGGGTCGGTATTTCTAAAAGAAAAAGTGAAGGCTAAAGATGTCATGTATGTGGATGGATTAAGGCATAACCTGTTAAGTGTTAGTCAAATGTGTGATCAAGGAGCAGAAGTGGTCTTCAGTTCCAAAGAATGTGTGGTTCGTGATCTTGACACAGGTAAAATCATAATAAAAGGAAAAAGAAATCCAAGCAACCTGTATATTCTAAATGGCATAGATCAATGTTACTTGAGCAAGTCCTCAGAAAATTGGCTATGGCATAGAAGGCTGGGGCATCTGAGTTTCTCTCAAATCAAAAAAGCAAGCAGACTTCAAGCTGTTCGTGATCTTCCCAAGGTCAATCTTCCAGAAAGTACCATATGCAAATCTTGTCAATTTGGTAAGCAAACCAGAGTACGATTTAATGCCAAAGAAGGATCATCAAGTAAGCCTCTTGAACTCATTCATATTGATATATGTGGACCTATGAGGAAAAAGTCATTACGTGGGGAAGAATACTATATCTTATTTATTGATGACTACTCTAGAATGTGTTGGATCGGGTTCATTAAAAACAAAGATCAAGCACTTGAAAAATTTCAGAACTTCAAAGCTTTGGCAGAAAATGAATCAGATCTAAAAATCAAGTGTCTTAGATCTGATCGAGGAGGAGAATATTCATCAAATGAATTCTTTGAATTTTGTGAACAACATGGCATTAAACGACAGGTCTCTGTAGCAGGCACTCCGCAACAAAATGGTGTAGCAGAAAGAATGAATAGAACAATTGTTCAAATGGCTAGAGCTATGCTTTCTGATTCTGATGTTCCTGACATGTTCTGGAGTGAAGCAGCACATACAGCAGTTAACATTCTCAATAAAGCTCATGTTCGGGTAAATAGTGACAAAACACCATATGAACTCTGGTATGGCAATTCTCCCACTGTAAAGCATTTTAAGGTTTTTGGAAGTAAATGCTTTATCAAAAATAATGATGAAAAACTTGGCAAGTTTGAACCTAGATCAGATGAAGGGATATTTCTTGGTTACTCTTCGTCAAGCAAAGCCTTCACATGTTACAATAAAAGGCTTCGAAAGGTTGTTGAATGCATTGATGTTGTTATTGATGAGTCTCCTGCAGCTCCTAAAGAAGAAAAACAAACCGCAAATGAAGATGATGGCGACATATGGCCTTCTACATCAGATAGCAATGATATAGACAGTGGATCCAATGAAGAACCTGAAGATGATCTATCTGAAAAATCTCCATCCAGATATGTTCAAAAGAATCATCCTGAAACTCAAATTTTGGGTGACAAAGAATCTAGTGTACGAACAAGGAGAACTCTTATGGGATCTTCTAATCATTTGGCTCTTCTATCCACAATTGAACCACACAATGTCAATGAAGCTAGCAAATATGAATGTTGGAGGCAAGCCATGGATGAAGAACTTGTTCAAATTGAGAAGAATGACACTGGGGATTTGGTTCCAAGGCCTCATGATAAAAATGTCATTGGAACTAAATGGATTTTCAAGAACAAGTTAAATGAGAATGGGGATGTTGTAAGAAACAAAGCTAGATTGGTTTGTAAAGGGTATACTCAACAAGAAGGTATAGACTTTGAAGAAACTTTTGCTCCTGTAGCTAGACTTGAAGCCATCAGAATGTTCCTTGCTTTTTCAAGTTATCAACAAATCAAAGTTTATCAAATGGATGTCAAATATGCTTTTCTTAATGGTGATCTAGAAGAAGAAGTATATATAGAACAACCAGAAGGATTCATTTTGGGAAATGATGCAAATCTTGTTTGTAAACTTAAAAAGGGTCTATATGGTCTCAAACAAGCTCCAAGGGCTTGGTACTATCGTCTTGACAAATATCTTCATCTACAAGGATTTTCAAAGGGGTCTGCTGATAGCAACTTATACACAAAAGTTGAAAATGATAAACTATTGATTGTTGTTGTATATGTTGATGATATCATTTTGGGGAGTAACGAAGAATCTATGAGTCAGAAATTTGCTTCTGTCATGCAGCAAGAATTTGAAATGTCTTTGCTTGGGGAACTAACTTTCTTTCTTGGCTTGCAAGTGCACCAATCTACAAATGGTATATTCCTATCACAAGAAAAATATCTTAAGCAAATTCTGAAGAAGTATGGCATGGAAGAATGCAAACCTGTAAGCACTCCAATGATAACCGGATGCAATCTCAGCTCTCATGATGATTCTCCCACGGTGAATCAACCGGATTACAGATCAATGATAGGAAGTCTACTTTATCTCACTGGGACTAGACCAGACATTATGCATGCAGTTGGGATTGTTGGAAGATTCCAAGCCAATCCAAAAGAGTCTCACCTTCAGGCTGTGAAAAGAATTTTCAAATATCTACAAGGAACTCAAGACTTTGGTCTATGGTATCCGAAGAATGCTGATCTTACTCTTCATGCTTACACTGATGCAGATTGGGCTGGATGTGTTGATGATCGGAAAAGCACTAGTGGTGGTGCGTTTTACATGGGGCCCCGGTTAGTATCTTGGTTCAGCAAGAAGCAAAATTCTATTGCCTTATCAACAGCTGAAGCAGAGTATGTAGCTGCCGCATCTTGTTGCACTCAACTCCTATGGATGATGCAAACCTTGCAAGATTTTCAAATCAAATGTGCAACTCCCATCTCTATTATGTGTGATAATACAAGTGCCATTAGTATCTCAAAGAATCCTGTTATGCATTCGAAAACCAAGCACATTCCCATCAAATATCATTTCCTACGTGAACAAGTGCTTGAGCAAAAAGTGAAGTTGGAGTATGTTACCTCCAAAGAACAAGCTGCTGATATCTTTACTAAACCTCTGCCCAGGGAAGCGTTCGAGTATCTAAGACAGAAGCTGGGAGTGTTTTCTGCCAGTCAAAAGAACAAATCTACATAATTTTTAGAATATGACTTGGGATACGCGGGTTTTATGAAACACAGTCGCGTATGTACGCGAGTTAATACACAGAAAACCGCGTATGCATGATTGCTGACTTTTTTTTTGCTTGGTTCAGCTCTCTTCAGCACAGCTGCAGTGCTGTTTGGTATCTCTGATACTGTTTGGTATCTCTGATAGTGTTCCAGTTCTCATAATTCTGTTTCTAATGTTTTGATGAAGATGCCTTGATGATTTGTTGGTGGAAGTTTTCAGGATGCACAAACTAAGGGGGAGCCTTAGCCTTTGGAAAGATTGCTTGGTTGCACAGTTTCAGGGGGAGCATTAGCTTTGCTGAGTATAATGCAGTGTTGGCATTATGATGTTTTTGAAATATGTTCTCTTTCTTGAGGACTTTTTGGTATTGGTTATGAAAAGTCATATTTGTATTTGTATGAAAAGGTCTGGTGGAGACCCATGTTGTAAAATTGTAATATTCAGTCATGTAAGGACTTGTCATTTTTGTAAACCCACTTGGTTGGGTAGCTGAGTCAAATTTGTAAACCCACTTGGTTGGGTAGTTGAGTCGCATATGTAAATCCATGTGGATGGATAATTGATGTAAGTATGAGTCCTTGGTGATAGGAAGTTCATAGAGTCATGTACTTCATTGACAAATATGTTTGAAGATTCAGCATGAACTCAGGGGGAGTTTGGCCACTTCAGCACATATCAGATTTGCAGAATGTTTCTTCCACATGAGGAGAAAAGGAGGAGAGTGTTGGTTTTTGATCCGCCCTTTGCCCTTGATGTCAAAGGGGGAGAGTGACATGGTGTTTGAATGAAGAGAAGATAATGATGACAAATATTTGGGAGAGTGACATGGTATCTATCTGCTGTGGTAACCAAACACCATCATGGTTGCCATCAAGTCCAAAGGGGGAGATTGTTGGAAATATGATGCAGAGTGTTGTCCTTGATGGCAACCCACGAATGCAGATGAAGACATGCGACTGTTGACATGTGTTGTCCTTGATGGCAAACCACCTGATGAAGTTATGCTTGACTTGATGGACTTAGTAAATGATGTAAATCTGATATGATATAATGTTTGTTGACAATATAATGCTAAGTGTTTTCCTTGAAAGGAAACCCACTTGATGAAGATGATGACAACTTACTTGATGAAGTTGTGTTTGATAGAATATGTCCTTGATGAAGGAAATCTGATGTATCTACAGTATTTACAGTAGGCAATGAAGAAAGGATTTGAGAATGTACTCAGAGAATGATGAAAAAGAGCATGTCTCTTGGTATACGCGGATTGGCCTAGGGGAAGTCGCGTATGCACGCGGAAAGGAACGTTACAAGTCGCGTATGGGCTAAAGCGCTCAAAAAGTGCAAAACCAAGGGTAACCACCATGGTATTAACCCATTGAATTGGGTAATGATCCGCCTAAATTGACCCCGTCCAGATAGTTTTGGGCTTATGGTATTGTTTTGATCCATGGTATTGAAAAAAGGGGCTCATGGTATTGACAAAGGGTAATCATATATAAGGAGAAGAAATTCATTGTGCAAATCATGAGAGTGGGTGCAAGATGTCTGAGCTTGAATGAATACTTCTCTCTGAAGTAGATCTGAATGAAAGGGTTACACTTGAAGATAAATCTAATTGGATGATGCACCAATGATGAAGAAAGGGATCTAGATCTGAAATGTATCTACTAGATCTGCTTATGGAAGGCTTAGATCTGTGATGAGGCGAACATCTAGGCGAACATCGGTCTGAAGTGAAAGGGTAAATCTGAACTGAATATCTGATCTGAAGAAGTCTGCTGCTCTGTAATAATTGAAGATCTATACGCTACTTTGACGCGGAGGAAGAGCGTATATACGCAGCTTCAGCGAAGAGAAAGCGCGTATGCGCAATAAAATATACACTGAGGTATACGCTGGTTTGTGTGGACGGAAGCGCGTATATACGCAACATCAGTGAAGGGAAAGAGCGTATACAAACTAGGGTTTGCTGAAGCAAGGGGTATGAAATATCTGATCTGTTCTGCTGTTTTTCTGATCTGTGTTGATATGTATCTGCTGATGATGTATGGTTGAGCTTAAAAGTATGGAAAGGGTTCGGTATGGAAATATGATGAATTTTGGCCTACAAGTTGTGTTCTTTTGAAGTGGTTGGATCCAGTGTGAAAATTGATGAAACGTGGTCCAAGGTGGTGTTGAGGGTTGTAGCCTTCAGTCAGGGCGTCACAGCTCCCTTCCAGGTGAGGCTGGTAAACGAGATCGGGGGGTCGTAGCTCCCTTCCAGGAGAGGCTGGTAAACGAGTCAGGGGGTCGTAGCTCCCTTCCAGGAGAGGCTGGTAAACGAGCGCAGGTGGGTGCCTGCGTGCTGGTCAAGTCTGCACCAGCACATATGTTGTAACATGTTCTCTCTATAATAAAAATATTGAAGGCTGAGCAACTGCAGCGGTGGTTTTCTCCCGATTTGGGTTTCCACCTAAAATCCTGGTGTTCATGTGTGATGCTTTGTGTGATGGCTTATTCTGTTATTACTGCACATGTTTACAGTTTATTGAACATCTGATAAATGAATGATGGAATGATCTAAGTGAAGAGTTAATTACATATCTAGATCTCTGTATACGCGAGTTTCACAAAGGATATCCGCGTATATACGCAGGTTTACTGAAGGAAAGTAGCGTATGGGATTTAAGGAATGAAAAAGTAAAAAGTTTTGATTATGCTGTAAATACTGATTCACCCCCCCCTCTCAGTGTTTTTCCCAACAGGGCTTGCATTAGGGGAATTTTGAGGTCTAAAATGGGCCTCTTAAGAATAATGTACAACAAAAATAAACTTTATAAGAACTAATAGGATTCAATATGATGATGTCAACCATGGGATATGATTCATCATTTTTTAAGTAAAAGGGTAAAAAGATTAAAAAATAATAAAATAATAAAACTACTTTTTCAACTCGTATTTTCAACATATCTCCCAAATTTTTTACTCTAATTTTGAGCGGGAGTACTCTTTGGATGAAAAATTTAATTCATCATCCAAGGAGTACCCATGTTGCATACTTTCGATGGACACTGCTACACAAAAATGAGAAATACATGAAAAAACGTGATTGCAATCACGTTTTTCATGTATTTCTCATTTTTCATGTAGTAAGTTCCATCACAAGTATGCAACATGGGTACTACTTGGATGAAGAATTAAATTTTGCATCTAATGAGTACTCTTGCTCAAAATTTGAGTAAAAAAATTAGTTTATAAATTGAAAATACAAGTTTAAAAAGTAGTTTTTTTCTTTTTTCCCTCTAAACTTTGATGATGTCATCAAATCTTATTTTATTATTTCCACTATTATTTTATAATTTCCTTAGGAGGCCCATTTTAGACCTAAAAATTCCCCTAATGCAAATGAGGTTTGACACACTCGATCCAAACCTTTCCTCCTACTCCATGTATTTTTTCCTAAATTCTACAAAGAGATTTGCCATAATTCTCATACTTATTTTATGGTTGTAACATGATTTTGCAAAGGGTAAACTATCCAACTTGCAATGGATCTTTGCAATCCTATCCACAATTGTGCTAGCCCTCCAACTCACCAGGTAGGTTCTCTGAAAGCTCCAAGGGGTTTAATATATTAATGCATATAATGTCTATTTGGTATTAGAATTAAGGAATATCCAAACCCTGTGGCAGGGTTCGATGGCGTTAATCCCTGAACTGGAAGCCTATAAGGAGGGTTATTTATCAATAGTTATGGTTATTTATGTCATTCCAATATGAGTGTCTCTTTCTGTAAATTTCTTATGATTTAAGGTTTTTAGGAAGAATACGTTTCCTTATCCTCTTCTCGTAAGCTTGTATATAAGTTTTGAACCATGAGGATTTATTTTAAAAATTTACCCTAGACTATGGCGCTCATCCTTGAGCAACCCCTTAAGATGCTTGTCTAGTTATGAAAAATATGTTGACTACTGTTAATGATGTTGGCTGCTTACTGTGCATTATTTACTATTAATCACATGTTTGTGCTTATACTGTAATTCGTTAACATGTATGCTGAGCATTTCCTTTTACATGAATCCGTTCTAATTTTCCATTTCTTATGGTTTCACAAATGGTTAACAATAGTTGTAATTTATAGCTTTCTCTGAAAATCTCACGTGTTTCCTATAGTTGTGTTTTCATTAAGGTTTAAATATGTACATCGTAATAATTCCTCTCTCCACACAGTCCCGGAGGATGTAAGAGCTTAGTTCCAACTTCTTGGTTGATTTTAGGTTTAAACCTCCACGACCCCTCTCCTCAGTCACCTTTATTTTAGTAACTGTGTGGGCTGATGGTTAGTTATGAAGCCCCTCGACTTTAGGTTTTGGGTTTGTTTTCAAGTGTGTATTTTCCTGAAAACTGATATTGTTTTCGTTTTCTAAAGCCACTCTCCACACACTGTCAAACCGGAAAAGTGACCAACATTGTATATTAGTCTCAAATTCATAGTTATAAGAAATACCCTCACCTTGAATTGCTGAAACCATTGTTTGTGAAAGCAGGGTTTTCTATGTTCCCACTTTTTTTTTAAGAACAACTACTGTTATAGGCAGAGTTCTATATTTAATCTTACCAAACTATATACTGAAAATACGGTCCTTGCATAGATGTTTAACTGTGGCTATTTATAAAATTGTTTTCAACATTGTTAATTCATATAAGTTATCTATAACTCTCAACATATTGTATCTAGAGTGTATCTTCGACAAGGTATTATGTCTAGTAGAAATAACTCATATTAATAAGCAAAATTTTCCTTAAAGAAGGAAAGTTAATTCCTCTTCCAAATTTACTGGACATAAATCTAATATTCAACAAGAATTTTTCATAACAATTTTAAAGTTATTTTCTACTGCTATTTCCCATCATAATCTATCCACTTATCTCAGAATAAACTAAACTGATGGTACCTCCCAACCTTGACTGAGGAAATGACGTCCTTCACTCCCCCCATGCTCCTCACCATAGCGAAAGATAATAGTATTTTTTCATGGAGTTACACCTTAGGACCTTCATCCAACCTCTTCTCTTGTTCAAATTGCAGAGTTCCACTAGTTATTATGTAGCTCTAGACCACTCTTCCTCACAACCATATTGTGGTTCCATCTTTTCCATTTGCACAGAACCCCTGGGATTTCCTTTTAATCCTTGGAGGAGAAGGTAACTGTCAAGAATTTCTTCTTTCAAACTACTGGAATTCTTGGAATTACTTACCAATCAGTTACATAAATTCTAAATTTATTCATAAAATATAACTCAGTTTAAAACATAGTTAAAATATCTTTTCTCTTAAGAGTCAAATGTAATTTTTGTAAAATTTTAAAATAAAAATGCAAACTTTAAGTTGGGTTTTACAATATTGATGTAAATGGACAACGAAGGTTTACAGAGAAGTGGTTAGGGTTACACCCTAACTAAACCTGAGCCGCTCTGCACAAAGTAAGGGAAGTGGTTTCAACCATGGCTATCGTTGTAAGCTTTCTACGCGAGTTTTACCACCCAAACAGATATAGACAGAAGGTTGTCCCCTTAACCATGGTGGTTTAAGTTGAAATGGTTCAGTCTCTGTGATTTTTCTGTTTTTAGTCTGAGAATCCTCTCCATTTGGATATTCATTTCTTCTTGCTTCTCTATTGGTAGGAAATGGGGAAATGATTTATTTGTTAATTGAGTACAATCGGTGTCTTTTCCACCAAGGGAGGTGAGGTTGGAACGCCAACATGGTTTTACTCTTTTCGATTTCTAGTTTCACTCCTGAAGGCCTCTACAAACCCTCCAGGTAACCTGTATTTTCGATTCTGATTTTAATGCTCTTCATTTTGAAATGTATGTGGTTATATCTACAATTATCATGGCTTACATGGTCTATTTCATGCACACATGACCCAAGGATTGCTGGCTTAGTTTCCTGACCACTCCTCCTCCACCGGACAACGACAAAGGCATTTACCAGGTACTCAATGGGTCTTTGATGTTGTCTGGTTGTAAGGTTGTCTCGCACAGGTTTTTCTTCTATGGTTTGCAGTCCCGATTAGATGTTTCCTTCGAGGGTTTCCCTTACCAATTTGATTTAACTTCGGAGAGCCATTCCTTCGGCTCCTATGTATTTCTTTTTTATTCATTAGAATATGATATGACTATCATACCGACTTGATTATTCTCCATGTCATTACAGTGGTTAATATATTGATTCAATATTCTATTCTGAACTCATTAAGCGTTTATATGGTTATTGGTTTCTACGTATGGTGGTTTACGGATATTTTTTAACCTACAAGTTGTGATTTTGGGATGTATTTACCCCATGGCTCGACCTCTTTTAATCATGGGTTTGCAATCCTCCGCTATTAGACAACAAGTGTTTCAGTTTATTGTTACGCTTCATACTGATTAAGGCCATGTACAATATTGCGTAAGGATATTGTTGCAGGATATATGAATGTTGTTACTATGTATTTTGTGGAATACTCTCACCCTGTTGTTGGCCTTGTGGGTACTTGTACTAAATAAGAATTTCATGCATGTATTACTTCTATGGTGTATATTATTCTTTGCCCTATTTATTTGAATAATTTTTCGTGTTCTTTTAATTTCTAGTTTGTGGAGAAGATATCGAATTATTGTTTTGTTATAGACTTTTTTTCAAGAATGTAGGGTTTGGAATTTGAATGCGGTTTTGACTATTGTTTCGTAATTAATCACTGTACATTCCCTAGTTAATTTTCATGTAAATTTGTCCTGATTCTATTCCCATTTCCCGCTGAATGATTTATGGCATATTTGAAGTTATTTTTGATAAAATTATGTATATACACTAACTCCTAACATCTTGAGAGGATAGGGTAGTCTTCGGTTCTATCTGGAGTACAACCAAACCTCTTAAGCATCAATGTCACTATTTAACAGATTAGATTTGGAATTTTTAGTATACAGAACTACTATAAATACACAAATTTAGTCCCTGGAATATATTACTCTATAGGCCTCTTTTACCCAATGTGTGCACAGTATTAAGTACTCACATCCTACACCGGAATGCTAACAATAATATCTACATATTTCCTACTATAATTTCCTAGGATGAAATCATGCTTGTGCTAATTGACAGAAATGGAATTACGTCCTATTTAACTTCCGTTTTTCCATTCAAGATCATACAACACTATAACTAAACTAGTATAAATACTTATGTGATTCCAATGAACAACCACACAAGCTTGGTCGCTCCTCGCAACCTTGAGAATGGTGATTACGCTCACTTCTCCCCACTGAGCTTATGCTCTTTAAAAATGACCATCGTTGCTTCTTAGTTCAATTCCTAAGGCAATGTGACAACAGTATAGCCTCTAGGATACACATCTAGGATGCTCGACTGGCTCCAAGTCTAGCTCGGGAGTCTTTTCACATGCAGCATGCTACCACTTACAGACCTTTATCTGTTCCTATTTACTCTTCCAAGAATTAGAGCCAACCCCTTCCTCTTTTCAAATTTTCTATAAATTTGTAGAGAGGTGGTTATGTGCAACTGTCTCAACTTTCGGGTTGAAATTGGTTACCAACCAACTTTTTTTCTAATTTGTAAAATAGAATACTGATTATATTCATAACAAAAATATGAAACACAAAGCCTTCACTTGCGTTATTTAACTGAGTTTTTAATAACAAAATTACCATAGTAAATTTAAATAAGTCTTTGACAATTATGAGAGTTACTTGTATTCAACAATATTCCTCCTGTCTTAGTTTAGGCTGTGTGTATGATACCTTTTGGTAGTGTGTAGACTAGATTTACAATATTTATCTTTACCTTAATTATTTCTCCTTGTGAATTGTCCAATGAAATGTCTAAAAAAAATTAAATACTTTGAATTGCATTCCACAACAATCTAAATTTAGGTGCTTACCTTTACGTGCTGTGTATACTAGATTTACAATATTTATATTTACTTTAATTATCTTTACCTGGTTTGGTATCTTTACATTAATTATCTTTACTTTAATTCAATATTTATATTTATTTTAATTATTGATAATTCAATATTTGTATTTACTTTAATTTATTTTTTTATGGTAGATTTATCATATTTATTTTTTTATTGTAATTTAGGGAACAATATTTATCTCATAGGAACAATATTTATATATTTACTTTAATTTAGTAGTGTATTGTAGATTTAGGATAATTATTTTTTATTGTAAGTTAGGGAAAAATATTTATTTCATACAAACAATATCTATATCTCATACAATTTAGATAAAGATATCTATATTTACTTTTTAATTTAGTAAGAATTCAACAATATTATCTTTACTTTAATTTAAGGAATAATATTTTTTATTGTAATTGAGAGAACAATATTTATCTCATTGGAACAATATTGGTCTCTTATGTAGTTTAGATAAAATATTTATATTTACCTTTTAATTTAGCATGAATTCAACAATATTTAACTTCACTTTAATTTAAGGAACAATATTTATCTAGCATGCAATCAACAATATATTTACAATAATATTAATATATAGGGTAATGTATATACTTTCTTTACTTTAATTTAAGGAACAATATTTATCTAGTATGCAATCAACGATATGTTTACAATAATATTTATCTATATGGTGATTTAGATACTAAATTTAATATATATATATATATATATATATATATATATAAAAGGTGATGCATATACTATATTTTAAAATAAATAATGTTTATGTATACTAAATTTTAAAAAATAATATTTTCTCTAATTTTTCCATTATAGGGTGATGTATATACTAGATTAAAAAAAAACAAAATTCATTATTTGGTGATATATATACTAGATTTAAAAAAAATTAATATTTGCGTATACTAAATTTTAAAAAATAATACTTTTCTAATCATTTCCATTATAAAATAAGTAAAATAATGGTTATCTTTACTTTAACGTAGGAACTATATTTATCACACATGCAATTAACAATTTTTTTTTAACCTTGTCATAGGTAATTTAGGTGATGTGAAACTAAAGTATATTAGGTTTACAACCATATTTATATATAGGTGGTGTGTATAGTAAATTAAAAAAAAAAAAAAAAAAAAAACAATATTTTTTATAATATTTTTCATTGTAAAACAAACAACTTAAATTTGATATTTATGTTACATGTAATTAACAATTAGCAATTTTATTTTTAACCTTGTTTCAGGTAATTGAGGTGATGTGCATACTAATGTATATTAGGTTTACAACCATATTCATATATAGGTGGAGTGTATACTAAATTTCAAAAAAGAAAACAATATTTTCTCTAATCTTTTCCAAAACATTTTTTTTTATTGGTTTACAACCATACTTAACTATAGTTATAATTTTTTAACTTTTTATATTTTTTTTCTTTTTTAAAATTGACTTCATGAATGGTGATTATCAATGTTATTCAACAATATATATAGATATTCATCTATAATCTGTATATTAGATTTAAAATATAATTTAAAAAAAAACAATATTTTTAATGTGAAAAATGTAATATTAATATATTTTTCTTATATAGAAAAAAGAAAATATTAAAATTGATGTAGTAAAACAAAAAACTTAAAAGATCTCAAATAAAATTAAAATTGACCTCATGAATGGTGATTATCAATGTTATCAACAATATATTGTAACACCCTGTTTTTATTTAAAATCATGGCTACTAGACTTGTTATGACACATTTGAAATTATTTAACTAATAAGATTATTAGTTAACAAGACTTGAGTATATTTTTTTGAAGATAATTGAAGAATTTTCTTGAGTAAAATAAAGTAATTGATTGGTAAATGATTCCAAGAACCCATGCTAAAAAGGTTGAGATAGTTCTAAGAGTTACCTCCCTACAAGGATAAAAAGGAAATCGTGAGAATGGGAATGCATAGAGAATGTTGGGGTTAAGAGATAGTCTGTTGCAATGAGTTATCCAGAGATGGTGAGGAAACCAGTGGAGCTCACGAAAAACCCAAGAGAAGTAAAGACTAAATTCATATCGTGAGGTGTATCTTCTTTTGTCTTAGTGAATTACCTAAGGCCCTTGTGAGGAGCACGGGGGAGCAGAGGATGTGATTGCCTCGCTCAAGGTTGGGAGGACCATCAGTTTACTGGAAGATTTCTCTGAGATAATTATTTAAGTGTTTTGGTTTTCAGGTTTGAAATCACTAACAAAAGTAAAATGTTTTATGTATAATAAAAAATCTTGATTGAAAACCTACTGTTCTGTTAGAAGAATGATACAGGACTTGTCTTCTGCTATGTATGTAGAGTGGAATAGAATATTAGGAATATAATATATATTTTCTGTAAATTCGACATTTAAACAAAACTTGTATGATTTTCTGTAAATTAAAGTACTGAATCAATCAAATGTACTAGTAAACATTAGTTTTCATTTATCAAAATTACAAGAGTTATACTCACAACAAATATAAACACTGATAACAAAAAAAATAAACCCAGAAAGGGTTCCATACGTAGATAAGAATATGGTTACTATGAAGTCAAGGGCCAGTGGTTTAACACCTAGTCCCATGGGATAGGTGTGGTGTCCATGCCCCCTGAACCCATGATAAGGGGATATAGGTCCCTACATTAACCTAACAAGGAAACTAAAACAAGAATTTGCAGTGAAACATAAACTCAGAATATAAATGATGAAAGTAAGTCTCTGAAACCAAGGATTAACAGATAGAATACAATTACAAAATCTAGAAAATATACATAACATACACATTTAATTTTCAGAAGGAAATCCTCTACAATATTAATAGATAGTAGAAATACTTGAAAAGGGAACATATTAACAATGGCAATGAGAAAATGCATGGTGAATGAAATTCGAAAAATGAAATTACTATGTCAAGCATCAAAAGAGTTAAAATCTGTAATTATTTCAAGAAACATTAAACAGAGCCTCGACACCTGACTGGAATAGATACCTATCTAACCGATAGTATTGAAAACCATTAATAAGTAAATACTCAAATTATAAACACTGTGGGAAGCATGAAGTCCCTTTTATCTCACTTAAAATATTGCAGAGTATTTAAAATAAACTTGAACATTTCTATGCATAGAGGTTGAGCCTAGACATTTTTCTTAAGTATGAAAACCTTAAAATTAGAACTCATCTTGGACTAAATGCACAGCACCGACAGCCCCAAAAAACCCAGCAACAGGTGGGGGTGGCTTAAGTTATAAATCATATACTCCATGACTAAACCAACTATACCCACCAATGGAAATTGAAAGGCTTACCTGGAATTTTTGTGTCGGATTCGAAGATGGCTCATGGCCTGACCCTAAATGGATATGCGGGTCCTGCAACAGAAGTAAACTAGTGTTAAAACCCTCGGGCCGTGTGACCTTCTGCATATGATAAAACCAAAAAAAAAAAAAATGATATGCCATGAAAGATATAACAGTCACTTCACAGTACCTGTACAGGGCGAGCTTGACAAGGTGGCACAATCCCTTTCTTCAGCAAACCAGAAGAAAACTAGGAAGACCTCCTTGCATGGAAACTAAACATTGTCTCGTTGGGTAAACATACAACAGTTAGGAAAAATAAACTTAAACCCTCAACTGAAATCGTCATTCCAAAAGAAATTGCTATTGAAATTTTGAGAAGAAATAAATCAATTGAGATAAAAACTGCAAGGTTTCCCTGTAATAAGAGCCAAAGTTACAGTCTGCACAAGTGTCAACAATGAAATGAAAGTCCTCCAGAAACTATAAAACTCTGGCAGGAAAAAGGTGGGATTACCTCTGTCAAACAACATGATGAACGCGGCGTGACCATACCCGGAAAGCAATGCTGGCATGCATGGTTATCACATGGAAATAGCCACAAGTGAGAACTTCACTTGCAGAGTCGAACCGAGGAGCAAGCGGCGGAGTCAAACAACCAGAAGGTAGGGGATGGGGTGGGTGCTTACCCTAACAATAACTACCCCTCCTTTGCATCGTCTATCACCCAAATACTGAGATCTATGGTGGGAAGAGATCCAAGTGACAGTGTGGGATGTTTGGCAACCGAAGAAACAGACATGTGGAAAGACAGGATAGTGAACGAAATGGGTTGGTGACATATTTTATTAATGCCAATCGAATGTTGTAAAAATATATTAAATTTATAATACTATTTCGAATCACATACATAATCCAAATCTGTTAGAGGTAAAATTGAAGCATAGTCGATATGTGTGAATAGATATAATCGATTTTAAAAACCCAAGTCAGTCCAATCAAGAAGTAATGAACACCTACGGAGGATCACCGTGATAATTAAATGTCTGTAATTTTCGAAAGTTATATTTCTAAACCATAGACCTTGTAATAATTATATGATGGAACTAGATTTAATCGCATGGTAATGTGTTATGAGTACCATATGATTTTAAATCATATTCATTGTTTAGTAGAAATATAGATATATACATTGAGCATTAGAATTTCTGTGTAGATCGAATAGTAGTAATTTTTGAGTGAGATTAGAAATATTTTTTTTTATTTTTTATTTTGTATAAGTATACTAATTTGAATGTGAAAAGTGGTATCAGAGCGTGGTTACACACTGGGGCCAGATGGGCCAACACAATAACATGGTTGTTTTCATTCCATTTATTGTTGAAACTATGCACAGTACAGGAAAAGCTAGCAAAAATATACCATGAGGAGAGGATCTAGTCATCAAACACCCAGGAACACATGGGAAACCCGTCCCTTGAACAACCCTGAAGTAAACCCAGATATTTGGGTGCAATTAAGCATAGAATAGAACCAAAAAACTAAAAGATTGTTGGAAGAGAAACAACACCAAACAAATAGATTACTTGATACAGTACATCAACTTGAGACAGAGCTAGTCAGGGTTCGAAGTGATAATGAAAGGTTAATGAGGGAGCAGGAAAATATACTGAAGAGCCTTTGAGATAAACAGAACCATCACATTGCACAACCTAGTCTTGAGAGAGACACTCATGGAGAGGAGAACAACCGCAACAAATTCATGACAATCCCAAAGGAAGTCGTATGCAACGGAGTAATAAAACTAGAACCTATAATGAAGATGATTTTGGAAATATTTCAAAACAACAAGAACTAATGAAACAAGTGGAATTACAGGGTGAATTCTGGAAGGTCAAGCCTCCTACATTGGATGGAGAGGCTAAAGAAATGGCAGAAGATTGGCTAATAAATATGAACAAGTATTTTCAAGTTTATGAGTATAAAAACAACCTTAAAGCTAGCCTAGTCGTCTACCAACTATGGGAAAAGGCTACATTGTGATGGGAATAAGTGAAGAATGTGCGTGGGATAAGTTTCAACAGTATTTCAAATATAAGTATTTGATTGAACAATTCTATGATGAAAAAACATGAGAATTACATGATCTAAAATTGGGGAAAATGTCTATGGATGAATTTATCACTAAATTTACCTCCTTGTTAAGATATGTACCTTATTTTCGCGATGAAAAGGAAAGTGTACATCAGTTTTTGAGCATTTTTCTGATACACATGAAAGAGATGATTAAGTTTGTAAACCAAAAAATGATGGATGAAGCGATAAGGAAAGCATGAATGTACTATCAACAATCCAAGGCTAAGGGAGAAACTGGGAAAAGTTGGCCACCCAAGAAAGGGCAGAAAGGCCTTTCCAATTTTAAAAATAATAGATCTGAAAATTACAATAATGTTGCAAGGGATCTAATGAATAGACTTAATGGGAAAAGTCAACAAAGGACAAAATGGGTAGCTGAGGAGCGGCATATTGAAGCATCTATTAGGCAAGACCCTGGGCAGTCCCAAAAACCTCCATTACAGTGTTGGCACTATGGGGAGGCACATTATTTTAAAAACTGTCCTCATCGAGGGAAAAGTGAAGTGCCAACAAATCTGCAAGAAGCATCTACCGCGGGTGATGTAGCGGGAAACATACCCAGAATCAATGCTGCTCTGGAAAATAGACATGCAGACTTTCAACCAACTATGATAGAATTAGAAGGTAAGTTATAAACCCAATATGTTTCTATTTTAGTTGTCATTGGGGCCAGTTTGAGCTATATACACCCGCATATATTTGAAAACTATAAATTACATAATCAGAAATTTAAGAATCCATGGCTAGTATAACTTGCTAAGGGGGAAAAAATATGATTCAATGCCAAAGTGTCAAACTGGAAATTGGTTATTGGTGACTAGCACATAACTGTAGAACTTAACATTCTACCTCTGGGATCCTACAATATTCTATTGGGAATGGACTGGTTGGAAATACAATGGTCATTGGTGGACTAAAAGACAAAGTCATTTACTTTAAATCTAAAGATGGTACACGTCAAGAATTGCAGGGAATTAAGAAGCCACTTTAGTTACGTCCCATTATTGCATCTCAACTAAGTAAATGCATTACTAAGGGGTGTCAGATCTATGCAATTCAAGTGGGGTTCTCTAACTCCAAGGACAGTACCCTCATGTTGGAAAATATTCCTATTGTGCAGGAATTTTGTGATCTATTCCCTGAAGATATTCAAGGATTACCACCGAAGCGAGACATTGATTTTACAATAGAACTAATACCTAGGGTAGCTCCTATATCATCAGCTCCATACAGAATGAATGTACCTGAATTAATGGAATTAAAAATGCAGTTGCAAGAATTTATGTACAAAGGATACATTCAACCAATTATGTCCCCTTGGGGAGCACTAGTACTGTTTGTTAAGAAGAAAGATGATATTATGCGAATGTACATGGATTACGGACAGCTCAATAAATTGACTGTCAAGAACAAGTATCCATTGCCACGCATAGATGATCTGTTTGATCAAGTGACGGGAGCAACATTGTTTTCTAAGATTGATTTAAGGTCAGGGTACCACCAAATACGAATTAAGGACAAATATATATCCAAAAAAACTTTTTGTACCTGGTATAGACATTATGAGTTTGTGGTGCTACCATTCGGATTAACCAATGCACCAACAAATTTTATGAGCTTGATGCACGAAATCTTCCACCCATTTTTGGATAAGTTTGTTTTAATTTTTATTGATGATATATTAATATATTATAATAATATGGAAGAGCACAAGGAACATCTGCACATTATGCTAAAAATGTTACGGGAACACGAGCTCTACGCTAATTTTAGTAAATGTGAACTTTTCAAGAAGAAGATCCAATATCTGGGACATGTGATTTCTTCTAAAGGGATTTTCGTAGACCGTGAAAGGATAAAGACAATTATGGAGTGGAAAGTTCCTAAGAATGTGGCATACATATATTCATTTATGGGTTTAGCTGTCTATTATCGATGATTCATTACCGGATTCTCTAAAATAGCCTTCCCTATTACTTCCATATAGTGGAAAGGATGAGTCTTTAAATGGACTCAGGAATGTCATAGAAGTTTCGAGCTATTGAAGGAGATGTTGACTACTGCCCCTGTTTTGAAAGTAGCAAACCCGAGTAAGGAATGTGAAGTATGCACTGATGCATGCAAAGAAGGGGTAGGAGCAGTTTTGACCTAAGAAGGGAAAGTCATGCCATATGAATCTAGGAGTTTGAAGGATCACGAGAAGATGTATTCCACCTATGATTTAGATCTAACTGTAGTAGTGCATGCTTTGCGAATATGGAGGCATTATTTGTTGGGGAAAAGGTTCGTGTTAAGAACTGATCATAGAAGTTTAACTAGCTACTGAAAAATCTGATCTGAATTCTCGCCAAGTAAGATGGAAAACACTTTTAAGTGAATTTGATTTTGACATTCAAGACGTGAAAGGTAAAGAGAATCGAGTGGCCAATGCATTAAGCAGGAAATTTCATGGCATCTATGAACTCTACTATAACCAAGTTTAATTCAAGTTTCGAGAACAGATTGTGGAGGCCACAAAGAAATACCCTGAATATGAGTTGTTGTGGCAGCAAGAAAAATAAGGAAAAAAATCAAGGAAAACAATCATACTATGAACTTAATGATTAGGAGCTCTCAGTATATATAAAAAGGATATATATTCCTAATCAAAAGAGTCTGAAGGGACTGATTCGGGATGGGTATCATAAGAGTTCCTATGTAGGACATATATGATATCCGAAAATATTAACTACAATTAGGAAGGACTAGTCTTGGCCTGGGATGCATAAAGACATTGTGGAATAATTGACCAAGTGCTTGGAGTGCCAACAAGTCAAGGTAGAACACCAGCATCCAGAAGGATTGCTTCAGCCTATTCTAGTACCAGAATGGAAATGGGAATTCATCTCCCTTGATTTCATCACCGGACTACCAAGAAACAAAACATACAATGACTCAATCATGGTGGTAGTATATAGACTCAGCAAGGTGGCTCATTTCATACTCGTCCAATCAACTTACAAGAGAGTAAAAATTGCCAATATTTTCATGAAAGAAATTTTATATTACACGATATTCCTGGTATTGTCATCTCAGATCAAGATGTAAAATTTACATCAGCATTCTAGAAGACACTATTCATTACCTTGGGGATGCAAATACAATTTGGTACTATGTACCATCGTCAAACGAATGGGAAAACAAATAGGGTGAATCAAGTTTTAGAGGATATGTTGCGCATGTACGTAATACAGCAACCTACGAAATGGGAAGAGTATTTAAATTTGGTTGATTTTGTCTATAACAACGGATATCAAGAGTCCCTTAAGATGAGTCTGTTTGAAGCATTGTACGGAAGATAATGTTATAATCTTATAAATTGGGGCAGTCCAGAAACCAAGATGATGCTTGGACCATACATGCTGGAGGAAATGGAAAAGGAGGTAAGAAAGATTAGGCAGAATTTTAAAGTAGCCCAAGACCAACAAAAAGTTTATCTAGATCGAAAAAGAATATTTCGTGAATTTGTGGTAGGGGATAATGTATATGTAATAATTAAACCAAAAAAGAGCACCTTGAGGTGGAGTTATTGTGCCAAATTGGATCACAAATATTGCGGACCATTTGAAATTATGGAAAAAATAGGACCAGTGGCTTATCAACTGGCTCTGCGTAGTCATATATTGGTACATAATGTGTTTCATGTATCATTATTGAAGTTATACATACATGACCCTAAACATGTGATAAATTGGCAGAGTATACATGTAAGTCATGAATATATTATGTTTGTAATAAAAAATATATTTATGATTTGAATTAATTGCAATAATTTTTGTGTGCAAGTAGAACTGGATGGAGAGTTTCTGGTAGAACTGCAACATATTCTAGATCAGAGAGAAATAATGCTCCAGAGGTGATTCATCCCCCAAGTTAAAGTGAAATGGAATCACTTTGGCCCTGAGGAAGCTACCTAGGAAGATGAGAATATTATTCAAGAAGCATATCTAGAATTATTCTCGTAGATAAAATAACATTGAGGACGGTGTTTGCCTTAGTGGGGGAAGATGTAACATCCTGTGTTAATTTAAAATCATGTCTAATAGACTTGTTGTGAAACATTTGAAATTATTTAACAAATAAGATTATTCGTTAACGATACTTGAGTTTATTTTTTGAAGATAATTCATAAATTGTCTTGAGTAAAAGAAAGTTACTGATTGGTAAATGATTCCAAGAACCCACGGTAAAAGGGTAGAGAGAGTTCTGACAGTTACGTCCCTAGAAGGATAAAAAGGAAATCCTAAGAATGGGAAGGGGTTCTGTGTAGAGATAATGTTTGGGTTAAGCAACAGTCTATTGCAATGAGTTATCTAGAGCTAGTGAGGAAACTAGTGGAGCTCAGGAAAGACCCAAGAGAAGTAAAGACTGGATTCAGATCCTAAGGTGTATCTTCTTCTGTCTTAGTGAATTACCTAAGACCCTAGTGACGAGCATGGGGGGAGCATAGGATGTGATTTCCTCGCTCATTGTTGGGAGGACCATCAGTTTACTGGAAGATTTCTCTGAGATAAGTATTTAAGTGTTTTGGTTTTTAGGTTTGAAATCACTAACATAAGTAAAATGTTTTATGTATAGTCAAAAATCCTGATTGAAAAAATATTGTTCTGTTAGAAGAATGATAAAGGAATTTTCTTCTGCTATTTATGTAGAGTGGAATAGAATATTGAGAATATAATATATATTTTCTGTAAATCTGACATTTAAACAAAACCTTTACGAGTGTCTAGAAATTAAATTACTTCATCAATGAAATGTACTAGTAAACATTAGTTTTCCTTTATCAAAATTACAAGAGTTATACTTACAACAAATGTAAACAATGCTAGAAGAAAACATAAACCTGGTAGGGTTCCATGCGTACATAAGAATCTGGTAACTATGAAGTCAAGGGACAGTGTTTTAGCACCCAGTCCCGTGGGACAGGTCTGGGGTCGATGTCCCCTGAACCCATGACAAGGGGATAAAGATCCCTACATTAACCTAACCAGGAAACTAAAACAAGAATGTGTAGTGAAACATAAAATTAGAATTTAAATGACAAAAGTAAGTCTGCGAAACCGGGCATTAACAGATAGAATACAATTATGAAATCTGGAAAATATACATAACCTACACATTTCATTTTCAAAAGGAAATCCTATACAACAGTAATATATAGAAAAAATATTCGAAAAGGGAACAAATTAACAATGACAATGAGAAAATTCATGGTGAAAAAAAAATTAAACAGAGCCTCGACACCTGACTATAATAGAGCCTTGTGGGACAGATAGTCTTGACAGCCATTAATAAGTAAATACTCAAATTATAAACCATGTGGGAAGGACGAAGTCCCTTTAGTCTCACATAAAAGATTACAAAGTATTTAAAATAAACTTGAACAATACTATGCATAGAGGCCAAGCCTCAACATTTTTCTTAGGTATGAAAACCCCGAAATTAAAACTCAGCTTGGACTAAATGCTCAGCACCCACAACCCCAAAAAACCCATGCAACAGGTGGGGGTGGCCGAAGCTATAAACCATATACTCCACATCTAAACTAACTATACCCATCAATGGTAATTGAAAGGCTTACCTAGAATTTCTGTGCAGATTCAAAAATGGCTCATAGCCCGGCCCCAAATGGATATGTGAGTCCTGCAGCACAAGGAAACTGGTGTTAAGACCCTCGAGTCATGTGACCTTATGCATACAGTAAAACAAAAAAAACTAAAACGAGATGTCATGAAATATATAACAGTCACTGTAGAGTACTTGTACAGGTCGAGCTTGCCAAGGTGGTACAATCCCTTTCTTCATCAGACCAGAAGAAAACCAGGAAGACCTCCTCGCATGGCAACTAAACATTGTCTCGTTGGGTAAACATACAGAAGTTAGGAGAAATAAACTTAAACCCTCAACTGAAATCGTCATTTAAAAAGAAACTGGTATTGAACTTCTAAGAAGAAATAAATCATCTAAGATCAAAACTGCAAGGTTTGCCTGTAACAAGAGCCGAAGTTGCAGTCTACACAAGCGTCAATATTGAAATAAAAGCCCTCCAAAAACTATACAACTCCAATAGGAGAAAGGTGGTATTACCTCTGTTAACCAGCATGATGAAAGTGGCATGACCATACCCAGAAGGCAGTGTTGGCATGCAGGGTTATCCCATGGCAATAGCCACAAGTGAGAACTTCAGTTGCATAGCTGAACTGGAGAAGAAGCGACAGAGTGAATGAACCAGAAGGTGGGGGATGGGGTGGGCGGTTACCCTAACCACCCCTACCTCTCATTTGCACCATCGATCACCCAATGACTGAGATCTACGATGGGACAAGATCCAAGAGATAGAGTGGGATGTTTGGCAACTGGAGAAACCGACAGGTGGAAAGGAAACACAGTGAACGAGATGGGTTGCTGACATATTTCATTAGCGTTAATCGAATGTTGTACAAATATATTAAAGTTATAATACAGTTTCCAATCACATACATAAAGAAAATATGTTAGAGGTTGGATTGAAGCATAGTCGATATGTGTGAATACATAAAATCGATTTTAAAAACCCAAGTCGATCCAATCAAGAAGTAATGAACACCTACGAAGGATCACCGTGATAATTACATGTGTGTGCTTTTTGAAAGTTATATTTTTAAACCATTGACCTTGTAATAATTATATGATGGAACTAGAGTTAATCGCATGGTAATGTGTTGTGAGTACCATATGATTTTAAATCATATTCATTTAATACCAATACAGATATATATACATTGAACGTTAGAATTGCTGTGTAGATCAAATAGTAGTAAGGTTTGAGTGAGATTAAAAGTAATAATTTATTTATTTATTTATTTATTTTTATTTTTATTTTTAAGTATACTTATTTGAATGTGACATATATAGATAATGTGTATATTATATTTAAAAAAAAAACTATATATTTAATGTGAAAAATGTAATATTAATATATTTTTCTTATATAGAAAAAAAGAAAATTGAAATGTTTCACACCATTGTACCCATACAAAACCATCTTCCATATAGATTACTTATCCAACACTACCTTAACCATCACCATTATCTTATCTAGAGTATATATAAATGTATATGTGATTACATTTATCCTAACATTGTGTTAATGATATAGACATAACTAGCAATTGCACCACATGTTGGAAAAGAAACGTCCTAAAGCAATATCATTGGAAAGAGTGTCCTAGAAGAAATAAGTTGTTGCAGAGAAGGAGCCATCGTGAACGAATGAAAGGAAAATTTTTCTTCCATTGAAGAAGGTCGTGGATGCTTCAAAGATATTCATGATAAGAGTTATCAACTAGAACATTTTTTTATAGATATTGAAATAGGAAATCGTGGGTGAAAACATATATGTAAACCACCATAATTTGTTCACATATATATAAAAATATGTTATAAATATTGAAATAGGAAATTGGGGGTGAAAATACTTTGGTGATTAATAATCCTCCGAAACAACCATGAAATGAGCAGGTGACTCAAATAAGATATTTTAAATACATTCAAGTACAATCTACCTAGCATAGATATAAATAAAAAAAAATGTTAATAGAAATAGAGTTTACTCCAAGTTCATCTACATATCTGAGCACCAATTGCATGCTTGTCAGAAACTGTATATGAAGAACAATAGTATTGGTATACATGAAAGAGAATGTCATTTTAATATGGAGACATTTTTGGAAGGTGTTGAAGCCTGGAAAATATCTGCTTCAAACATTGGGGAAAACCACCCGGTCGGGACCTTAGGACAACTCCTTATCCGTTTGGTATGGTGGCTCCGAATGGATTGAAAGGACCAGTTTCCTTATAACTAATGGGTTGGTGATGGGTTGATTTGGATGAGTGAAAATGGGACTAAATGACTGAAATAAAACTATCTAATTTAATCTAAATACTGATAAAGAAATTCTAAAACTAACCCGTGTATCATATGTGAATACAACTTAAAATTATTCCAATTGAACAATAACCATAAAAATGTATTAAAGTTTAATTGAAATTGTGCAGTAACAAATAAACATAACTCTGTTTAAGAATTTAAACAGAGTTATATTAGCATATTTTATTCATCATTGTATATCATTTTACATACATTTATGAAAAGTGAATATTTCTAATATAATAAAAAATGATATATAAAGAGATATTGTGAGAACGAAATATACATAAATGATAGCAAATTTAAAAGAGAATATCATATAACAAGAGAAATTAACAGTGAATAGATAAAAATTCCTTATCCATCTTGAAAATTTCAAATGAAATCTGATACTCTGATCTGGTAATTCCAATGCAAAATCAAATCCAAGGTACAAAAATGCAACTCTTTAAAGATAATTTTGCATAAAATCACCAGATGTGATCCTTTATAAAATATAAGAGCCAGTGGAGTACAAAAATGTAATCTCCAAGTAAAAAATATCACAACTCAGGACCCCTTCTCCAATGCATGAGAGGGGTTTAAATATGAAATTACATGAAAACAGAATCCTATTACTACTGCTACAATCTATTAACTTTAAAAATAGAAATTCTATCTTTATGTAGAACTGATTCATTGCTTTTCCTTCTCGCTCAATGTAGCCAGCTGGAAAATTTTCAGCATTTCCTGGACTTCTGATGGATGAGTCATCTTGGAATGTAACTGTCCGGCATATGTGGCATCAGAGAATTCTGGAATTAAACAATTGACAGCATTTGATAAGCATTTAATATCAAATTGTTGATTGAGTGGCTTAATCAGATAAGTCCACATATTGTCCCAAGATATTGTTTGAAGTTTGTTGATCTGTTGATTTTTATTCATCATTTCTTCTTTCCATCTACAATCGGTTTCTTTAACATTGAATAAACTGTCTGGAACACAATCTGAAATGAGATTACATGCATACAAGTTGTCATTGATAAATTGTGTTATATTACCCATCATGCTTCTAGCTCTTGATATAGCTCTCTCGGCTTTCATCAACTGCTATTCACACTCTGTAAAAAGGATTTCCTTATGTCTTTCTTCTATCTGAGGTAGATTAGCTTTTCTACCTTTTTCTGTATCTTGCCAAGTAAGAAATTCAGAAATCCTTTCATCGGCATCATCAATTTCTTGCCTGAGAGTAATTATGTCCTATATTAAAGATGATGTGATATCATAAAATGGTTCTTCTTGTGTCAATTTTAAACAAAAATTATTTAACTCTTGAGACAACAGTTTATTGGCTTTAAGAGCTTCGTTTTCATTTCATTTGATTTGGGAAAATCTTTAAATTTATCTAAAGCTGCTTCAAATTCTTTTTCTTGCACATTCTTTGTGTTCTTTTCATCTTGTAACAAATTTTGTAGCTTTGAAATCTCTTGATTCAACTGTTGCTGATTGCTTAAAGCTTGTTCATCAACTTTCTTCTTTTCTGTGGCAAGCTGCTCTTCTAGCTCTTTAAACCTGAGATTTTGATCTTGTAATTTTTTTTCTAATTGAGCAATCTTCTGTTGATTTACATTAGTTTGTTCTTCAAGTAAAGCTAGATGTAGATCTTTTTGGGTTATCAACTGAGAAACCTCTGCAGCTTTATCAATTGTTGCAACACTGTATGCTCATGCATATTGGGACAACTTATTGAGATCCTCAGATGGATTCACTTCAGCATTCTTATAAACAATATTCATGAACTTCTCCTGTGAAGCAAAAAAACTGTCTTGATCGATCTTTCTTCGCTTCCTCTGTTTTTTAACAACAGCTTTATGTCTATGATTGTAGAATATATCCAAGGGAGGAATTTCTTCAATCTTCAATATAATCTACCCTATAGGATGTTCAGGAATGATTTCAACGTCCTGATCTTCTTGCTCTTTCTCTTTATGATAATCCTGCAGTCCTAGTTGGTGAGCAAATTGATTATACTGCTTCAACAATTGAGAGGAAACATTAATATCAGTAGAGTCTACAATTTTCTCAGTAGTTTCATTTCCTCCAAGTTGTGTATCTGATTTCTCTGTATTTCCTTCTTGTTTATCAGTTTTGCTGTTTGAACCTTCCTTTTGACTATGCACATTAGTATCAATACTTGTGCATTCCTTCTCTGTTTGAGATGTGGACCGGTGATCAGTATTTTCTTCGAATTTGTCATCAATGATCATCTTTTCAGTATGTACAACAAGATCATTTCCTGTTACTTCTTTTTGTGTCTGTACAATGGGCTAGTCAGTAGATAATTGTGTAGTGGCCTTACTGGTAGATGTTTCTTCTGCTGTTTTTCCAGATTTATCTTCTATCTCTGCCTCTTGCATATGAACTCTTAGTTGATCTAGAGGAATTTTCAACAATATTTGCCTTCTGAATAACATAAATTTATTCATTTCTTCTTTCTGAAATTTGGACTTGGCCAAATTATAGACTTGAGAAAAATCATTTAATGAAACAAACAAATCATCAAACTCATCCGGTTCATGCTCGAATCGAGCAATCGAAACTGAAGAAGTAACATTAAAAGCTATCTTTTGTGGATCATACTGTCTCCCCGGTATTGTTGCGAATTTAAAATTCTTTATTTTGACGACTTCCTTTTCTGCATGTTTAAAGTCATTCAAAGTAAAATGTCCACAATTGAATGGAAATGAAGGCCACATTCTTTTCTTACTATTGGTCAGAGATCTGGACATTCCTTCAACTGTCAATTGATAGGATATTTCTTGGGCTAAAAGCTTATCTGGGTCAATAAGAGGGAGAACGTGGGGTTCCACAATACTCCCGAAAATCCTGAGATACGTGAATTTCTCTTCTCGAAACCAGTCTCCTATTGAGGATAAATCAGTTTTAGCTTTGTCAGAGAATCTACGGGGAAAGAGATTGAAAATGGTTTGAAAGACTGGAATAAGGAAACCATGACATATCTTATACACATGATATTTGAAATGAACTTTCCAAAGGATTTTATGATATATATGAATCGGAGTGGGATCTTTAGCAGTCCATTTCCATCCTAACAAGGGAAACTCATAATTAAAACAAAGAGCGTCTAGAATATAAGCACAGAAGAAAAAGGGGGTGGCATTTCCGGCATTTTTATCTTTCCTATACTCGAGAATCCTATTAGCTATCCTATCAGAGAGGATGACAGCCCAGTCCACAATTTCGGAATTGATAGCAGATAGGATTAAAGGAACCATTTGTATCGAAAACCTAGCAGAATTGTCATTACCAAATAATCTACACATCATGGCAGCGGCATATCAATATGGGGGTAAAAGAGATTCTACTGAATACATACCGGATGATTCATTTTTGTGCTTCTCAGGATTTTTCCTCCATTCTTTGATAGGTTCAGATTGGACCTTATTGTTATCAGCAAACTCTTTGACAAATTCTTTGTTATAAACATTCTATGGATCAGGAAGATGATACATTGGCTTAATTTCTTCTGCTTTAAATGATCCAAAAGATGCTCCAGAAGCCGAAATAAACATTCTGTTCTTTATTTCCACATTATCGATGACCCATCGAATCACATCATAATAAGGCATGATGTTTTCTCTGGCTGCAATTCGATGTAGGAATGAATTTGCAAGTGTTCTATCAGTAACTTCAGATTTTGAATCTGAGTTATCTTCATCAGGAACTGATATCTTAGCTATTGTGACTTTAGGTTTTTCACTCTCCAATAAATTATAAACTCCTTCCCATGTCATTCTGCTGAGCCCTTGACATGATGTATCCGTAACTAGTTTTAGCTTTGTTGGCTTTTCCTTTGAGACTGTAGGAATCTCAAAAAACTTAGCGGCAATAGAAGTCTTGGTTCTTCTTGTTTTATGCGACATTTCTGTGTCTGGTATTGTTTCCCTCTATCTGCGAATGAAAGGGTTTGGTGCTCTTTGATTCTGCAGGGAAATGAGCTCTTTAGTCGTGATAAACAAGAAAGCAAAAGCATCAAAAATTATAAACTCCCAATTCGTTAATTTATTGATTCCGTATAACACTTAAATGTTTTCATTGAGTCACACTCACGTATTCAAAATGAAATTATAAACCAATATTCATTTGATTTGTTATTGAATGCTGAACGTACAATTGGAGATTTGGCGCTTGTGAAATATTATAAAATTACCTATTATGAATTCTTCCAATGTGATGAATGTAGTATATTAAATATCAATCGCATCAGAAGTATTCAAATGGTACATAGATATCACAATACAGATTTCTCTGATTGCCGATTGCGATTGCAAACTTCTCCGATTTCCAATTAGATGGTGGTATATCGCATCGGGGAGTTTCAATCGAAAAGAATTATCAATGGCTTTCTCTGATTTCCGATTGCGATATGGTGGGATCTACCATATAGAGATTCTTCTCATTTAAGCGAAACAAATTTTTATTTCCTTTAGAAAATTGTTTTATAATAAAGCGCGTCACATCAGGGAATTTTCAATTGACCACAAAGAATTTATTAAAAGTGCTTCGATCATGCGATTGCGATTGATCACATCGCATCGTAGATATGTAAATGAATAACTTAAATCCTTTGTGATTGGTGATTTGCAATTGAACTAATCGCATCGGAGATTTTTGAACATGTATATAAAACTTCTCTTAAAGATTTCTCCGATTTCCGATTGTGATTACTGTTCATGAGACCTTTTTCAAACTGATTTATTTTATATGATAAATTCTTTTATTATTTGATCGGATCGGAATTTTTTGAATGTTGTATTTGTTTGTACACACTTGGTAACAAAGATATGCAGTGATTCTTTCAAAACAATGAATCTTTATTTCTAAGTCTTTTATTTCTATATGAAAAGAAAAAAGGACCCTATTTCTAAATGAATTTTATTCTAAAATTTAGAAAAAAGGGAGGGTTGTTGTACAGTACAACAATTGGCGATTCACTGAAAGAAACAGTTATCTCTGAAAAAATAAAATGAACACTATATTTCTAGTAAGTAAATATTTTTAAAGATAATGAAAACTATCTTAGGATAATTCAAATAAAATCTAACTATGAAAAAGAAATAAAAATTATTCACAATTTATTTCTAATTCCTTAAGAACAAAAACATTTTTGGGTTATCTCAAGCTTTGGTTGGTTGTTAACAATGAAGTAAGTGGATTTTTCTAAGTCTGGTTTTTATAATATACTCTATTGTCATAGGCATTGCCTCTGCTGCCTGCAAACATTCATAGTCTCAACAGGGTTACATTTTAACCATTAACCATTCATTGTCCCATCCAACTAAGATTATGACTTTTTAAAAGATAAATTCATAAGACATATTTTCTTATGTTTTTGTCTTTTAATTATTTTTTAATTTTAAAATCCATTGTTATGGTTTGGTAGCCAATTAATAACAATGCCATTCACTAGTTGTAATTAAACTGAACAAGCTGGCTCGTGATGAGACCCCTTGTCTTATATTTATAAGCCATTACCATGTTTTGATATGCAGTATTGGTAATGTCAGTTTCATTACTTCTTATGAAAATGGTAAGTCGGCTCATGATGAGACCTCTTATCTCTTAAATTTTAATATAATTTCTTATAATTACATTCTAAAAAATCACAACTTAAATGGATGGGGTGAAATAGTTTTATCCTTAAGAATCAACACATGACATTTTTCAGAGTTTTTTGAGTACCAAAACTTGAAAAATCTTTACTTTTATAGATAACCTTTCTCTGCTCAATAAAATTATAATGATTTACATTTTCCTCAAGTTTTCAAAATATTATGCAAATAATTGAAATAATCTTTTAAAGTTTAACATCTTATTTTAAACTATCCAAAGACTGTGATCATCTCTTTAAAAATTCTTATTTACACAAAATAAATATTTATAATATTATTCCTAAGAAATTTTCTTAATAGTAAACAGTCAATTAGAGACTTATTAACAACCTTTATTTGCAAAACAATTAAAAACTTTGCAGAAAGGAATATGTACAAGTAAGAAGGGGTTACCTCCTTATGAAAATAATTTCTTCAAGACAAGCCCATTTACAGGAAGAGATTCTCTCTTTCTTGTTAAATCTTGGAGTATGAATGTATTTGAGCCTATCTTTTCAGCAATCTGAAATGGTCCAAGCCACATTTTCTGAAACTTGGTATGCCTACATTTTTCTTCATGTGCTTTATCCCATTTCAGAACAAGATCACCAATTGACAAAATCTTTGAGGCGGTAGAACTTGTATCATAAGAATATTTTACAAGCTGTTGATGTTTATCATGAATAGCTTTTTCTTTATCTCTATTTTCTTCTAGTTTAAGGATTTGATCATATCTCAATTGAATGGATGAAGAAGGATTTTCTTCAATAAATTGCACTAGGGCTAATGATGGAAGAGCTAAATTTGACGGTATCACAGCTTCTTTTCCATAAACTAAATTGAAAGGTGAAGTTCCTATTGAAGCTTTTTCAGTAATACAATCAGCCCATAGTGTAAATATTGAAGACTTGTGCCAATTATTTTGATTTTGATCAATGGTCCTTTTAATGATTTTGATAAGATTTTGGTTAGTGGATTCAACCAAACCATTACCTTGTGGATAATAATTTGCTAAATATTTCAATTTAAAACCTATTTGATTGCAAATTCCATTATATTGTTTCCAGAAAAATAAGATGCATGATAAAAAACAAGAGCGTTAGGTACACCAAACCTGGTTATGATGAATTGATCTATGAAATCAATAATTGTATCAGAATTGGCTACCTTCAAAGGGATTGCTTCTACCCATTTCGTAAAGTAATCTGTTGTTGTAAGGATGTATTTGTGATGTTTGGAAGAATGAGGTACTATCTCACCAATAATGTCAAGCCCCCATTGCTCAAATGGTTGTTCAATATTTACTGGTTGCAAAGGAAAAGATGGTTTCCTTTGTCTTCCACTTGCAGTTTGACAAATTTTGCACTTTTTTACATAATTATGTGTATCTTTAAAAAGGTTAGGCCAATAATAACCAGCATGGATTATTTTGTGAGCTGTAGTGTCACCTCCAAAATGACCTCCTGCTTGTCCATCATGTAATTCCTGCAACACCTTTTCAGCTTCAGTCTTTTCAAGACATCTTAATAGGATTGAGTCATAATTCTTTCTGAATAACACATTATCAATGATTTCATATTTAATAGCCTTCAGTCTTAAAGCACGTTTTTTCTTATAGCTAAGATTAGAAGGAGCATACCCATTTTTCAAGTAATAGATGAGATCAGCATACTGAGATTCAGAATCTGTAACACTTATCTCACTTACTTGAATATCATTATCTGAATGTTGATTCTCTGGTATGTTATGAGCTCCTGCCAATAATCTACAGAAACCTTGTCCTATAACAATATTAGCTAGTTTAATATCAATATCATATTCTTTCAAAGCTGTTACCCAGTTAGCTCTCTTTTCTCCTACTTCTTTTTGAACTAATAATTGTCTCACTGCAGAGAATGGAACAATGATTTTTGTATGTGTTTTTAAGAGAAAAGGTCTGAAATGTTTGATTTATTTAAACACAGCAAAGGCTTGTTTTTAAACATCGGAATAATTAAGCTCAGCTCCTTGCAAATTTGAGCTAAAGAAAGAAATTGGTGCTTCAATTTTCTGATCATTGAGTTGTGTTAAAACAGTAGCATAAGATGTTTCAGTGGCCAAAGTATACAAATTAAAATCTTTAGAAAAATCAGGGGTATTCAATGCTGGTGCATTAATGATTACTTGTTTGATTGCCTCAAAGGCTTCTTTCTCTTTATGCCCCCATTTGAATACTGAATTTTTCTTGATCATATTTTGCATAGGTAAAACAATTTGAGAAAAATCAGGAATGAATCTTTTTACAAAATTGATTTGCCCAAGAAATGATTGCATGGATTTTTTGTTATGAGGTAAAGAAATATCAGAAATTTTTTTCACTCTATTTGGATCAATATATATACCATCTTTTGACACAACAAATCCGAAGAGTTTTCCTTCATCAAGAGCAAAGAAATATTTCTTTGGATTTAAGGAAATACCAAACCTTCTACATCTTTCAAATATTTTCTTTAAATCATGTAGATGATTGGCTTTATTTTTTGAAAATACTATTATGTCATCAAGATAAACAACAACTGATCTATTGATGATACCTTTAAATTCTATGTCCATGGATCTTTGGAAAGTTGCTCCTACATTTATTAGACCAAAAGGAATTTTCTGATAAGCATAGGTTCCCCATTTGGTTCTGAAAGTCGTTTTCAATCTGTCATCTAGATGAACTAAAATTTGATTATAGCCTGAAAATCCATCAAGAAAGGACATGAGTTCAGAACCAGCTACCTTTTGAAGTATCTGTTCCAAGGTTGGCAATGGGAAATTGTCTTTTAAACATGCCTAGTTTAAATTTCTAAAATCAATACAGATTCTTATATCACCATTTTTCTTCCTTACAGGTACCATATTGGAAACTCAATTGGAATGCCTTACAGGAAAATTGATTTTGGCTTTCAAAAGTTTATTAAGTTCTGTTTTGATTTGACCCTCAAGATTTGGATGGATCTTTCTTAACTTCTATTGAACATGTTTAACATTTGACAGCATTGGAATTGTGTGTTGAATAGCAGAAGTATCATAGGTCTTTAAATCCTCATAATTCCAAGCATACATATTTTTATACCTACTCAGAAGTTTAATGAAATCATTCCTTTCCTCTGGAGTTAAATTTAGTCCTAAATTAACATTTTGAGGATTAGAGTCAGAGCCAAGATTTACTAATTCAAACTTCAAAGTGGAACTTTGAAGTTTAGCATTGGTAACTTTCTTGAATCTGTCTTTTATATCATATAAGTCCTCCAATTTAACAACAGATTTCGGAATGGGATTTTCATTACCTTTTGAGGCAGTTTCCAAATCATGATCATCCTCATCAATAATTTGTTCATCATATGATTTATCTGAAGTCATGAAATTCAAAATGTCTTGATCATGATAGAATACTCTCCAATTTGTGACATTATCTGGGACAGATGGGCGAAAAATCAACTCTACTGAAAATCTATCAGGATTGCAATCTTCAGCAGGAAGGAGTTTGGATGCAACATTAGCTAACAAGTCAGTGGATGTATTTTGATTCCTAGGAATAGAAGAAATATTGAATGCTGAAAAATGAGTGGTAAGATCTTGCACTAGGGTTTGATAGTGTTTAAGATGTCCTGAAAGGAAATGGATAGTATTCCTAACTTGTTTTATGACAATTTCAGAATCACTAAAGACTTTCAAGTATTCAACATCTAACCCTATAGCTTTATAAAGTCCTTGAATCAAGGCTTCATATTCTGCAGTATTGTTTGTACACTCAAATTCTAACCTACATGATAGCATGGTTTTCTCTCCATCTGGATCAATTAAGATGCATCCTGCTCCAGCTCCATCACTAGATTTTGATCCATCAAAATATAATGACCAAAATAAAGATTTATCTATTGGCTTATCCACAATTACATCAGAAATATTTACAATTCTGGAAGAATCAGATTGTGAAAAATTTTCTATTTGAGAAACAAAAGTATTTACAGAAAAGGGTGAATATGGTGCTTTGAAGTTCCCAAGGAATGAATCAGCAGAATAACCTCCAAGAATATTGTTGTTGAAAGCCACAGGTTCATTAGATTGTTCAAATTCAGTGACAGTGTGAATCATATGTTTTTCTCATTCAACTTTGATTTGATTTGGTTTCCCTTTGTAAGGAAGCCACATATGTGAATAATCAGTTGCGATATAACGATTAATTTTTGTAGACCAGTCCCTGCTTAAGACTAATCCATAGAATTTAGTAATATTTGCAATCAAAATATCAATTCTTTGGACAATCCTAGGATCGAAAGTTAGTCTGATAGTAACTGAATTGATTTCTCCTACAACTTGAACTTTAGACCGATCCAATTGAACAATATGAACTGCCGATTTTTGTGGTTCAATATTCAATTTGGCACAAACATAAGTAGGCATTATATTAGAGGATGCTCCAGAATCAATTAAACAATTATGCAGATTCTTATTATACATTTCATAAGTAAAAAGAAAAGGAGGAGTCTGAGAATTTGATCTTTCTCCAATGAGTACAATATCAGTGGCATATACTTTATCTGGTGGTTTTCCAGTGCCTTTAGCTTCTTTTGCAACTACACCACTTGGTAAAGGAGCAATTGGTGTAGCATTTAACTCTTTTAATAGAAACTTTTGTTGGTGTTTAATTTTGATGAGTTCATGTAAGGAAATGTTTTCTTTAATCTTTTTCATGTCTTCAACAATGTTATAATCCATAGGATCTGATACTACTAAAGTCTTTGATGTTGATGTAGGAGGATTAGAAGAAGATGGCTGATTTTGAGTAGGTAATGGAGAAGTTTTCTTTGCAGGGGATTTGTCTTTGGTACTTGGAGTTGTAGTTTTATTTTTAGGAACTATTTTTACAGGCTCCGATGTATATTTACTCCTAGTACTTACAGTCATGGCTTCTTGATCTACCTCACTATCAGAATTAGGGAGAATAAAATCCCACATTCCATGTAATTCAGCTATTTCTTCATTTGTTTCTTCTTCATCTGATACTGGAGGTGTATCTTCTTCTTCTTCCTCTTCTGATTCTGCATTAGAGATTGAATTGGGAGGTTTAGTTTCAACTTGATTTCTTTTGAAATTTCGGAATGGTTTTTTGGTAGAAGTTTCAGCTACTTGTTTTTTTATTTCAACCATTTCATTCGACATGGTTTTAAGAACTTTCTGTAAACCTTCCATGTCGTATGGGTCTTTGGCCGTCTTTTTCCTTGAATAATCTTTGAAGTTGACCTTCTTGGATTTCCTTTCCTCAATAGCATTTTTCTTTTCTAGAGAAATAATTCGTTTTTCTACTGCAATAGCCTCTTTCATATTCTCGGCTAAAGTAGGTTTTGCAGCTCTATCTACAAAAATTGCTATGTTTGAGGGCAAAGCAGTTATGTACCATTCACTTCTGACTTGCTCACTAGGCTTTGAATCTGTAGGGATTTTGTTCAAAAGTTCGTTGAATCTAGCGTTGAAATCTTTAATGGGCTCCTTGGTTTTTGTCTTCAAATTTGAGAGATCATTGTTTAAAGTAGATATTGATCTGTCATCTCCAAATTTGGTTAAAAAATGATCTACAAAAATATCCCAACTTGTTATGGATCCTGAAGGTAATGAAAAGTACCAGGATCCTGCTGACCCTTGAAGAGTATAAGGGAATAGTCTGACTACAACATCTTCTTCTACAACTCCATTCAAATTTACAGCCAGCATAAAGTTATTGATGTGTTCTTCAGCTTGAATGTTAAGCTCTGGACTGAAATTTGGAAGCCATTTTCCAGGATTTTCAGGTAAATCATGTAAAGGTGCAGGCATGTTGATAGCCCCTAGACTAGCCCATGGTCTCTGTGCCATTATTGTAACAACTGTTGAAGGAGTAGTAGAGACTGGTGGTGTCGGAACAGAAGTTGTTGGAATAGATGATGTTGAGATTGATGATGATTGAGAAGATGATGTGGAAACAACTGCACTTTGTTGAGTTGGGGTTTTGGAAACCAGTGATTGAATATGAGATGAATAACTTACATCACTTTCTGATTCTGATTGAGTTCTTCTTGTCTTTACTCTACTAGGTAAAGGGAATTATTTTCGAGGAATACCAAGTTTTTCACTTTGTAGTCTAGTAAGAGGTTTTTAAGAAACAAATTTTGAGCTTACACTACCTTCAGATATTTCAGACTCATCTAGAGATAATGAGAATCCTTTCAATTTATGGATTAAATCTTGTACTTCAAGAGACTCAGGATTTTGGTTATCTGATTGTTTTGAGATTTTGGTAGTGGGTGTATTCTTCTCAATTCCTTCTCTAGGATTTTGTAATTCAGAAGAAATTGAAGAAGTTCATGAGGGTGTTTTGCTCTCAGAATGGCCTGTGGATAAAGATTTACTTTCCATTCATAGCTATGGCCCTCCTTCTAGCGCCAAAAATGTTGAAGCCTGGAAAATCTCTGCTTCAAACATTGGGGAAAACCACCCGGTCGGGACCTTAGGACAACTCCTTATCCGTTTGGTATGGTGGCTCCAACTGGATTGAAAGGACCATTTTCCTTATAACTAATGGGTTGGTGATGGGTTGATTTGGATGAGTGAAAATGGGACTAAATGACTGAAATAAAACTATCGAATTTAATCTAAATACTGATAAAGAAATTCTAAAACTAACCCGGGTATCATATGTGAATACAACTTAAAATTATTCCAATTGAACAATAACCATAAAAATGTATTAATGTTTAATTGAAATTGTGCAGTAACAAATAAAGATAACTATGTTTAAGAATTTAAACAGAGTTATATTAGCATATTGTATTCATCATTGTATATCATTTTACATACATTTATGAAAAGTGAATATTTCTAATATAATAAAAAATGATATATAAAGAAATATTGTGAGAACGAAATATACATAAATGATAGCAAATTTAAAAGAGAATATCATATAACAAAATAAATTAACAGTGAATAGATAAAAATACCTTATCCATCTTGAAAGTTTCAAATGAAATCTAATACTCTGATCTGGTAATTCCAATGCAAAATCAAATCCAAGGTACAGAAATGCAACTCTGTAAAGATAATTCCGCATAAAATCACCAGATGTGATCCTTTATAAAATATAAGAGCCAGTGGAGTACAGAAATGTAATCTCCAAGTCAAAAATATTACAACTCAGGACCCCTTCTCCAATGCATGAGAGGGGTTTAAATATGACATTACATGAAAACAGAATCCTATTACTACTGCTACAATCTATTAAATTTAAAAACAGAAATTCTATCTTTATGTAGAATTGATTCGTTACTTTTCCTTCTCGCTCAATGTAGCCAGGTGGAAAATTTTCAGCATTTCCTGGATTTCCGATGGATGAATCATCTTGGAATGTAACTGTCCGGCATATGTGGCATTAGAGAATTCTGGAATTAAACAATCGAAAACATTTGATAAGCATTTAATAGCTAATTGTTGATTGAGTGGCTTAATCAGATAAGTCCACATATTGTCCCAAGATATTGTTTGAAGTTTGTTGATATGTTGATTTTTATTCATCATTTCTTCTTTCCATCTGCAATCGGTTTCTTTAACTTTGAATAAACTCTCTGGAACACAATCTGAAATGAGATTACATGCATACAAGCTGTCATTGATAAATTATGTTATATTACCCATCATGCTTCTAGCTCTTGATATAGCTCTCTCGGCTTTCATCAACTGTTGTTCCCGCTTTGTAAACAGGATTTCCTTATGTCTTTCTTCTATCCGAAGTAGATTAGCTTTTCTACCTTTTTCTGTATCTTGCCAAGTAAGAAATTCAGAAATCCTTTCATCGACATCATCAATTTCTTGCCTGAGAGTAACTATGTCTTGTATTAAAGATGATGTGATATCATAAAATGGTTTTGCTTGTGTCAATTTTAAACAAAAATTATTTAACTGCTGAAACAATAGTTTATTGGCTTCAAGAGCCTCCGTTTTCAATTCATTTAATTTGGGAAAATCTTTGAATTTATCTAAAGCTTCTTGAAATTATTTTTCTTGCACAATCTTTGTGTTCTTTTCATCTTGTAACAAATTTTGTAGCTTTGAAATCTCTTGATTCAACTGTTGCTGATTGCTTAAAGCTTGTTCATCAACTTTCTTCTTTTCTGTGGCAAACTGCTCTTCTAGCTCTTGAAACTTGATATTTTGATCTTGTAATTTTTGTTCTAATTGAGCAATCTTCTGCTGATTTAAATTAGCTTGTTCTTCAAGTAAAGCTAGATGTAGATCTTTTTGGGTTATCAACTAAGAAACCTCTGCAGCTTTGTCAATTGTCGCAGCACTGTATTCTCCTACATATTAGGACAACTTAGTGAGATCCTCAGATGGATTCACTTCAGCATTCTTATAAAAAATATTCATGAACTCCTCCTCTGAAGCAGAAAACATGTCTTGATCGATCTTTCTTCGCTTCCTCTATTTTTTAACAACAGCTTTATGTCTAGGACTGTAGAATATATCCAAGGGAGGAATTTCTTCAATCTTCAATATAATCTGCCCTGTAGGATGTTCAGGAATGATTTCAACATCCTGATCTTCTTGCTCTTTCCCTTTAGGATCATCCTACAGTCCTAGTTGGTGAGATAATTGATTATACTGCTTCAACAATTGAGAGGAAAAATTAAGATCAGTAGAGTCTACAATTTTCTTAGTAGTTTCGTTTCCTCCAAGTTGTGTATCTGATTTCTCTGTATTTCCTTCTTGCTTATCAGTTTTGTTGTTTAAACCTAATTTTTGACTATGCACATTAGTATCAGTACTTGTGAATTCCTTCTCTGTTTGAGCTGTGGATTGTTGATCAGTATTTTCTTTGGATTTGTCATCAATGATCATCTTTTCAGTATGTACAACAGGATCATTTCCTGTTACTTCTTTTTGTGTCTGTACAATGGGCTGGTCAGTAGATAACTGTGTAGTGGCCTTACTGGTAGATTTTTCTTCTGCTGTTTTGCCAGATTTATCTTCTATATCTGCCTCTTGCATGTGAACTCTTAGTTGATCTAGAGGAATTTTCAACAATCTTTGCCTTATGAATAACATAAATTTATTCATTTCTTCTTTCTGAAATTTGGACTTGGAAAAATTATAGACTTGAGAAAAATCATTTAATGAAACAAACAAATCATCAAACTCATCTGGTTCATGCTCGAATCGAGCAATCGAAACTGAAGAAGTAACATTAAAAGCTATCTTCTGTGGATCATACTGTCTCCCAGGTATTGTTGCGAATTTAAAATTCTTTATTTTGACGACTTCCTTTTCTGCATGTTTAAAGTCATTCAAAGTAAAATGTCCATAATTGAATGGAAATGAAGGCCACATTCTTTTCTTACTATTGCTCAGAGATCTGGACATTCCTTCAACTGTCAATTGATAGGATATTTCTTGGGCTAAAAGCTTATCTGGGACAATAAGAGGGAGAACGTGGGGTTCCACAATACTCCCGAAAATCCTGACATACATGAATTTCTCTTCTCCAAACCAGTCTCCTATTGAGGATAAGTCAGTTTTAGCTTTTTCGGAGAATCTAGGGGGAAAGCGATTGAAAATGGTTTGAAAGACTGGAATAAGGAAACCATGACATATCTTATACACATGATCTTTGAAATGAACTTTCCAAAGGAGTTTATGATATATATGAATCAGAGTGCGATCTTTAGCAGTCCATTTCCATCCTAACAAGGGAAACTCAGAATTAAAACAAAGAGCTTCTAGAATATAAGCACAGAAGAAAAAGGGGGTGGCATTTCCGACGTTTTTATATTTCTTATACTCGAGAATCCTATTAGCTATCCTATCAGAGAGGATGACAGCCCAGTCCATAATTTCGGAATTGATAGCAGATAGGATTAAAGGAACCATTTGTATCGAAAACCTAGCAGAATTGTCATTACCAAATAATCTACACATCATGGCAGCAGCATAGCAATACGGGGGTAAAAGAGATTCTACTGAATACATACCGGATGATTCATTTTTGTGCTTCTCAGGATTTTTCCTCCATTATTTGATAGGTTCAGATTGGACCTTATTGTTATCAGTAAACTCTTTGACAAATTCTTTGTTATAAACCTTTTGTGGATCAGGAAGATGATACATTGCCTTAATGTCTTCTACTTTAAATGATCCAAAAGATGCCCCAGAAGCCAAAATAAACATTCTGTTCTTTATTTCCACATTTTCGATGACCCATCGAATCACATCATAATAAGGCATGATGTTTTCTCTCGCTGCAATTCGATGTAGGAATGAATTTGCAAGTGTTCTATCAGTAACTTCAGAGTCGGAATCTGAGTTATCTTCATCAAGAAATGATATCTTAGCTATTGTGACTTTAGGGTTTTCACTCTCCAATAGATTATAAACTCCTTCCCATGTCATTATGCCTGGCCCTTGACATGATGTATCCGTAACTAGTTTCAGCTTTGCTGGCTTTTCCTTTGAGACTGTAGGAATCTCAACAAAATTAGCGGCAATAGCAGTCTTGGTTCTTCTTGTTTTCTTCGACATTTCTATGTCTGATATTGTTTCCCTCTATTTTCGAATGAAAGGGTTTGGTGCTCTTTGATTCTGCAGGGCAATGAGCTCTTCAGTCATGATAAACAAGCAAGCGAAAGGATAAAAAATTATAAACTCGCAATTCGTTAATTCATTGATTCCGTATAACACTTAAATTTTTTCATTGAGCCACACCCACGTATTCAAAATGAAATTATAAACTAATATTAATTTTATTTGATATTGAATGTTGAACGTACAATTGGAGATTTGGCGCTTGTGAAAAATTATAAAATTACCTATTTTGAATTCTTCCAATGTGATGAATGTAGTATATTAAATATCAATCGCATCGGAAGTATTCAAATGGTACATAGATATCACAATACAGATTTCTCCGATTGCCGATTGCGATTGCAAACTTCTCCGATTTCTGATTAGATGGTGGTATATTGCATCGGGGAGTTTCAATCGAAAATAATTATCAATGGCTTTCTCTGATTTCCGATTACGATATGGTGGGGTCTACCATATAGAGATTCTTCTCATTTAAGTGAAACAAATGTTTATTTCCTTTTGAAATGTGTTTTGTAATAAAGCGTGTCACATCAGGGAATTTTCAATTGCCCACAAAGAATTTATTAAAAGTGTTGCGATCATGCGATTGCGATTGATCGCATCGCATCGGAGATATGTAAATGAATAACTTAAATCCTTTGCGATTGGTGATTTGCAATTGAACTAATCGCATCGGAGATTTTTGAACATGTATATAAAACTTCTCTTAAAGATTTCTTCGATTTCCGATTGCGATTACTGTTCATGAGACGTTTTTCAAACTGATTTATTTTATATGATAAAGTCTTTTATTATTTGATCGGATCGGAATTTTTTGAATGTTGTATTTGTTTGTACACACTTGGTAACAAAGATATGCAATGAGTCTTTCAAAACAATGAATATTTATTTATAAGTCTTTTATTTCTATATGAAAAGAAAAAGGGACCCTATTTCTAAATGAATTTTATTCTAAAATTTAGAAAAAAAGGAGGGTTGTTGTATATTACAACAATTGGCGATTCACTGAAAGAAACAGTTATCTCTGAAAAAATAAAATGAACACTATATTTCTAGTAAGTAAATATTTTTAAAGATAATGAAAACTATCTTAGGATAATTCAAATAAAATCTAACTATGAAAAAGTATTCACAATTTCTTTCTAATTCAAGATAAAGTAAGTTGGGTGATAAAAAATATTTTTCAAGGTATATCTATTCATAGCACAAGATTAATTCTTAAATATATTTTTAAAGCACAAATATCTAAGAAATATAGTTCAATTATTGGGCATTAGAAATTCTAAAGAGGTGAAGGTAAATAAGTTGGTATCAAGAAATATGACATCAACCCATGGAAAAATTGCAAAATATCAATATCAATATGGCATAAGTGCTAGTAGGCCATTATTGATAGGTGTTGTAGGAAAAGCAACTACATCAAATCAGTTGATGTCAATGAAAAAAATAATGTACAAAACATTAAGCAAAATTTTATGGAGGCATTAAAAAATTAGAATTCAATAACATGAGAACGATGAACTTGCATGTTGGGATAATACATGTAGGAAACCTTAACAAGATATACTTTGGTATAATGTGAGCGACAATGTGAAAGAGTTTTGGTACTGGAATTTCCATGTGTCACCAAATGAGAAGAATATCATGAGACATTGTATATCTAGAGGGGTGTATTGAGATCATTTCCCCTTTCAGTGACTGTTATTATTAAAGAACATTTATTGCTACATAATATGTATAACTTGTATATATACTTATCAAAATAAATGTAACCGTGCTAGAAACTTATGACAGTGAGGACAATATAAGTAGTCCATTCATACAACTACCACATACAATCAATAGGAAAAAGGGGTTTCCTGTGAAGTGATATATGCATCTTTTTCATGTAGATCGAATATCAACACTAAGGAATCATCGTAGGATAAAAGGTCATCATAGTAACTTTGATGCTAAAAAACCATCAATCATTTAATTATATTTCTATAAACATCAACAATTGGACAACAGTCACCATATGGTAATGCTTGGAGGGGAATGTGTATCCTTATCATAGTATAACTGTATATACAATAGCTTATCCGCACGATATAAAAATATTTCATAAGCGATGCAACTGCTACATGAATTACTCACAATCCTTAAAGATATACTCAAATTTCTTCCACAATGCTAATCAAGTGTCTAAAGAAGCCATCATCACTCAATCACCATATAGGTAACACCTGGGGAAAATGTGTTAAAATTTTATATACAATAGCTTATACAAAGGATATAAAAATATGTTATAAGTAATGAAATTGCTACATGAACTACTCACCATATAGGTAACGTCTAGGGGAAATTTGTGAGAACTGTATATACAATAGCTTATACAAAGGATATAAAAAGCTGTTATAAGCAATGCAACTGCTATAGGAACTACTCACAGTCCTTATTGATATACTCAAATTTCTTCCACAATACTAATCAAGTGTCTAAAGAAGCCATCATCACTTCCAAAATCACATATTTAAAAATACAAGTTGTAAAAAATGAATTTGTTTCATAAATTTTAATATAATCATGTGCTGAGATCTAAAATATAGTTCTTAAACCTTTGAAGCCTCTTCTTGATTGAAAACATACTAAATTGATAAGATATAGCCTAAGAGAAATAATTTAAAAACTTCTTGGCACAATTGTTACATAATAATTTGATGCACAACTTGTATAGCAGTAAATGTCAGCTTGCAAGACGTCCAAATAAAACAACTGAAGTAAATACTATCAGTTAGTTTTCAATGCATTTATGTAATTAAAATAGAGCTATGAACATTTGAAGAATACTTCATTGAAAATTAGAAGCATCTTCATGCTTGGTTTTCCAAGCTAGCCATCAATACCTCTTTGGATCACTTGGATCATCATTGTATTTATTTCACCATTATCTAGCTATATCGAGACAAAATGAGTAAGAAAAGTATGCATGGAAACACCTATAGACGTGTCACAAACATCAGTTGGTTTGCAATATCAATTTATTAGATTGATATCAATGCTTCTAAACTATTATAAACATAAAAACTGAAAGGCTTACTTAACAAATGATAAAGTAATTTTCCATCAACATAAAACTAAAATGATTAGCACATATCATTGTAGACATGGCTACAGTTTTTCATGGATTAGGTATATGTATCAGAAAGAACAGAAAGAAAGGATATTAAAATTTGTTATATGTAATGAAACTACTACAGGAACTATTCACAGTCCTTAATGATATACTCAAAATTCTTCCACATTACTAATCAAGTGTCTAAAGAAGCCATCATCACTTCCAAAATCACTTATTTAAACATACAAGTTGTAAAAATTGATTTTGTTTCATAAATTTTAATAGAATCATGTGCTCGGATCTAATATATAGTTCTTAAACTCTGAAGCCTCTTCTTGATTGAAAACATGCTAAATTGATAAGATATAGCTGAAGAGCAAGAATTTAAAAACTTCTTGGCACAACTTGTATAACATTAAATGTTATATTATTTGATATATATATACATATATATTAATTTAAATTAAAAATTAAAAATTCATTTATTTAAATAAATTGAATAAATAATTATTAATTTAACAAATAATTATATCAAGAAAAGGCAAGGACCATGTTACAGTGAAATATTATTGTTGTACTTCTTCCTTGAACCTTACAAATCATGAGGCCTATGTTGAAGTTAAGTTAAATACCTTGTATGATCGCGCCAACATGAATGCCTCATGAATAAAGAAATAGATCGTGATTTTCTACCTTCAAAATCAAAGGTTGTTTTTATGGATTTCCTCCATATTTAATCTTGATCACTTCCTATTGAGTCACCTATGTATTATTTTTTTCATGATATTTGAAACTATTCAAAATCAAATTTTTCTTTAGCACTGATATCCCTGGTGTCTGCCATGTTCTTTTTTTTTAGTATCGCTCATATGAAGTTCGTTTATTTCATTCTTTGTGCATATACTAAAAAATGTATGGAGAGGTGGCTCTCATAACTTCAAGAGAAATACAAAATAATGCTATTGATAAAATAGCTCCAACACCAAGAGAGATTTAGTAGTGTTTATGGAGTAGGCGAACATGTCATGTTTTGTTGTGTTGGCTACTTGGCATAGCTCTCTTGATCTTGTGTGGAAGAAATTAATTTGTATTTAGCTTATATTACATTAACCATGAAATTTCCAACATTCTTGGCACGCTTTCCATCACATTTGTAGATCAAATTATAAGAGAGTATCACACTTTTATTATCAAATCTAAATGCTCCTATACGCAACAACGATGGATTTCATCACTTAAGAGTAGTAAAACCAACTTTATTGAGAAAACAACTCCAACACATTTGTAGAGAAAATTATAACACACTATCACACTTTTCTTATCAGAGCTAAATGATCCTATATGCAACAACGATGGATTTCATCGCTTAAGAGCAGTTAAAACAAGTTTATTGAGAAAACAACTCCAACACATTTGTAGAGAAAATTATAACATATTATCATAATTTTATTATCAGAACTAAATTATCCTATATGAAACAACGATGGCTTTCATCAGTTCAAGAGCAGTAAAAACAAATTTACTGAGAAAGAAACTCTAAAACTGATAAAATATTTGGAAGCAACTGTTGAATTGGGGAACATGTCTTGCCCTATGGTGTTGGATATTGGGCATAGCTTTCTTGATCTTGTATACAAGAATGTAAATTTGCATATAGCTTATACTACATTAACCATGAAAGTTTCAACATTTAGGGCACAGTTGCCATCACATTTGTAGAGAAAATTACAATAGAGTATCACAATTTTTTTTTTCATATCTAAATGTTCCTATATGTAGCAACTACCTTGTGCCTCATGGTTTAAATTAGTGCAAGGAGGAGAAGAGGAGGAGTGTCAAGGTGCAAGCTAGAATAAGAAGAGAAAGAATAATCTTGTTTGGGACTTGATATATATTCATTCTCTACACATCTAGAGTAAAGCTTAATAAAAGAAAACTCACCATACTTTGAATTTTTTATATAAATATCCTAAAAATGAGAATATCAATTTAATACATTTTACTCAATTACACATTTAACAGTAGTCATTTAAAAATATACAAATATAAATTACTATTTTAAATAAAAATAGTACAACACATTTAGCAATATTGATTTGAAAAAATACAAATACACATTACTATTTTAAATAAAAATAGTACAAATAATCACATTGATTACCATGGCCCTCACGTACCATCCTCTTATTAATTTTTAAATACCTGATGTTTTTAACTTATTCTTAATCACATAGTGTCAATTTTTCAAAACTATAATCTGTAAGTCTCACTTTTTATAGGTTTGGTGGAAGGATAGAGTATCTAAATTACCTTACCCTTTAAGAAGCATCCTCAATTATTGTACCACCCACCTCGACATCCAATCTAGACATCTTAGGTTATTCTAAATTGATCAAGAGTGTAGATTTTTAGGGTGGTGTTTTATGTGAACTTCAATTCCCATGATGTCCATCACTATGTATGGGGTTCATTGCAACCTTGGATATATTCTTTGTGTTTTGTGATTTTTTTCTTCTGGATAAAACTTAGTTTTGGTTTTCACCTAGTTATCATGATTCAAAACTTTGTTATCATCTTAGATCCTTATACCATTATATATATTCTATGAGCTAATGTCATGTTTTTTCTGTCACAATGATTCAAAAATCATTATTATACCACAATATTTACTTTCTCATTGTCTATTTTGTTTATGAACCCTTTAAAAAAACCACAGGAAAATTTGATTTTACATTGTGATCTCCCAAGCATGGGTGGGGGTTTCAAGAATTGGAAAGTAAATTGAGTGGTTATTGTTAGAAATTTTTATATAATATGGGAAATCTGGATGATTTGGAGACAATATGGATGTCACAACATATATCTATTTTTTATTTTTTAGTGTCTCTGGTCACCATGCATCTAATAGGATTCATTTCAACTCAGAACGTCAATAAAGAATTTTGTGAATGATAACATGTGACATCCCTAGCCATTTTCTTTGATTGTGGATTAGGTTACAAACTAATAACTTGTGAAATCCCTAGTCATTTTCTTTGATTGTGGATCAGGTTATAAACTAGAATACACTCTCTCTTAAGAAGACTCTACAATATATATTAGATGGAGGGAAAGGTTATGATAAAACTTGTACCAAAAACACCTTAGAGTTGTCTCAACTTACTCTATTGTTAATCACATAGTGTCAATTTTGTAAAACTATAATCTACACTAAGGATTTAGTGGGTTTTTTATTTTCTAAGTTTTTTTGGAACTGAAAAATAAAAAAAATATAAAAGCTAAAATTATGTAGTGAAAATCTTTGTTTAAAATTTCAGAATAAAAAGTTGAGTAAGTTTGACAACATATAATATGAAAAATGTTTATGATTATAAATTAAAAAACATGTAAGATTTTTTAGCTACAATTAGGTAATTACAGATATGTATATAGTTTTTTTTAACAAAAGAAAATGTAGTTACAAACTATTACAATTAAGTAGTTAAAGGTAAATTTAGTGTTATTTAAGAAATGAGAATTATGAACATTCATAATTATTGCTCAAGATAAATCATGTCCTCTGAAATAATTTGATAATTTTAAAAAAATCACATATTTAAAAATTTTCATTATTAATTTAATTTTTTATATTTTAACAAATACTACTCATGAATAATAAAACAGTTGTAACATAAATAATATATAACAAAAAAAACCATGTATTTTTAGAATAATAAAATAGTCGTAACAAAAATAATATAGAACAAGAAAAACTATGTATATTTGGATGTATGAAAATTTAGATACATTTTATTAAGTAAAATTTTAAAAGAATAATGGTTAAAAACAATTAAGAATAATTTTATTAAATAGTTACATTTTATTAAGTAAAATTTTAAAAGAATAATGGTTAGAAACAATTAAAAATAATTTTATTAAATATTTAGTTTAGATCTATATTATTTATATGAGGGATAAATTCTCTTTTCACTCTAAAAGAGGTTTTCATATCAAGACATTTGATCCCTCTTGGCTCTTGGTAGATCCCGAGTTAAGATTGATCTAGACCATCTTAATTCCCCCCTTTAAATAAACTATATTCCACATGAATACCATGGGCTGTTTTTATAGTTTATTATTATTTTATTTTATTATTTTTATTTCTTATTTTATTTTGACCTAGTTAAAATGTTCATTACATTATGTCAATATTTTTATTTAGTTTGGATGGAGTTTAATTTTATGATATAAATTTATTTACATGTGGATCTAATGGCCTAAAACATTTCAATTGTCTAACATTTGATCCAATGGCTCAAACATGGCCACAATGGTAGCTAGGCGAGTTGTTTTCAAAGAGGAACATGTTACGACGTAATTAAATATATTTTAAAATAACGATTTATCTAATAAATATTGATAATTGAATTAAATTTTTGAAAACTATTATCTGAAATACACACACCTATAAACTGAATTAGTTATAGATAATTATTATGATATATGCATCATGCCTATCAATGTAATTAGTTATAAATAATTATTATGATATATAGTAATCACATCACAATGAATTGTTTATGGATAATTATTAAAATATATGGTATTTACTCTATCACCATTATATAGGTAAATTATATATACAATTTGCATAATATAATATGGTGAATAAGTATTAGACAGGTGTTGGAAATAGTAAGATTGGGTGAATTATAATTTCATAAATTTTAAAAAATTTAAATATCACAAAGCACTAACCAATCCCATCACATCGAAAGTACACGAGATTTATATTAAAAATTTATTTATATCTTGAAGGAAGCTACAACTTCTGATTCAACCAACCATTCATGGAAGGAGGGACAACCTCTTGAAGGAAGCTACAACTTGCTTTCCTACAAACACCTTTCCACCCTTAGAATAAAAGATAAATCAAGAATTTTTTTCCCCCACTACGAGGATAGTTACCCAATTACAACAATACAAAATCATTGATATTTATGATAAGTTATATTCAATTTCAGATCTTCCCCTCAAAATTTGACCAACAAATAAAGAAGGAATCTAGCTCATACCTCAGAGAGAAATTTTGTCATTCTATAGAAGAGAATGGACTTGGACTTACCAACTCTATGATATGTCTTCTTGCTCACTATTTTTCCACAACTATTCCTTTGTAAGAGACCCAAGTAATATTCCTTATAAATAAACCCTTTCTCTGTGCCTTTCATAGGGAAATTCAAGCCTTGACCTATAGCCTTCATAGGTTTGAATTCCAGCCCTCTTGTAGCTTGAAACGTACCTCAATTCTGGCGTCTTCATGTTCTGTAATAAGCCTTCTTTTCGGCCTCTCTATGGCCTATAACAGGCCTAGATTTCAAACTCTTTGTGGTTTGTAACAGGCTTAGATTTCAACCCCTTTGTGGTCTATAAAAGGCCTGAATTTCATTCTCTCTATGGCTATTTTTTTTCCTTCCATGAGTTCAGATCAACGAACCTAGAATCCTTAAGAATAATCTTCAGAAAACCAAAATATGCCCAACTTCATAAGACTACCTCAACAAAGATTTTGATCTACACTAAATATTAGAACACACCTTGTCTTTTAGATTTGATCACTACTCTTCATGTCACGAAATTATCCCTTTTTAAATTTTGACCTTAGTGTGCCTCAAAGAAGATATATGTTCAGATGCAAAAAATTACTGGCTTGAAATGCCCATGGATATTCATATTTATACTTATTTTAGGAAGGCCTTATTTAGGGATGACCTACAAAAAAATATATAATATTTTTTCATGAAGTAAACCCTCTATTAGGCCAACCAACAAAGGAGGCTTAATGTGGAAAAAATATTTTTCATCTCTCAAGATGTTTTCTTTCAAGATTGACTTGGAAAATGGACCCGAGGAAGATTTCATTACAATCTAAACTTTCTTCTAGAGGTAACATTGTAATTTTTATACCATGGATTCTTAGGACATGATCTGGAGACATACCCATTCATTTGGGGAATAAAATTTCATAATTGATCATCTCTTCAACCAAGAGGAGCCACAAGGCGTACCAGCTATCAAAATAAATAGTATGATGAGGGATACAATTATAGAGTGTTTTGGCATTTAAATTCACTTACTTTTGCAGATAAATCATCAAACAAGTGCATTGTAACAATGGTCCATTCACCCGTTGACATCAATCTTAAATTATTTCAACAATCTACCCCTTTGTCATTAATTTCAATACTCATACTCCCCTTGTCATCACACTCCACTTATCGTATTTCTCCCCTTGTCTTCATGTTTTGATTCCTTTCTCCCCCTTTCACATCGATGGCAAACAATGATTTATTTCTTTTGGGCTGCTCCCCCTGAGCAGATGGTACTCAACACTACTTTTATCTTCTTATTCTTTCCTTCTTTATTGTTCCTGAAGCTCTTTTTCTTAAATGGATTTTTTTTTTTAATCTGCTTGGTGTAGAATGTATATATTTGTTTGTCTTCGTGTAGTTGTTGCAATCAATCTTCATGAGTATTCTTCTCTGATTTCACATAATTGGGAATCAAACAAGGGATTATATGCTTTATCACACATTTTTACAATGATGAAAATAATGTGCTTCATTTTTTATTTTAAATGTTCACTTTGAATATTTACTACATGTTTTCCAAGTATCTTGATAGAGGATTTATCTCCAAATGATACATTGTCATTTTTTCTTTTTAGGCTGAAATGTTTGTTTGGATCTCCTATTATATGTGTTGAGCACCAATTTCTATGTCCCAATCATCTTCTTTGTCTTCAAAGATCAGTTCTATATTGCAATCTTCCTTCTTTTTCTTTTCCCGTATCATATTTGGCTTCCTTTTTTTAATGATTGGAGCATTTTATTTCATAAGCCTACAACCATGTGCCTTATGACCAAGGTTATTTCATGTGTAGCATACAGTGTTTTGATTCACTAGCAGTTTAAATGGATTGTAGTTTCTATTGGTAGATCCATGTACATTTCTTGATCTAAGGTGATTTTTTACAAACATGATAATCATTCATGCATATTGCATAATTTCATCTTTTATTGATTTTACAATGAATTGATTTATGCTCAAAATTTCCACAAGAGTAACAATAACCAAGAAAAATATTTGCATATCTAGGAAAGTATGAGTATCTTCTGAATTTGTTCTACCATGGTGCTGGTGTAATCCATTATTGATCTTCTTCATGATCGATGTTTTTGGGAAAATGAACAAAACTTCTTAAAGCAACAACATTTTTAGGTTCCCTTTTAGTTTTTTCCTTTGGGGACCTAGAGCTTATGTTCTCTTTGCTTGAAGATGCACCTATATAGAAAAGACCTATTCTATCACCTAGTGATATTTCACGACTCAGAATTTATCCAACACTCATGAGATGCTCAAGTTCTTTTTGAGCTTATCAACTTCAACCCTTAATGACACAAGTTCCTGTTCTAGCTTCTTACAATATTCTTACTTCTTCTTTGTATGGCTCTTCATTACTTCCTCAACCCTTTTTGCTTCTTTAGTTTGGAAATTTAGAGAGATATTATCTTCACCACGTTTTTCAAATCAGACTTTGAATTCTCTATATTGTTTTTAAGCTTTCCATTTTCCTTTTCATTGTTCTTTAATTTTTATTTAATATTTTCATATTCTTGTTCGGTTTCTAAATCATTTATGAGTCCCTAGAAATAATGTACTCTCATGTTTGGTTATTCAATGTGTTCATTTGAATCAATGACCCTTTCATTAGAATTGTCATCATCATGATCATTATGTTGGGTTTCTTGGGTCATGAAGAGAAATTCTCTTACATCCCCTTCTTCTATATCACTCTCATATGAAGAATTATTGTCTTCTTCAGAATAAAGATTTTTGTTGTGGAAGATTTTATTTTCCCAAAAATGACATCTCTTAGCATAATTACCTATTTTTCCATAACTGAAAAAATTAAAGGGTAACTTATCTTTTTGTTTTTTGGTTCCCCTCTTGAGCTCCCTGATGAAATTTTATTCTTCTTCATCTGATTCATTTCTTCGTGTTCCTTCTATATTTATTTTGTTAGAAACTAGGACAATGCTAAGAGGGGGGTTTAATCAATATTTTTACTAAATTATATACTAATTGCAAATTTAAAACCTTTTGCTCAAAGTAAAAAATTCTTGAAGAAATAAGCACAAGCATGCCAATTCATAAATCATGACATAATAATATTACTGGAAAACCACCAAATTTATGATGCAATTTATAAGTTCCAACTTGTATTACATCAATCTTCCTACAAGATTCTACTTGTAGGCTTTAGAGGATGCCACCAAGAGAAATCCCCCACTCCCTAATTTATTAGGTACTACTGAAAGGAAGCTCCTACTCCCTAATTTATTAGCTATCACTAAAAGGAGCTAAAACCCTTGATTTATCATCTACCACTTAAACGAGGCTCCCACTACCTAGTTTTATCAGATACCACTTAAAGGAGCTCCAACCCATCATTATTTATTGGCCACTACTAGAAGAAGCTATAAGCCCTGGAATGCAAAATTCAACTTGCTAGCAATGCTAATCCATATTGCATACAATTTTCAAATTCAGATTAGTAAGAATTTGTTTCTTCAAATAGAAATCCCCCTCTCTCTAACACACCCTGATCACCTATCTGAACACCTTTCTGACCATAAAGAAACCTTCAACAATTTATCTTCACTGATCTCTGGTCTCTATTGTATACACCAAAAACACCAACATCACTAATATCACCATTTTCACCACTAAAAAATTCTTTGAAAACTTGCACACATCTCAAACACTAATTCTAATTCATTCACACCATAATGCATCTTTGATTCACCCCTTGATGCATACTATAGCACGCATATTGTGGCACCAAAAAAAAACCAAAAATATGTTCTTATTAATTCAAGTATGCTTATAAAGAATTCTGAGCTGATATTTTAGGATTTAGCCTTTTAGTTTAGTTCAAGTAAACTATTTCTTCAATTCAATTTTCTTTTCACTTGTATTCCAATTAAGTTATATTGATGTGTACTAATGGTATTCAGTCTTTGATTTGTTTTCCTAATCTCAATGTCTAAGATTGCTTCTAATTTCTTTAAATTTGGTACATTATAGGGTTTAGCAGAGATTTTATTTGCAGTTCCAACTTTAGTTGCCCGCCAAATTTTGTGAAAACTACCAAATATAATTATTATTCTAAATTTTGTTCTGACTCGTGCATGGCATGTTATCCAACTTTATTGCACTACCCGTTTTGCATGGTTTCAAAATATAGTTGTAAACTCATCAATGGACACTACGCCCTTTGGTGTTTTCCACCAAATATGACACAAATTTCCATTTATCGACTCATTCATGAATTTGGTGAACTTAAGCCCACAAGCTAAGCCCTTTGTTACAATATGCCAAAAATTATTTTAAATCAACACTCTAGATCGATTTAGGCCCACAACACTAATCCCTCACTACTTTTTTCAAGTGTGAAGGCCCAAGTGTTATCAACATCAATACTATAGATCGGGGTTAGGCTTGAAGGCTTATCGTTTCAATCCCCCAAAACCATTTAAAATTTTCGCAGTGCTATGATATGGGCCCATAGGCTCATGAAACTAAACACTAAAACCTTCACAAAAAATATGCCTCAATGAGTCTTCCAACAATTGAGGAATCATCAATGGGCAGAAACATTTCCATCTATTGGGCTTTATCTACTGGTGCTCACTTGTTGGCACATCACTTCAACAGGTTCCAAGCTTCGGTTTGGGATATGAAATTTACCGACGTTTGATGTACTCTCATTTTTGTCTACCAGGTTGTATCTGTCAGGCTCTCTACCTTGTCGTTTAATAGTTTCCTTGGTCTTCTACAAGTCGAGGACAACAATTTTTTCTAGCAATTAATGTGAATTTATCTATCCTGACCTTTGTCTCTACACACCACATTTCTACCACTTATGTCAACATGTCACATGTTAATCATTGATTGGTGCCACATATCACCTATTTTTGACTCACTTTTCCACCAAAAATCACCAAATATGAATGCCACATGTCATTATCATAGAGTACCATGTCATTCCATATTTACATCATACTGGCATCATCCTGAACATTTGAGTCACTTAATCACATTCCACTATGGCACCACATCATCGTTGTTATCCAATAATATCACACCATTTCTATTTTTTTGACTGGTCCACATTTTCATTTTCCATGTCATCAATATAGTGAAACGGGGGTTTTTTCCTTGTGTTTCTTGTTGAATTTACATTATAAATATTATAAACACTAGTACACCAAAGTCTTCATTAAAACCTACATATGACAATATATGTGAATAAATTTGTCTCCGTATTGTCACAAAAAACTTTAATGATAGGCATTGTAATGGAAAATCTCGAGGATAAAGGGTTGGTGTTATGTGTCCTACCACTTGTGCACCACTTTCCCCCTTTTTTTTTCGCTATGCGAAGTAGATATTGACCATTTTAGGTTTTTTATATGAATGGTTCGACAACCAAGATTAAAACAAATACCCACCTTTGTTGCTCGAACATTAATTTGGGGGGGGTCTGTTATTTGTCATGTATGCCCAATAAACCTCGTTCGCCTTGATCATCATGTTCCAATCATCACCATTTGTTTTTTTTCTGGCACTTGGATGGAAAACCATGACTAAAATATAGACCCCCCTATATGGTCTATGTTTAACAAATCGGGAGGTATTCTCTTTGGTTGTATGTAGAACCTTACAAACCTGAAACCTTGTGCTTGTTGACTTTTTCCTTAAAATATTTGGCCATCCATATCTTCTAATACTGGAGGAATTTTTAAAACTTCAATGTTCCATTGTATCAACCTTTCCAAGACCTATCTAATTGAGCACTTTACAAGAGAAATTGAGCATGTCATTTATGCTTGAAATATATCCAAAGATGAGGAACCCTAACCACCTCGAGCATTAATGACAACACTAGTTGAAAATATTCCTGAAACCACTTGTGACATTAATGATCATTTCCAAAAATTTGTAACAATCTAAATGAGCTCTGAAATTTGACATCACCTTTGAAATCAATGACAATAGTTTCTGACAAAGTTATTGTCTTCTTTCTGGCTTTAAAGGTTGCTTCTCTATTTGACTATCTATCTTCTATATTTTTTCTCATTTCATATGTTGTAACGGTTCCATATAATTCGTCAATTTTCCTATTATTTAAATCATTGGTTTCTTCTATTCTAGATACCTTGGCATCATATCTCAAAGGAAGCGATCTTAGAACCTTTTATTTGATCATGGAATCTTTGACCTCTTCTCCTAATCTTATGATGGCATTGACAAATTCGTATACTCTAAGTAAACATGTTGCAATGCATTCCATTTCATCCATTTTCATATTTTCAAATTATGCTCTATGTCATTTAAGTTTGACTTGTTTGAATTTATCATCACCCTCATAAAGACTTTTAGTTTTATCCCAAACCTCTTTAGTTGTGGTGCATGTCATCACTTTGGTCTTAATGGTTCTTGAAAATCCACTTATGATAGAATGACAAACCTTTAAATTACAAATAAACAATTTCTTCTCATTAGGCTCAGTTGGAGGATATTTTGGGGCTTTGCAACCGTTAAAAATAGAGAGACAAAAATAAACACTAAAGCCTTCAAGCAGATTTCCATTTTGTTGCTCCATAATGCATAATCATATCCATCAAATACTTAAATATGTCTTCAATATATGCTTTCCATTTGATCCATATTTATTCACAATATTTGCTCAAGTGATTAGAATGTTTGATGCTAACCTAATTTGATACTAATTTTTAAAAATACTAACAAGGGTTGAATCAATATTTCATAAATTTCAAACAATTTAAACATCTCATAACATTAACAAATCACATCAAGTCAAAGGGACACAAGATTTATATTAAAAATTTATTTATATCTCGAAGGAAGCTACACCTTTTGATTTTAAGAGCCACTACTGGAAGGAGCTACAACCCTTGATTATTCTCCATCCACTACTGGAAGGAGCTACAACCCTTGATTATTCTCCATCCACTACTGGAAGGAGCTACAACCCCTAGTTTACCATCTTCCATTGGAAGGAGGTGACAACCTCCTGAAGGATGCTACCACTTACTTGCCTACCACCACCCTGCAACCTTATAATAAAAGATAAATCAAGAATGTTTGGGCTCCCATAATAGGTATAGAAACCCAATTACAACAATACACAATCACTACTATTTGTGTTAAGTTATATTAAACTTCATATCTGCCCCTCAAATTTTGACCATCAAATAAATAAGGATTCTAACTCACACATGAGAGAGAAATATCACCATGCAACAAAAGAGAATAGACTTGGAATTACTAGCTCTATTGTGTGTCTCCTTTCTCACTACGTTTCTTCAAATATACCTTTAGAAGAGCCCCAAATAACCTGCTTCATAAATAAACCCTTTATTTACATCATTCTTAGGAAAATTCGGCCCTTAGCTTGTGGCTTTCATAGTTCTAAAGTTCGGCCTTCCTAGGGTGGTCCGGATTTATGCAGGAATGCAACAGAATAAATATATAACCATAAATATAGAGATGTATCGGAAATAACACTTCATTTCATTAATATCAAAGACCTGGAATTTGCTTATAGATAGAATGGAAATAAAACTAGTTAGGGCGCTGGTAGCTATCTCTAAGAAGAGATGTGGTGGCTACAGGCCTCTAAACTGAGTTAAAATGAGGCTCGAGGGCCTATTTATTATTTAGAAACAATGGGAAATCCTAAACAGCCAAAACCCTAACCCTAGGAGATGAAGCGCCAAAACTATGGGCCCCGTTTGGGTAAATTGGTTTTTCAACTTCCCAGGGGCATAACTTTGGCATACAATCTCCGTTTGACGCGTACCATACCTCGTTAGAAATATCTATCCGAGGAATACAAATTTGGAATGAGAAACATCGGTCCATGGACCCATGTTGCTCTCCATTTTCCCAAAAAACGTCGTTTAGGGCCTCAAAACGGCTCCGGAAGTTTAGGACCCGAAAAACTGCTAAAAATAGTAAACTGTGCCGAAACTGAAAAACTGAAATAGACAATGGTGGAGCCCAAAGTGGAATAGGCGGGTGACCACCAATATCCACCTGGATCATTCCTCCCCCCTTAGGAAGCAATGGTCCCCATTGCGTTAAGTTCCTCCATGAGATGAAGAAATTTCTGCTGAACTTGGTCCCTGGTGAACCACTTTCCTTGGTGCAGGAGTTGGCCAGCTTTGACAACCCGATACAGTTGGATCTGCTGTTGACGAGTGTTCTTGATTTGAATGTCCATGATACAATCTGTGGTGGCCTGTTCCATGCAGTCTGGGTTTAACTCTGTTGGTGTGAGTTGTTCTGCAATGTCCGAGGTGTCCAGTAGAGGTGGGAAGTAAGGACGAAGGCGATCCACATTGAAGACTGGGTGCAGACCAAGGAATGGTGGAATACTGAGCTCGAAGGCATTGCTCCCTACAGCCTTGGTGATGGTGTACGGCCCGTATCGGAGCGGGCGAAGCTTGCGGTGGGGTCCAGTGAGGCGCTCCTTCTGCAAATGTAGCCATACTTTGTCACCCACCTGGAAGTTGTGTGGCACCCGGTGTTGATCATGGCGTTGCTTGTTCTTGGCATTGGCTCTGTCCAGTATATCATGAACCTGTTAGCGGATGTGTTGAATGCGCTCGATGAAGCTACTGGCTTTGTCAACTTCAGACTGGACATGAGCTGAATTGGCCTGAGCAGCTGCAAATGGCATGGCTACGTCAATGGGACATAGTGGCTGGAATCCCAAGCCCACCTGAAAGGGGCTATGGCCGATTGAACTGTGGAGAGCCCAATTATAACTATGTTGTACATAGGGGAGGCTCTTGTCCCATGTGCATGGATGCTTTGAATTGTACATGCGCAGAATGTGTACAATCATTCTGTTGACGACCTCTGTCTGGCCATCTGTTTGGGGATGGAAAGCTGTGGACTTGGTGAGCTTGGTATCCAACATCGACCAGAGGCTGGACCAAAATGTGCTGAGGAACCTGCTATCCCGATCTGATATGATAGACTGTGGGATCCCAAAGTGAACCCACACTCGTTCAAAGAAGAGTTTAGCAGTGGCTTCTACTGTGATATTCTTCTTGCAGGCCGCCATAATGGCCATCTTCGAGAATCTGTCGACGACCATGAAAACACAGTCATTTCCTTGCTTAGTAGAAGGCAGGCCCGACATGTAATCCATGGAGATGGATTCCCAAGGTCGACTAGGGGTAGGTAGAGGAGTATATAGGCCTTGCTTCTTGATGGTCGGTTTGGCAATGGCACAAGTAGTGCAGGATCTGATGTGCTTCTCGGCATCCTTTCGAAGGTTCGACCAATAGAAATACTTCTGCAAGATTGCTACTATTTTCTCGACCCCGAAATTCCCAACGACTCAACTGTAGTGTGCTTCCCATATCATCTTGGCACGCTCTCTTGAAGGAACACAAAGGTGTCCCATGTGACATAAAAGTGCATTTTGGAGGTGAAAATTTGGAACTTGCGTACCCCCCAAGAGTGCCTCGTAAGTGTGGCCGAATTCTAGGTCACTCTGATAGAGAAGCAGCCAATCAGAAGTCTCGTGCCCACAAGAGTTGAGCACAGTGGTGAGTGCCACGATCGGTGGTCGGGTAATGTAGTCTTTAACATGATTGGTGCTACCCTTCTTGTACTTGATGTTCAAATGAAACTGTTGTAGATATGTGGACCACTTCTGATGGCGATCATTCTGCAACTTCCCTTGTGTCTGTATGAACTATAGGGGCTGGTGGTCTATGTGGATGATTTTTTCCTTCCCCAAAATGTAATGCTTCCATTGTCGACAAGCTTGCACAATGGAATACATTTCTTTGTCATAAGTGGGATACTTGCGAACTATGTCAGACAATGTCTTGCTGTGAAATGCCACTGGATGTCCCTGTTGAGTAAGAAATGTCCCAATAGCATAGTCAGAGGCATCTGTCTTGATCTCAAATGGCTGTTGCAAGTCTGGTAAAGTGAGCACTGGGGCAGAACAGAGGCGATTTTTCAATTCTGTGAACGCCTTCTGTTGAGGTTCTGACCAAAAGAATTTTGCTCTCGCTCCTCCCTTGGTGACTTGATTCAAGGGCCAAGTGATATGAGAGAATCCCAACACGAACCTCCGGTAGAAATTAGCAGGACCCAGAAGGCTGCGAAGCTCTATTATAGTGGTTGGGGCTGGCCAATCCCGAATGACTTGGATCTTGGCTGGATCCACATGCACCCCCCTTTTATCAATAATGTATCCCAGATATTAAACCTGGTTCATGCCAAAAGTGCACTTCTCCAAATTGGCACACAACTTGTGTTGCCGCAGTGTTTGGAGGACCTGTCGGATGTGGTGAAGGTGCTCTTCCCAAGTCTGGCTGAAGATCAGAATGTCATCCAAGTACACCACTACAAATGAGTTGGTGAATGGCTGCAAGATGTCGTCCATCATCCTCATGAAGGTGGCGGGAGCATTCGTCAACCCGAAAGGCATGACCAGCCATTCGAAAAGGCCTTCCTTGGCTTTGAAGGCAATCTTCCACACATCGGAGGGTTCAATTGGTACCTGGTGATACCCAGACTTCAGGTCGATCTTGCTGAAATATTTTGCACCTTTGAGTTGGTCCAGAAGGTCATCAATCTATGGTATTGGGTACCTATTCTAGACAGTGATCTTGTTCAGCGCCCGATAGTAAATACAGAGTCTCCACGTCCCATACTTCTTCTGTACCAACATGATCGGGCTCCCACAGGGCGATGAACTTGGTCTGATGTGACCTTTCTGCAACAAATCCTGAATCTGCCTCTTGATTTCATCATTCTCCAAAACAGAGCGCTGATATATTGGTCCATTAGGTAGTGGTGCACCTTGGGTCAGATCAATCGGGTGCTTGACCTGACAGTGTAGAGGAACCCTTGTGGGTGAGGTGAATATGTCCCTGTACTCCTCCACAACCTTATCCATTTGTTGTTGTCGTGTAGAGGAGCCCTGTCTGGAGGTCGTGGCCACAGTCTTCTTCTTGCCCTAAGGGCGGATAATCAGGAAAACGAATTTCCTGGTTTGGGAAATGAGCTTACTACATTGTTTTGCAGTAACCAAAGAGATAGCGGCAGGAGGTGGTACCTCTGGTATCCTGTACAACTTATTTCCCAAAGTAACAATAATAGCACGAGGTCGAGACTCATACATAGCATGATGATTCCACAAGTATGGTTGTCCTAATAATACATCAGAAACATCAATAGGAGCAACGTCACATAATACCTCATCCGTGAAAGGCTTGATGCTATAGGGAAGGCGACACTAATGGCTGACGCGGAGATCTCGTCCTTGGTGAAACCACCCGATGGTGTATGGATGTGGGTGAGCTGTGGTCGACAAGCCCAACCGCTTCATGGCGTCTACTGAAATGAGGTTCTTTTGGCTCCCATTGTCGACAATGAACTGTACCGGGGAGCCCTTTACCCACATCTGGGAGTGGAAGAGACGTTCCTCATCCTCTGGATCTTCTGATTCCTCCTTCTGGATCTTTGTAGTGGCAACAGTGGTGTTGGGCTCCGCATCAATAATCTGTTTCCCTTTTTCATTCCCCTTTTCAGGTTCTAATTCGGAGTCAAAGCATGCATTTGACTCAGAAGCCCTCATCTCGGCCACTAGCGATTGCTTGGCCCGACACTCACTTATGTTGTGAGTGGAGCTCTTATGGAACTCACACCACTTTCTCGTGTCCTTCTTTGGCTTTGCAGTGCTGTTCTTTTCTTATGGCTTCGATGAGTTGTATTTAGCCACCATTCCTTGGCTCTGTCCTTTGTTCTGCAGTTTGGAAGCACCTTTCCCTTGCTTTTGATTCGCAGATCCAAAGTCTCGCTTCTTCTGCTTGAATTTCTTCTCAATCTTGGCAGCATACCGGTATGTTGTACCAAGCGAGGAGATGTCGAGGAACTCCATTTCCTCCTGAATGTATCTATCCAGATAGCTGCGATACTTTAGCACTAGATGTTTCTCTGAATCTTTGATACCCAAATTTGTGCGTAGGGTATGGAACAGATTCGTCAGCTCATGCACATCTTGATCCCTTTGTTGTCGCAGCGTGGTCCATTATATGTACTTGTCCTCATAGCTCCCCACAGGATAGTACTATTCCTTGAAGGCATCTCAGAAATAATTCCAATTTGGTACGGCCGAGAACAGAGAGGGTTCTATCTGGTCCTTGTTCTCACAGTAGGTTTCCCACTAGTCCTTAACATGGGGGGTAGCTTTGAGGAGTGCAAAAATAATCTTCTCCCGGTCTGAAAAGTCATGAACCGAGAAATATCCTTATAACATATTCAACCATCTATCTACGGCATCTACGTCTATTTGACCCTCAAATATGGGAATTTCAAAATTTACTTGTACCTTAAAAGGAGTCGTGCCTCCAGAGTGGCTGCTGGATGCAGATGTGCCACCAGTGGGTAGCCATTGAAGGATCTGAGCAAAGTTTTCCATCATCGCTTTCCTTTGTTTTTCGAGGGCCTCCTCGAGCAATATTTTGATAGGATCTCCTGCTCCCTCATCTTTCTTTTCATCCCCCATGGGCATCCGTCAAGGTTTGCGAGGCCGATCTTGCAAAGGTTCCACCAGATCGAGCCATAGCTCCTTATACCCCGACCTTGTTGGGGACATCCAAAGAAGGATCGAGAAAAAGCAGACCCTCTGATACCATTGATTCGGATTTATGCAGGAACGCAACAGAATAAACATATAACCATAAATATAGAGATGCAGCGTAAATAACACTTCATTTCATTAATATTAAAGAACTGAAATTTGCTTACAGACATAATGGAAATAAAACTAGCTAGGGCATTGGTAGCTATCTCTGAGAAGATATGTGGCAGCTACATGCCTCTGAACTGAGTTACAATGAGGCTCAAGGACCTATTTATTATTTAGAAACAATGGGAAATCCTAAACAGCCAAAACGCTAACCCTAGGAGATGAAGCGCCAAAACTATTGGCCTCGTTTGGGTAAATTGGTGTTTCAACTTCCCACGGGCATAACTTTGGCATACGATCTCTATTTGATGCATACCATACCTCGTTAGAAATATATATCCAAGGAATACAAATTTTGAATGAGCATCATCGGTCCATGGACCCATGTTGCTCTCCGTTTTCCCAAAAAACGTCGTTTAGGGCCTCAAAACGGCTCCAAAAGTTCAGGACGCGAAAAACTGCTAAAAATAGTAAACTGTGCCGAAACTGAAAAACTGAAAGAGACAATGGTGGAGCCCCAATTGGAATAGGTGGGTGACCACCAATATCCACCTGGATCATACGGCTTCAAACCAACCCAAAATTTTTCCGATTTGTAGTCTATAACAAGCCCATTTAAGCCTCTATGTGGTCTATAACAAGCTCAAATTTCGGCCTCTCTATGGAAATTTTTTTCCCTTAATGACTTCAAAATAGGAAACTTATTCTCCTTAAAAAACATCCTCATAAAAAAAAAATATTCCTAGCTTCATAAGACTACCTTACAAAATATTTAAGTTTTCACTGAAGATTAGAAAATGCCTTGTCCTTTAGACTTGTCATTGTTCTTCATTTCACAAAATTCCCCCTTTTTGACCGTAGTGTGCTTCACAGAAGATATATGTTCATATGCACCAAATTCCTGGCTTGAAATTCCCACATATATTCATATTTATGCATATTTTAGGAAGGCCTAATTTGGGGCCAACATGCCCACAAAAGTACAATATTTTTTCATAAAATAAACCCTCTATCTGGCTAAACAATGAATGAGGCTTAATGTATCTTTAAAAAATATTATTTTCTTTTAAGAAACATTATTTTATGACCAACTTGGAAAATGGACTTGGGGTAGGTTTGATTACAATCTATACTTTCTTCAAGAGGCAACATTGTAACTATAAGACCATGTAATTTTGGGGCATGAGCTGAAGACATACCCATTCATTTGGGGCATCAAAATTCAAACTTCAATATCTCTTCAACCAAGAGGACCCACAAGGTGTACCACCTATCAAACAAAATGGTGGACAAGGGATAGCAATATAGAGTGGACTTGCATCCAAATTTACTAATTTTTTCACATAAATGATAAATAAATTACATCGTATCAATGGTCCATTCACCCTTTGACATCAATAATAAATTATTCCAACAATCTCCCCCTTTTTCATTGATATAAATACTCATTCTCCCCCTTTCATCGTGCTCCACTTATCACCATTCTCCCCCTGTCTCCATGCTTCACTTGCTTTCTCCCCCTTTGAAATTAATGGCCAAGGGTGGCTTGTTTCTTTTGGTCTACACCCCATGAAAACATGGAACTTAACACTACTTCTATATTCTTTTCCCTTCATTCTTTGTTGCTTCTTAAGCTCTTTTTATTGGATGGATTTTTCTCTGGCTCTATTTAGTCTAGAATGTATATGTTTTTTGGTCTCCATGTAGCTATTGCAACCAATATTCCCGAGTTTTCTTCTTTGATTTTTCATTTATAGGAATCATACAAGATATTATACCATGATCACACATTTTTTTGACACTGACAATATTATTCTTCAAAACATCAATCAAAAAAATGTGTGTTGATTTTACATGTTCATATATTTATTACACCTTTTTCAAATATCTTGATGGAGGAGTTATCTCCAAATACAACACTGCCACTTTTTCTTTCTAGGCTGAAAAATTAGTTTTGATCTCCTATCATATGAGTCAAGAACCCTGTCTATGTACCATTCATCTTCTTTGTCTTTAGAGACCAATTATAGATTTCAATATTCCTTATTTTGTTTTCCCATGTCATAGTTGTCTCCTCCGTTTTAATGACTGGAGCATTTTATTTCATAATCCTACAATCTTGTTCCTTGTGACCAATATTATTACATGTGTAGCATACAATGTTCTTATTGATTAGTGCTTAAAATAGATTTTAGTTTCTGTTGGTAGATCCATGAACATTTCTTTATCTAAGGTCATTTATTTCAACTCCATAATCATTCATTTGTCTTGCATAATTGCATCTTCTATTGATTTTACAATGAATTTATTTATGCCAAAAATTTCCATAAGAGTAATAATGACCAAGAAAAATATTTTCATACATGGAAAAGTAGGATCATAATCTGAATTTTTTATACCTTGGAGGTGTTCCAATCCATTTTTTATCTTCTTCATTATGGATTCTTTTGAAATATCAACAAAACTTCTTGAAACAACAACATTTCTAAATTCCCTTTCAGTTTCTCCATTCAGAGGATTGGAGTTCATTTCCGCTTTTCTTGAAGATGCACCTATATAGAGAAGCCCTCTTTATTCACCTAGTGATATATTACAACTGAGAATGTTATACAACACCAGCGAGTTGTTCAAATTCTTATTGATCTTATCAACTTCAACCCTCAATGGCACAACTTCCTCTTCAATATTATTACAATATTCTTATTTCTTCTCTATCGATATCTTGATTACTTCCTCAACGGTTTTTCCTTCTTCTTCAAGTTGTGCCTTTAAAGATATATTTTCTTCACCACATTTTTCAAGTAATATTTTCAATTCTCATTTTTTTTCTAAGTTTTCCATTTTCCTTTTCATTATTCTTTAATTTTTCTTTAAGATTTTCATCTTCTTGTTCGATTTTTGGATCTTTTGTGAGTGCCCAAAAAGAATATACTCTCATGTTCGTTTCTTTTATTTCTTCATCTGAATCAATGAACATTTCGTAATAATTGTCATCATCATGGTCATTATTTAGGTTTTCTTGGGTTATGTAAAGAAATCATCTTGCATCATCTTCTTTTGTATCACTCTAGCCTGAAGAACTATTGTCTTTTATAGAATAAAGGCTTTTCTTGTGGAATATTTTATTTTCCATAAAAAGGCATCTCTCAGCATTATTACCTATTCTACCACAACTAAATCATTTAAAGGGAAACTTGCCTTCGTGGTTTATGTTCCCCCGCTTGACCTTCTTAACAAAATTCACTTCATATTCATTTAATTCATCACTTGGTGTTCCTTCTATGTTGAGTTATTTATTTCTTTTGTTCTTTGTGTCTTTAAAGGAAACTTACTTTTTTAGTTGTAAAAATTCTATATATGTTATGATTTCATATGTTCCAAGGGTGCCATGTAATTCATCCATCGTCATATTCTTCAATTCATTGGTTTCTGCCATCACAGATACCTTGGAATTGTATCTGAAAGTAAATGATCTTAGCATCTTTTTTACAATCAAGGATTTTTTTTCTTCTTATCCTAATCCTCTTATGGCATTGACAACTTCATCTAATATGAGTAAATAGGTTTCAATGTTCTCTTCTTCATCTATTTTCATATTTTCAAATTGTTCTCTATGTCGTTGAATTTTGACGTATTTGACTTTATCATCACCTTCATAAACATTTTAAGTTTATTCCAAAACTCTTTAGCTGTGGTGCATGCCATCCATTTTGTCTTATGGTTCTATACGATCCACTTATGATGGCATGATGAGCATTTGAATTACAGTTAAACAATATCTTCTCAATGGGATTAGTTGGAGGACATTTTGGGGCTTTTTATCCACTAGCAATGGAGAGCCAAACATCCACTTATAAGGCCTTAAAATATGTTTTCATGCTTTTCTCACTAATGAATAATCATTTCCTTCAAATATCTGAATTGAAACTTGAAGAGATTCCTTCCATTTGATCCATATTTATTCATGATATGACCTCCAATGATTAGATTTTTTTAGGGTAACCTACTTTGCTATCAATTGTTGGAAATACTAGGGGAGTGAATCAATATTTCATAAAATTAAAACCATTTAAATATCATAGTTCATTAACCAATCACATCACATCAAAGGTACACAAGGTTTATATTAACAATTTATTTATATCTTGAAGGAATCCACAACTTCTGATTTTATGAGCCACTATTGGAAGGATCCACAACCCCTGGTTTACCAACTCCCACAAGAAGGAGGTGAAAATTTCCTTACCTAACACAACCCTGCCACCCTTAGAGTAAAAGATAAATAAGGAATATTTGGGCTCTCTTATCAAGGATAGTGACCCAATTACATCAATACAGAATCACTGTTATTTTTGATAAGTCATACTCAACTTCATATCTAAACCTTTTTTGGGTGTGTGTTATATTTTTTCCATAAATTATCACAGGGGGGCGATAGCCCCACCTTGTTCGTCGCACTCGACGCAGCGGGGAGGGAGGGGGGGGGCAGTCCCCCTTGTCCAAGGGTTTCAAGGGGGCGAGTATCCCCCTACATGGGGTCTAGGGCAGCGCCCTGGGAAAATGTCTTTTGGACACTATTTTCGGTGGGTAGACCTGCCTATGGTTTTTTGCATGGGTTTGCACATGGTTTTGGAGCATGATGGTTTTCGGCCCTTAGTATTTTGTAGATCCGGTCAAGGGAAATACGGTAATATTCTAATCCATGGTTAATGGATTGGGCTTTATGAATGCTTCAGTATGTATATGTGTGTGTGTGTGTGTGTGTCTTGTAACACTAAAAGGAATATAATGAAAAATCAAGCTAGTAGTCCTGATTTGGGATCGAGGGGAAAAATCTCTGTGTATATTTTTTTTATGTTTTACGATATCACTATTGTTTATTTTCTATTTTTAAGAATAATTTTGCAGATAATTTTTCTACAGGGTTAAAACCTACATTTGGTATCGGATTTGTTTCGGCTTCAAGGGGATGGCTTTGCTACTGAGGGGTTTTTTGCTCGGGCCAGTAGTAGACCCTATTCAGTGGGAGATCTGAGGGATCGATTCTTGCGGTGAAAGAAGATGGCGAGCGGTAGAAATATAGAGATCGAGAAATTTAATGGTCATATTTTTGAGCTATGGAAGCTCAATATGGAGGATCTACTGGTGGATAAATATCAATGGATCATGGTAGATCTGCGTAGTAAACCAACAACAATTTCAGATGAAGACTTTATGAATTTAGATCGAAAGGAAAAGAGCACAATACAATTGTGTATCTCAAAATCAGTATTGTTGAATGTATTGGGGAAGCTATGGTGAAGACTTTGTGGTCAATTTAAGGACTTTGTACCAATCTAAGTCTCTCGTGAATAAATTATTACTACGGAAAAATATGTATAACCTGAGGATGAAGGATTGAGACTTGGTGACAAAGCATCCGAATGCCTTTAATTTTCATATGTTGATATCAAAATCATAGATAAAGATAAGTGCATCAATTTGTTGTTTTCCCTACTAGATTCGTGGGACAGTCTAGTTATTGCAATAGGTAGCAATACAACTACCTTAAATTTTGATGAGATTTTGTTAGCCTTGATGTTGGAGGAAATGAGAAAAAGAAATATGGAGGGCCAGAATGGATATGCCTTATCTGTATAAGGAAGGTCCCATAACAGATTAAAAAAAAAAAAAAAAAAAAAAAAAAATCGACTGGGAGATCTACATCAACGGGAAAATCCTATAAAGGTGTGTTGGAAATGTGGAATGGAAGGGCACTTCAAAGAGGAATACATATCTAAAGATCTTGAGAAATGAAAGGGATCTAATGATTCTCCTTCTACAGTGGAAAAAACCAACTCAGATGAAGGTGGGGATGTGTATTTGGCTTCTTCTTCAAATACACATGTAGATCATGAGGCATGGTTGATTGACTCAGGTGCATCCTTTCAATTAACTCCCCATAGAGAGTAGTTCATGAGTATGAGAAGTGCGATGGTGGTGAAGTCTTCTTAGGGGATGATAGGAAGGCCAGAATCGTCGAACGTGGAAAATTCAAGCTCAAGCTGCAAAGTGGAAGGATTAGAACACTTCCTGGTGTTCTGCATATTCATACATTAGCCAGAAATATGATTTTTGTAAGCAAGATGGATGATGCAGGTGTAAAAATAGTGTTTGAGAAAGATACCTGCAAGATGGTTCAGGGAACACTGGTATTAATGTAGGGAGTTCAGATTGGAACTCTATAAGAACTTCAATGTAGCACTTTCTTTATGGGTGCAATAGTTCCGTGATTCTTGAAAGTGGAGCGGAAATCCTAATGGTGTCTGGAGAAAAGACCATGTTATGGCATCAAATTCTTGGACATTTTGGAGTGAATGGCCTTCAGATACTGCATGGTAATGGTATGGTAGAAGGTATGTCTAATTTCTCTCTTGATTTCAATTTCTGTGAACACTTTGTATATGGGAAGTAAAATGGGTGAGTTTTCCTTATGGTGCTAAGAGGGCGAACAAGATATTAGAGCTTGTGCACAATGATGTGTTTGGACCTGTGTCAGTCACATCATTGGGAAATTTTGTGTACTATGTTTCATTCATAGATGACTTCTCAAGGAATACATGGATATATTTCTTGAGGAAGAACTCTGAAGTATTTGAAAAATTTTAAAAATTTAAGGCTCTGGTGGAAAACTAGACAGAGAAGAAGATAAAGCTATTGAGGACAGATAATGGTGGAGAGTTCTGCAAGAAGGAATTTGAAGAGCTATCTAAGAAGTGTGGTATAGCATGGCAGAATACTACTCCATTTACACCTTAGAAAAATGGATTTGCAGAAAGAATGAACAGAACGTTGATGGGAAAGGAAAGAAGCATGCTCAGTTGTACCGTTTTGGGACAAGAATTATGGGCAGAGGCAGTGGAGACTTCATGTTACCTGGTTAACAAATCTCCTTCATCAGTGTTGGAGGATAAGACTCCACATGAGGAATGGACTAGAAAGAAACCCTCTCTTCCACATATGAGGGTATTTGGATGTGATGCATACGTACATGTTCCGAAGGAGAAAAGGACAAAGTTGGATAATAAATCTAAAAGATGCATCTTTATTGGGTATAAGGATGGTTTGTGTACAACTGAGATGTGGTTTTTAAAAAGGTGAAAGATTTTGTTAAACATGAATTCCTACCAAAGGAACCTAGGAAGATAGAGTTTGAGATAAAGGAGAATGAATCAGATTCTACAATAGAACAAGATTTAGAAGGGGACAAGCCACAAACTCCAGCTGTGAGAAGATTAGTTCGAGAAAGACGAAACTTAGAAAGGTATATTCCATCTGCTTTTTGTTCAAATTTTTCTTTGACTATCACTGATGATGATCCCATAACTGTCAGGGAGGCAGTGGATTCAGAGGATGGAAAACTCTAGAAGGAGGCCAAGATTGCTGAAATGGCATCCTTGTACAAAAATGAGGCATGGGATCTGGTGGAGTTGCCGACTGGAAGGAAGCCCATCGATAGAAAATGGGTGTTTAAGAAGAATATGAATGTAGAAGGCAAGGTGGAGAAATAAAAAGCTTGGTTGGTAGCAAAAGGTTACTCCCATGTGTCGGGAATTGATTTTGGTGATATTTTTTCTCTCGTTGCCAAGGTTACTTCTATTAGATTACTTTTATTTGCTGTTGTTGCATTTGATTTTGGGGTAGAACAGATGGATGTGAAGACAAAATTTCTTCACGTGGATCTGGAAGAGGATATCTACATCAAGAAACCTGAAGGCTTTACGGTGAAGGGTAAGAAATAATTGGTATGCAGGTTAAAAACATCTATGTATGGGTTAAAAAAGTCACCAAGGATGTGGTATCAGAAATTTGATAACTATATATGGGGAATTAGCTTCACCAGAAGAAAGAGGATCATTGTGTGTATTTTAAATTAATTAGTGACCATGTTATTTATTTGGTATTGTATGTGGATGATATGTTGCTAGTTGAAAATGAAAAAGAAATGATCCAGGATTTCAGACCCAATTGTTCTCCAAATTGAACACGAAGGATATTGGTGCCGCAAACTATATTTTGGGCAAGGAAATTAAGAGAGAATGGGAAAACATGAAGCTCTAGCTTAACTAGAGGAAGTATGTCGAAACAATATTGTAGAGGTTCAATATTCAAGATAGTAAATCGGTGATGGTTCCTATTGTTGTAGGTGTAAAAATATTTGCTGAACAGTGTCCCAAGACACAAGAAGAAGAGTAGGATATGTCCCTTGTTCCATATGGAAGTGCAGTGGGTTGCCTGATGTATGCAATGGTATGTACTAAAACAAACATTGCACATCCATTGGGAGTATTGAGCAGGTTTATGTCAAAACCAGGGAAGGATAATTGGACAACAGTGAAGATTTTTTTCAGATATTTGTGTAGAACTAGTGATTATGGTTTGTGCTTCCAAGGAATACCAGGATTGGACAGAGATTTGGACATCCATGGTCTTGTCAACGTAGACTAGGCTGGAGATCTCGACCAAAGAATATCTAAAAATGGGTATGTTTTTATCCTATTCGGTGGTGTATTCAGTTGGATGAGTAAAAGAGAGTCTGTAGTGGCTCTTTCAACTACAGAGGAAGAATACATGGCAGCCACTCATGCAAGCAAGGAAGCAGTTTGGTTGGAGATATTTTGTTCAAATATGGGGTTTGTGCAGCGATCTATAAGGATAGACTGTGATATCCAAAGTGAAATTTTCTTGGATAAGAACCCTGCTTATCATTCAAAGAAAAAGCACATTGATGTTCAATATCACTTTGTGAGAGATATGGTTGAGGATAAAAAGGTGTTGTTGGTAAGGTGGACAGTTTGAATAATGTTGCATATACATTGACAAGGTTTGTGAGCACTCAGAAGTTCTCTTGGTGTAGAGAAACAATGGGTTTTGCAGGGTTGGACTAATGACTAATCTCTCTTGTGGATCCCTGCGGAAAGAAAACAACAAGTGGGAGAATGTTGGGTGTGTGTTATATTATTTCCATGAATAGTCACAAGGGGGTGATAACCCCTCCCTGTTCTTTGCGTCGGCCACAGTGGGGGCGAAATTCCCCACTGTCCAGGGGTTTGCATGGGGCGATTAGCTCCCTGCACTGGGTCTGGGGCAGCGGCCCGAGATTTTTTTTTTTGGGCCCTATTTGAAGTGGGTGGACCCACCTATGGTTTTGTGCATGGGTTTGCACATGGTTTTTGGCCATGATGGTTTTTGGCCCCTGGTATTTTGTAGATCCAGTCAAGGGAAATACAGTTATCTTCTAATCCATGGTTAATGGATTGGGGTTTATGAATGCTTCAACATGTATACATATGTTTTGTAACACTAAGAGGAATATAATTAAAAATCAAGCTAGTAGTCCTGATTTGGGATCCAAGAGAAAAATATCGGTGTATATATGTTTTATGATTTATGCTCTCTCTATTGTTTACTTTTTTCTTTTAATAATTCCTTTGCAGATAAATTTTGTATAGAGTTAAAACCTACACCCTCAAATTTTGACTAACAAGTAAAGAATGATTCTAAGAGTCATACCTTTGAGAGAAATCAAGTCATGCTACAAAAGAGAATGGACTTGGACTTACTAACTCTATGATGTGTCTCCTTGCTCACTATTTCACTTCAAATATACCTTTGGAAGAGCCCCAAATAATATGCTTCAGAAATAAGTCATTTCTTTATGTATTTCACAAGGAAATTTAGGCCCTGACCTATATCTTTCATAGGTCCAAAGCTTAGACCTCTTGAATCTTGAAATAGGCACTAATTTTATCCTCTCTATGATTTTTCATATGCCTGAATTTTGGCCTCTTTGTGGTTAATAAAAGGCTTGAATTTTTGTCTCTACGTGGTTTGTAATATGCCCAATTTTTGGCCTCTCAGTTGCTAGTTTTTTTCCCTTATCGAGTTCAAATCAGTGAACCTAGCCTCCTTAAAACTCTTTCTCATAAAACAAAAATATTCCTAGCTTTAGAAGACTACCTCAACAAAGATTCTAGTCTACACAAACTATCATAAAGTTCCTTATCTTTTAGCCTTGATCACTACTCTTCATGTCATGAAATTCTCCACTTTATACCTCTGTCTGTTTTAGAGAATATATATGTGCAAATGCACCAAATTCATGGCTTGAAATTGCCACAAATATTCATATTTATACTTGTTTTTCATAAAATAAACCCTCTATCAGGTCGATTGGAAAGGGAGGTTTAATGTATCTTTAAAAATTAATTTGTTTTGTTTTAACATACTTTCTTTGAAGACTAGCTTGGACAATCGAATTGCGGTGGATTTGATTGAAATATAGAATTTCTTCAATGGGAAACATTGTAAATTTAAAACCATGTATTCTTAGGGCATGAGCTGGAGACATACCCATTCATTTGGGGAATCAAAATTCAAACTTGAATATCTCTTCAACTAAGAGGGAACACGATATCTACCACCTATCAAACAAAATGGTGTGACAAGGGATACTTATATAGAGTGGTCCTTGATCCAGACTTATATAAGAACACAATAGAATACAAATATAAACATAAAGACAAAGATGCAACAAAAATAAAAACTTCATTTCATTAATATCAAAGAACTGAAATATGCTTACATACAAAATGGAAATAAATTTGCTCGGGTGATGGTAGCTTATCTATAAGAAGAGATGTGGCAGCTACATGCCTCGAAACTATGTGACAATGAGGCACAAAGGCTTAATTATTAATAATAAACAATGGAAAATCCTAAACATCCAAAAAACCTAACCCTAGGAGATGAAGCACCAAAACTATGGGCCCCGTTGGGGTAAATTGGTACATCGACTTCTCAGGGTCATAACTTTGGCATACAAGCTCTATTTGACATGCACAATACCTAGTTATAAATATCTATCTGAGGAATACAAATTTTGACTACAAATCTTAGTGAAAAACTCATGTTTTCCCATTTTCCAAAAAAACATCATTTAGGGCCTCAAAACGGCTCTAAAATTTTAGGACACAAAAATCTGCCAAAAATAGTAAATTGTGCTACAATTAAGGAAAATGAAAGAAAAAATGTTGGGGGTCCAAGTGGAATAGGAGGTTGGCCACCAATATCCACCTGGATAGGTCATCCCCACTTAGGAAGAAACTGTCCCAATTGCATTGAGTACCTTAATGAGATGGGAAAACTTCTTTTGAACTTGGTCCTTGTTGAGCCACTTGCCTTAGTGCAAGAGTTGGCCAGATTTGACAACGCGATACAGCTGGATATTTTTCTAGAAATTGTTCTTGATTTGTCTGTCCATGATCCGATCAGTCATGTCTTGTTCCATGAATTCTAGCTATAAAATCGAAGTTTTGATGAAATGTGCAAGTAAAATTTTATGTCTTTTAGGAAATTTGTCAATTTTCGAAAGCACATAAATTAATGGTTTTTAACTCAGTTGGTAGAATAAAAATAGAGACAATAATACCATATATAGTAACACAAGACAATAAAATGATGAAGGAGTTCACCCCTACTGGGCTACATCTCCTTGTCCAACTTCCAATGTTGGGTGTATTTCATTAAGTGCTCAAATATGTGATTCCATGGATTTAAAGTGCTCATAATGTAAAAAATAATGTCTCCAACAACTCCAGAACAGTAAAAAAACCTCAGGTTGGGCTCTTGTTGGGCACAATTTGGTCAAAAACTAAAGAATTTATGCTCTTGAGAAGTTTTGTTGCTTACTTCTCTACAAACTGCACTCCCCTGCTAACTTTTCTATGAATTTGCCTTTTGCGGAACCACTAAGTGACAATTTCACCCTCCTCCAGTGAGATTCATGTAAAATTGGATGCAAATTGTCGCTTCCTTTAAATGCATAGCAACCCCCATGAGGTGGGGAAATTGGGCTATGTGCCCATTGATTCGGGGTTATGTCACAACTACCCACCGCTCCATTATAAACCGTGCCTATGCCTATGGTTTGGTTACCATGGTACCAGGGTGGACTTTACCTGTACCGAACCATGGTAAAGTTTTGGTATCGGGGCTTTCGGTCAGGGTTAATCGTGAGCCCTCAACTCCCCTCCTTCTTGCTGTATCATGGATGGTGAGGTGACCAGGGACCAAGGCTTAACCCTGACCCTGTCCCCCATATACCAACCTTGGAAACTTTAAATATAATTTGTGGCATATGATTATTAAAAACCACCCATAATGCTATGGTAGAGTGTCGCATTGTTGAGCTTGAGGAATCATGTTCGATCCTACCCAATGTTAGTTCGATCATAAAAATTTTACATGATCGTTGGGAGGCCACGTGGCTGCCCACCATCGGCCCATGTGGCTCCCATTCATCAGGTCACGAAATTATCAACTAAATAATCATAACAAAACAATCCAAAACCAATGAAAATCTAACATTTCAAACCAATCTCGCAAGGCCACTTAGCATCCTACCATTGGCCAAAAACTACCAATCAACCTGCCCAGTCACCATAGATCATTCCTCCCCGGTGGAAGCTTTTTGACCTCCAAAAGATCATTTTCAGTCAAAAAATAGATGAGGGTAAAGTTCCCTCAGCCTTCCAATCTCCATCCATTTTTCTTTTCTTTGATTTGTACCTTTGAATCACACACAAAGGTACTCCATGTTCCCTCATTTTGAAGTTCTTGTTTTCCTACCAAGGATGGTGTCTTACTGCAATTCTTCAAGATATTCATGAGAGAAATATTCAATTGAAGGAATATTAACATTATCTTCTTGATCTTCAATCAAAGGAGGCTCATGTAATCTCAAATTTTCAACATTAACAATTGCATATATTTTCATATATGAAGGGAAATCTAACCGAAAGGCATTATACCAATATTTTATAAAATCTTAAATCAAAAATATCTAATTGGTTTAAAATTTTTACCTTCTCCTTGTAACCTTTACTTGTTAATGTGAAGCCAAACTTCATCTCCGACTTGAGAACATTGATCAATGCGATGCTTATCATGTCTTGTCTTCTAGTTGGCTTGAACTTTTTCCATTTGTTCTTGAACCATTTGATGCACCAATTGAACTTGTTTAATGAATTTCTTGGCCTTATATATGTCGCTATGTCCATCAATAGAAACATATTTCCCAAAGATAAAATATAAAGGATATTTTGGTAAAAATCCCAAGCATGCCTCAAATGGAGATGTTTAAGTCGATGAATGCTTGGCCCTGTTGTAAGCATGTTGAATGTAGTGAAAATTTTCATCCCACAATCTAGGATGTTTGTTGCAATAACCACGAAGAAGATGTATTACCATTCTATTTTCCACTTTTGTTTGGCCATCGGTTTGCAGATGGAATGATGTGCTCTTTTTCAATATGGTGTCCATGAGTCCCCATAAGCTTCATGACCAAAATTCCCGACAAATCTAGAATCTCTATCGGAAATAATGGATGTGGGAAAATAAAAATGCACTCATACATTTTGAAAGAACAACTGTGTAGTTTGTTCAATTGTAAACTACTTCTTACAAGGAATCAAAATACACATTTTTCTAAATTTATCCACAACTACATAAATATAATCATGATCTTTCCTAGACATAGGCAGACCTCCCACAAAATCAATAGAAACACTTTACCAAGGATGGGAAGGAACAGGAAGTGGAGTATACAATCTCAAATTTCTATTGATAGGCTTATTGATTTCATATAAAGAACATCCTCTTACATATTGTGACACACTTTCAATCATATGAGGCCAGTAAAAATACCTCTGTAATTTTGCCACTCTCTTTCCTACACCAAAGTGGCCAGCAATAAGAGAAGTATGATCTTCCCTTATGATTTTGACTCTTTGTCCCTGTGGAATACATATCTTTCCAAGATGATACAAAAATTTATCATGCACATGATAATACAATTCCTCTACTTTTTTACCTTGACACAAAGTTTCATATAAATCCTTAAAAACCACATCTAAAGCATATTTCTCAACATAACTCTCATTCATGATAGAATTATTATTAAGAATAATGGATGCACTAACAATTGGCCTAGATAGCATATCAAAAAAAAAATTATAGATACATTTCTTATAACTTATCACCAAGTGGACTCATTGTAAGAAACCTATCCATCTGAGGTGCCTCACTTGTTGTAGCTTGGTTTGTGATTGCAAGTATTGCAAGGGTTGATGGTGAGTGTGAATGATATTTTCCTCACCCATCAAGGAATGTTTCCATTTTTTACACTTGCACCAAAGCATACAATCCTTTGTCATATGTAGGATAGTTAATCACTGCACCATTAAAAGTTTCAGAATGATAACATATGTTCTTACCATGTTTCATAAATACTACTCCCATGGCATAGTCACTTGCATCGGTTTGTATCTCAAATGATTATTTCAAATATGGAAGTGCAAGAATTGTTTTTGTACTGATTCTCTCTTTCAATGCATCAAAGGATTTATGTTGTTTTCCTCCCCTCTGAAAAACTTGTTTCACACTTTTCAAAGCATGTAATGGATTTTCAATGGATGAAAAGTTAGAAATGAACTTTCTCCAATATGGGGATGCTCCCAAGAAGCTTATAACCTCTGTTACAATAATGGATTTTGGCCAATTCAAAATAACTTTGACCTTTGAGGGATTTATCTTCAACTCACCCATTCCAACAATATGACACAAGTATATTAAATAAGTTTTCCCAAATTCACATTTAGACATCTTTAAAAACAAATTTTATTTCTTTAATACATCTAGTACTTTCCTAACATGTTTGACATTCTCTTCACGAGTCTTGCTGAAAATAAGTATGTCATCTAAGTAGATTATCACAAAATCATCAAGAAAAGGCCTTAAAATATCATTCATAACCCCCATGAATTAAGTAGGAGCATTACAAAGCCCAAATGGCATAAAAAACCACTCAAACAAACCTTGCTTTGCCTTGAAGGTTGTCTTCTAAATGTCTCCTTCAACAATCCTAATCTGATGATAACCACTCCTCCAGTCCAACTTAGTGAAATAAACAACATATTTCAACTGATGAAGTAAATCATCAATTTTAGGAAGAGGGTAACGATTATTTACCATGATTTTGTTCAAGGCTCTAAAGTCCACACACATGTGCCATGTTCCATCCTTATTTTGCACTAAAAAAATAGGTGACCTGCATGGCAATGTGCTTGGTCTGATGACCCCTTTATGAAGAAACTCTTGGATTTGTTTCCTAATTTCTCCATTCTTCATAACTGACATCCTGTACATGCCAATCTTTGGAAGAGAACAATGTTTCTACAATTGTATCTCATGTTGGATTCCTCTTTAAGGAGCAATCCTTTAGGTTCCTGAAACATCTCATCATAGGTGTTAACAACCTCAATCAAATCAAATTTTAATATTGTGTCACATCCTTGGAAGGCTTCATTCTCAACATCGTTTTTTGGTTTGGTCATCAAAAGTACAAAATTCTTGCTAGCATTAACAAGCCTCTTCATTTGTCCAACGTTCACATGAGATAAATATAATTTATTGTGATGTGCTATAGCAATGTACTCAATCCCATATTTAAGCAAATGAAACTTGTTCTCATGGCGATGAATGGTGGCTTTTATATCATAAAGATATAGGCTTCCCAAAGAAAATTATAACACATATGTCAAGTGGAACCACATCAATTTATATGCCATCAATGAAGTTTGCAGTGATGGTGAATTTCATTCTGTATTTTCTTGTCACTTGCAATTTTTCATTGTCACATACCCAACCCAAAGGATAAGGTTTAGGATGAGGAAATGTTTCCAAATTTAGTTTCTTGACACTGATTTCTCAAATAATTTTGGCTTGTGATCCACTATCAAACAAAGTATCTATTTTTTTATGTTTTGAGATGACTCTAATATGGAAAAGCTCTATTCTTTCTTATAATTTTCAGTTTCAATGAGGTTACTAGAAGAAATAGTACTTGAAATAGAGTGCTTACCTTTCAATCTGATGGCTGTGATCTTTGTTTCATCTCCGAAATAAGATCCTAAATCATGTTTTGTAGTTGCAACAATATTTTTCTTTCTTTTTTTGTTAAAATTCTTGGGTCTCATCTTAGGATGAAGTTTCGAACAATGGTCTTCATCATGGCCTTCTTTTGAACAATGTTTACATGTGATATTTTCTCCCTCTTTCTCGATGGAAGAATTTGTTTTCCCATTTCCTTTGTATCCACTCTTGAATGCATTCTTGCTATTCTCTTGGGGAACATTCTTCCCTCTTGCTTCTAATTGATTTACTTGTACCCAAACTTCATGTATATTTGTAGGGTCAAACATGAGAATTGTGTGTCTCATGTAACTATCTAAACCTCCAATCTATTTGAGTAGAGTATCTTGAGAGGATAAATCTACACCCAAAATAAAAGCTCTTGTTATAAACTCTTGGGTATAAATTAGCACACTAGGACCCTTAGCTTTCCTAAAGTTTTTCCAATCTATTATAGCTTTTTGCATGTATGCTAATGGATAAAAATGTCTTCTTAATGCATCTACAAAATAATTCCAATAAGCTATAATATCACGTATTTTATTCACATCTTCTTGATTTTTGGCCTCCCACCAAATGAGTGTTGCACTTTCCAACCTTAGAGAAGCAAGTTGAAACTTGGTCTCGTCATATTTGATCCCTTGTATCCTGCAATACACTTCAAGCTCACAAACCCAATTATCCAATTTCTCAGCATTTACCTCTCCATTATACATAAGAAATTCAAAATTTATGTCAATTTTTAACAAAGTAGTTTTACAATGTCCTTTTGGAGAATGTGGAGGTGTTTGTGAAGGGGTTTAGGTAGAAGAAGATTAGATTGAAGATGAAGGTGAAGAGAGTGGAGGTAGATGTGGTGGTTTGTCACCATGCCCTCCAATTCCTTTTGGAGGTTTGTCTCCATTTCCTCATGGAGGATTTGAGTTATCTCCTTCCAACCTTGAGTTCCTTTCCCCATAAATAACTTTCACCATTTTAGTCATTTCAAATAATTTTTTTATGAAATTATTCTCATCCTTAGACATATATTTAATGCCTCCTTCATGTACACCATGAATGGTGAGGCTTTGAGTGACACTTGAGGTGAAACTTGAGGTGAATGTGCTCTCCTTAAACTAGCTTGAGGACTTGTTCCCACAACCTTTCATTCTCCTCTTTTAAGCTTCAACCTTGTAAGCATTAGAAAATGCTTGCAACAAAATTCAACCTTAAAAACAACTTATCTATGATATCAAACTGATATGTATTCATAAACTTGAAGGTTTGATGAAATGTGCAAGTAAATTTTTATGTCTTTTAGGAAATTAGTCAATTTGAAAAAGCACATAAATTAATGGTTTTTAACTTAGTTTGCAGCATAGAAATAGAGACAATAATACCATATACACTAACACAAGACAACAAAATGATGGATTTCACCCCTCTTGGGCTACATCCACTGGTCCAACTTCCAATGTTAGGCCTCTTTCATTAAGTGCTAAAATGTGTTATTACATGGATTTATAATGGTCAGAATGAAAAATAATGTCTCCAATGGCTCCAAAATAGCAAAAAACCCCAAGTTGGGCTCTTGTTCGGCTTAATTTGGTCAAAAAATTAAGAAATTATTCTATAGAAAAAATTTTCTTCTCACTGCTCTAAAAACTACACTCCCCTGTTAACTGTTCTATGAATTCACCTTTTTCGGAACTGCAAACCGATAATTTCGCCTGGCGTGGACGTGATTCGCATCAAATTGGGTGCAAATTGTTGCTTCATTTAAATGCATAGTGACCCCCATGAGGGGGGGAAATTGGGCCATGTGCCCATTGATCTGGGGTTATGTCACAACTCCACACTAGTCCCTTATAAAACACACTCATGACTATGGTTTGGTTATCATAGTATCGGGGTGGAATTTTCCCATGTCGAACCGTTTTAAGGTTTTGGTACCGGTGATTTCGGTAGGGGTTAAGCCCTTGGCTCCACTCCTACTTGCTCTCTTGTGGGTGGTGAGGTGACCCAAGACCAAGACTTAACCCCAACTTCATATCCCATATACTAACCTTGGAAACTTTAAAACGAATTCACACCATATGATTATTAAGAACCCCTCGTATCGCTACAATAGAGCATTGCACTATTGATCTTGAGGTCTCGTGTTCGATCCTCCTCAATGGTAGTTCGGCCATAACAAATTTTACATGACCATTTGGAGGCCACATGGCTGCCCACAATTGGCCGACGTAGCTCCCATTCATTGGGCAATGAAATTCTCAACAAACCTTTCTTAAAACAACGATCCAGAGCCAATAAAAAATCGACATTTCAAATCAATCTAGTGAGGCCACTTGACAGCCTGCCATTGGCCCAAAAATCCAAATCAACCTTCCCAGACAGCATACCTACATCCAACCTCCAAATTTTTTAGTTATTTAGGAAAATAAGAAGAAATTTATATCGGGATAAAATGATTTCAATTTTGAGTGAAAGTTGGGTTGGATTCAGGGCGATGAGATTTACATTTTGCCACTGTTTTGGAGCACTTTTGAACACTTTGAATTTTTAGCACTTTAAAGATCCACTGGATCATTCCATGCAGTCTAGGTTTAGGTCTATTGGTGTGAGCTATTCTTCAATTTTGATGTTTCCAATAATTGTGGAATGTATGGTCAAAGGCGGTTCACATTGAACACTGGGTGCAAGCCAAGGGACGTTGGAATGTTGAGCATGAAAATTGTCCCTTATAGCCTTAGTGATGGTGTAATGTCCATATCAAGGCATATGAATCTTGCAGTAGGCCCGAGCGAGACACTTCTTCTTCCAATGTAACAAAACTTTGTCACCCACTTGAAATTTGTGTGGCACCCAATGTTGGTCATGATGTTGTTTGTGCTTAGGATTTGCTCTCTCCAATATGTCATGGACCTGCTGGCGGATGTGTTGAATGTGCTCAATGAAGTTGTTAGCTTTGTTGGTGGACATGAGCCGAATATGCCTGAGTAGCTACAAGTGGTATGACAACATCAATGGGACATAGTGGTTGGAATCCTAGTCCCACCTGAAAGAGGTTGTGGCAAGTTGAGATATGGAGAGCTGTGTTGTAGTTGCATTGGACATAGGTGGGGATTTCTTCCCATGTGCATGGATGCTTCAATTTGTGACATGCATAGGATGTGCACATTCATCTTGTTGATGACCTCCATCTGTCCATCAGTGTGGAAGGAAGTGGAGTTAGTAAGCTTGGTATCTAACAACAACCAGAGGCTTGAAAAAAATTCACTTAGGAACTTGTTTTCCCAAAATGATATAATTTTTTAGTGTCAATATGTCAGTGATAAAAAATAACTCTTTTAGTTGTTTTCCTAAAATTCATAGGTCAAAATTTTTACTTTTTCAAACAAGTTTTCAAAAAAAACAAAATGGTCACTGATTAGGTCTAGGTCAAATTTACTTCTGCCTCATTTCACCACCATTATTGCTTTCAAGGTCACTCTTTCATTATCATTTAAAGGTTTAGGGTCATGTTACCCTACTTCACCTAGGTCATTGTCTAGGGGTCATCATTTTCCTTTGAAAACTGTCTAGTTTGTCATCAAAACAAGGAACTAATCTTTCATCTCACTCATAAACATCTAAAATGGGAGCTAGCATTCTTAGGGAGTAAAATAAAGACAACTTGTCTTGTTTTAAAATGTTTCAAATGTCTAAAGGCTCAGAAAGTCAAAATTTGTCTTATTGATTCATTTCAAAGAAAAAAAAGGTATTTTCAAGGATATAAAGACCAACAAAAGCATCTCATTCTCTCATTTCCTGTTTATATTTCACCTCTCCAACAAGAAAATATAATTTCAACCTCAGATTAGCCATACTTTGCCATCAGAAGTGCAAATTCTCTCATTGCTACAATTTTGCTACCTTTATCAGCAATTTTGCTACCTTTATGCATAAACGCAGCATTTTTGTATTTTTCTACCTTTATGGTAAATCCACCATTGGATAGCCTCTTCCCCGTGATTTTTTTAAGTGTGAAATTTCACATCAACTCTACAAACCTTTCCATAACTTTCAGATTTTCTCATTCTTCCCTGAAGGTACCCAAACTTCTCTTATGCTACATTTATCAATAGATTCGCTCCCTTTATGTGGATGCACAAAAAATCATGAGTTCGAGAGCTAAAAGGCCAATTGCAGTTCTCCAAGTCATAAAATCAGGTTTTCTTGCACTCATTTGACAGGTTAACATCAATAGTCATTAATTCCTTGCCTCTACATGTGCTAAATTTCAAAAATGACTCACAACTAGTGTTTTTCACTACATTCATCACCTCCATCACATTTTGGCATTAAATTACTATAAATCCCATTAACCTTGGATTATTTAATCTAAGTCACACTAAAAATACGTTCCCTAACCCTTTCCCAATACATTTTTACCCTAATTCATCATTTCCTCACTAAACCCTAGGCTTACGCTACAGTTTTATAGTAGGCCTGTGTTTTTGTTTTTTGGGCACTTTCCCCTTGCTCATTCCATACAATTCCACTCCCATTACCTTTATAACACTCTTCCATATACCTCTTAATTTTCTTAAGAATTTAGAGTGGCTTTATCCCCTTCATCCCCTTTCATAAAAAATAAAAAAAAATAAAAAATGCTAAATCCCCTCTTTTCCAGTGCAGCCAAAAAAATATTTCCAAAATGGATACTATAAGCAGTGATACAGAGAAGAAGACCTATAATAAAGGAGGAAAATTCAGTAGGTTTCAGCCACTGCATACCAAGGAGATAATGGCATCTCACTTCATCAGAAAATCATTTGAAGATGTTGGTTGTTTATATTTTTGCAAAAAAGTTCAAGAAATGGGTTACAATGCTAAGCTTACTAGTTTGTTTTCCACCGCACTCAAGAAGGATCAAGCTATAATTGTAGGGGTGAATTTAATTATATCAACATAAATTTTGCATCAGCGACAGGGATCCCTACTAAGGGGGGAATATGGTTCAAGAAATAACAGTTAGACCTTTAGAACTATAAACCCTTCTTGAAAGCACAATACAGGGAGGCTCCTACATGTGTTTTTCCCATGATACATTTATTGGATAGATACACACCGTTGATGAATATTATTTTGAAATACTTCAAATGTGAAGGCAGGTTCTCAACTTTGTATCAATACCATGTTCAGCTTTTATTACATTTCACAACCATGAAGCCATTGAATTTATCCTACTTCCTATGTAAGAGCCTCACTAAAATGGCTGAAAAGGTGTAAAGCACAGGAGAGGACCATCATACCAATATAGTGTAAAGAAAAGGAGACGAACATCATTTTCTTCAACCATCTTGAAGAGAATAAAATCACTTGGGAAACCTTCATTCAGTCTAGTGTATTTTTGGCTTCTGTGAGTTAGCCAACTAGCCAAGGTACATCATCAGCTACGCCATCAGCACCATTCAGGAAAAGATACATTGGCTCAACTAGAAAAGTTTCACTCAAGAGGGAATCTAGGTCTAAGATGACTCAAACATATCAGAGAGGTAGGAGGCTTGTGTTTTCTCCAAACATTGTGGATGTGGCCAAGCCTACATCACCAAGATAGAAATCATCATCACAACATGAGGAGCCAATCCATTCTAATTTTGAAATGGTAGATTTGGAGATAGGTGAAGAGCATAAATCCACAGAGTAGGTAATCATGAAGAAATATGTTGAGATTAGAGAGATTAAGAACAGTTTGTCCAAATCCAACTTCATGATTTCATTCCTTGAGCAGGAAAACATGCAATTGAAGGTAAACCAACTTATTTTGAATATACATACGTTTGATGCTAGCAAGATATTGATGACTCTCATGAGGATGAAGAACATGTTAGTAGGAAGAGGCCAAGAACTAGAGGCCTAAAAAAGGCATTGCATTAGAAAAAAGAAGCATCTCCACCACAAACACACATGATAGTGGATGAGCTCATCTTGAGGGAAATTGATCAAGACAGGGAGTATTTTCTAGATAGATTCAATGGGAATTTGGAAAATTTCCTAAAGAGGACCAAAAGAGAAAACAAGTTGCAAGGACAAATGGTTTCTCATTACTATACAAGGAATCATATCTCCAAGGTCAAAGTCAAGCAGTTGACGGAAAACTAAAGGAAATGCTAATCAAGCAAAAATGGGAGGGTATATTAGATTTTATTGTTGATGCCTCCCTCATGACATAGCATACGATCTCAGATGCTTGTGGAGCAAGTCTGGACCAATTTTGAGAATATTTGGAGAGGTTTTGACATTTTTGCAATTTTGGGCAAATTTTGACATTTCTGTAGAAACTATAAACGCAACGTCTTCACACTACCTTTATTCTCAGAACATACAATTGATTAAAGGAAAACATTTTTAGATTCATAATTATTAGTAAAATATTTATATACACATGGTTTGCTACATCAGATGTTATTTTTCTCAGGAGGATAAAAAAACTAACAAAAAATCAACTCTCTGCCTCAATTTCAGAACCACGATGCCTTTATAGCATCAATAATGGGAGAATTAATATTTGAAGACCTTCGAGGATGTTTTTTGCTAGGAAACCACTTCAGATGGCTAGCAGACACACTCACCTATCTACAGCAACTTGCAGAGTCAAAATTCAGCATGGGAGCACCATCAAATTGAATGTAGAAGACCATGCTACCTTTATGGCTGTTTCACTACCTTTATCTGTAAAAACGCTACAATTATGCTAGAATCAACATTGGGTTCCTCTAGACACATTTCAAGCTTAAAAATTTCACAAATTCAAGGTTTTTCTTTCCTATGACTTGGCATTAGAGTTATTGAGTTATTTTTTGACTCCAATCATGAGGGATATATAATTTAATGCAAGGGACAAACACTCCTAGTTTATAGCTAAAATTCAGGGAATGGTTTCTAACCTCCATAAAATCTAGGAAATGACTCTTCTTATGTATTAATGATCCATTTTGGATTTGGTTTCGACGTTATGAGGTTTCATAGTCCATATTTTCTATAAGTAGGATCTCTTTTGTATTTTGTTGGGTTGGATAGTCTCATGTTGTAGTGGAGCTTTTGTAATCGGCAATTTGGAATGAAATTGGAGACATATTTGTAGAAATTGTGTTCAGATACTTGTGGTATGAATTGGAGAATCTACTCTTCTTATGTATGTTTATCTATTCATGCTTAATGATATATCTTCTTCTTTCATATGTGTTTATCTTGTAAGTTTATGAGCAGAAATCATGTTTGTTCATGCTCTGTTTTAGACAAGGTTTACATTGTTATGTTTATTAGCTTCTAAATGAATGAATTCACCTCAATGATCATTAAAAATCTCTTCCACTCCATCCTATAATCAATGGTATATTAAACATGCTTTCAGACTACCTATTTAGCCTCACATATTCTCTGCAAATTGACCTTCAAATTGAGACCCAAAAAACCCTGCACACAGTCTAATCACTAAATTTTCTATCCAGCACTAAAAACATCAAACAAATCCTATTTACTAAGCTTATATACCAATCCTAATATCATTAGATACTCAGTAATTCCTTTGACTGTAAAAGTTACAAGGAGAGAGCCCTCCCTGGTTCTGATAGGGCTAGCTACCTAACCTAAAGCCTCCTCTCTGATTACCTTTCTTCAAACCCATTTTTATCCTTGGGAAGTTGGGGAGAATTATAACATAATGGATTGTGGGATCCCAAAGTGTACCCACATTCATTCAAAGAAGATTTTGGTACTGGCTTGTATTGTGATACTCTTTTCGCAGGCAATAATAATGGCAATCTTAGATAATTTTTTGACGACCACGAAAACACAGCCATTTTGATGCTTGGTATAAGAAAGGCCCAACATGTAATCCAGGGATATAGATTTCCAGGGCTAGCTAGGAGTAGGAAGAGGAGTATACATACCTTTCCTCTTGATTGTAGGTTTGGCAAAGGTGTAGGAAATGCAAGATTTGATGTACTTCCAAACATACCATCGAAGGTTTGACCAATAAAAATACTTTTGCAGCAATGCCACTATCTTTTCTACCCAAGCATTTCTAGTGACTTGACTGTAGTGCACCTGCCAAATTATCTTGGCATGCTCGCTTGAATGAACACAAGTGTTTCTTAGGTGGCTTAATAGTGCAACTTGGAGGTGAAAGTCTGGAACTTGGTTACCTTTAAGGAGAATCTGGTATGTGGCACTGAATTATGGATCACTCTTGTAAATATGTGGCCATTCTGAAGTCTTTTCTCCATAAGAGTCGAGCACAGTGGCTAGCGCCATGTCCGACAGTCAGCTGAGGTAGTCTACAACACTATTGGTGCTTCCCTTATTGTACTTAACATTCAAATTTAACTATTGTAGGTATGTGTACCATTTCTGATGGTGATCGTTCTGAAACTTTCCTTATGTCTATATGAACTGCATGGGTTGGTGGTCTATGTGGTTGACCATTTCCTTCCCCATAATGTAATGCTTCCAATATCAGTATGCTTTAATAATGGAATAAATCTCTTTTTCATAAATGGGATACTTTCAGACTATGTCTGAAAGTGTTTCATTGTGATATACCACTATATGCCCATGCTGAGTAAAAACTGCACAAATAGCATAGTTAGAGGCATGTATCTCAATCTCAAATGGTTACTGCATTTCTACTAATGTGAGAATCGATTTATAACAAATGTGATGCTTCAACTTGAAAAACACCTTCTATTGGGATTAAAACCAAAATAACTATTATTTCGCTCCGCCCTTGGTGACTTGACTCAAAGGCCAAGTGATATGAGATAATCCCAACACGAGCCTGCCATAGAAATTGGCTAGACCCAAAAATATGCGGAGCTCTATTAGAGTGGTTGGGGCTGGTGAATCATGAATAACTTGTATCTTGGTTGGGTCCACATGCACATCCAACTCATCAATTATGTACCCCATATGTTGAACCTAGCTCATACCAAAAGTTCATTTCTCCAAATTGGCACACAATGTTTGTTTTCACACAGTTTAGAGGACCCATCATATATGGTGTAGGTGCTCTTCCCAAATCTGGATGAATATAAGAATGTCAATCGAATACACTACCATGAATAAGTTGGTCAAAGTACACAAGATGTCATTTATCAGCCTCATGAAGGTTGTGAGGGCATTCGTCAACTCAAAAGGCATGACCAACCATTCGAAAAGTCTCTCCTTGGATTTGAAGGAAATATTCCACACATCAAATGGCTCGATTGGTACCTGGTGATAACCAGACTTCAAGTCAAACTTCCTAAAATATTTGGCCCCCTTGAGCTGGTCCAGAAGGTCATCAATTTGTGGAATTGGATGGCTATTCTAGAAAATGATCTTATTCAATGCCCAATAGTCAATACAAATCCTCCATGTCTCGACCTTCTTCTGTGCCAACATGATCAGGCTCCCACAAGGTGATGAAATTTCCATGATGTGCCCTTTCTGCAACAACTCTTGAATCTACCTCTTGATATCTTCGTTCTCCAAAATAGAGCATGGGTAGATTGTTCCATTGGGTAGCGGCATGCCGAAGGTCATATCGATGGAGTGATTGACTTGACAGTGTACAGGTACCCCTATGGTTAAGGTGAAGATGTCCATGTACTCATCCATGAACTTTTCCATCTATTGTTGCTATGCAGAGGAGCTCTATCTGGAGGCCGTGGAGGTGGCCACAATCTTCTTCTTTCCCTGAGAGCAAATTACAAGGAAGATAAATTTCCTGGTCTAGGAAATTATCTTATTGTATTTCTTCGTAGATATCAAAGAGATGGTGGTAGACGGTGCTACCTTCAGTATCATGTATAACTTATTTCCAAAATTAATAATAAGGGTTTGAGGCCTAGATTCATACACAACATGACGCTTCCATAAGTATGGTTGAACTAATAATACATCACAAACTTCAAGAGGAGAAACATCACATGATACCTCATTTGTGTAGGGCTTGATGCTTATGGAAGGCGACATTATTGGCTAATGCATAGATATCGTCCTATGTGAAGCCACTTGATGGTGTATGGATGCGGGTGTGGTTTGGTCGATAGGCCTAGCCACTTCGCAACCTCTTCTAAAATTGGGTTCTTTTGGCTCTCACTATTGACAATGAAATGTAGTAGAGAACCCTTCACCCACATCTATGAGTGGAAGAGATGCTCCCCCTTCTCAAGATCTTTGGGCTCAATATTCTAGATCTTGGTGGTGGAAATGGTGGAATTAGGATCCACATCAATAATATTCTTGCACTTTTCATTCCCTTTGTCAGTTTCTGACTCAGAGTCAAAACATGCATTTGATTCAAAAGCGTTCAGCTTAGCCACCAATGACTTCTTGGCTTGACACTCACTCGTGTTGTGAGTGGGGCTATTATGTAACTCACACAAATTTCTTGTGTCCTTGTTTTTCTTCATGGTGTTTTTATTTTCTTGCAGCTTCAATGGTTTTTCTGGCATCACCTCGCATTGGCTTTCTCCTTTTCTCTGCATTTTGGGGGTGCTTTTCCCTTGCTTTGGATTTGAAAATCCAAAGTCTCTCTTATTTTGTTTAAACTTCTTCTCTATATTGATAGCATATCGATATGCGATGTCGAGCGAGGATATGTCAAAGAACTCCATTTTTTCCTGGATTTACTTATGTGGACAACCATGTTACTTGAATACCAAATGCTACTCAAAATCCTTGATACCCAACTTTGTGTAAAGGGTATGAAAATTATTTGTGAACTCTAACATGTCTTGTTCCCTTCCCTACTATAGCATGGTCCACTTTATGTATTTACCTTCATATCTCCCGACATGGTAATAATTCTCCTTGATGGCATCTCAAAAATAATTGTAAGTGGGTGCAGCGAAAATTAGTGAGGGTTCTCTCTCATCCTTTCTATGGTAGGTTTTCCACTGGTACTTGATGTGAGGGGTGACTTTGAGGAGATCAAATGTAATATTTTCCCTATTTGAAAAATCATGAACAAAAAAAAATCATTCTAACATATTTCACCCTTTATCTACAACATCCACATCTATCTCACCTTTAAATATGGGGATGTAAAAGTTTACTTGTACCTTAAAGGGAGTGGTGCCTCAACAGTGGTTTTTGGACGAAGATGGGTCACCTGTGGGTAACCACCAAAATATTTGGGAAAAGTAGTCCATCATCATGTTCCTTTGTCACTCGAGGGATTCTTTGAGCAATATTTTGAAAGGATCTCTTGCTACCTCATATTTATTTTCTTCCACCATGGGAGGTCAACAAGGTTTTCAAAGGTTCAACCAGTTCAAGCCTTTAGACCCTAACCTTTTTGGCGACATGTAAAGAAAAAAAGAGAAAGAGAAGACCACTCTGATACCACTGATCCAAATTTATATAGGAACACAACAAAATACATAGATAAACATAAACACAAATACGTAGCAAAAATAAAACTTCATTTCACTAATATCAAAGAACTGAAATATGCTTACATACATAATGGAAATAAAATAGCTTGGGCGATGGTAGCTTATATCTAAGAAGATATGTGGTGGCTACATGCCTCTGACCTATCTTACAATGAGGCTGAAAGGCCTATTTATTATTTAGAAACAATGGAAAATGCTAAAAATCCAAAAAACTAACCCTATTGGGGTAAATTAGTACATCAACTTCCTAGGATTGTAACTTTGGCATATGATTTTCATTTGATGCAAACGATACCTCATTAGAAATATCTATTCGAGTTCTACAATTTTTGAAAGAAAACTTCATTCAAATATGCATGATTTACCATTTTCCAAAAAAATATGGTTTAGGGCATCAAAATAACTCTGGAAGTTGAGGACCCAAAAAAATACCAAAAATAGTAAATTGTGCTACAATTAAGGAAACTAAAAAACTGAAAGAAACAGTGGTGGGGGTCCATGTGGAATAGGAAATTGGCCACCAATATCCACCTAGATCAGTACTGCATCCAAATTCACTAAATTTTTCACGTAAATAATCAAACAAGTGGATCATATCAATGATCCATTCACCCTTTGACATCAATGACAAATTCTTCCGACAACACGTTTAATTTTAGAGAGTGAATGGTAATTTAGTGGGAGTATCGGTAGAGTTTTTAAGTTTTTGTTTGATAATAAATAATAATATACATGCAAATTCATTTGGATATCTTAAAGGAAGTGTGTGTATATATGAAATTCCAACTAAAATGACAATTAGAGAGAGAGAGAGAGAGAGAGAGAGAGAGAGAGAGAGAGAGAGAGAGAGAGAGAGAGAGAAATGATATAAACAAATATTAAATAAATATATTAAAGGAAGAAACTTTATGCCACTACCTAATGCATCTATTTTTTCATTATTACTCGTATACTTATGAATATGTTCTTTTTTTCACAAGTAATATGCCTAAGAGAATATTTGTTTCTTTCGCCAATGTCTCTCATTTAAATATATTTTCACTTTCCAATATTTGTACTCATTGTGTGATTCCTTCTCCTTTTCTATTACATTTTTATTATTGCACACACACACACACATATATATATATATATATATATATATATATATATATATATATATATATATATTAAATTTAATATATTAATATTAATTTTTATAATAACGATGATGATTATAGATATAGAGTTTGGATTTTCCACACTAGTGCTTGAAAGTTGTCGATGTTTCAAATCCCAAAGAGGATCCATCATTAGGAAAATGATCATGATTAACATCCACTAAGATTTATAGGGTGTATTAAACCTAAATAAAGTAAAATATTAATTTGAATTATTTACCATTTTATTTTTATGTTAAAAAAGCACTAAAAGAAGCATTCCGAAATCACCATGGTTTTCTCGACTTAAAGGGCAAAAAGGTTGGTAGTATGATGAATACTTTGAAAATTAAATCAAATGTGAGTGTAAGATGGAAAATATAAGAAAATGTGCTTTTCTTCTTTAACCCTCTTAGGATGTCATAGGTGACAAGCTCTTTCATTCCATGGAGTTTTGGGAATTGACTAATGCCCATTTTCACTTTCAAACTCATGAGAATTATTTCTTATGTTGCCAATGTTAATATTATTCTTAACACTAATCAAGATAGAAGCATAATTTTGGTTTTCTAGATTGGGGTGTATCAACTCATAATATTTTAGTTTCCTTTTTTCCTCTAACTCTTTATCACCGCGCAATTTCTCCATAAATTTGGAAGTAATAATATTTTTAATATTATCTAGATTATGCAAGATGATCTCCTCCTTTATTCTCAATGGTCCATCAAAGACTAGGCATCCTTATGTCACACTCACTTTTGTTGAAGGTGTGTGTTTTTGCAAGAGTTAGAAGAAATTTGGGAAATGTGTTGGCATTCATTTTTTTTTCCTTCCTCTTACAAAAGGTACCTATTCATAGCCATGTTCTCAAAGGGGAAAAGGCTTACTTCGAATGGGAGGATAGGGTATGGAGTATTTCATTTAATCCTGAGGTTGTGGGTTATGAATTGTTTTTGGGTCTCTTCAATATTACTCCAAAACTGTATGTATATATTTCAAGCAAAAACCTCAAATCCATATAAAATAACAGAAGTGACGAGAGTATCAAAGAGGGGTTATGATCTAAACCAAATTTAAATATCTTCCAATTTACAATTGTTTTCAAATCCATAGTAAGCTTTACAACCTCCATTCAAATGGTTCCATCCACAAACTACGAATGATTAATGTCCTTAACATGGGCTGCTATGCTTAAGCATTTTATCTTTCCTTCAATATGAGCCACTTCCAAATTCCTGCTCAAAGATCTAGACACTATAATTTAGAGACATGGGGAGAGGGGGAAACCTTGTCAAAGGCCTCTAGAGTCAGGGGAGAAAGGAAAATGATAATCATTGATGTGGAGGATGATCCAGGATCTCCTGATATATGCTTTTATCCACAAAATGAACTGTTCCAAAAACCCTATATTTTTTAAGGATTGTAGTAAGGAAGGAATGACAAACAAGGTCGAAGTAAATTTTCCAAATCTAATTTGATTACCATGTTAGGCTCTCCACTTAGTTTACTTGATTGAATGACCTCTTGGACAAGGATAAAATTATCCAGTATTTTACGATTAGGGGAATTTTGAGGTCTAAAATGGGCCTCCTAAGGAAATTATAAAATAATAGTAGAAATAATAAAATAATATTTGACTACATCATTAAATTTTAGAGGGAACAAAGAAAAAATTATTTTTTCAACTCGTATTTTCAACTTATCTCCCTATGGGTTTTCTCAAATTTCGAGAGGAAACACTTGTTAGATGCATAATTTTATTTTTCATCCAAGGAGTACCTATGTTTCATACTTTCAATGGAACCTACTACAAGAAAAATGAGAAATACATGAAAAACATGATGGCAATAGGGTATTTTTCATATAGAAGAGTCCATCGAAAGCATGCAACATGGGTACTCCTTGGATGAGGAATGAAATTTTGCATCCAACAAGTACTCCCACTTGAAATTTGAGTAAAATATTTGAGAGATAAGTTCAAAATACGAGTTGAAAAAATTAGTTTTATTATTTTATTATTTTTTAATTTTTTTACTTTTTTACTCCAAAAATGGTGAATTATCCCCCATGGTTGACATCATCATCTTAAATCCTATTGGTTCTTATAAATTTTATTTGGGTTGTACATTTCTGTTAGGAGACCCATTTTAGACCTTAAAATTCCCCTAATGCATTGTCGTAGAAAGCCTCCTTGTTTTTCGAAAATGATTATAGGTAGAACAATTCTAAGTCTGTTGACAATGAATTTCATGAGGATATTGTATGCAGTATTAAAAAGGGATATGGTTATGAATTGAGAGAAAGAGGTGGGCTTATTTTATTTTTGGATAAGGGAAAGGAAGAAATAATTTTTTTCCTCCCAGTTTCCCTTTGCTCCTTGAGGAGTTCATCATTATCATCAAATCATTTTTTATCAGAGACCAGAACAAGCGATAGAATGATATTGCAAATCCATCTTAGCTAGGGGTTTTATCATTATCAACAGACCAAATAACATCGATGACCTCATTTTCCTCTATGGGCCTCATTAAAAATTTGTTATCAGAACTATAAACAAGGGAAGGCATGCAAGATATAAGGGAATAAACCCATTGGAGTCATTTTCATTGTTTTCAGAATACAAGTTCTTAAAATAAGAGTAGGATTCGAGAAGATGGATATTTTTTACTTACCTTCTAGAACATTCTCCTTGACCCTGTTACTAATTTCTTAGGCCTTTGCATGCCTATGGAAGAAGGATGTGTTGTGATATCCAACTTTAACCATAGGCTTCAAGACATCACTCTCTATTGCTCTTCCTCCTACTCGTTGAGCATAAGGATGTGTTTGTTGATTTTTTTATTCTTTTCAAAGTGTTCAACCTTTACAATATTTGTCTCCATTTCAGCATGAATAAAATCCATCTTCTTTAGTAGCTTTGCTTTTTCTTGACCCTAGAGCTTGTAGGGGATCTTGGCCCAGGTTATGATAATTTTCTTGACTGAATTTAACTTTGATTCCCATACAAAGTCCAGGGATCCCAAGAGTAGGATATGCCAAGCTTGTTTAATTAATTTCAAAACTCCATTATATTGCAACGATATAGGGTTGAAATGGAATAGGATTGGACTTGAGTCCTGTGGGGGATTTAAAACTAGACCAATGGGTGTCTGATTCAAATCTCCTCTAGCAAGGATGTTGGAGCAGCACTCTATTCCTTTTAGGATCCAACTTCTATGAATGAGGAAGTGATCAAGCCTAGCTTCTATGAACCCTAGTCCAATTCTCTCGCTCTTCCTTGTATACTTTCCTTTCTTTGGGGTTATATCCAAAATATCCCAATCACGATTGAAGTCCTCCATTATTTCCCAGAAATGGTCATGAATGATTGTTCCTTCTTTATTTTATGATGGAAGGAGAGTGACATTGAAGTCCCCTACAACTATGTAGTCCTCATTCCATTACTAGTCTTTCAAGATTACCAAATATTCCCAAAAATATCCTTTCCACTGTAGGTGGTGGGAGCATAAACATTAAGAAAAATGTTTCCTTTGTTTGAGTGTCTTTTAAAACAACTACAATTAAAAAAAATTATTTACTACGTTGGATGAGTTTATAATATGGGGTTGACCAAAGAAGATAAAGACCCCAAAAGGCTCTATAGGAATTTTGGGCCATCCCTTCGATGTTTCTCTAGAAATATTTGATATTGCTAACATATCTTCTTCTACTAGTTTAGTTTCTTGAATGGAAATAAAATAAGTCTTCTCATTCTTAATTAGATATTTAACTTCCTAGGACTTGATAGGGTTTCTCAGTTCCTTTATATTCGATGAAACAAATTTCATTTGGTATTTGACATATATGACTTACCTCCTCCTCCTTTAATGCTCCCTTTTTTTTTGTTTCTTATAATCTTTAAAATTTCAGGAATTTGGGATTGATTTCCCACTTTTATTTTATTTTTTATTTTCTCATTTATTTCTTTTGCATTGGTAGGTATTCCTTTTTCCTTTAGGTTCTCCACCTCCATGTTGGATGAGTCACTAGTCCACTTTTGTTTTTTCTTATCACTTCTGGGAAAGACCTAATTATTTTCATCCTCTCCTCCATGTGATTTACTTTCTCTTCACTTTGGGCTAGCAGTGATACCCTCGGGATGAGGCAAGGGTTGCTTCTTATGGGGAGGGGTAGGTTTCATTTTGAATCAACGGCTCTTGAGTAACCTCATATTCAGGCAATCCATCAAATGGGCTATTAGAGGAGGAATCAAGATTATGCGAGGAAGTGTTGACCTTCAAAATCCCTTTACTTTTATTTACATCACACCTCTAAGTCTTCCATTTCTCATCATTGTGGGGACGAGAGAAATTTTTTTACCTTTTTCAATCTTGGGCAAAGTGCCAATATTCATGAAAAAAATTACACTTAAAAGGGAGTTTTTCATAGTCTAGGGACTGAAAAAAGCTCCACTCCCCCCAAGTGAGAATGATCTCTGATGGAAGGAAATGTTCCATATCAACCTTGATGCAAATGTTCACGTAGGAAAATTGTTGACTCATTGGCTTGGCCCTATCAAGATATCAACTTACTCCATTCCCGATAGCTTTGAGACAATCATCTCTCTAGAAAGGTAGAGGGAGACGAAAAAAATTTACCCAGACAGGACATACCTTGGGCACATCCTCGTAAGGGTTGAAGTCGAGGTACCAAACGTTGAGGCACATGCCCGTCGCAACAAAAAAAAAAAAGTCGTTATGAAATATCAAGTCCTTGTGCTCCTTGATTTCAACCATAAGAGCGAAAAAATTGTTTCCAATGGAGTAATTGGAAACTTTACCTTTCATCATTTTCTTACAGGTGTGGTTAACCCACTATTCCACTAACTTGGGGAGTGCCACATTCCCATAAAATTTCTGACCAGGGCTCTATCAAAATGGGTTAACGACATCCTGTGAAAAATCCGAGGCAGAGCGATGGATGAGATGTTCGGAAATTTTTTGACAAAATTTTGTTGTGACTCCTTCAGCCGAGGGTTTGCTTTGAGATTTTGAACCAATGGATGGAAAGCTTCTTCCTTGGAGATAGAAGGGGCAAATAATCTGCTTGATTCCATTTCCATTTTCAAATAGCATGCAGGACACGAACACTCTATAAGATATTAGGGTTTGTGAATTCAAAGAGGAGAAGAAGGAGAGTTTTAGAGAGAGAAACAAAAAAAGGCTAGTAATAATTTTTGACCATTTTTCTATATTTTTTATGATTTTACATTATTAAATTGATATTTTTTTTAATTTAGCTATTATTTGAATAATTAATAATATAGTTTTTAATGTATAAATCATACAACCATATGTATATCAATGGATTCAATCTGATCAAGCAATGTACTAAAGCTAGATACTGAATCATTCTACAAATCAATTGCGGAAAATAAAAACAACCGCCAACCACAATAAGAAAAGAAAGAATCAAATCAAACCACAACACAGATAATTTCCTGGGGAAATATTCCTGCTCAAAACTTCTCTATATTCTATTTTATATTCACCATGGAATCATGAAACAATTACAATGCACTCTTCTCACAAGAGTCTCATGCACTCTCACAACTTTCTCACACTATCTCGGACAAACTCGACCAACGCTCAGCCATTTATCAGCCTATAAATAGCCTTCCTTTATTGCGCATATAATGTGGAATGAAATCCCTATTATTTATGAATTTCATCCTTCCAAAACTGCTCAAGGATCATGAGAAATCCAATGGATGTCTGGTTACATGTGGGAAACCTACTAGTCACACAACCGATAGCTAACATCGCTTTAACCTTTGTCTCAACTGGGTATCTAGTGGAACTAAACTGCATGCATCTATTAATATTAAATCATCATTTGCATGGCAAATCATTTATTTTGAATTAAATATGATTTAATTCACTTTATCTCTCACTAGTGCAAAAAACAGTTACAACTATTTCAACTGACTTTAACTCGACTAACTGAGTTAACTGATTACTCATGCATTAAACTAATGCACCAACTGCAATTCGAACTCAATAAATAATAGAATTACTTTGAATGCCTCACCAACCACCATCAACTTGAAATACATGAGCTAACTAAGTTTATCACACTCAGTTAGCTATTACAAGTGATTATGAGATAAGATTACATTTTATTGTCCAATTTATTTAAGGGAAAATTAAATTATACATTTCACCAATTTAATTAATTAAATTGGCCTTCACACTAATGTATCACTAGGACATGTGGTCCCACACTAGTGTTTGTGCTGAAATTTATTTTTGGACTTCAACACTACCTCTCAACAAGAAAGGGATTATCTGCCACCCTGATTCTGCCTCTACGGGTTTCGAATTTGCTCTTGTTGAGTGTCTTCGTCAGAATATCTGCATCATGATCCTCCATGGGAATGTACTAAAGTAATATAATGCGCCTCTGAACCAAATATCTGAGATGGTGGTACCAGATTTCTATGTTCTTGGACCTACATGGAATACTATATTAACCGAGAGTTTAATGAAACTCTATTTATCACAATGTATTAGAGTTGGATCCATCTGAGAACCAAACAAACCAACCAGGATCTTTCTCCTCCAGATGGCCTCACATGAAGCCTGACTTGCTACCATGTATTCTGCCTTGGTTGAACTGAGTGCCACAGATCGTTGCTTCCTACTGTGCCAAGAAACTATTGTTGATCCTATTCTGAAGATCCCTCCTGATGTGTTGTTTCTGTCTAATGGAATGCCTTCCCAATATGTATCCATGAAGCCTTGAAGCTTCACTCCCTCCATTCGTTTTTACCGTTAATCCATGCTCTGTAGTGCCCCTGATATATCTCAAGAAATGCTTCCCCGACTTCCAAAAGATCTTGGTCAGCTTAACAATAGCTTGACTCAGCTGATTAACTGCGTAGAAAATTTCTGGTCTGGTGTTCACCAATTATATCAGTGAACCCACTAGCTGACTGTAGATAGTAGCATCCACTTATTCTCCTAAAGTAACATCCTCTTTCCTCCAATTTCCTAGAAGAGGATTATCCATGGGTTTACATCTCTCCATGTGAAACTTACCCAAAATCTCTTTGGCATACTTTCGTTGAGAACAAAAATATCACCATCTCACTACCATATTTCCAAACCAAGGAAATAGTGAAGGAGTCCCATGTCCTTCATTTCGAACTCCCTTGCAAGATCCTCCTTGCAAGAAGCTATCAGTTTCTCATCACCTGTCAAAATTAGACCATCAACATAATGTAAGATAATCAAGATCTTATCATAAACCAAAATCTGGTATAGGTTTGCATCTACTTCACTTTTGGTGAAGCCCAACCGGTGAAATAGCTGTCAATCTGACTGTATCAAGCACGAGGTGTACAATGCTCTCTTGAGTTGGCACACATGCAACTCACTGTCAAAGATGTAGAAACCTTTTGGCTGCTCTATGTACACTTCCTCCTCAATAACTCCATTGAGAAACACAGTTTTCACATCCATCTGATGAATGCGCCACCCCATCTGCACTGAGGGTGCAAGGATAGATCTAATGGAAGAGTACCTCATGACTAGTGTGAAAGTATCCTCATAGTGAATCCCCTCAACTTGTGAGAATCTCCTAGCCACAAATCTGGCCTTGTACTTTGTTAGTGTGAATTCCAACCGCAAGCGTACGAAAAAATCTCACTTTAGCTGTGCATAAAAAACAACCCTAACATCACAAATGGCTAGCAATTTCCTTATATCTACAGTTAGTTGACCAAGATAAATGCTACAAAATCCAGATATATGCAGTTAAAGACATTAAACAACAAATAAAAGCAAGATTTTCTCCATGCATCCAATAGACAAGACAAGAATATTTTCTAAATAATTTTGTGTTTATGACACCTGGGAAGGAAAAATAGAAAGATGTTACCATTCCCCCTCAATGGGATGGGTTCTTGTATGTTCGTAGCACTTCAGATCTAAGATCTCTCTCTCTTGATGGTGTAGAAATCCCATACAAAAATGGAACTCAAAGAGAGCTCATAAGAAAAATGGTAGCAAAATATGACAATGATGGAGGATCAAAGTCAGACCAAAAGTATAGATCTAGAGCGATCTTTAGGAAACAAAAGGTAGTAAATGAATGGAAAAAACCTTCTATTTACAACAAAATATTGATTTAGTCTAGATCTTGGTGCATAACTAAAATATTATTAACCAAATCTAGATCCAACTTTAATGGAATATTTTATTATTTTTGTTGGAGGGAAAAAGAATTTGAATTTGGTCAAATCCCTTTATTTGTAAATAATAAATAAATAAATGATTTATTTATTATTTTAAGAATGTGGTTGAGTAATAATTAAATAAATAGTGATTTATCTAAACAATTTTCATTTTTTGGGTTAGATATGACTAGGAATATTAATTAAACTGTTGTTTTATTAATTATCCCTTGAGGAAAATCAAACAAATAGTGATTTATTCAACATTTCCTCATGGGGTTTCATGTTTAGACCATAAACAACTTAATAAATTATGGATTACTAAGATATTTTTCATAGTGAAAGAAATTTTGCTAAGGTAGAATTGGTCTTACATGGTGTACTTTGGTCCATCTAATAGTAACAGGTTAGATGACCAAAAATTGGTGTAATAGATTGTGCCCCAATGTGAAAGTGTTAGGAGCTAATCATATGACAAAGTATGTTGTAAGAACTCAATCACTAGACATTGAAGGAGGAGTCAAAGAGAGAGTGAAATATAAGGTAGACTAAAGCACGAGAGGACAAGACACCGAGGAGGTGAGACTTACAGGTGTGATAAGTCTCTTTTATGAGTGATTACCTCTTCTACATGAGGCGGGGGAGGCATAATTATGCCCGTTGAGATAACAAAGTACAAAGAATAATGCATCCAGTAAACAAGGGACTAAAATATATAGTACATGCTGGCATAAACATGGGCCAGATAAATACCTAATAATGGATCCCTCATACATATTGTACTTAGGACAATAGCCAGGACTTATACAATAATATCTTAGTACATGAGATATAAGTATAACCAAAGAGGCCATGTAAAACACGAAAGGGCTCTGAAAATCTGAATGATACATGCAAACTAGAAGGCGTTGCAATCGGCTGATGCCAGAAAAATCAAATCTATGGAGCTGCATCCAAGGCTGTAATATAGAGGTCATCCGGGCATGTGGGGGCCTACCTGAAGAGCCACCCCCTCATGAGGTCTGAAGCATCTCACACACACCCGGGAATCACTGGTACAATCTGCTACATCATTGAACCATCAAGAATACGGATCTCGATCATGCCGTAAGGAGCTCGAGCTGAGAAAAAATCAAGTCAAAGGGAAATAAATAGTCCATTTGCCTGAACCGGGGCACCGAAAAAGAGTGGAAGCTGGAACCCAGGTACACCGCCCTCTAGATTTGTTTTCTGGAATGAATAATCTGATGTCGATAGAAGGAGGTACACCATAGGTGAGCCAATAAGGGATCCTCAACTAACGCACGAGAGACAATAGTAGAGAGATTGATAGACTGACATTAGGGATAATGGTGGAATGGGGGGTACTGAGTAATGGGCTGATGACTTCCCTTGTTAGAGAATAAAGGGAATGGATGACCTGTCAACTACTGACACAATACCAGAGGGGATAGGGGACAGTATGACTGAAGACAAAATTGTGAGACATGAGAGAGGAACAAAGCAATGAAGGATGGAGGACTATAGTGGGATACAAAGGGACTTGGGATGGACTCCATGGATGTGATGATGAATCAACTCGGATGCTCTAAACAAGGGTGACTCGATGATGCTGCCACACAGAACAGGTCTGATGGGGACCATAAAAACATGAGTACAAGATGGTTACTCATGACTAAAATGGACACGAGCATGGTAAGCTGTGAAGGCAAAGTGGTGCCATAAGTACGAGTGTTGTAAGTGAATATATTCATTTTTGAGTAGTGGTGAAGTGACCGTTCTTGGAAAAATGTGTCTGGGTGAAGTATCAAATCACCAAAAACTAAAGGATACCCATTTGAGAGCTCGGTGAGGGCTTTCCAACGGTGTTGATAGTTTGTCAAACTGACCTACAGTTTGGTCACAGCTAGCGAAAGAAAAATATGGGTTTTCTCTTTTAATAAGGCATTTTCCCTCCAATTTGATTCATTTTCAAGCGTAGATGTGGTGAATGTAGAGAGGAGAAAAGGCCCTAAATATTGCGGCAAACGTAGCAGAAAAACTGACCGTTGGAATCGAGATCATCAGTTGTAGGTAAGAGATCTTTCATTTCAGAGGATTTAAAGTTCAGATTAGGCACCCAGAGCTCAAGAATAGACCCTCACTCTTCTTAATGTTCAGGTCACACTTTTTGGGGCAATATCTACGACCTGGGTAGTAGGTTTTGGGCAAAAACCTATGACCTGTCCTAGGAATTGCCTGAAAAGTGAGACATGTTAGAGAGGGGGATTTTAGTGTTTTTTATTGGCTAAGAGCAGGGTTTTTATGGTTGAATGTAGTATTTCCTTTCTTTACACTGAAAAATATGATGGTTTTGTGCAGATATGGCATAATTGAGGATCAACTGGAGATCCGAGAGGATCATGGTGTCCCCAGTGCATTGGCCAAGTTTGGGGTCCTAAATCCTGCGGAGAACCCTTTGATGAGTGTTATAGGTCAATTTGGGCATCATTCCCAATGACATAGTTAACTAGGCATCATCTCCAGGACCAATGTATATGGTCTATCATCCCCTAACATTTAAATTCCTACATGCCCTAAGACAAAGAAGAAGACAAATCAATTAAAGACTTTCATCTGCAAAGGTTTCCAAATTTTAAATTTTATAATATATCATATGAGAGCTCACCAATGATGCCTCTAAAGGGACTAAGTGTGTTGCATGTGCAGTTAGCCCTATGCAAGGCTACTATGCAAAGCAGTTCCCGACATCTATGGGTGCGTTGGTCACATTGGGAGCGAAATTCTCATTGTTCTGGAATCTCCACTTTATCAGTGCCTTCTAGAAGAGTTCACATGTGTCAAACTTCAAATCCATGTGTCCATTTGACATCTACAATATTGGGAACATGTCTTGCCTATTATTGGAAAGTCATTGATTGTAAAACTACCTCATATACTCTATAAATTGAGCACAAATCTTAGTGTTTGATAAGGAATAATTTGTGTAGAGAAATGCTAGTGGATTTTTCATTGAAGAGATTGATTTGAGTGACAATTTGCTAGAGATATCTGAATTGTGATGAGGCTGGGATGCTACTAGAGATAGTGACATTAAATCCTTCATTTGGTTGTAACCTCCCCTTCTATCATTAATAAAGAATACAACTTACTTCTCCCTATATGCATCTGTATTGGCTTTGATTTTCCATATTGCAAGATTGTAGTTGATGTATATGGTTTATGCTTTACTGATTTAGAAAACTAACTTGAATAGACATATGTATTATTTCTATATTCTGTTGTTTAGTGCTCATTATTGCAGGAAATATTTTGCACAGACGGCTAGAATTTGAAGCTACAATGGAAGCGACATAAGGAATCATTTAGAAGTGCTTGGATTCCAAGTAAGCCTCTAATCTATTATGTGTGTATGTTCTTAGTTAGAAAAAGTAGTCGTATAGTCTTTAACCTGTTTTTCTAGATTAGAACCTATCTAGGGAAGTGTGTTTTATCCATAATTCAAAATTATGTCCAAAAATAAAAGCTGGAGAGCCCTTGTTGGGCCGGATTGTCAGCTATTGGGATCCAGATCATGAGATATTTATAGTGCAAGAGCACCAGATCGAGTTGAATGACTAGGATATATATTTCCTGACTAGTTTACCACCACTTGAGATGGTGGGGAATACGCAGCCACTGTTACCGTGAGGGTGGAACATCATGGAGTTTGTAGAGCACCATTGCCAACTAGATCTCCATATGAATGGGACACGGATACCGATCGGGGATATAGAGAGGCTAGAGACCCGTGTTGTGGCCACAGCAGTGCTACGGATTTTGGGAAACCAGGCACTTCACCACATCACTAGGGGTCGGATGATGCCTGTTGAGGGTGTGTTGAGTGGGACCTACTATGGGTGGGCGCAAATGATGTTTTCGTCGTTGAAATGAAAGTTGTCACTATACAAGCGACAAGTGAACCATGATTGTGCATATGGCATAGTGATGTTCTTGCTATTCTTTGAGAAGATCCTGACACTCCGACCTCGCATACAGATCTAGGATGGGGGCCCGAGAGAACCCAGGATGTGCCGCTGGGGGAGGCTACTGTGCAAAATGGGAGGTGAGGTAGTCAAACGAGTGTTCCGACCCGAGTTTTTCACTCATTGGGATCATTGTTGAGTCTCAATTCTGCATCTTTTCCATACACTTTTCTATACCTTTTTCACTCACCTAAACCTCCCAAGTTGTCAATATCATTTGCAAAAGAGAATATAACATGGTTTTTAATTATATTTTTGTGTTTGCTATTTGATTTAGATTTTGTTCATTCAGCTGCGGAATCTTGCCACTTTTCGCAGCTACTGCAGCTTTCCGCAGCTATTTTGTGAAACTCTATGTTACAGGTGTCTACAGGGAAAACGAGCCACATGGGAAAGTCAGGAATGATGTGGACATGGTTCGTGTCCTATTGGTTCGAGCAAACTCATCTAAAGAAGCCGCGGTCAAAGGCGTCCACGTGGAAGTCAACCATAGAGTCTTACGGTGACAAGACTCTGTTCCGTGTCACGTAAAGGTTCATATGGCCGTTTCTGAGCTTGCGGAGGACAAGTCGACATCTGTACATGGCTCCATAGTCGAATTCAAGCATCCACTTCTCATAGATTTATTTTCCAACACGGCCATGATCCTAGATCCGTGGACTTAATGGTCTACGTGTTCTACACCAGCATAAACTTTAGGAGACAGTTATATTTCTTTTGTTATATATAACGCGTTTGCATACGCATATAGAGTTAGTCCCGATTAGTCTCTGTTAATTTTATTAAGTCTGCTCTTTAATGTAATTACACTGCCTTTGAGCCGTAATACTACCATACTGTTATGACTGCATTTTAATATAAGAAGACTCTGTTTTCCAACTTAATTCGTACTTGAAAATCGTTGCGAAGGCTGGTGTAGAGGGCCCCTGCTCAGCTAAGGTTTTGTGCATTAGTGTATAGTTCTTATTTCATTTCTTTAAAGCTCATTGTGCCATAATCCATTCACATGTTTATACATTTCATTTTTTTTCATTTCTGTTTATAAACTTTCTGCTTTCCATTTCACTTCTGTCTTTCATGTTTTATGTTGTTAATCACTGATCAGTGTTCTTGTTTCAGGTTATAGATAGGCAGCCTGGGAATTTTCATAGCTTTTTGACTAATGACATGGAATTAACATTGTTCTGCTGCTAATGTGTTTTTCTTAGTTTCTGTTTCATTTCAGTATTGCTTTGTTTAACTCAGTTTTGCTTAATTGTTTAAGTAGTTAAATTTAGATATATTAAACTGCTCATAGCATCTTCAGTTGCCTCCGAAAGCCATAGCTGGACTGATGGTGAGGGATTGTATTATGAAATGTGTAGTTTAGTATTAGTTTCCTTTCTGCAAAATTAGATATAGTAAACTGCTCATAGCATCTTCAGTTGCCTCCGAAAGCCACAGCTGGACTGATGGTGAGGGATTGTATTATGAAATGTGTAGTTTAGTATTAGTTTTCCTTCTGCAAATTTAAATATATTAAACTGCTCATAACGTCTTCAGTTGCCTCCGAAAGCCACAAATGGACTGATGGTGAGGGATTGTATTATGAAATGTGTAGTTTAGTATTAGTTTCCTTTCTGCAAGTTAGAAATGTTAAATTGTGCATGACATCTTTAGTTACCTCCGAAAGCCACAGCTGGACTGATGGTGAGGGATTGAATTATGAATGTATGGTTTGATATTAGTTTACTTTCTGCAAGTTAGATATCAGTTACTCAAGTTGTTTATGGTTACTTCCGAAAATCATAGTTGGACTAATGATGAAGGATCAGAAGATAAATTTATGTAATGTGATTTAGATTTACTTTGTTGCAATTTTGAATTTATTTAAGCATAGTTTATTTTTGTTTAAACAACATCAATAATAGTTTAGTTTCATGCTCACTAGTTCACTATTTTTGATTTATTAGACTTACAGCATCTTTTCATTTCAGCAGTACATTTTCATTTCCTTTCAAGTTTTGTCATTGAAAATTTCAAATTCCTTTTTAAGTTTCAAGTTGGTAAATCATTATAGGGGATATCATTTCCTTGAATAAATATAACCATACTTGTTTTCATTTTAGAATTTCCATTTCACCTTAGAAAACCAAAAACGACAAAAAGTTAAGAAATAGGTTATCTTCCACATATAGTGCGCCGCACTTCATCAGCTTACGAATCCCGGATTGACAAATTAAATGCAGCAATTTAGGTTACACTAAATTGACCAAAAAATCATATGCCATTGTACATAGACACCTATCCTTATAGTGGGATGAGTGATCGAGGGGACCCGGACTTGCCACTACCGCCTATTCAAGTATGGGGGCCCAATGGTAAGCGACAAGCTGCTAATATTTTATGTCAATTTTAAAGTTTCAGAAGATTTTATATGGTATTGATCCATTAACTTTTGGTATGGAGATATAGTACTGTTGAAACTGGTTGGGTACATGGGATGACTTATACTACCAGGAGCTACAGAACCTAGAGGGTCAAGAGCACCGCAAAATGGATGTAGTGGCCCTCCTGGAGGACATCCGTTGTAGATGTGAGACGCTTCTGACCAGTGTTTCAGAGTGTGGCTGGCAAGACTTGGATGACCAATACATAGAGCCATGTATTGGTCTACCCTCAAAGTGGTGAGGGGTAATGTGGCGCATGGCGATGGCTGGATAGGGGATGCACGATCTACGAGCTGCAGGAGCAGAGCCATTCACCCAGGATCCTCCATATAGTGATTAGGTGTAGGGGCATGTGGTGTCCCCAATTTTTCGTTTTTGTAACATGCTATGGGCATGTCAAATGTATCATAGTTGATGGAATCTAAAACATTTTGAATGACACATATAATGGATATGCATCGTTTTTATGGTTTATGTTATTGTCTTGTGTTAAATGCGTGTGATAAATGCCAATCTAGAATATTATTTGCAATTCTATCTACATAGTGATTTTTTCCTCTAGGTACATGAATGAATGTAATAATTTCGAATTCATGCATCAAAAGCTTCACTCATAAATATATTCTAAAATGGATAGGATTATGCACACAATAGGCACCATTCAATTGCATGACAAGAATAAGGGAATATAATTGAACATGAAGGTGAAGTGTGCGATGGGAGATGTCATCGGCTAATAAACCTTGTAGTGCATAATATTTGGCCTGGTTATTGGTGGCAGTACCAATGCATACGTTGTTAGAGAGAAAAAGCAAATGTAAGGGACTAAAAATGGCCCAACCTATCGAGGCTAGATTCTGAGAGTAGAGACTTGCACCATCGACATAACCGATATAAGGTGTGGATGGGGGGTCCATATGAAATATGCCACAAGAAAACAAATGAGAGGATGATGAACACTGTTGGAAACCTGAATGCAAGGTGGAAATCAAATGAACACTGCTATAGGGAGTGCTCTGGGTAGGATGTCTACCACCCACACACCGAATGGTAGGTGGTGAGTGGAAGCTGCCTTGGGCGTAGCTTTTTCTCAGGATGCGAATGTCACCATAGACATGGATGGTGCCATTACTCTTATGGGTGGGAAAGATGAAGTCAGGCGCGGAAAAGGCTTCCATGATGTCGTCATCATAGTAAAAGATGGGTTGACTGGTGGAAGGGTAACCACATGACGCGGTAAAGCTACTTGACTCATCATCATGAGAAGAAAGGTTCACATGTGCATCATCACAGGGGGTGATAGAAAAACAAGCAGATAAGGGATCCACTGATGTTGAGCCTAGGGTGATCTCTAAAGGGGGGTCAGGCGAAACAGAAAGGGAAGTGCCAGACGGGTCTTCTACCATGCATCTCATGAATGATGATAGGTAGAGGATGGTGGCCGAAGACTTCGTAATCTCGACATCGGGAGGGGGAATTTCAATGGGAGCAGAGGTATCCTCAGGTTGGATTGAAGCATACTATGCGAGTACGAGGGAGGAAAACTGGTTTTGTTTGGTTTCGTACTCCCGAACTACTTCCAAAGAGGCGCGGTAATGCTTGAGATGGGGACAAAGATGGGTATAATGGCCATGGAGATCACACAAAGCATAGGGGTGGTTGGTTTGAATAGTATTGGTATTCTAAGTGGAATTCTAGGAAGAAGAAGAGGCTCCAGGGACCTTAGACTCAGGGAACGCGACATTAACCATGGGCTTGATGCGAGGCAATTTAGGACAATGATGGGTGGCATGACCGACAAAATCACACAAAGCACATGGAGGGGTACGCTTTGGAGGCTAAGGAGGAGAAGTGGTTTTTTGGGTAGCTTAGTCCTTAGGTGCCTTCTTGTGAGCTTTATCTCCCTCACCTAAGGCTTTCGTAACAGGAGTAGGTTCCTGTTAATGTGGTTGAGGCAAGGAAGAAAAGGGAGGGGTCATGGGGACCGATTGAACCGAGATCAAAGTTCAGATCGAGATGGTTGCATCATGCAAATGTTTGATGAGTTGGGATCAGAGACAGGAGGAGAAATACCAGGGAATGAACCAAGCAAAGAGGATTCTTTGTAGACTCCAGGTGGAACACCAAAGAGATGATGGACTCAGGGGAGGTCTGAGACTTCGGTTCGTAATATGTCAACTAGTTGATGGTGAAAATCTTTCCATTATGAGGAAATCATATTTTACAGTAAACTGCAGATGGGACAGCAACATCACAGAAGTGTAGCTACGACCCAATAGAATGTTGTAATCTAAGGGGGCATCTATGACTTCTACGTCAACACAAACAATCTTTCCTGCAAGAGTAAGAGGACAATTGCGAAATAGGACTATGGTCTATGAAGAGTGGCCATCCCACGCTCGGAGGGTGATAGTGGAAGGGGCCAACTTTGGAGATCTAATTTTCTTCCAAACCGAAGTGGACATCACATAGGTGGATGCCCCCTCGTCAATAATACAACGAGATATGTTTGAATTCTAGATCTTGATAGGGATTTGGAAGGTGACAGAAGTAGGAAGGGGGGGATGTTCTGACTGGTCAACATCGAAGATGATCAAATGATCATTTGAAGGATCCACAGTGCCCATGGTAGTTAGTAGAGCTTTTCATTTTGAAGGGCATGACTGGAGGAATTCTAGCATTGATATGGCAGTAAGAGATTGTGTGAAATCATCTACTATATTATACAAATGGGTAGCTTTACCAGAATCAATGTTTAGGCATGATGGTCCCTTGGGGATCTTTCTATGAAACTCTACCTTAGGCTGAGGGATCTATAAAGAACCATTGGGTGTCGAAAGAGGCTCTGTGGGACGTAAAGAAGGGGGCTTGAGGGTAGACGTATTGGGGGCTTGTTTTACTGACAAGACTGAGTCTGAAGGTTGACTTCCATGATATTTGGGTTGGTCAGAGGTCATTATGAGAATATAGTAATCAGACGTACCAGATGGAGGAGGTTGAGTGGCTGCCTGACCTTCAGGGGGTTGGGTAGCCACGAATCCTTGCTGGGGGAAAGGATTGGTAAATACAACTGACTGGATAGGTACAGCATGGGGAGGAACTGAAGGGGAGGCTTGTTGTCCTTGGGATGTTGCTTGAGCTTCCCACATCTTGTGCATTTGAGGTAAAAGAGGACAATCGTGGGTATAGTGACCATAGACACCGTAACTAGAAAAAGTTTTTTTCGTATGGACAATACTATCCTGCTTGGGCTGAGTTTCATGTTGCTGGTTAGTATTTTTAGGTGTATTCCCTTGGGGATTGGCTTTTGGATCACCTAGGGTAGATTGGTTTTGGTTTCCTTTATTCTTCTTTTTGGAAGTAGGAGGATTAACCGCGCCCTGCTGTGCATACACTTGCCCCTGGGGGGGGTAGCTGTTGTTGCAGGGGTTGAGAAGGCAATGGAGGTTGAGGTGCTAGTGCTAGAGGAGATGGAGCACCAGGATGTGGATACAGATAATATGGAGGTTGGATAATATTGTGGTAAACAAGTTGGCAAAAAGGAGGATGCATGCCATATACTGGATACATGCTACCAGGAGGGGGAAAGGTGCTGGAGGAGCTAGCCCCTCCTTGAGGGAAACTATAACCAATGGGAGGATGAGTGTATGGATAAGAAAGGTCTCCAATGATACCATTGGTGGCATGGGATGCCCCCGATGTGTTGGCACCACCGTGTCTAGGGAGATCAGGTAAGATGGTATAAACATAACCATATTGAGCATAGATCAGGTATATTTAACCGCAATCTGGGGAGTGGCTTCTTCGGTCTAAGGGAAATAATATGCGACATATTTTCCAATAGCAGGAAAAATGGATTTGAGAAGCCATTTCATGTAGACACAGTCTTCAAAGGTAGGGGCTTGACATACGCTCTTTATTCTCCTCCATTCCTGGACATGATCGGATAGGCAGGTCGTAGACGATTGACAGAAAGAGGTCAAAAGTGTGGTACTAGTGTCATAACGAAGGGGAAGCTGGAAGCAAGACAGAAAATCCCTGGCAAGAGTTGCAAAATTAGTATGAGAGGAGGTGGCATGGTAGACATACCACTTAGAAGCTTCTCCAGTAAGCGTACATTGGAATAACTAAAGACGGATAGAGTCATCGATGATGGAATTAGACGAACACCACATGTGGAAACATCGAACATGGTTTGTAGGATATTCTCCAACAAGAGCTTCAAACTTGGGGATGTCTGAAGGGAGATTGGTTGGCATAGAAGGCCAACCAAGATCATGGTGTATGGGGTCATTGATCAACTGGTTAAAATCGGGAAGACTGAGGCCTGCCATATAGGGGAGAAAGGGAGCATCCAAGATAGTTCTTGTTGTGGTCCCACTAGTAGTATTCCCAGAATTAGTGTCGGGGCTACAACCAGTGTTAGGTATTGAACCAAACATGGTGAAGGTGACAGGAGGAGAACCGGGGATAGAACCAGAAGGGGAACCAGATGAACCATAAGCTGAATCAGAATGGGGAATCAGTGGAGGATGAACTCGAACCCTACGCGGAGGAGTAAGTCTACCAACCAGAAAATAAGGATGAAGGCCAAGAATTCTCCAGGATAAACACCTTGGGGTGCAATGATGGTAAAACAGATGGTTAGGTCCCTATATTACTAGTATAGTCCCTTATTGTTGATAGTGTAACCTCCTTATTGTTATTATTGTACCCTTGTAACCCCCATATTGTTATTATTGTGCCCTTAAATTATTATTGTTAGGTCGGATAGGATTACATTGTGGCCCCACTAGGATTACATTATGGCCCCATGGACTCCTATATATAGAAATGAGGTTTTGTAATTTGTATCATCCAAGAATTGTTCATTCATGTAATGTATTGTAGGTTGCCCCCTCGAAGTGGCTTATTTATAAGGCATTGATATCTCTCTTTTTCTATTTTTTGGAGCTATTTTCACAACATTTGGTATCAGAGCTTTAGATTCTAGGGTTTCGTTGCTCCAAACAGGTCATCGTGGAATTTTCGCTATAAATTTATTTCTATGAAGTTTCAGAAGCTGAAATTTTTAGGGTATGAAGCCAAAATCCTGAGGAACATCTTCAAAACATTTCAGAGCTTGGTTCGCAATATTTTTGGAGATATGATCTGTGGAAGTTAGGTATTTTTGCAGGGTCCTAAATTTAATCTAAATAGTTCATCATGGCATTAGTGCTATAAATTTGTTTCTACGAAGGTTCAGAATCTGAAATTGTTAGGACGCGAAGCTGAAATCTTGAGGAAACTCTTCGAACCATTTCAGAGCTTGGTTTGCAATATTTTCAGAGATATGATCTATGGAAGGTAGTGCTTTTTCAGGCTCCTGAATTTCATCTCAGGGAGGTGATCGTGGGAAAATCTTCATAACTCTCTCTCTGAGCATCGGATTGGAGTTCCATAAAAAGTGGTCACAATTGCACGGAATGTAGTTTCTTTTCTATCAATTTCAAAGCTAAAATATGAAACAGTGACACGTGGCAAGTCATACAAGTTTGCTCTACTGAACCAGTCCATAATTAGGTGATTGTGGGAGATTGGACATAAATTTTCCTTGGAGAATCCAAATCAAGTCAGACCCATGGCATTCAAAATATAATTTAGAAGGCTACCTCAATTCCCAATTTTAGATATTTAAGAGCCGCAATCACAAAGATAATCCAATTTCAATATCGAGCTCCTCAAAAGCAAGAAAAAGGTCTGTATTTTTTTATGAATTGAATAAGTCTTGTTTGAAGAATCAATTTGAATTGATTCCAAGGTCATATTGTAGAAAAATCCCCGTAAAAATAATTCAACACCCATTAAGCCTTCAAAAGGCTCTACTATGACTCATGAATATGAAGAATTGCAACATGATCTATCAAAATTACAAGAGCAAGTGCACCAAATTTCACTCTCAAAAAGAGAAACAAAAAATGAAATGGATGTTTTCAAGAAAGGCGTGGAAGAAAAGATGGATGGTTTGAAGAAAGGTGTGAAATATAAGATAAATGGCATGGAATCTAATATGGATGACATGGAAGCTAAGATCGATGAAAAAATGAAATACAACATGGAAAACATGAAGAATGATCTAAAAGCAGACATGGAAGGTTTGACAAAGTTGATACAAGAAATGTTTGCTAATGGTGAAAAGATAATAGAGGAAACTCGTGATGAGAACAAAATAAATGTTAATCGTGACTTCATAAACTTTAATGTTAGTGAGAAGAACCACCATATTCCAAAAATGGATATGAGGCATTTTGATGGAAAGGATCCTATAACATGGATACTACAAATGGAGCAATATTTTGATCTCCATAATGTGCAAAACACACAAACGGTATGCATTCCAACTTTACATTTAGAAAAAAATACATTTGTATGGTATCGATGGCTTTGCTCCCATAAAATTTTTCTCACTTGGTCAATTTTTACGGAGGAAATGACAACACATTATGAGGATACAAAGAGAAACACCTTCTTTAGACAATTGTTAAACCTCAAACAAAAGGGTTTAGTGGGGGATCACAATGAGGACTTCCAAAAATTGAATATAAGGGTAACTGATATTCCAGAGGAACACAGGATTGATCTCTTCATAGGTACTTTAAAGGATAACATTCAACATGAAGTTCGAATTTTGGAACCTGATTCATTTGAGAAGGCATTCATGTTGGCAAGAAAAATTGAATGTAAAATTATGGCGACAAGGAAGCCTACCACTCACTTATATAAAGAAGGAAGTGTTGCTATGCCTAGATTTCCACAACCTACAAGGTTGAACCACAACAATTGGAAGAAAGAAGAGCAAAAGGGCTTTGCTATATTTGTGATAGAAAATACACTAAAGGTCATAAGTGTGCTGAGAAGAAATTATTTTACATAGATTGTGAAGAGGAAGAAGAAAATGAAAAAATCAGTACGACCATATCATGTAATGCATTGGTAGGAATTACCACTCCTCAAACTCTCAAGATAGAAGGACATATCAAAAAGAAAAAGGTAATAGTGTTGATTGATTTAGGTAGCACCCATAATTTTATTTATTGTAAGGTAGCCAGGAATTGAATTGTTTCCTATACCCAGCACCAAAATGTCAAGTGATGGTTGCAAATGGAGGAACTATATATTTCTATGGAACATTCCATAATATCAAGCTAACCATGGGGGAATATGTATTTAATAGTCCAATGCTTTCCATTCCTATTGGAGGTGCTGATGTTGTACTAGGAGTACAATGGTTACAATCTTTGGGGATGGTAGCTTTTCATTTTCAAGAACTTTTCTTGAATTTTTTTTCAAAAGGAAAGGAAGTCAAATTACGGGGTATTACAGGGAAGCCAGGAAAGATAATAAGCTCTAATTTCATGACAAATATTTTAAATAAATAACAATGAGGCGTAATTGCACAATTATGATCACTAGAAGTTCCAACATCAAAATCATCTATTTCTGCAGATCTCCAACAAGTCTTGGACAATCATTACAAGGTGTTTGAAACTCCCAAAGGACTCCCACCTATTCATGATCATGATCATGCTATTCATTTGATTCCAGGAAGTGTTCCTCCAAACATCAGGCCTTATAGATATCCTTATGTCCAAAAGAGCGAAATTGAACGTATGATTGCAGAAATGTTAGAGGCAAGTATAATTCAACCTAGTCAAAGTTCTTTCTCTGCACCTATAGTATTGGTACACATGAAGGATGGATCATGGTGCATGTGTCCAGATTATAGGGAGCTCAATAAGCTCACCATTAAAGATAAATTTCCCACTCCTATGATTGATGAATTATTGGATGAATTACATGGAGAAATTTATTTTACCAAGTTGGATCTTCGTTCAGGATATCATCAAATTAGAATGAAGACTGAAGATATTCCAAAAACAACTTTTTGAACTCATGAGGGTCATTATGAATTTTTGGTCAGGCCTTTTGGCCTTACAAATGCACCTTCTACATTTCAAGGGTTGATGAATTCCATTTTCAAACCCTTCCTTAGAAAATTTGTGCTAGTATTTTTTGATGATATCCTAATCTACAGCAGGTCTTGGAAGGATCATGTTGAACATGTTGACAGGGTGCTCAAACTATTGCAGGAGAAACAATTATATGCAAAAAAGTCCAAATGTTTCTTTGGAGTACAAGAGGTGGAATATCTTGGTCATATTGTATCTCACGAGGGTGTTAAAGTGGACCCTAACAAAATTAAAGCCATTAAGGAATGGAAAGTTCCCACAACCATAAAGCAGTTGCGAGGATTTCTCGGGTTAACGGGGTATTATCGCAAGTTTGTTAAGAATTATGGGAGAATAGCAGCACCTCTAACAACATTATTGAAGAAAGATGCATTTTCATGGACTCTTGAAGCAACTAAGGCCTTTGAACATCTTAAAGAGGCAATGTGCCTAGCACCGGTCTTAGCTACACTAGACTTCACAAAAACCTTTATTGTGGAATGTGATGCCTCAGGAAATGGAATTGGTGCAGTTTTAATGCGGGAAGGAAGACCCATTGCTTTTGAAAGTCGTCCAATCAAAGGAAAGTATTTACAGAAACCTATTTATGAGAAGGAAATGTTAGCAATACTGCATGCACTAAAGAAATGGTGAAATTACCTAATGGGAAGACACTTCAAGGTAAAAACTGATCATGATAGTCTTAAACACTTTTTGGAACAAAGAATATCTTCAGAAGAGCAGCAAAAATGGGTCACAAAGATGTTGGTTTATGACTTTGAAATAATCTACAAAAAAGGAAAGCTTAATGTTGTTGCAGATGCACTCTCAAGAAAGAATGAAGAGGTGGAAGCATTGCTTTGTGCCATTTCTATTATCCAACCAGATTGGATAACTGAAGCAAGAGATGAATGGAAGAAGGACAAAGATGTATGGATACTCATTCAAAATTTGCGGCAAGATCCTAGTACATCTGATACATTTAGTTGGAAAAATGATTCCTTATGGTACAAAGATCGCTTATATCTTTGTAAGAATTCCCAACTAAAACAAAAGATTCTTCTGGAATTGCACACTTCTCCTTTAGGAGGACACTCAGGATTTTTAAAAACTCACCACAGGGTGAAGAAAGAATTTTTTTGGGATGGCCTTAAATCTGATATTCGAAAGTTTGTGGCGGAATGTTTGGTTTGCCAGCAGAATAAAGTGGAAACAATTAAGACCCCAGGACTTCTACAACCTTTATCCATTCCAAGTCAACGTTGTGAGGAGATTTCAATGGATTTTATCACAGGTTTACCTAAGTCCGAAGGAAAGAGTGTCATCATGGTGGTAGTTGATAGACTTACCAAGTATGCACACTTTTGTGCATTATATCATCCATTTAAAGAAAGTACAGTTGCTACTACATTTATGGACACAATTCAAAAGCTACATGGAAACCCAAGGGTTATTGTGAGCGACAGAGATCCCATTTTTACTGGAAATTTTTGGACGGAGTTATTTTATTGTTTGGGTACTCAATTAGCTCATAGCTCATCTTATCATCCTCAATCTGATGGTCAAACTGAGATAGTAAATAAATGTTTGGAAGGATATCTTCGTTGTTTTGTATCTGATAAACAAACACAATGAGTCAAGTGGTTACCTCTTGCTGAATGGTGGTATAACACTTCCTTCCATACTGCAGCAAAAATGACCCCATTTATGGCACTTTATGGATATCATCCACCATCCATCACATTATCTTTAAGGGAAAATTCGAAGGTTCAAGCAGTGGAAGATCACATCGAGCATCAGCAAGAAGTTCTCCAACTCTTAAAGGATAACCTGAATTTGGCACAAAATCGAATGAAACAACAGGCAGATCAACATCGCGGCGAGAGAAGTTTTGATGTAGGAGATTGGGTATTTTTACGGCTACAACCATATAAACAAATGTCCCTCAAGCAAGCTAAGAAGGATAATAAATTATCGCCAAAGTGCTATGGTCCTTACAAGGTGTTGCAAAAGATTGGTACTATGGCATACAAATTGGAGCTTCCTGCTTCTTCGCGAGTACATCCAGTTTTCCATGTTTCATGCTTAAAGAAGGTTATAGGTGAAAATCTTCCAGTTCAAACAATATTGCCAGAACTTGATGAGGAAGGAAAAATTATATTGGAACTGGAAGCGGTCACGAAAACAAGAACTCGACAACTATGGAATCGATCAATTTCAGAGTATCTCATCAAGTGGAAGAACTTACCCACTGAAGATTCTACATGGGAGGATGAGAATTTTATACAGAAGCACCCAGAGCTACTCAAGCGTTGAGGACAACACTTTTTGAAGGAGAGGGGCATGTTAGGTCCCTATATTACTAGTATAGTCCCTTATTGTTGTTAGTGTAACCCCCTTATTGTTATTATTGTACCCCTGTAACCCCCATATTGTTATTATTGTGCCCTTAAATTATTATTGTTAGGTGGGCTAGGATTACATTGTGGCCCCACTAGGATTACATTATGGCCCCATGGACTCCTTTATATAGAAATGAGGTTTTGTAATTTGTATCATCCAAGAATTTTTAATTCATGTAATGTATTGGAGGTTGCCCCCTCGAAGTGGCTTATTTCTAAGGCATTGATATCTATTTTCTTCTATTTTTGGAGCTAGTTTCACAACACAGACATGGATCACAGAAGGAATATATACCAAAAATGGCAAGGAGGTTCAGGATCAAATCATTACAATGTCGAAAACAAGGGTAGAGAGGTGCGGGATCAATTGATTACAATGTTATAGTCTTGGCCTGACAGTGTAAACCAAACACTCTTCACTTAGGGCGTGTGTGTATGTGATAAGTGTTTTAATTTTAATTAAACACATACTTGTGTAGAGAAAAAAGAAAAAAGGTGTTGTATAACTGTAAATAAATATGAAAATAAGAGTGAAGTAAATTGAAATATGACAGAAAATAAACAGCTAATGATGCATAAATTTAAACCCAAGGAGGCAGGCTTCCCAACATCCAGTTTATGGGTGGGTGAAATCTATTCAAAAAACATAAAAAATGGACAATGGATCTAAAGTAGGAAGGAATAGGGATCTAAAGGTCAGATTTGCTGAAAATAGGTGCAGAAAAACAGGAAAAAACCAGAGGGAAAAGTGCTGCAAATGAGGTGGAAAAAGGCTACAACCTGAAGGGAAATGGAGGGGACCCTAGAGGAGGACCCAAAAAAAATGAAAAGAGGTGTTTTGGATGGATGAATAACCAAGCTGAAAAGGATTTGAAGGTACAGGATTAGATCTAAAAATGGTTGAACACGCTAAAATCTCAGATGACCTGTTTCACCTAAACTCCTCCTAAAAAGGTGGAAGCGTATTGAAGCCCTAGGGGGATTGGTTCCTACTTCGGTGAGTAAAATAGGGAAAGTACAAGTTCAAGATGGCTAGAGACGAAGGTTAGATAACCCTGAATAGTAGCCCATACAAACTAAGAAAAATCACAGAAACATTATCGCAAAAAGTACAGGTCGCAGTTTCTGACCTATTGTCAGCAGAGGTCGTTGGTTTGAGGTTTTTTTTTGCATCCTGAAGGTTGGGGTGGTAGGTTTTGGCCCAAAAGGTGCAACCTGCACTTCCCACACTCTTAGGAGCAAGTTTCAAAAAAGAGTGTCGTCTTAGCTGCGGCTAGTACCTGTCACCTGCGCAATAGGCCCTGAAACACATGGAAGTTAGAATTTTTATTGTTTTAGGGTTTTAAAGGTTAAAAAAAAATCAAGAAGCTGAAGAAAAACCCTAGGGGTTGAAGCAGCTGGTCATGCAGGGATCTTAAAAGCGATAACAGTCGTAATTATAAACCCTTATGGAGTCTCCAATTGTTAGTGTGAATTCTAATCGCAATAATACGAAAAAATCTCACTTTATTTGTGCATAACAAATAGTCCTAACATCAAATATGGCTTCCAATTTCCTTAGATCTGCAGTTAGTTGACCAAGATAAATGCTACATAATGCAAATGTATGTAGTTAAAGACATTAAACAATAAATAAAATAAAGAGTTGCTCATGCATCCAATATACAAGACAAGAATATTTTTTAAAGAATTTTGTATTTATCACAGCTTGGAAGGGAACATAGAAAGATGTTACTAGTCCCCCTTTTTGGGATGGGTTCTTGTATGTCCTCGGCGCTTCAGATCTAAGATCTCTCTCTCTTGATGGTGTAGAAAACCCAGATAAAAGGGAACTCAAAGGGAGCTCACAAGAAATATGGTAGCAAAATATGACAATGATGGAGGATCAAATTCAGACCAAAAGTATAGATCCAGAGCAATCTTTAGGCAACAAAAGGTATTGAATGAATGGAAAAAAAAAATATATTATTAACTAATTCTAGATCCATCTTTTATGGAATATATATATATATATATATATATATATATATATATATATATATTTTAGGGAAAAAGAATTTGAATTTGGTCAAATCCCTTTATTTGTAAATAATAAATAAATAAATGATTTATTTATTATTTTAAGAATGTGGTTGAGTAAAAATTAAACAAATAGTGATTTATTCAATTATTTATAAATGATTTAGTCAAATTTAGCAAGGAATATTATTTAAATTGTTGGGAAAAATATTGAGAGGGGGGCTCAATGAGTATTTAGGACTTACTCAAATCTTTTTACTTTTTCTTACTTCAAAACCCATACGTGACTTTCTTGATGCCAACTTGCATATACACGCCGATATCCTTAATAAAACATGCGTATGTCCAGAAATCTTATTATGCAGATAATTCTTTACTTATATCATTCCATCATTCATTCATTAGATGTTCAATAAAAAGTAAACATATGCAGTAAGAACAGAGTAAATCATCACACATAAGAAACACACATGAACACCAGGATTTTTAGGTGGAAACCCAATTCTGGAGAAAACCACCGCTGTCGTTGTCTCAGCCTTCAATATTTTATTATAAAGAAAACATCTTACAACCATGTACTGGCGCAGACTCATACCAGCACGCAGGCACCCACCTGCATAAGGCTACAACCTTCTCTCGTTTACCAGCCTCTCCTGGAAGGGAGCTACAACCCCCTGCTCTCATTTACCAGCGTCTCCTGGAAGGGAGCAACTACCCCCTTACTGAAGGCTTCGACCCTCAGCTCCACTGCAGACCATGTTTCATCAATTTTCAAACTGGATCAAACAACTTCAATACAACCATTCACTTATCAACAATCATACTTTGTCCATTGCTTTCAACAGAACAGTAAAACCACTGTAACCATAATATCAGAGATAACCCAGACTTCAGAATAGATATGCAGAATCACATTCAACCCTGAGCAACTATAATTTTAGATACCATACGTGCCTTTTTTTAAATAGATCCGCGTATACACGCGCTTCTCACGAAACGAACCCGCGTATACATCTGTGCATTTTTCAAAACAACCCTAACTTCCCATACGTGCCTTTGTTTAAACAGATCCACGTATACACGCACTTTTTATGAAATGAACCTACGTATAGATCTATAAAAGATAAACTTTGCAGAAAAGACCAAATCTATGAACTTACCCAGATTTCTTCAATTTCTTCAACAGATTTGCGCCACGTCTTCAATACTTATTTTCAGATCATCCTAGAGATTCATCATTTCCAGATCTAGAGATTTTGAACCTTCATCATATTCATAGGTGCATCGTAGATTCAAATCTATCGATTAAGAACAGAGTTCAACCATACAGATAAACTTCAGAGTGAAGTATTCATTTAAAGCCCAGACACCTGCACCCCTTTGCACAATGATCTTCTTCTCTTTATATAGGTTTAGCCTTTATCAATACCATGAGTCAAAACCACACCACTTCCGATGGTATTCCTGGACGGGACCAAATAGATAATCAAGCACTCAATACAATGGGTCAATACCATGGTAGTAACCCCTGGTTTTACACATTTAGAGCACAATTAGGCATACGCAACTTAGCACGTACTTTTCCACGTACATACGCTACTTCACCTAAACAAACCCGCGTATGCATAGTGACATGTCTTATTCATCATTTCTCTGGCCCTTTCTGAAGTTTCTTTCTTCTGTACTCCTTAGCTAATCTGTAGATACATCATCTGTACATATTTGACACATAGGTTGCAACTCATCAAGTCATTTTCCTTCAAGAACAACTTCATCAAACAGGTTGCTATCCAAGGACAACTTCATCACATCATATAGCCAATTCTCATCTCATCAAGTAGATTACCATCAAAGACAACACATGCCAAAAATATTCACATCAGATTTACATCATTAATAAACTTATCAAGCATCAAGAACAACTTCATCAAGTAGGTTGCCATCATCTTCATCAAGTGGGTTGCCATCAAGGACAACACCCTGCATCATATTGCCAACAATCTCCCCCTTTGGGCTTGATCGCAACCACGATGGTGTTTGACCACAACAGATAGATACATTAAGGATAATGATATTCTCCCCCTATTCAAACACCATGTCACTCTCCCCCTTTGAAATCAAGGGAAAAGGGCAAATCAAAACCAACACAAGGTTGTTTTCTCCTCATGTAGATAGAAGAGCGCTGTAGATCTGATGTGCCCTGAAGTTACCATGCTCCCCCTGAATTCATGTTGAAAGTTCAAACATATTTTTCAATGAAGTACATGACTCTATGACCTTCCTATCACCAAGGACTCATACTTACATCAAATATCCAACCAAGTGGATTTACATATGAGGCTCAAGTACCCAACCAAGTGGGTTTACACATTTTGAATCAACTACCCAACCAAGTGGATTTACACATTTGAACAAGTCCTTACATGTCTGAATATTACAATTTTACATCATAGGTATCATCATGACCTTTTCATAAAATTACAAATATGACTTTTTATGACCACTACCAAAAAGACCTCAAGAAAGAGATCACATTTCAAAATCATCATAATGCCAACAATGCGTTACACTAAGCAAGGCTAATGCTCCCCCTGAAACTGTGCTCTTGTTCTTGAGCCATCTCACTATTTTCCTTAACAGAAAAGCATATGCTTCTGTTTCCATTGGAACTCGCGTGTATACGTGACTTTGTTTCATAAAAACCCGCATATGGAGAGTGAAAAACTGAAAATTTCACATTCCTTCTTCTTCCCCTGAATCTGTACCACATGTACCTGTCTTCTTTTGTCACATCAGATGCACTGTCAGAAATAAACATAACCGGAATTACCAAAACCAACCATGGGAATCATCATACATTGCTCCCCCTGAACACTTTCAACAACCAATCATCAAGGCATCTTTACCCAATATAAAAGAATGAAACAGAAATATAAGAGCTGAAACATCATCAAAGATACCATACAACATCAGAGATACCAAACAGTACTGCAGCTGTGCTAAAAAATGCTGACCCAAAACAAAATTTGTCAGCAACTACCCATACGTGGTTTTATATGTATAAACCCACGTATATATGCGACTGTCTTTCAAGAAACCCGCGTATCCAATTTAATCTTCTGAATTTAAGCAGTTTTGATTTTCTGCAAGGCAGAGACTACTCCCAGCTTTTGTCTGAGATATTCGAATGCTTCCCTGGGCAGAGGTTTGGTAAATTTATCAACAACTTGTTATTTGGAGGGAACATACTCCAACTTCACCTTTTGTTCAAGCACTTGTTCACGTAAGAAGTGATATTTGATGGGAATGTGCTTGGTCTTAGAATCCATAACAGGATTCTTTGAGATACTGATGGCGCTTGTATTATCACACATGATGGAGATAGGAGGTGAACATTTTATTTGAAAATCTTGTAAGGTTTGCATCATCCAAAGAAGTTGAGTGCAACATGATGTGGCAGCCACATATTCTGCTTCTGCTGTAGATAAGGCAATAGAGTTTGCTTCTTGCTAAACCAAGATACTAGCTGGGGCCCCATATAATGCACCACCACTAGTGCTTTTTCGAACATCAAAATTTCCAGCCCAATCTGCATCAGTGTAAGCATGAAGAGTAAGATCAGCATTCTTTGGATACCATAGTCCAAAGTCTTGAGTTCCTTGTAGATATTTGAATATTCTTTTGACAGCCTGAAGGTGAGTCTCTTTTGTATTAGCTTGGAATCGTCCAACAATCCCAACTGCATGCATAATGTCTGGTCTAGTCCCATTGAGATACAGAAGACTTCCTATCATAGATCTATATTCTAGTTGATTTAGCGTGGGGGAATCATCATGAGAACTGAGATTACATCCGGTTATCATTGGTGTACTTACAGGTTTGCACTCTTCCATGCCATACTTCTTCAGAATTTTCTTAAGGTATTTTTCTTGTGACAAGAATATACCATCTGTAGTTTGATGCACTTGCAAGCCAAGAAATAATGTTAGTTCCCCAAGTAAAGACATTTCAAATTCTTGCTGCATATCAGAAGAAAATTTCTGACTCATAGACTCTTCATTACTTCCAAAAATGATATCATCAACATATACAACCACGATCAATAGTTTTTCATTTTCAGTTTTTGTGTATAAGTTGCTATCAGCAGACCCTTTTGAAAATCCTTGTTGATGAAGATATTTGTCAAGAAGATAGTACCATGCCCTTGGAGCTTTTTTGGGACCATATAGAGCCTTTTTAAGTCTACAAACAAGTTTTTCATCATTTCCCAAAATGAATCCTTCTGGTTGTTCTATATAAACTTCTTCTTCTAGATCACCATTGAGAAAAGCAGATTTAACATCCATTTGATAAACTTTGATTTGTTGGAAGCTTGAAAAAGCAAGAAACATTCTTATGGCTTCAGGATCCTTCTGGGAGAAAAATTTTCTTCAAGTCTATGTATGTATTTGAGTATACCCCTTGCGGAAAAACAGTCCACAGCTTTATTTCTTACAACATCCCCATTCTCATTTAACTTGTTTTTGAATATCCATTTAGTTCCAATGACATTTTTGTTATGAGGTCTTGGTACCAATTCCCAAGTATGATTCTTTTCAATTTGATCTAGCTCTTCACTCATGGCTTGAACCCAACATTCATCTTCGCTAGCTTGATTGACATTGTGAGGTTCAATAGTGGATAGAAATGTCAGATAGCTAGAAGATCCCACAAGAGCCCTTCTTGTTTGTACACCTGATCCCTTATCTCCCAAAATTTGAGATTTTGAATGATTCTTTTGAACATATCTGGATGGATCTTTTTCCGATAAATCATCTTCAGGTTCTTCATTGGGTTCACTATCTATATCATTGCTATTTGATGTAGAAGTACATAAGTCACTATCGTCTTCATTTGTTGTTTGTTTTTCTTCTTTTGGGGCTGTCAGAGACTCATCAATAACAATATCAATACATTCAACAATCTTCCGAAGTCTTTTATTGTAACATTTATATGCTCTACTCATAGAGGAGTATCCAAGAAGTATTCCTTCATACGTTTGCTCTAGGTTCAAACTTGCCAAGTTTTTCATCATTATTTTTGATAAAGCATTTTCTTCCAAAAACTCTAAAATGCTTCACGGTGGGAGGATTACCATACCCGAGTTCATATGGCATTTTATCACTATTTACACGAACATGTGCCTTGTTAAGAATATTTACCGTTGTATGTGTTGCTTCTCCCCAAAATGTGTCAGGTGTTTCTGAATCATCAAGCATAGCACGAGCCATTTGTTGAAATGGTCTATTCATTCTTTCTGCTATGCCATTTTGTTGTGGAGTGCCAGCTACAGAAAACTGTCTTTTTATGCCATGTTGTTCACAAAATTCAAGGAATTCATCTAATGTATATTCTCCTCCTCGATCAGATCTGAGACACTTGATTTTTAGATCTAATTCATTCTCAACTGGAGCTTTGAAGTTCTGAAATTTCTCAAATGCTTCATCTTTGTGTTTAAGCAACCCAATCCAACACATTCTAGAGAAATCATCAATGAATAAGATATAGTATTCTTCACCACGTGGTGACTTTTTCCTCATAGGTCCACATATGTCAGTATGAATGAGTTCAAGATGCTTACTTGATGATCCTTCCTTGGCATTAAATTGTACTCTGGTTTGCTAAATTGATAGGATTTGCATATGATACTTTCAGGTAGAGTAATATTGGGAAGACCACGAACGGCATTAAGTCTACTTGATTTGTTGATTTGAGAGAAGCTTAGATGTCCCAACCTTCTATGCCATAGCCAGTTTTCTGAAGATTTACTCAAGTAACATTGTTCTTTGCAGTTCTTCAATGCATATAGGTTGCTTGGAGTTCTTTTTCCTTTTATGATTGTTTTACCTGTATCAAGATCACGAACCACACATTCTTTTGAAATAAAGAAAACTTCAGTTCCTTGATCACACATTTGAATTACACTTAACAATTTATGCCTTAATCCATCCACATACATGACATCATTAGCCTTCGCCTTATCTTTTAGAAACACAGACCATTTTCCTTTGATTACAGCAGGAGTATCATTTCCAAAAGTAACTTTCTTTTCCTTTTCTAATGTACTATATGCACGAAGTTTGGTTTTGTCACCTGTCATGTGTCTTGAGCATCCGCTATCAATATACCATTGATTTTCTTCTCCTTCTGCAAATAATGCTATGCCACAATTTTCAACCTGTAAATCTTTCTTTTTCCATACTTTGGAACTTGAAGAAAAATGCTCTTTTGGCTGAACTTTGCTCCTACATTCAGATTCTTCGTGCCCAAAGTTATTGCAATAAGCACATTCAACTTATTTTAGAAGAGGAGAAAAATTGTTATAGGTATTCTTCTTTGTTTCAATATCAATCCTTTTCTTTCTCACTTCTCTTGTCATGATGGTTTTATATGCAACACATTGAGCAACTTTATGGCCAAAATTGTGACATGAGAAACATTGTCCATTGAAGAAGAAATTTCTGCAATCATGAAATCTTCTACTTGAATTTACCTGTTGATTGGTGTTTCTTTGAAAGAAACTCCTGTTAGTGTTATTTGAATTGAGATGATCATGCTTTACTTGTAAATATTCTTTATTCCCTTGCTGAGTGGTAGAATGTTCTAGACCAGCTGTAACTACTTTTAGATAATTTGGTGCTGAAGCCTGAGAAGATTCCCCGGTATAGCCAAGACTTGTCTTTATAAGAGGAGAACGTTGTACCTTGATAATTTCATCTAAGGTTTCAGATCCTTTAGCAAATCTAAGATTCAGAGTCTTTACTTTCTCAAAATATTTTCTTAGACTTACCACTTCACATTCTAATTTCTCGATGTGTTTAAAGTCTTGCTTTCTTCATTAAGTCTTGCTTTTCGGAGTCACCAGTAGTTATTTTACTTTCTTCCAAGCGAATTTTGAGTTGATTGTTTTCATCAAGAATATAATTGTCATCTAGAGCATCCATAAAAGTATCCTTGTCTTCTCTAGAATCGTTTTCAAATGCCATGAGAAGTCTAAGATCTTGTTCACATTCTTCCTCACTATCATAGAACCCATCACTATCTTCATGAGTATAGTAACTTTTTCTAGTGCTAGACCAGTTCTTTATTCCTTCTTGCTACTTCCTTCCCTTTTTCAGATGTTTCTTTATAAGGACACTTAGCAGCATAATGACCAACTCTTCCACAATCAAAACATTTGAAAGGAAGCTTACCTCTGAACCATCCTATGCCAAGTTGAAGTTTCTTTACAAAGTTAACCTCATCTTCTTCTGAGATATATCCTGATCCTTCTACTTCTTGTACTTCTTTTCCTTTTGTAGAAGCTCTAAAGACCACTTATTTGACTTCAGATGGTCCTCCTCTTCTCATTTCATAAGCATTCAGTATGCCATGAAGTTGCACCATAGTAAGATTTTGAAGATCCTGTTTTTCTTCAAGAGAAAAAACTTTCGACTCAAATTTTTCCGTTAGTGATCTTAAAATTTTCTCAACCAAAGTAGATTTGGCTATCATTTCTCCCAAATTTCTCATACGATTTACAACATCATCAAGACGTAAAAAGAAACTGGCAATACTCTCATTACTATGCATCTTTAAATTTTCGTATTCAATTCTGAGAGTTTGGAGTTTTGCACCTTTTACCTTTGCATCACCTTCATAAATTAGAATGATCTTGTCCCATATTTCCTTTGTTGTATTCAGCTGCATGACCTTGACAAATTCGGATTCAGTTAGACTTCCCAATAGAGCATTGACCGCATTTGCATTTCTTTCATAATTCTTCTTTTCCGTCGGATCTGTTGGAACTGCGGCTGGATATTGATATCCTCCTTAAACAATGGCCCATACATCTGCTCCCAGAGACTGAAGATAAGATCTCATCCTTGTTTTCCAGAAGATTAAATTGTTTCCGTTAAAGAGCAGAGGCCTGATATATGCTAATCCCTCTTGATTGCTCATCTTGCTTGATCTTCCTTCTAGCGGCTAAGATTTTCGAAAGGGAAAGGTTATACGATACCCGATTGTTTAGGGAAAATGCGCGAGAGGGGGGGGGGGTGAATGCGATATTTAGGACTCAAATCTTTTTACTTTTTCTTACTTCAAAACCCATACGCGACTTTCTTGATGCCAACTCACGTATACACGCGGATATCCTTAATAAAACATGTGTATGTCTAAATCTTATTATGCGATATAATTATTTACTTATATCATTCCATCATTCATTCATTAGATGTTCAATACCTTGATAAACATATGTAGTAAGAGCAGTAAATCATCACACATGAACACCGGGATTTTTAGGTGGAAACCCGGTCGGGAGAAAGCCACCTATGCATTTTCACCGGCCTTCAATATTTTTATTATAAAAACATCTTACAAACCATGTAATGGCGCAGACTCATACAGCATGTAGGCACCCACGCGAAGGCTACAGCCTTGCTCTCGTTTACCAGCCTCTCCTGGAAGGGAGCAACTACCCCCTGCTCTCGTTTAACAACTATTACTGGAAGGGAGCTACTACCCCCTTACTGAAGGCTTTGACCCTCAGCACCACTGCAGACCACGTTTCATCAATTTTCAAACTGGATCAAACCGCTTCAAAACAACCCTTCACTTATCAACAATCATACTTTTCCCATTGCTTCCAACAAAACAGTGAAACCAATATAACCATAATATCAGAGATAACCCAGACTTCAGAATATATATGCATAATCACATTGAAACTTGAGCAACTATAAGTTCAGATACCATACGTGCCTTTAGTTAAACATATCCGTGTATACACGCGCTTTTCACGAAATGAACCCACGTATACATTTGTGCATTTTTCAGAATAATTCTAACTGCCCATACGCGCCTTTGTTTAAACAGATCCGCGTATATACGCGCTTTTCATGAAATGAACCTGCATATATATCTATAAAAGATAAACTTTGCAGAACAGACCAGATCTATGAACTTACCCATATTTCTTCAATTTCTTCAACAGATTTGCACCAAGTCTTCATTACTTCTTTTCAGATCATCCTAGAGATTCATCATTTCCAGATCTAGAGATATTGGACCTTCATCATATTCTTAGGTGCATCATAGATTTAGATCTCTCAATTAAGAACAGAGTTCAACCATACAGATAAGCTTCAGAGTGAAGTATTCATTAAAGCCTAGACACTTGCACCCCCTTGCATAATGATCTTCTTCTCCTTATATACATTTAGCCTTTGTCAATACCATGAGCCAAAACCACACCACTTCCGATGGTATTCCTGGACGGGATAAAATAGGTAATCCAACGCTCAATACAATGGGTCAATACCATGGTAGCAACCCCTTGGTTTTACACATTTAGAGCGCAAATTAGGCATACACGACTTAGCATGTAATTTCTTCATACATAACTCTTACCTAAACAAGCCGTATGCATAGTGACATGTCTTATTCATCACATTGCTCTGGCCCTTTCTGAAGTTTCTTTCTTCTGTACTCCTTAGTTGATCTGTAGATACATCATCTGTACATATTTGACACATAGGTTGCAACTCATCAAGTCAGTTTCCTTCAAGAAAAACTTCATCAAACAGGTTGCTATCCAAAGGAAACTTCATCACATCATATAGCCAATTCTCATCTCATCAAGTAGATTACCATCAAAGACAACACATGCCAACAATCTTCACATAAGATTTACATCATTAATAAACTTATCAAGCATCAATAACAACTTCATCAAGTAGGTTTCCATCATCTTCATCAAGTGGGTTTCCATCAAGGACAACACCTTGCATCATATTTCCGACATAAATAATGTTTAAATAATTTTTCCTAGAAAATAATAGGATAAATAGTGATTTATCTAATTAATTTTCTTGTTTTGGGCTAGATATGACTAGGAATATTAATTAAAATATTGTTGAATTAATTATCCCTTGAGTAAAATCGAACAAATATGAATTTTTTCAATATTTCTTCATGGGGTTTCCTGTTTAGACCATAAACAACTTAATAAATGATCGATTTCTAAGTTATTTTTCATAGTGAAAGAAATTTTACTAGGGTAAAATTGGTCTTACATGCTGTACTTTGGTCCATCTAATAGTAACAGGTTAGATGACCAAAAATTGTTGTAACATACTTCTCCACACTCCCATCCACTGCTTGCTTCACCTTATAGAACCATCTAGATCTAACCACCGATTTTATGATCGGTCTTGGGACAACTTCCTATGCACTGTTCTTGACGATAGAATCATAATCCTCTACCATAACATCAACCCAAATTGGTTTTTGCGCTAATTCCTCAAAAGAAGTTGGTTCTGTCACAATACACTTGCTCATAAGATTCATGTATCCAGTAAACCTATCTCGATAATGTCTCTATCTGCGTAGTGAAATAGTTGCTCCTACATTCTTTATTGCATCAAGTCTTAATCTATCAACTTCTGTGGTGCGCCTTCTACCATTTCTGGTGGATGGCTCTACATGAGTGTTTTCTGCCACTCCATGATCCTCCGCATGTGGTTGCTCCACATATTTAGGTTCGTTCTTTGGAACCAAGAGTTCCTCATTGTAATTCAAATCTAACTCCCTCTTAACGGACAATCGCATGGCTTTCTCCTCATCAAATTTTATATCTCGTCTCATAATAGTGATCTTGTTGTTTGGAAAATACACCTGATAGTTGTGGGGAGTATCAGTGTACCCCAAAAATATCCCAACACCAGATTTTGGTTTGTACTTCTTCCTGGCATATTTGGTCTCATGAACATAAACAGATGAGCCAAAAATCTTAAAATATGAAACATCAGGTTTATTACCATCGAAATCCTCCTATGGTGTACTCATGTAAAGTATCTGATGAGGACTACGGTTTTTCACAAACACCATTGTGTTGCATGCCTCTGCCGACAGATGCAATGATGGGCCATGATCATGTAACATCACTTATGCTGCACCCACAATTGTTCTATTCTTTCTCTCTGTGACCCTGTTATGTTGTGGATTATGAGGCGCAATAAACTCTCTTTGAATTCCTTCTTTGCTTCAGAAGTTCTTGAATTCATTGGAGATATACTCACCGCCATTGTTGCTCCTAAGATCTTTCACATGCTTCCCCATGTCTTTCTCCACTAGTGCATTAAACTCAAGAAATTTTGAGAACGTCTGATCTTTCTTCTGCATGAAGTAGATCCAACACTTTCTATAAAAATCATCAACAAATATCACATCTAGTACTTATGCTTTTTTGTTGAAGTAGTATAGAATTTTCCACACACATCTGAGTGAACTCTCTCAAGGATTTTTGAAGCTCGGTTCTCCTTCTCGTGAAAATTGGCCTTTGCATACTTCCCCGTAGTACATCCCTTAAATGTGTCTAACTACGCAAGAGTGCCCTTGGGAAGACCCATAGAAATCTGTTGCATTACCTTCAAGGCTCCATGGTGTAGATGGACCAATCTCATGTGCCATAAGTCACCCTCATCCCAACTCACCACTTTGTCTGCCTTACCCATTAATGATACACAACCATCTACATCAAGTTAATAGATATTATTCACATGAATCCCAATCTTATTGGCTTGTCCTATTTCTTTGTGTCATAGGAAATATTTTCCTTCACTGAAAACAACATGATAGCCCCCATCCTCTGACTCAAACTAAATTTTTCTCCAAGGCTGGTACATGCATTACATCTTTTAATTGAAATGGCTTACTTGATTTTATCTGGAAGGTAAATGTACTAATCCTAGTAGCACTGTACCACCCGTCATCACCGATTTCGATATGCATCTGGAGGTCCTTCTCCTCCAAGATACTAAAAATTTCTTTATTGCCCATCATGTGAAAATATGCACCATTATCCAAGTACCACACTGATCCCATTGCACTTAACACCATGCATGTAATGAGCAATAACTCAAGCTCAAAGTGCGAAGCCAAAGCCTCACCAACTCCATATCCTCAAGCCTTCTTGTTCTTCTTCTTTTGTGGACAATTAGTGGCATAATTTCCATTCTCGTGACAGTGAAAACACTTCACTCTGGACAGGTCCCGCTTGACATCTTTGCCAGACTCAGATTTGGAATGGAATTTATTTCCTTTCCCATTCTTTGACTTGGCAGCCAAATCACAATCTTCTTCATCATCATTCTTAGATGAAGATCCATCCCTGGTATTCCGCTTCAACTCTTCTTGCACCAAATCCGACCAAACTCGTTCCCAATTTGGCAGCTTTTCCCTCCCATTGACATAGCCGTGATAACTATGCCAATTCTTGGGAAGTGCTCAAAGATATAGGCTCATAAATTCATCATCCGTGACAGTAATTCCAATGCTCACAAGCTCATCCCATCATTGGACAAAATTTGTTAAATATTTGAGACTAGTGTTTCCTTTCTCCATTTTGATTTTCCTGAGCTTGTCCTTCAGTGCCGATTTTCTATAATCATTGCTGCTCTGAAATAGATCTGTAAAATATTTCCACATTTCATATGGTTTCACTTTTCCATGGAGACTTGAGACAATGTGGTCTCCTACTCCCTCCAGTAAGATCATCCTCGCCTTTGCAACCTTCTTTTTCCAAGCATCAAGATTTGCAGCATCTGCTACAATGAGTTTGGGGGCATATTTATCAATGAATTTTTTCAATCCATTGTCCTCTAGTACTTCCTCCATCCTTTCCTTCCATGGAATATAGTTAGAGCTTCCCTCGAGTGCATACTCCAATATCAAGCCATTAAAATCCATTTCGATCATGATTTTCCTGTCGCACCAAGAATACTTTTGCAAATCGAATTCTATTGAGTCACAAACTCAACTTCTCCTCCACTTTAGTGATTTCCTATGCTTTGATACCATGTATAAATTATACAAACATATGTATATAAATGGATGCAATCTGATCAAGAAATGTACTAAATATAGATATTGAATCCTTCTACAAATGAGTTGTGGAAAATAAACACAATCGACAATAACAATAAGAAAAGAAATAATCAAATCAAACCACAACGCAATTAATTTCCTGAGGAAATCTCGCTACTCAAAACACCTCTATATTCTATTGTATATTCACCATGGAATCATGAAATAATTACAATGCACTCTTCTCACTGGATTCTCTCGCACTCTCACAACTGTCTCACGTCGTCCCAGACAAAATCGACCAACACTTAGCCAATTCTCAGTCTCTAAACAACCTGCCTTGCTTGTGTAATTCATGTGGAATGTAAGCCCTATTATTTAGGAATTTAAACCTTCCAGAGCTGTGAAAGGATCATGGGAAATCCTATGGATGTCTGGTTGCATGTGGGTAACCTACTAATCACACAACTAATAGTTAACATCCCTTTAACATTTGTCTCAACTGGGTCTCCACTAGAACTCACATGCATGCAACTATTAATATTAAATCATCAGTTGCATGGAATATCACTGATTTGGAATTAAGTATGATTTAATTCACTTTATCTCTCACTAGTTCAACTTACTTCAACTCACCTAACTGAGTTAATTGATTACTCATGCATTGAACTAATGAACCAACTGCAATTCGAACTCCATAACTAATAGAATTACTCTGCATGCCTCACCAACCACCCTCAACTTGAAATACATGAGCTAACTAAGTTTATCACACTCAGTTAGCTATTACAAGTGATTATGAGATAAGATTACATTTTATTGTCCAATTTAATTAAGGGAAAATTAAATTAGACATTGCACCAATTTAATTATTTAAATTTGCCTTCACACTATTGTATCTCTAGGACTTGTGGTCCCACACTAGTGTGTGTGCTACAATTTCTTGTTGGAATTGAACATTTTATATTTCAAAAATCCATCAAGCATGTTACTCACCCTCCTTATATGCCGTGGATATCCAACGAGACCTTGTTGTGTTTTGGCTACAAGGGATTTGTTGTGTTCCTACTGAAAAATTGGTGTTTTAAAGAAAATAAGGAAAATAAGGGGAATGAAGGTCCTGAAGAGGTTAATGAATCTCTATAAATAATCTACAACCTATTTGGCTCAATTAAAGTTGAAGGAAATGATCAATTTCACAAATGACAATTTTTTTGAGCTCAACTGCTCCGTTTTTTTTTTTAGGTGATGATTCTCAAGAATGGAGGTTTAAAGTTCAAAAATATGTTTTTTAAGAGGTATATGATGTTGATAGGTTGTATTCCACATGTTTGACAAATTCAGAAATCTAGAAAATGATCAGAATTATGAAAATGGTGAATTTGGTGAATTTTTTCTGCGCTTTTTCTGAAGGAAGAAGTAACACAACGAATTTGTTCCACTTCAACATAGTCAACAGTTTGACCTTTCAATACGACTCCAGACCTCTTGAAATCAGTTTATATGGTTATGTTATGTTCAAGGATGATGTGTAGACTGATACAAGATCATTATTATGCTCATAAGACATCAACATTCAAGCATTAATTATATAGTATGAAAAGGAAGTTTGTTGCGCACAAACTGTTTTTGTTGTCATTTTCAAAATCGGATTCAGAACAACTCGAAATGAATTTAGAAAATAAGAAATATTTTTTGTCACATATGAGCTAGATAAAAATAATATCCTTTAGTTTCTTCAAAGGTGTCATATATTGGAAGATTCAAATGAATCTTTACAACCTATTTTTTAGATTTTGTCATTTCCTATTTCAGGAATAATATTTGGGCACGTATTTTGAGGAGTGGGAGAAGAATTTTCGAAAATGCAAAGAGTTTTATCTCAAGAGCAATCTCATCTACAAAAATATCCTTCATTTTTGTAACATCTATCATTATTCAAGATATATTATCTAATATTTGACCCTTAGTTTCCATAAATTTGATCTGAATTTCCTAGAAGGCAGTTCTAAATCTTAATGTAACTAACTCTAGCTTTGGTGAAATGGTTGAACTCGACCTCATTAGCTTGGGAAATATTTTTTACTTTATATTTAAAATTTATATGATAAAGGGGGTGGTTAGTGCGTGATAGATAAATACATTGTGCATTGTATAGTTACATTTTGAAAAAATTCAGTGATTGATGAAGGTTGAAGTCTTCTTGTTCATATATTCTTGTGCCAAACATTTATGTTGATGTTTATCTCATGTTTGTGTTTATTTATCTTCTATTATATCCATGCTTAAATTTTATGTCTTCAATGTTTAGTAAAACCAATTTAATTTAGAATTCACTTTCAGGTGCTCTGTTATAAGTAATTAAACATTTCAGGTTTTTTTCCTCTGCCGTAATATCTAAAACTCATCCTCAGCTAGATACTTTAGATATTCTTAATTTCATTACTCCTCTACTCACCTCTCTGAATTTTATTTTTACAAAGACACCATAAATGATTTCTTACCTTTCCCATGTCTAAGGATTCTTCATTTTCCCATCATAGCACTAAAAATTATTAGCTTAATTTGACTCCATGCCCAATGGATTTTCCCTCTCGCATACCATCAAATTGTTGAAATTATTTTACCTTAATCGATATATGTAGCCTAATATCCAAAAAAAATCATAAGAGAGAGATCCTTCTCTATGATTTCAAGGGCTAGCTTCCAGCCTTAAAGATTAGTTTGTGGTTACCTTTGAGTTACTTTCCTCAATCTGGAGGATTACAAACTGCTAACGTATTGGTTCCATTTCTGTGGAGAGAAAGGTTCCATTTTCATTGGGAAAGAACCATCAAGTTTAAGATATGATTACTAATGGTGAATAGTGATCAAACACAATAAGGTTGTGCATTATTCACTGGAAAACTCCATTGCCAAAAAGTCGAGAGTTCAGAACATCTATGGCGACTCCATTATCCAAGGAATTCAAAGCATAATTTAAAATCCAATTGCCTAGTCAATTGATATGACAAGAAATGTTAAAATTCTTGTCTATATTGAAGGTTTTAAGGAACATTGGGACAATTTTGATGATGATAAAATCGGTGAAGCCTTTTCAACGTTTTTTTCTATTTATTTAAATTCATGAAAATCTAGCTCAGAAGCTAAGATCATTTTTTTAGAAACATTTCTTGAAGATATTGTGAAATATATTGAGGTTTTAAAGCACAAAAACAATCCCATAATTTACAAGATCAGATTTAGTCCTTTGAAAACCTTATTCATCCAAAATTAAAGGAGGTGGTGGTACCCTTTGATATCAAGATTGAATATTGTTTGTTTCTTGGAATGGGTTTGATGGCTCACAGTTGAAACCATATGTGGGAAAAGAGAGGACATGCGAACTGTCGAACCATGAAAATGAATTTGTAGAATCCCTTGAGGATCAAAAATGAAACTATGACATCCATGCCTTTTATGATCCTATAGATATCTATATGGAAGGAATTTTTCGCATTGATTTTTCAATTATATTATCTGAGCAACTACTTGACTGTTTGCATTGGAATTTTGTATCATTTGATTCAAAAATTTTCGAAAAAATTAGGATAGGTTGATCTTCCAATAAGCTCAAGACTCTAAGCATGTTTTGCAGTATCTTTCACTTCAGTTTTCAGCATCTTTGAATTTCAATTTTTAGCAGTTTCAAATTTCAATTTGTAGCATGTATAGTTCTAGTGTATTGTTTGGTTTGGATTTTATTTTTGGTTCTCATTATTGCAGAAAAGGAACATGTTGAAGGATTGGGAGAAACCCAATGGATCGAGCTAAAAGTATACAATTTTATTTCCCACCTTACAGGGAGAATGTCATCCACATTGGAGCCAATGTTAGAGTCCTATACTATAGTAATCAAAGTCAGGTTTGGTATTTTTATTATTATGGTCAATTTGTAAAGTGTTTCTATGATCTCATAAAGACTAAGTCCTTAGTTTATATAAAGAATTTGAGATCAAGTCTTAGTGTCATTTTAGAATAGGATATAGTAATGTTTTGAGTGGTAAAAAAAATAAAGATGTCATTTTATTTAAAGGTCTAGGTTTAGTAATTATAGGGTTAATATGTCATACAATTAATGGATAAAGGCAATAATTGGTTTGTTTTTTCATTATTGGGACAAGTTAGTGGTGTCTTCTCAGTTATTTGCATGGTCAAATCAGATAGCACATCATATCTTTGTCAGCATAAGTTGTTGTTGTGATTTTCCTTTGTGTTGCACTAGAAAATTAGTCATAATTACAATTAAAGGAAGTCATGGACTGCATGGACGATTATAAATATATGTGTTATCTTTCAAAAATCCATCGATCACATTACTCATCCTCCTGAGATTCCCTGAATATCAAACGAGAGGTTGATGTGTTTTGGCTGCAAGGGATTTGTTGTGTTCCTGCTGAAAATGTGGTGGTTTAAATAGAAGAAAGAAACTAAGTGGTATGAAGGCTCATAAGATTTTTATGAAGCTCTATAAATAATCTACAATCTATTTGGCTCAATTAAAGTTGAAGGAAATGCTCAATTTCACAAATGAAAAATTTGTTGCGCTCAGTTGTTGCACGTTTTCTATATGTGATGATTCTCAAGGATGGAGGTTTACAGTTCAAAAATATTTTTTCTAATAGATATGTGATATTTTGGAGGTTTTATTCCACCTGTATGACACATTCAAAAATCTGGAATATGATCAGAAGTACAAAAACGGTTAATTCGTTGCATTTTTGTTGCGGTTTTTATAAAGGAGGAAGTAACACAGTAAATTTGTTGTGCTTCTACACAGTGAGCAGTTTGACCTTTCAATATGACTACAAACCTCTAGAAATCATTTTATATAGTTATGGCATGCTAGAGGATCATAGGTAGACTGATACAAGTTCATTAATATGCTCAGAACATATTAACATTCAAGCAATAATTATATAGTATTAAAAGAAATTTCGTTGCACATAAACTTTTGTTTTCATCACTTTCAAGATAGGAATTACAACAACAAGAAATAAATTTTGAAAATCCAAAAGGCATTTTTGTCAAAAGCGAGCTAAATAAAAAAAACACCCTTCATTTTCTTCACAATTGTCATATATTTGAATATTCGAAACAATCTTTACAACATGTTTTTCACATTTCTTCATTTTATGTTTTAGTCATGATCCTTGGGCGCATATTCTAATGAACTGGAGAAGAAATTTAGAAAATTGAGAGAGGTTACTCTCAAGAATAATAGCATCTACAAAAACCTCCTTCCGTTTTGTAGCATATATCACTATTCAAGTGATACGATCTAATATTTAACCCCTATTGTCTAGAAATTTGATCCCTAATTCCTAGCAGACAGTTCTAAATCTTAATGTAACTGACTTTATCTTTGGGGGAAATGGTTGAACTCCAACCGCTTATATTGGGAACGAGTTTTTCCTTTATATTTTGTAAATTTCTATGAGAAAGTGGTTGTTTAGTGTGGGATAGAGAAATACATTGTTCATTGTATAGTTCCATTTTGAAAAATTTCAATGAATGATGAAGGTCGAATTCTACTTGTTCAAGGATTCTTGTGTGAACAATTTATGGTGATTTTTATCTGTTTTTTTTGTTTATTTATCTTCTGTTATGTCCATGCTTAAATGTTATGTCTTCATTGTTTATTTAAAAGAATTTATTTCATAATTCACTTTCAAGTGATCTACTATAAGTAACTAAAAATTTTAGTGTGTTTTCCTTCCCCATAATATCTAAAATTCGTCCTTAGTTAGATGCTTTAGATATTGTTAATTTAATTATTACTCTACTCACCTATCTACAAAGAAATTTGACAAAGACACCATAAAGGATTTCTTACCTTTCCCATGTCGAAAAATTCTTCATTTTATCATCATAGATTATAGCACTGAAAATCATTAGCTTAATTTGAATCCATGCCCAATGGATTTTCCCTCTCCCCTACCATCAAACTGTTGAAATTATTTTACCTTACTCTATAGACCTAGCTGAAGATCCATAAAATTTCATAAGAGAGAGAACCCTCTTTAGGTTTGGAAGGGCTAGCTTCCATCGCTAAAGATTGATTTATGCTTACCTTTGAGTTCCTTTCCTCGGCCTAGAGGAATTAGGAAGTGTTAACATAGTGGTGCCGTTACCAGGGAGCGAAAGGTTCCATATTCCCCGAGAAAGAACCATCAAGTTTCAGATATGGTTACTGATGGTGGAAAGTGATAAGATGCAAGACGGTTGTGCATTATTCACTGGGAAACTCCATTTCCAAACAGTCCAAAATTCAAAACATCTATGGCGACTCCACTCTCCAAGGAATTTAGAGCATAATTTCGAATCCATTTTCCTAGTTAATCGAGATGACAAGGTATGTTAAAATTCTTGTTTCTATTGAAGGTTTTAAGGAATATTGGGAAAAAATCTATGATTATAATCAAATCAATGAAGTATTTTCAAGGTTTTTATCTATTTATTTAAAGTCATAAAAATGAAACTCAAAAGCTAAGATCAAATTTTTAGAAACATTTGCTGAAAATATTGTGAAATATATTGAGGTTTTAGAGGCCCAAACGTAGTCCCATAATTTACAAGATCAGAGTCAGTTCTTTTAAAACCTTATTCGTCTAAAATGAAATGAGGTGGTGCTACCCTTTGATATCGAGATTGAAGAATGTTTTTCTTTGGGTAATGGGTTTGATGGCTCACAACTGAAAACATATGTTGGAAAAGAGAGAAAATATGAATTGTCCAACAATGACCATCAATTTGTAGAATTCCTTGGAAATCAACAATCAAAATATGACATCCATGCCTTTCATGATCATATAGCTATCTATATGGAAGGAATTTTTAGCATTAACTTTTAGTTATGTTTCCACTGTGAGGATCAAATGTATTATCAATTGTTTTTTCTCTTATATTGTCCAGTTTGGATTATGTTCAAGCATGGTAAAAAAACCTTAATATCTGAGAAGATACTTGACTTGTTGCATTGGAATTTTAGTGTAATTTGATTTAAAAAGTTCCCAATAGCTTAGGATAGGTTGGTGTGCCAATAGGTTCAACACTCTGAGCATGTTTTTTAGTAGCCTTTAGCAGTTTCAAATTTCAGTTTGCAGTGAGTACAATTTTAGTGTATAGTTCAGTTTGGATTTCGGTTTTGGTTCTCGGGATTGCAGAGTAGGAACATGTTGCAGGAATGGGAGCAACCAAATGGATTAGGCTACTAGTCTGTAATATTTCTAATTATCAATTCCACTAATTAGAATATTATTTTTTTCATTTTGTTAACTATTACATTTTTGGCTAAGAGAATGTGGGTTTGGGGGGCCACAATTAGAATTAGGAAACTATAGGCCTCAATAAATTAGACCAAGGAAAATATTTCATCTTTAGTGGAGGATCGGGACCTAATGAGGATACATTGCATCCCACATGTGGCAACCCAACTCATTGGTACGAGCTAGAGGTAGCAGAGTCTTGTGGTTTCACCCAAGGGAATGTTGGGCAGGCTTAGAAAAAGGAATCAGGATGTTCATTTTGGGTCATTCATTCATCTATTTTGAATTTTTCTATTAATAGAAAATGCTTGAGAATTGAGCTAGGTTTGAATGTATTTTTCAACACACAGGTGTCTTCGAGCATAGATCCCAGACTTTGCTTTAGTGGAATTCGAGTTCCATCCCAACGGAGGTGTTCTAACATAATTTGATTAGTCGAGTGGTAGATAGATTCATCCATAGCATAGAAATTCTAGCAGCAGTGTAATAACACCATTAACAACGCAGAGGTTACATAATGTCTTGAGGAGGCCACTCCAAGAGCTGAGGAGTGAGAGGATTTTTCGTGGGTAGGCTTAGAGATTCCTAATAGGGGTTTTCCAGGAAGTATGGTGGCATCTAGCAGTATAAATTCTAGGAGGAATTAATTTCCCAACAGTTCAAATATCCAAGCCCAAGAGGGCCAATTTTTGTGGTCAGTCATTTGGAAAACCCTTCGCAGGTTATTGTGGCTTTCTTGAGTAGAGTTCGAGGTTAAATTCCCAAAACTTTATGAAAAGCGTATCAGGCCCTAGGAGAATTTCATTTGGAGTAGCAACGATATTTCCAGATAGAGAGCAATGCAGAGCTTCAACCACGCAGTATACATTCAGTGAGGGATTCCAACACTATTTCAGAGGGCTTCTCTAGCCTTCCTTGAGCAAGCCCAAGTTCCTTCATTCTAGCACCTCACCTTGTACACATTTCCTTAGTTTAATAAAATGGCTCAGCATAGATTCTCTATCTCAATGGTGTTTTAATTGTGTGTATTTTTTCTTCTTCAGTTTTATGTTTTTGTATGCATGTTATTATTGCAATTTACCTTTCGGGATATTATAGTGGTATCAGATCTCATAGACTTGACTCATCCTGTGGGATCAGCGCAGTATATGACACCAAAAGACAAGTAAAACGTGACATACTGGAGGAAAAGGTATAGGAACAGAGAAAGGGAGTTAGAAATCACTCCAGATCATGTGACCAATGAACCATAGGCTATAGAGGCAAGTATGGGGGATGTAGGATAATAGAAGAGGAGCAAGGTGGATGAATTTTTTCACCTTCTATTCAATTAGGTGCAGGATATTACGAATAATATCAAGGAGATGGATCACCAGAATAAATATGGAAATAAAAGGAAAGGATTCCAAGGGGATTTCCAGATGGGAGAAGGATCCAATACTTCAAATCACTAGGCATCACTTAACCGAAATATGCCTGTAGTACCATAAACACCCCCATGGTCTACCATTCCTATGTTCTTAGCTTCATGAGCAGGAGGACAACAAGAGCAGGAGGAAGCTCACTATGAAGTGTACTTTCTAGAGTACCAATCCTATGGTCTGGAGTTAGGGAGGTCCATTACTTTCAAATATTTCTTCCAACTAAAGGGAAACCAATATCCCAGAGGACAGAATGGAGGAGGCCACATGCATTGAAATGACTTAGAACATACTATGGGGAGGTTGTTTCTCCTAACTTTTGATGCTTCCTTTAAGAGCTCAGCCAAGGCATGGGTTCAGAAGCTAGATTTTTACTTCCAGTTGAACCAGATGACCGAAGGAGAGGCAATCACGATTACCACGATGCATTTGGATTAGGAGGTTCATGACTGGTGGTTCCATGGGCTCACTATGCTGGGGCATGTTGGGGTCACAACATATGATGATTTTTCCAGGAGGGTGCTAGAGCGGTTTAAGAGGAAGGAACCAGACGAGTATTTTATAGATCTGACCAAGCTCAACTAGTCTGAGAATATGGAGATGTATATATCGGAGTTCTTGAGATTATCAGTGATGGTACTAGACCTGTCCGAGTCCAGGAGGATATACATGTTTATAGATGGACTGGCAGATCCATTACAGGGTCTAGCAAGGTCAAAAAGACCCACTACACTGAGGATGTAGTGGGGAGAGTGTTGGAATGGGGTATCCCACAAGTTGCGAAACTGGTCCATTTTGAATACTTTTAATTAAATTTAGTTTAGCGCAGGGGTTTTGGGGTGGGTCAAAGCCCCGAAAGCACTGTAATGGGTAAAAGAGTAAACCAGGGGTCCGAAAACCATGGTTTTTGGACCATAGGAAATTCTAGGCTAGATTATTATAAATAGAGGAACATTTTGTATTGTAAGGTAGAGAAATGAAGAGCTATTGATGCAGATTGCGGTTTAAGTTTTCTGTTTGGGTTTTTGGGGAAAGGACTCCTGCTAGATGTGTGCGCGGAGATCCAAGTCCAGCTGTGTGTAGACCCTACTGCTGTGTGCACAGGCTGGAGAGGGAATTGTAAGAAGGAATTGGTGAATTGATGAATAAGAAAGGTTGAAAGAGAATTGAATCTGTAAATACTCTTTGTTTGAATCATTGGTAATTACTGCATTGTGTGTTTTCTGTATTTGAGCTGCGAAGATCTGTGTAAGTGTGTTTCCTGTTCTGGATCTGTTCTATTCTGTTTATGCCATGTTGTGATACTGTCATAAAAACATATAATTATAGATTTAGAGCACATGGATGTGAGTAGAGACCTAATTTACCCTGCACAAAACAAGGTAATCTAAGTATCACAAGGCCTAGCGCAACTCTGCTTGCCTTATATATCCTTTCTCAGGGTGCGAAAGCTTGGTTCCAGCACCCACCCATAGTACTTCGAGTGAGACTTTGACGTGTGTATGTAGGTCATTGCCAAAAGGGCCAGTAGTATAGGGTTTTGTTGGAAAACCTTGCACACAGAACCTGGGTCAGGACCCCTCGAGCCAACAAATGGTTCCATTTCTAGGACCTAGAGAATATTGAGAAAGGGATTGGGTAATGACAAGAGAATATTGGAAGCCTGAAAGAAAGGAAATTGAAGACTGGTTCGAAAATCAAATCCAGGAATTTGCTGTAAAATAAAATCGCAGTGAAAAGTTAACGTCAGAAAGGTGGAAAAATAGCTACATTCTTACAAAAAGCTACGAAATATTCTTTGTGACATTTTTGATCAAGCTTCAAGAGTGGTTGGCTAGACTCGTAGAATTCCAGAAGTGCTGGAAGGATGAGCGAGTCACTCAGTGGACCCCAGAGCTAATTCAGCAGCTGGAGAGGGCTGATAATACTATCACATGCACGGTCGATCACTGGGTGGACAGTGTGCTAGGAGGATTTGTGACAGGATTTTCCATTGATCATTTTGTCTCATACTCTGAGGCTGAACGACGATTCTTTAAATGGTTTCGGGGAAATTTTTTGAGGACGTTACCATTGCTGATTAAGATATTACTATGTGAAAAGAGCATTTTGTGTAGTAATACCGACTGAATGACCCCGGATCTAGACGGAAGCACGACGCACAGTGGTAAATACTATCGGACCAACCTTGACAGGGGAGATCCACCTATAATCCATTTCAAGAACCAGCTGCACAAGATCTCCCAGCTACACCGCCGCCCAAGTAGCACAAAGGTAAGAAAGCTCCCATACCATCAACCTCGCTGAGCAGCGATATGGCTGCGCACCTGAGATTACCTACCTTCAAGGGGGTAGGGGATGAAGATATGTACTGATTTTGGTTTTTTACAGACTCCGTCTAGATTGCGCAGAATCTGGAAATCGATACGGTGAAGAGGGCGCAGCTATCCCTGACATTCGAGGATAGAGAACTGGACTGTATATGAGATACATTGCCCAGAATGGGAGTGCATCTATTCAAGATATCGAAGACGCTCTGAAAAAATAGTTCCGAAAGCCAAAATATTACTCTCAGCTAGTAGCAGAAGTAAAGGAATTCAAACAAGGTGCGTCTGAGTTTGTGTGGGAGGTTGATCAACGACTAAAGAGAGGAACCAGGAAATGAGGATTCGAGTATGACAATAGGAAACATACAAAATGGTTCATCGCTATGTTTTTACATCACTTTCACATGCCAATGAGTCACCAAACCTTTGAATCACAGGAAAAATCTGTGGAAGTCGCTATGAAACTAGAGGCTGCACCCAGAGAGGATACATTGGTAGGGGTACAACAAATTAGGAACATATTGAGGTTATGCATATGGAAATACAAAACCTACAAAAGGAGTGAGAAAAGGATGGCTGCGCAGATATATGGTGCATATAATGTCGGGTATCTAGCCACACAAAGGATCAATGTCTTCTACTGGCAGATTACATGCATGTGGGAGGACCTAGTCTGGTATGCCCAGGAAAAAGTGGGGAACCCATCCTATCATGACCAGGCTCGAGTGAACCTACACTCTGGTGTGACGACTATCATGTAGCAGGACTGCATGATACAAACCATTGCCCCGGCTAGGTGCATATGTCACAGAACTGAAGCAACAATAGTGCAAGTTCTACTGATCGGTAGGACATGATGATAAGAACTGTTTTACTTATGAATTGATAATAGATCGTGGGAACTTGTATAGGTTACAGTTAGACCCTGCGTCGCCAATACTTTTCGCGCACCTCGGGGGATCCCCAGCCCGAGGCAGAGGAGATTGGGGAGGAAGCGTGGGACGAGGACGTGGGTAGCTAATATATTATAACTGTGGAGAGATATGACACTTCGCCAGAGAATGCCTAAATCCCACCAGGCCATGGTGCAAGTATTGTAGGCAGCTGGACCGTGTGGTAGAGGATTTCCCAATTTTGATAGCCAAAATGTAGGAAAAACAACCCACCCCTAAGAAGAATGTGCAAAGAGTTAAAACCAAGATAAGGAATGCAGATCCGAGTGTAAAAGTCATGACACGCAGTGGGATGGTCACCTAGGGAGCAAAGAAGGAGCTTTCCTCTCGGGAAGGAGTGAATTTCAAAGAACAATAACCACTGGCAGCCCCCACACAGCTGTCGATGCACCTCAAGATAGAGGAAGGGGTTGAGCCTTTTTTGAAGGCATGTCTAAAACTGCTATGTAGCTCACAGGCTATAGAAAATATTTAAGTATTACTACATAACTGCGCAGCCCAGCCCAACACAATTCCTAAGACCATGGATGTACACAAGCTATACAGCTATAAGAAATGCACTGAAAGAGAAATGAGCTTAACTGCGCAGATTGGCGACTACGAGATGGATCAAGTTATTCTCGATATTGGGTCGGATGCGAACACATTACCTAAGAAAAAATGGCAACCAATGGGATAGCCTAATTTGGAATGGTCCACCATCCAGTTGTGCGTGGCAAATCAACAAAAGATCATCCCACTAGGACGATTGCCAAAATTCATGGTAGATATCGCAGGAGTAAAAGTCCTAGCTGAATTTGAGGTCATAGAAATCGTGGAAGATGCAGATACATACCCTACACTCCTCGAACTGGACTGGGCTATAAACATGGGGGGTGTCATCAATCTCAAAAAGCGCAGCATGGTGTTTGAGAACAACAGTACGTGCATAATAGTACCACTAGATACCAAAAGGTGTGTGGTATACAGAGCCAGCCTACAAGGAGGAGGAAATAGATCACATTTAAAAATTGACTACGTGGGACGAAGATCAGGTCAACCCCATGGCTGAAGGGGTACTCTGTTGGGAAAAGGACAGTGAATGTTTCTCCGAATCTAATGAGGAACTGAAAAACTAGCAAGGATGGTTGCACGAGGTTTCGGCGCTATGATGTCTTTGGACCACCAGGAATTTCCACCACATCTCTACCAAGGTAAGAGACCTGCCCTACCATGATGACGCAAGTCATATTATGAAGTTTGTTGAACCAAAAAATCCCAAGAAACGTAGGCTAGGGGCACTACCACTAACCTTTCGTGGAGCACTTACGTGCTGGCGGGATACGCAAGGCTGGTATTCCTCACTTGGGAGGAGTGTTGGAATAGGATGATCCTGCGGTTGGGGACCCCAGCTGACAGATGGGCCCCTAGGTCAGTATATATACGTAGATACTTACTGACATAAGAAACTGAAGGGTGCGATAGGACCCTGCTCGAAAAGGCTCACCTGGTTATCGATGACCTAGGTTTGCATTCAAATACGGAGGTGCACAGACCCACGCGCAATTGGGAGAAGCTGCGAACACTTCAAATGGCAGATGGCACGAAGACACTTGACACAACCCTACTAAACAGGGACGTCTCGACCAAGGGAGAAGTGCACCGATCAAGAATTTTGGTGGCTAAATTGCTGAGCTGGTACCTAAACCATGTTACAAAACACCTAGCATCAACCTTAATTCAGGGTACGCGAACAGCACGCAGGTGTCATCCAAGGTCTGACGATCCATGGGAGAGTCCTTAGGTATGAATAACGACTGTCAGCCCTCCCCACATTGATATGAAAGGAACCTTACAGTTATGCAAAAGGGGCAGCAGACCATCAATACAGCCATTTGTGGTAAGTTTGATCCAAATGATCGATGGTAAGTTTCATGTACGGGTTACTTTGCCATTAAATAGCTCCGGACACTGTACAGTTAGCAGGATAACTTTGTAACAAGCTACATATTGTCTCTACACCATGCCCCTGTTATCTTCCTATTGGCTTACTAGGATCATTGACATTTTCTGAGACACCCTTCCTTTTGTTGCTATTTTCTATCCCTGTCCGTTCAGCACCTAAAGACATCATATTGCGAGGGCCTGTGGATGTCGAGTTTGACCAATTGATCGTTCCTTGGCTCCCTACAGAGGGAATTTCCTATGAACCCAACATGAAGAGGCACCATAGTTGCGCGAGAGGAGTTCTTGACCTTTGCAGCCTGGGAACGACCGCGAGACCCAGCCGGATGACCTCAGATGATACAGTAGAGGAGGGTACGCTATTATCTCGGTCCCCCACCAGCAGTGTTGCAATCAGGTCACAACTAGTCCTATGCCAGGATGGAAAAATGAGATATAGGGATATGTTACAACTTCTCCGCAGTCACAGATTACCGACTAGTAGAAGCCATGTTTGTTCGCTCCCTCGCACTGTCCTAGTTAATGTCAATGGAAAATTTTAGGGGCTAATATTCGCAGATGGGATAATTTTCCATGGTTTTTCCAAAAAAAATATTCGCCAATTTCCATTTTTTATAAAAGTGATTCACCCAAACTTTACAATATAAAATTATTTTACCTTGAAAATCACCAACATTATATAGAAAAAATATATAATATCATTATAAATTTGAACAATTTTATAAATGCATCAATAAAAAAATTATATTTTTCATATTAGGGACTAGTGAGATTCGCCAATTTTTTAAACTTAAAAATAATTTTCCATCCTTAAAATTTTTCTTGGTTAACGATCATGCTCCAACCGCTATGGACATACAAATAGATTTGGTGTAGCTATCCCACGAATCACTACAAGGATTATACACCACGGTGTTGCAAGACGTTCGCCACCATGACCGGACTACGCAACAACAGTGTGAGGTACCTCTGGAATTTCGAGCACAACAGGTTACATTGGTCACAAAAGCAACAAATATTATTTAGGAGCAGCTTACGTGGGGCATGCAATTGGTCGACGCAGCTACACAGCTCTGGACAATGGTCCGATACCATCCTATGCTTCAGCGTATACAGGAAGACTTACGGCAGGTGGAAGCTGCTCGAGATCAGATTAGAGCTCCCTTTCCCTCAAGCATTTCTGCACATCATCTAGCCGTCATGGACACAATTGTGAATCTTCACCACGCCAAGCATGTTGTTAGGAAACGGTTGAAACCATGGGGTGACATGGCCATGCAAATCTCCCAGGATGCTCATACCACCATTGCGCATCTCCATTGGATGTTAGAACAGGTTACCGTGGTTCCAGACGGCCTTGCATCCCTGACACTTGTCAACATTACACAGTGAGCTGCTATCTAGAGTCAGGAAGTACTCCCTCTGCTCTCCCATGCTCTTGATACCTTGCATGCATAAATCGAGGCTGCACCACCGCAATGACTTGGGACGAGTCACAAGATTGTGTTGGGGGACTGTTAGAACAGGGTCTCTTACAAGCTGCGAAATTTGTCCATTTTGAATAATTTTGATTAAATTTAGTCTAGCGTAGGGGTTTTGGGGTGGGTCAAAGCCCCGAAAGCATTGTAATGGGCAAAAGTTTAAACCAAGGGTCTGAAAACCACAGTTTGCAGACCATAGGAAAGTCTAGGCTAGATTATTATAAATAGAGGAACATTTTGTATTGTAAAGTAGAGAAATGAAGAGCTAATGATGAGAATTATGGTTTAAGTTCTCTGTTTGGGTTTTTGGGGAAATGACTCCTATTGGCTATGTTCACGGAGATCCAAGCCCAGCTGTGTGTGGACTCTGCTGCTGTGTGCACAGGCTGGGAAGGGAATTGTAAGAATGAATTGGTGAATTGATGAATAAGAAAGGTTGATAGAGAATTGAATATGTGAGTGCTCTTTGCGTGAATCATTGGTAATTACTGCATTGTGTGTTTTATGTATTTAAGCTATGAAGATCTGTGTAAGTGTGTTTTCTATTCTAGATATTTTTTTTTCTATTTATGCCATGTTTTTCTACTGTCATAAAAGTATATAATTATAGATCTAGTGCAAGTGGATGTGAGTAGAGACCTAATTGACCTTGCGCAGAACAAGGTAATATGAGTATCACAGGGCCTAGCGCAGCTCTGCTTGCCTTACCTATCCTTTCTTAGGGTGCAGAAACCTGATTCTAGCACCCACCCATGCTACTTCGGGTGAGACTTTGACCTGCACAAGTATGTCATTGCCGAAAGGGCCAATAGTATAGGGGTTTGTTGGAAAACCTTGCACACCGAACCTGGGTTAGGACCCCTCGAGCCAACAGAGAGCTAGAGACTTGAAGGATTCCCTACCGAGGGCTAGAGCACCTCTACCAAACAAAATATCCTTCTTGCAGAGAGGAAGAGACATGAGAGCTCCACCCTTGAGAGAAAATCAGGGGCATGGGAAACTGGATGATGATACTTGGAGGGACCTTTGGAGGAAGAAGCTCTGTTTTACTTTCCAGGAGCCATGGGCACCAGGCCATAGGTGTGAAATAGGGAAGGCCCACTACATAGAGGTATTCTCATATAGTGATGGGGATAAGGAGACATATTTCTATATTGGGGGAGATGACAACATAGTACCCCAGGAGGGAGGGCCTCTACCACCACTCGTACCAGCAACACGAGAAGCTACATTTTCACCTTCAAGAGGTATCCTCACATCACTATGTGGGGTACCCAAGTTCCTGACTATGAGGATCAAGGGGAAAATACAGGGGCATCATGTTTCAGTGTTAGTGTAAATTAGGGCCACTCACAACTTCATTGATGCCTAGATGCTCCAGAAGAGAGGCATTACTAAAAATGGGTTTGTGGGATTTTTTAGTGTTTGTGTGAGGTGATAGGACTATGAAATACACACGGTATGTCCCAAATCTGACTATGACCATGGGGAATTACTCCATGATAGACCACTTCTTTGTGGTCGACATTCCGGACACCAGCGTAGTGTTAGGGGTCCAGTGGCTTTACGAACCTGGTATAGTCACCACTGATTGGAGGAATTTTGAGATGGAGTTCTTGGATACTTATGGAAAACCAATATTGCTAAGGGGTATAAACTCGTACCCACCATAGACAATGTCCTTCATAGGATGGAGATTGACTTGAGGCATTAATCTATCGAGTGGATTATGGAGTTAAGGAAATCTGAGGCTGCGGGTGTGACCAAGCCACCACATCCAAATATTCAGGCTATCCTCGACAAGTACTCCACAGTATTTAGAGATACACCACCCAACCAGCCACCTGACTAAGGATTTGAGCACACCATAGATCTAGAGCCCGGAGCACAAGCCATGATCACTACTCCCTAAAGGCATCCCAAGGCCTACCACGATGAGGTAGAGAGATATATCCATGATATCTTTGCGTTGGGACACATCCGGCCCAACTATCCATTTTGATTCATCATTTTTCCTAATGAAGAAGAAGGATGGGACCCTACGTATGTGCATTGATTACAGAGCCCTTAATAAGAATACCATAAAGAACCACTACCCCATCTGATGCGTTGATGAGCTGATGGATAAGTTGAGGGGATCAAAGTTCTTCTAAAATATTTATCTATGATATGGGTACCACTAGATAAGGGTGAGGGACCAGGATGTCCCTAAGACATCTTTTCGGTGCCATTATGGGCACTTTGAGTTCTTGTTGATGCCCTTTAGGATAACCATTTCTCTGGCAACATTCTAGTCTTTCATGAACCACATATTCCATCACTGTCTTGGGAAGTGTGTACTAGTGTTCTTTGATGACATATTGATTTATAGCCAGACATGTGAGGAGCACTTCCAACATGTTGAGGCAGTACTGTGTATCCAAGAGGAGTAGAATTTCTATGCCAAGTTGTCCAAGTGCAAGTTTGGGTTGATAGAGATGATGTATTTGGGGCACATCATTAGTGTTGATGGAGTGTGTGTGCATGAGGAGAAGATCCGAGCCATCAGATATTGGCCAGAGCCCAAGAATGTGAAAGAGTTGAGGGGATTTGTGGGAATTTGTACCTACTATCGGAAGTTTTTGAATGCGTTTTCACAGTTGGCCGCACCCCTCACAAATTTGATAAAGAAGGGGGCCTTTACATAGAATGCTACATTATAGGAGTATTTTGAGTGCCTCAAGTAGGTGATGAGTAGTTGTCCCATGCTAGCACTTCCTAATTTTACTCAGCCTTTCATACTAGAGTGTGATGCATTGAGAAAAGGAGTGGGGGATATATTAATACATGTATGGAATCCCATAGCTTTTGAGTTTCCTTATTTGCTACCTCATTAGAGGTTGTACCACATATAAGGCAAAGAGATGATGTACATCATGCATGCGCTAGCCAAGTTCAGGAAGTACTTGGTGGGGAACAGGTTCTGGGTGAGGACTGACCACAACAACCTCATATTATTTTTGGAGTAGAAGAATCTATAGGAGAGGTAGCAGAAATGGGTGAGAAATCTCCAGGAATATGACTTTGAAATAGAGTATGTCAAAGGGAAGCACAATGTGGTGGTAGATGTGTTGTTTAGGAGATCAACATCCTTTTCATTTATGAGTATCGCTTTCAATTGGAGGACCTAGATCTTAGTAGAGTATTATAAGGACTAGTTTGCATGTGAGGTCCTTGAGGGGATGGTGACTGATGACAGGTACTGGGTGATGAACAAGGTGATATATTACAGGGACTAAATCTACTTAGTGACGAACTCTCAGCTGAGGATGAAGATTCTATAGGCTACCCATGATTCACCATTGGTGGAACATCAGGGGTACACCAATACTTACAAGGCGTGGAAGGGGCTCAAGGATCATGTTCTATGGCATATCAGGGAGTGTGAGATATGCACACCCAATGTCACACCGAATAGGTTTATTGCATCCTCTTCCCATTCTTGAGGGGAAGTGGGAGAGTATATCTATAGATTGAATTACCAGTTTCCCCATTGTTCAGTGCAGCGAATGCATTTATGTGGTGGTGGACCAAGTGACAAAGTATTCACACTTCGATTGGTCTCTCCTAGCATGAGCTACCATCCTTAGACATAATAGGGGGCTAATTTTGTAACTATGTGACAGGACAATAGGGGCCATGGATACGGTGGTTACACATGACTGAGTATTGTTATAACACCACCTACAATATGTCCATATGTATGTCTCATTTTCATTAATTGTATGGTTTTGATGCTTTATCATTTGATGATGTTATGTTTTGAGACAGTAAGGCCCCAAGGGCCAAGGATTGGATCCAAGAGAGCCGGGACATCTTGAGGGCTCTCATGGACAACATGAGGATGACCCAAAACTAATATAAGATGTAAGCAGACATGGGCCAATTTGCGAGACAGTTTGAGGTTGGGGACATGATTTTCCTTGAAATTCAACATAATAGGAAGTCCAAGATCAAGAAAAAGAGGGTCGAGAAGCTCAAGCCCCACTTTTATGGGTCGTACCGGGTCACTATGAAGGTTGGGGAGGTGGCCTATGAGTTGGAGCTACCCTTGGGAAGCCGAGTGCACAATATTTTCCATGTATCTTGTCTGAAGAGGAACTTGGGACATCGGGTTACAACAGCTACTGAACTACCTCTTATCGATGATTAGGGGCTCTTGGTGCTACAGTCGAAGGCCATTCTGGATTCTAGGGAGAGGAAATTGAGGAACAAGGTGATTAATGAGTTCTTGATCAGATGGAGAAATCTACTGATGGAGGATGACACCTAGGAGGGAGAGAAAATCCTCCATCACCCATCATTGTAGTTTATTGAGGACAAGAAACATCTTAGCGGGGAGGAACATAATATTACTAATTAGCAATTTTTCTCAATATAATATTACTTTTTGTCATTTTTTTAGCTATTACATTTTTTGCTAACAGAATTTGGGTTTGGGGGCCCATAATTATACTTAGGAAACTATAGGCCTTAAGACATTCGACCAAGGAAAGTATTGTGGCTTTAGTGGAGGATGGGGGCCCAATGAGGAGAGACTGTGGCCCACGTGTAGTAATGTAGCTCATTGGTATGAACAAGAGGAAACACAATCTTGTGGTGGGGCCCAAGGGAATGATGAGAATGATTAGAAAAAAGGAAGCAAGATGATCATTTTGGGTCATTCATTGATCTATTTTTATATTTTCTATTGAAAGAGCACACTTGATAAGTGAGCCAAGTCTACATGCATTGTTCAACACCGGGTGTCTTCGAGCGTAGATCCCAACCTTTGCTTCGGTGGACTTCGAGTGCCAACCCAAGGGAGGTGTTCTACCATAGTTTGATCAGTATAGTAGTAGAGATATTCATACACAATGCAGATAGACTAGCAGTAGCGCAGTGGCATCATCAAAAGTGCATAGGCTATGTAGTGTCTTGATGAGGCCACTTCGAGAGCTGAGGAGTGAGAGGAGTTTTGGCATGAAATTTGGTGGGGAGACTTAGAGCTTCCTAATAGGGATTTTCCAAGTATTTTGTTTGCATCTAGTAGCATAAATTCTAGGAAGACCGAATTTTCCAATAGTTCATAGATCCAAGCCCAAGATGGCCAGTTTCCAAGGTCAAACATTTGGAAAACCCTTTGTAGGTTATTGTGGATTTCTCGAGTAGAGTCTGGGGTTAAATTCTCGGAATTTTTGAGTAGTGTAGCAGGTCGTAGTAGCAGGTCATTTAGAGAAGCAACAATAGTTCCGGGAAAAGATCAGCGTGGAGCTTCAGCCACATAGTGTACATTCAGTGAGGGATTACAACACTATTTCAAATGGTTTCTCTAGCTTGCCTTGAAAAATCCTAGGTTCCTTCATTCCAGCACCTCATCTTGTACACATTTCCTCAGTCTAATAAAATTGCTCAGCACAAATTTTTCCTCAGTGGTGTTTTAATTATTTGTATTTCTTTTTGTTCATTTCCATGTCTTTATATGCATGTTATTACTGTAATTTACCTTTGGGGATATTACATAGTCTACGATGTTCTTTGGCACCTCACATGAAGGAAGTTATCCCCATTGGAGCCAATGTTAAATTCCTATACTATAGTAATCAAAATTAGGCTTGGTATTTTTATTATTCTGGTCAATTTGTAAAGTATTGATATGATCTCATCGAGATAAAGTCCTTATTTTTTATGAAGAATGTGAGATCAAGTCGTAGTTTCAATTTAAAATAGGATATATTAAATTTTTTAGTGGTAAAATAAAAACCAAGTTATCAATTTCTTGAAAGGTCTAAGTTTAGTAATTCTAGGGTTAATATATCATCCAAGTCATGGATAAAGGTAATAATTGGTTTGGTTTTTCATTATTGGGACAAGTTGGTGGTGTGTTTTTAATTGGTTTCATGGTAAAATAATATAGTACATTATATCATTGTCATTAGAAGTTGTTGTTGCGCTTTTCCTTTGCGTTGAAAATTAGTCATCATTGCAATTAAATGAATTCCCCGAATGCTTGGAGGATTATAAATATATGTGTTAGCTTTCAAAAATCCATCTAGCACATTACTCATCCTCGTGAGATGCCCTGGATATCAAATGAGAGCTTGTTGTGTTTTGGCTATAGGGGATTTGTTGCGTTCTTGCTGAAAAAGTGGTGTTTTAAAGAACTATTATGAAAACATCACACAAAATAGAAGTAAAGATATATAAATTACTTATAAATGAACTTCTTCGAGGGGGCAACCTCTTCTACATTACATAAATGAACAGTTCTTGGATGATTCAAATGAAAAAACCTCCTTTCTATATATAGGAGTCCATGGGGTCACAATATAATCCTAGTTGACCTAACAATAATAATGTAAGGGAACAAAAATAACAATAGTGGGATTTTATGGGGCACAATAATAACAATATGGGGACTACAAGGGTACAACAATAACAATAAGGGGGCTACACTAACAACAATAAGGTACTACACTAGTAATATAAGGACCTAACATGCCACTCTCCTTAAAAAAAGTGTTGTCCTAAACGCTTGAGTAGTTCTAGATGATACTATATAAAATTCTCATCCTCCCATGTGGAATCTTCAGTGGGTAAGGTCTTCCACTTGATGAGATACTCTTAAAGTGATCGATTTTGTAGTTGTCTAGTTCTTGTTTCTGTGACTGCTTCAGGTTCCAATATGATTTTTCCTTCCTCATCAACGTTTCGAAATATTGTTTGAACTGGAAGTTTTTCACCTATAACCTTCTTTAAGCGTGAAACATGGAGAACTAGGTGTACTTGGGAAGAAGCAGGAAGCTCCAATTTGTATGCCACAGTACCAATATTTTGCAACACCTTGTAAGGACCATAGTGATTTAGCGATAATTTATCATCCTTCTTAGCTTGCTTGAGGGACATTTGTTTGTATGGTTTTAGCCATAAAAATACCCAATCTCTTACATAAAAAATTCTCTCACTGCAATGTTGATCTACCTATTGCTTCATTCGATTTTGTGCCAAATTTAGTTTATCCTTTAAGAGTTGGAGAAATTTTTGTTGATTCCCAATGTGCTCCTCCACTACTTGAACCTTAAAATTTTCTCTTAAATATGATGTGGTGGACGATGGATGATATCCATAAAGTTCCATACATGGGATCATTTTTGCTGCAGTATGGAAGGAAGTGTTATACCACCATTCAACCAGAGGTAACCACTTGACGCATTGTGCTTGTTTATCATATACAAAACAATAAAGATATCATTCCAAAACAATTTCACTATATCATTTTTCCCATCGGATTGAGGATGATAAGATGAGTTATGAGCTAGTTGAGTACCTGAACAATAAAATAATTTCGTCCAAAATTTTCTAGGGAAAATGGGATCTCTGTCGCTTACAATAATCTTTGGGTTTCCCTATAGCTTTTGAATTGTTTCTATTAATGCAGTAGCAACTGTACTTGATTTAAATAGACGATATAATGAAAAAAAGTGTGCATACTTGGTAAGTTTATCAACTACCACCATGATGAAACTCTTTCCTTCGGTCTTAGGTAAACCTGTTTTAAAATCCATTGAAACCTCCTCCCAACGTTGACTTGGAATGGATAAAGGTTGTAGCAGACTCGGGGCCTTAATTGTCTCAACTTTATTTTGTTGTAAAACCAAACATTTCGCCACAAAATTTTGAATATCAGATTGAAGGCCATCCCTAAAAAAATATGTATTCACCCTATGGTAAGTTTTTTAGAATCACGAGTGTCCTCCTAGGGGAGGTGTGTGCAATTTCAAAAGAATATTTTGTTTTTGTTGGGAATTGTTACAAATATATAAGTGATCATTGTACCATAAGGAATCATATTTCCAACTAAATGTATAATATGTACAGGGATATTGCTACAACTTTTGAATGAGTGTCTACACTTCTTCATCATTCTTCCATTCCTCCCTTGCTTCGATTATGAAATTTGGTTGGATAATAGAAATGACACAAAGAAATTCTTCCACCTCCTCATCCTTTCTTGAGAGTGCATCTGCAACAACATTTAGCTTCATTTTTTTGTAGATGATTTCAAAGTCATAACCCAACATCTTTGTGACCCATTTTTGTTTCTCTTCTGAAGATAGTCTTTGTTCCAAAAGTATTTAAGACTATCAGGATCATTTTTTTCCTTGAAATTTATTCCCTTTAGGTAAGGTTACCATTTCTTGAGTGCATGTAGTATTGCCAACATTTCCTTCTCATAAATATCTTTATGTAAATAATTTCCTTTGATTGGACGACTTTCAAAAGAAATGGGTATTCCTTCTTTCACTAAAACAACACCAATTTCATTTCCTGAGGCATCACATTCCACAATAAATGTTTTTCTGAAGTCTGGGATAGCTAAGATCGGTGCTTGGCGCATTTCCTCTTTAAGATGTTCAAAGGCCTTGGTTGCTTCAAGAGTCCATGAAAATGCATCTTTTTTCAACAATTTTTGTTAGAGGTGCTGCTATTCTCCCATAATTCTTAACAAAATTGCGATAATACCCTGTTAACCTAATAAATCCTCGGAATTTTGTTAGGGTCTACCTTAACACCCATGTGAGATACAATATAACCAATATATTCGACCTCTTTTACTCCAAAGAAACATTTGTAGGTTTTTGCATATAATTTTTTCTCCTCCAATAGTTTCAACACCATGTCAAAATGTTGAACATGATCCTTCCAAGACCTGTTGTAGATTAGTATATCATCAAAAAATAATACCACAAATTTTCTAAGGAAGGGTTTGAAAATGGAATTCATCAACCCTTGAAATGTAGAAGGTGCATTGATAAGGTCAAAAGGCATGACCAAAAATTCATAATGACCCTCATGAGTTTGAAATGTTATTTTTTGGAATATCTTCAGTCTTCATTCTAATTTGATGATATCATGAACGAAGATCCAACTTGGTAAAATAAATTTCTCCATGTAATTCATCCAATAATTCATCAATCACAGGAATGGGAAATTTATCTTTAATAGCGAGCTTATTGAGCTCCTTATAATCTAGGGACATGCGCCATGATCCATCCTTATTGTGCACCAATACTATTGGAGTAGAGAAATAACTCTGACTAGGTTAAATTATACCAGCCTCTAACATTTATGCAATCATACATTCAATATCGCTCTTTTAGACATAAGGATATCTGTAAGGCTTGATGTTTGGAGGAACAATTCTAGGAATCAAATGAATAGCATGATCATGATCATGGATACGTGGGAGTCCTTTGGGAGTTTCAAACACCTTAGAATAATTGTCCAAGACTTTTCAGAGATCTAGATAAATAGATGATTTTGATGTTGGAACTTCTAGTGAGCATAATTCTGCAGTTATGCCTCATTGTTATTTCTTTAGAAGATTTTTCATGACATTAGAGCTTATTATCTTTCTCGGCTTCCCTGCAATACCCCATATTTCAACTTCCTTTCCTTCTGAAAAAAAATTCAAGAAAATTTCTTGAAAATTAAAAGCTATCATCCCCAAATATTGTAACCATTGTACTCCTAGTACAACATCATCACCTCCCATTGGAATGGAAATAATTGGACTATTCAATACATATTCCCCCATGGTTAGCTTGATATTATGGTACTTTCTAGAGAAACTTATAGTTCCTCCATTTTCAACCATCACTTGACACTCTGGTGCTAGGTATAGGAAGCAATTAAATTCCTTGGCTACCTCAAAATGAATAAAATTATGGGTACTACTCGAATGAACCAACACTTTTAAATTTTTCTTCTTGATATGTCCTTCTATCTTGAGAGTTTGAGGAGTGGTAATTCCTGCCAATGCATTACAGGATATTGTCGGACTCATTTCTTATTTCTATAGGGTTGGTTACTAGTCTATATCCTCTTCTTTTGAAGTTTCTTTTTCATTTTATTCCTCCTCTTCACAATCTATCTAAAATAATTTATTCTCAGCACAGATATGAAATTTAGTGTATTTTATATCACAACTGTAGCAAAGCCCTTTTGCTCTTTTTTCTTCCAATTTTTGTGGTGTCAACCTTGTAGGTTGTGGAAGTCTAGGAGTAGCAACACCTCTATATCTATAAATGTGAGTGGTAGGATTCCTTGTCTCCATAATTTTACTTTCAATTTTTCTCACCAACCTCAATGCCTACTCCAATGAATCAGTTTCCCAAAGGAGAACCTCATGTTGGATGTTATCCTTTAAAGTCCCTATGTAGACATCAATATTGTGTTCCTCTTAAATATTTGTAACCCTTATGTTCAATTTTTTTAAGTACTCAATGTGCTCCACCATTGAACCCTTTTTTTTTAGATTTATCAAGTGGCTAAAGAAGGTGTTTCTCTTTGTATCCTCATAATGCGCTATCATTTCCTCCGTAAAAATTGACCAACTGACAATTTTTTTATGAGAGCAAAGCCATAGATACCATACAGATGTATTTTGTTCTAAATATAAAGTTGCAATGCATACCTTTTGTGTGTTTTGCACATTATGGAGATTAAAATATTGCTCCATCTGTAGTATCCATGTTACAAGATCATTTCCATCAAACTTCCTCATATCGATCTTCAGAATATGGTGGATCTTCATTCCAACATTAGAGTTTATGAAATGACGATTAAAATTTATTTTTTTCTCATCATGATTTTCCTCTACAACCTTTTCTCCATTAGGAATCATTTCTTGTATCAACTTTGTCAAACCTTCCTTCAAACCTTCCATGTCTGCTTTTAGACCATTCTTCATGTCTTCCATGTTTCCTTTCATTTTTTCATTGATGTCATCCATATTAGCTTCCATGCCATCCATCTTAGCTTCCATGCCATTCTTCAAACCATCCATCTTAGCTTCCATGCCTTTCTTCAAACCATCATCTTAGCTTCCATTTCATTTTTTGTTACTCTTTGTGAGAGCAAAATTTGTTACACTTGCTCTTGTAATTTTGATATATCATGTTGCACTTAGTCCTCTTCATGAGTCATAGTAGAGCCATATGAGGGCTTGGTCAGTGTTGAATTCTTTTTAGGGGCCGTTTTAGAACCCAATACTGATATATTTTCTTCAGTATGCCCTGGAATCACTTCAAACTAATTTTTCAAACAAGACTTATCCAAAAAAAAATTAAAATACACACCCTTTTCTTGCTTTTGAGGAGCTTGATATTGAAACTGATGTATATCAGTAATTTCGGATCCCCGAGATTTTATATTTGGTCATGTATTAGCCCTATGAAACTTCTTTCCAATGCCAAAGGTTTGACCTAATTTGGATTCTTCAAGACAAATTTATGCCCAATCTCCCACAATGACCTAATTATGGACTGGTTCAGTAGAGTGAACTTTCATGACATGTCATGTATCATTTTTTCCTCTTTCGACTCTGAAATTGATAAACAGGAAACTATAGTCTGTGTACTTTCATTCACTTTTTACATAAGTCCAATCCAATGCTCAAAGAGAGAGTTATGACAATTTTCCCAGGGTCACATTTTGATATGAAATTCGGGAACCTGCAAAAACGCTAACTTCCATAGATTATATCTCCAAAAATATTGCGAACCAAGATATGAAAATTTTACACAAAGTTCCTTAGGATTTCTTTGCAAATGGGTTTTTTTTTTAGCTTCTGAACCTTCATAAAAAAAAAATTACAGTAAAAATGCCACGATGACCTCTCTGAAGCAGCGAAACCCTAGAATCCAAAGCTCCGATACCAAATGTTTTGAAAACAACTCACAAAATAGAAGAAAATATAGATCAACTCATTAGAAATCAACCTCTTTGAGGGGGAAACCTCCATTACATTACATAAATGAACAGTTCTTGGATGATTCAAATGAAAAAACCTCCTTTCTATATATAGGAGTCAGTGGGGTCACAATATAATCCTAGCCGACCTAACAATAATAATTTAAGGGAACAACAATAACAATAGTGGGCTTTTATGGCATACAATAGTAACAATATGGGGACTATATGTGTACAACAATAACAATAAGAGGGCTACACTAACAACAATAAGGTACTACACTAGTAATACATGGACCTAACAGGAATAAAAAAGAACTAAGGGGTCTGAAGGTCCTCAAGAGTTTGATGAAGCTCCAAACATAGCCTACATTATATTTGGCTCAGTTAAAGTTGAAGGAAATGCTCAATTTCACAAATGAAAAAAATGTTGCACTTTTTCTATAGGTGATGATTCTCAAGAATAGAGGTTTATAGTTTAAACAAATGTTTTCTAATAGGTGTATGATGTTTTATAGGTTGGCTTCTAGCTGTTTGACACAGTCAAAAATCTAGAAGATGATCATAAATACAAAAATGGTGAATTCGCTGCATTTTTGTTGTGTTTTTTCTCAAGGAAGAAGTAACGAAGAAAATTTGTTGCGCTTCTACAGATTCAGTAGTTTTACCTTTCAATCCAACTCGAGACCTCTTGAAATTAGTTTGTATTGTTATGGTATGTTGAAGGATGATGTGTATATTGATATAATTTCATTAGTATGCTCAAAATACATCAACTTTCAAGAATTAATTATATTGTATGAAAAGGAAGTTCGTTGCACACAAACATTTTTCTTCCTCATTGTCAAAATCATATTTTGAATAACCAGAAATGAATTTTGAAAAACAAAAATAGGTTTTTTTCAAAAATGAGCTAAATAATAAAAACATACTTAAGTTTCTTCATAGGTATCATATATTGGAAGATTCAAATGAATATTTACAACCTATTTTTTATATTTCGTCATTTCTTGTTTTAGGCATGATCTTTGGACACAGATTTTGAGGATCTGGAGAAGAATTTTCAAAACAGAGAGATTTTTCTCTCATTAAGGAGGTCATATAAAAAAAACCTCCTTCATTTTTGTAACAATTGTCATGATTCAAGAGATATGGTCTAATATTTTACCCCTATTTTCCATAAATTTGATCCCTATTTCTTAGAAGACAGTTCTAAATATTAATGTAATTGACTCTATCTTTTGGGGGGAATGGTTGAACTCGACCTCCTTAGCTTGGGAAATATTTTTTCCTTTATATTTTGTAAATTTATATGAGAAAGGGGTTGGTTTTTGTGTGATAGAGAAATACATTGTGTATTGTACAGTTCCATTTTGAAAAGTTTCAATGAATGATGAAGGACGAAGTCTACTTTTTCACGTACTCATGTGTCAATCATTCATGGTGATTTTTATCTTCCTTTTGCGTTTCTTTATCTTCTGTTATGGCCATGCTTAAATGTTATGTCTTCAATGTTTAGTTAAAAGAATTTATTTCATAATTCACTTTCAGGTGCTCTGTTATAAGTAATTAAACATTTCATTTTTTTTTCCTCTACCATAATATCTAAAATTCATTCTCGGCTAGATGCTTTAGATATTATTAATTTCATTATTCCTCTACTCACTTCTCTACAATGAAATTTTACAAAGACACCATAAAGGATTTCCAACCTTTCCCATTTATAAGGATTCTTAATTTTCCCATTATATCACTGAAAATCATTAGCTTAATTTGACTCCATGCCCAATGGATTTTCCCTCTCCCCTACCATCAAACTGTTGAAATTATTTTACCTTAATCTATATACGTAGCCTAAGATCCAGAAAGTTTCATAAGGGAGAGAGCCCTCTATGGGTTTAGAAGGGCTAGCTTCCAACCCTAAAGATTTGTTTGAATTACAAAGTGCTAATAGTATAACGCTTTCAATTCATTATACTATTTACTACAACAGCAGGTACTTAGTTATGTGGAATAATCATGTTTATGAACTCATGAAATTGTGGCAACCTGCTTTTCTAAGTGACAAAGATGTTTATTGAATTTCTAGTATTGTGATTATATAAATTAAATGATTGGTAAATGTATATAGCCATCAATCTATAATAAACATCAAAACAATTACTTTATTATATATCTTAATTACTAAAATAAAATAAAATAAAAAACATAAAATTTAACATCATCATAATCATCATCATCATTATTATTATTATTATTATTATTATTATTATTATTAATGATGATGATAAAACAAATTAAAATATGAGTTAAACATATATACATTTTTGAAAATGTGTAACAAGATTATTAACTATGGAGATTTACATTTTATTATGGAGATTCCTAATATCTAAATAGACTGTGTTACAATACCATGGTTTATAAATACCACATGTCAAAAATCATAACTCATTTCATATTACACTTGTTTATATGATGTTATTTTTAATTAATGAATTAATTAAAATAGTAAAAAATGCATAACTACTTTGGAAATAAACACAAGTCTTTGATTTATGTATATTACTAAGAATATTCTAGAATATTTTATAGTAGTTGACTTCTCACCATTCACTTATTAATTATTAATAATTAAATTAAAATCTTGAAAACCTTATTCTAAAATAAACATTAAAATAAAATAAATATTTTTATTATAATAAAAAAAGTTTACTTTTATATTATAATTAAAATTTTAATTAAATTATATTAGATTCTATTATAAAATGAAAAATAATAAACTCTTCAAAGTTACCTCAATTGATCTAAATCTCATTGTTCAAGCACTTTTCTATTTGAAGGTCAAACTCTAACTTTTTAAAAAACTCTACCATATTTAGTTTAAATTAACTAAAAAAAATCGGTAAAAACACTATTTCATTTATTACTTGAACTACTATATTAATATTGTTATCATTGTAAATGTAATAAAACTTTAAATTGTATTCAATACTATTAATCTTTATCGTATTATTTATCGTATTATTTAAATAGTATATATACTATTTATATTGATTTTTTTAATTAAATTTATTTATCTAAAAAATATAATATTAATATTTTTTTATTATATAAAAAAAATAAAAACAATTTAAATTATTAAAAAAAACACAACATAGTTGTAATTAATTCCAACCCTGTACCCATGCAACGCCAAGCGATAAAGGATACTCATCCAACAATGTATCAATCATCACATCTTGAGTATATAGGAATACAACTATAGGAATATAACTAATGATATTGTCCAGAAAATCACAACTACACTTTGAACTAGTTACGCATAATTATTGCGATGTATGGTACATATTTGATATTTAGTTTATTACAACTACAAAATTATAAAATGAACTTGTGAAATAGGTAAATTATATGTAAAGTTATATGCACAATTTAATGAATAAGTATGACAAAGAGCTTTTTTAAAGAATGAATGGTGGGAGTACCAATGGATTTTTTAACTCGTCTTTTGTAAATGAAATACAGAATAGTATAAATATAAAATTATTTGGGTAATCTATAAAGAGGAAGTGCATGTCTGTTCATTGAAATAACAACTTTGACAAGAAGAAAGAAAAGAGAAAAAAAAAAATTAAGCCTAGCTATCTTATGTTCTTGATATGAAAGCAAAATAAAGATATTTAAGGAAGAAGCTTTCGTGCAGCACTTACTAAAATAAAGATTTCTAAAAAGAACATATTGGAACAATTTAAAGAGAGAAAATAAGATTTTATTGTGACAATTTAAAGATAAAGAAAATAAGTCTTTATAAAATCTTAATGGAAATTTCATAGTATGTTTGTGCTACGATTTGGATATCTCACCTATGTTTAATGTAACATACTTGTGTGAATAATGAAGATTCCTAAAAAGAACATATTGGGACAATTTAAAGAGAGAAAATAAGATTTTATTGTGAACTTTTAAAGAGAGAATATAAAGCTGCATAAAATCTTAATGGAAATTTCATACCTACGATTTGGATATCTCACCCATGTTTAATGTAACATACTTGTGTGAATACTGGACTAGTATTGTATATAATTAAAGTGAATATATCCTTGATCGGAAATCATAGATCCCAAAATAATAAAGAGAAGAAATTGTAAAAATGCTTAAATAAAAAATCTGTAATAAAAATTTAGAAGTAAGAAGCCAATAAATACTTTATTTGTTAGAATAGTAAAAATTGAGAATAAATCATCATATGACAAGCATATAAAAAAATTAAAAATATTGTTGTAAATAAAAGAAACGGTTAGTATTTGTATTTTTTATCACAAAAGAAACTAGTTTTTTTTGCCAGACTTGTATATTCAATCTAATTTGTTTAACTCCATAATGATTTTACATTTAGATGTCCAAAATATAAGGAGCCTCTACCAGAATGGAGAGTAAGAGTAAATATCTTCTGCAAATCCATGAAAGGCTTCATTGAAAAACAGGTTGAGGCCTTAGTAGTCTTTAAATTCACCCACACGTTCCTCATGTTCACATTCACTTGAACAACTAGCAGAGCCATTGATTAATACTTCTTCGCCATATGGGGGGCTCATGGAAATGGGGAGGTTATTAAAGGTTTGTTTTTCAATTTTTAGTATTTTTGGATCAGTCATGTCTTTTTGTTAGTCAATGTATCAACTATAGAGTTCGGGTTCTTTCGAACATAGAAGAATTATATTTCTTCAAATTGTTGAAGTGGGATAGAAATATTCTTTCTTTTTTCATATTCACAATATTACATTTAATGAATCCATAAAAATCATGATTTTCAATATTTTCTTGGCTACTGGTAGCAATACCTAATCTCCAAACATATTGAATCTCAATTTTTCGTCGAAGTAATGATCACCCATCTCACTCTTGCTACCTCTAATTACACTTACTAATTTTATGAATAATATTTCATTATATTTTCTACAGAAAGTATGACATAAAGACATTCCACCATCTATAAAACTTTATGCTAGTCAACATTCCTCGATGATAAAATGAGCTTATATGCTAAAGAAATTTTACAATAAATCTAGACTATCTTCCTATTTCAATCCCACCATTAGGAGGTTTCCTTAAGAATGATATTTAAGGAGCCACAAAAAGCCCCACATAAATATTGATCATTGGATTCCCAGCCTAATCATAAACAAAAGGACAATGTAAAGAAAACCATGAGAAACTTGTGTAACATTCAATAATCTCAAAGGTGGTGATTGGAGAGTAGTTAAAAAGGGATAACTTAGGTGATTACTAGAAAATTTAATGAATGGGTTGACGGAGGAATAAGGAAGAGCAATTAAAAAGACGTTGTATGTTTATTTGTTATATGTTTTGGAGTTTTGGTATATTTTTTAATCAAAGATGTTTCAAATTTTGTAGGGATTTGTTGGAATTACAAATTTGAGTTATGACAATCAAAATATTTTTAGAGATATTTTAAGAATCCATTTATACATTCAAAAATACATTTTAAACAATAAAAGTTTATGATTTAACTAAAAAATGTTTGACCAAATTTCAATTGAACTCTCCCAAACATATAACAATTAGATAACATCATTTAATGAAAAAAAGCTTATAAATGTTTAAATGGGTGCCATCAAATAATGGATATAGAAATTTCTCATTAAAGCCTCGTTTAGATTTAGATTTTGATTAACAAATATATTCTTATATTTTCTGGACTTAGTAATTATATTTTGTGGACTTAGTAATAATAAGAAAAAAATCAAGAAAGTATATATATATATATATATATATATATATATATATATATATATATATATATATATATATATATATATATATATATATATATAACCAAAAAGGATTTATTAGAGTTAGAGGTAATTTTTTATTAAAAACAAATTAAGTTTCTTTTAATATTATAAAAGCATTAAAATAATAGTTTCAAGATTATCATAGTTTTTTTAATTTAAAGCGTTAAAATGATTGGTAGTGTAGTAAATATTTTGAATTTTTTATTTAATTAAAGTATATTATGGGAAATTAAAAAGAAAAAGAAAAACATTGTTTTTTTTTCAACCTTCTTAGTGTCCCAAAGATAACAAATTCTTTCATTAAAAAAAATTGGAAATTGACCAACATCTAATTTCACTATAAAATTCACAAAAAACTATTTATATTTGAATAATGTTTATTTTTTTTAAACTAAATAATCATGATAAATAAATAATTTTTTTTCTAAGTAAGTTTAATCTATTATAATGGCACATAATGTACATAGCAGGCTTCATCTCCAGTTTGCAGAACTAGCTAACACTGGAGAGAAGCGTATTCAGAAAATCCAAAATACAAGTTGCCCATGACTGGGAAACCGACTCAAAATTGTTGCCCATTAGCGAGAAACCAACATACATTGTTTTGAAAAAAAAACGGAAAGTACAAAAAGAGCTAGCATGACTAAGGTGAAAACCAAATAGCTTTTCCATAGCTACTTTGAAACTGAAGCCAAAAAACCAAAAAGAGTTAAAGAGACCTGTGAACCTACTAGCTGTCATCTTGTTTGCCATCTGGAGGTGGAGTTTCTTCCAGGAAGGGCAGCTGTAGTATTCATCCTGTGCATCTGCAACCTTGTTGTCATCAACCAGGGCAAAGTGTTGTGAAGAGGAGGGAGAACTAGAATGTTTCCATTTCAAGTCCTCACTTGCAGAACTGCCACTGCTCATCCCTGCATTGCTAGAAATGCTGATGCTTGGCTTTACCAGAAGGGCATCAGACTTTCTGGTAACAGGAGGAGGTTGTTCCGATATAGTGGATTTTCGACTACGCTTCCAGGAGCTTGAGAAAGCAGCATCAGAGGGCTCTTCCTGAAATACCACAGTGATCTTTGCGGTGAAGCGCGACTTGTCTAAAGTGCTGCTAAACTGAAAACTGGCCTCATTTCTTATTGTTGGCAAATAAGCCCAGTCAACCCTGCTACTACTGCTGCTTCTTCCTTGACCGTCTCTACCACCACGAGAACCACTACTTCTCCTTCCCTCACTGGCTCTACCACAGCCCCCACGTCTACAATGCATTCATTGCCTACACATCATGGTCGGCCTATGGAAAGCTGTGTGAGAACCCAAATTGTCAGGAGACTGAGATGGCAGATTGGGGAAGGCTGGGTGGAAAGGCAACAGAGTCTAAGCAAAGAGCGGTGGAGGCTAAAGATGGTCACACTTCTCGGTGCGCTCTGTATCATTATAGGGTGAGGAATGGCCAACATTGTGGGTCTGGAGAACCATGCGGGAGCATAGATGAAGCTGAGGAGTAGAATGGGGGTACCGAGGAGTGTTAAAGGAAAGAATGAAGGCCATGGTAACTCGCAAGCATGTAGATTAAATTTGGTTGAGGAGTGGAGAGGCGATCATATCAACGCATGTAAGGGAATTTATGGAGGGAGTACAATGATCAGGTGCTTGCATGTGGAAACACCACTTGTCACTCTCCAATGCCTCCTCCGACGGCCTGCTAATCAACACCCCCATCCAGGATATGGAGATCCTTGTGCTCCAGTAGAGTGCAGTCACGAATAAGGGAAGCATCATCCGAATTTGGAGAGATCCGGTGTAGAGGAGAAGTTGCTGGTCAACTCCTTTGTTGGCAAGTCTATCTGCAACTTTATTTTCAGTGCGGCGAATATGCTGGAAGCAAATGGCATATGGTGTTTTGAGCCAAAGTTCAACTTGCTCCAATATGTGTATAAGACGCCAACTAAAGGCCACTTTAGTCACGGGGGAGCCATGTTGAATGTGGGAGACAGCTTCAATAAGGATTTGGGAATCACCTTCAATAACCAGGGGAAATAAATTCTCCTCTTCCGCAATAAGGAGAACTTTCCATAATCCTTCAAGTTCAGCGGAGTTGTTGGAATCTCTCCCAAGTGAACCATAGAGTATTTTAAGATGTTGCCTTCTGCATTTTTGAAGATACCTCCAAATCCTGCCTTTCCTAGATTGCCTTTTGAGGCTCCATCAAAGTTCATCTTAATGCTGTTATTTGAAGGTGGAGACCAGGTACTTGGAGAATCTTGATGGGGAGCAGGATTAGGGAGGGGAGGGCTATGAGGTTTGAGGGTGATGTTCGAGTTATCCCAAATGATGCATTCAGAGAGGGAGGATGGGAGAGCCGAATCCTACCTGTGCTGGAGGGCTATGGTTTCTTGAATGTTACTACATAGGCTTGACCAAATAATGTTAGGAGGAGTACTAGCATGTTTGAAGATTCTGTTGTTTCTCTCTTTCCAAACAGTCCAGTAGATGAAGCTAGGAATCAAGGCCCAAAGGGAGTTAAGTAGATTTATCTAGAAAGGAGTGGCTGGCCAATGGCAGATGGTATAGAGGATTTCCCCTTTGCATCTGCCAGTTATTCTACAACAAATATTGATATCTCCCATAATTGATTGGCCAGTACACATGTATCCAAAAGGTGGGAAGTATCCTCCTCATGGTCGGCACAATTGGGACATCGAGAAGGTCCGATGAAACTTAGTTTTAGGAGGTTGTCCCAAGTGATAAACCTTTTTTTTCTTAGGAGCCATGGGAAAGTTGAGACTTTTGGCCAAATGCCTAGTTTCCATATTTGATTCCAAAGGTAGTCCTTTTGTGTTGGCATCGTGTGGTAGAGAAGCTGATATGCTTCTTTGGTGCTAAAGCATCCCTAAGGTGTGTAACCCCACCTTAAATTGTACTCTTCAGTGGAGAATTTGATGAGCCGTTGACTTTGTTCTTGGTTGATGTCCTCATGAGTTTCATTCTGCCAGTGCATTTGCCATTGAGCTGCCAGGATCCAATGCCAAAAACCCTGTTTGGGCTGCTGATGCCAGAAGAATTTGACCAGGTTGTTGGCATATTGTTGAAAAAATTCTTGCCAATGTGGTTTTTGAAACAGATTGGCCAGTTTGGGTAGCTACTGCCAAGAGTCTTCCCACAATCTGGCAGAGGTACCTGAGTGAATCTCCCAAAAACTGTGAGCTTGAATGAAGGCACTGTGTTACTTTGCAGCATTCCATATGAGAGAGCGAGTTATGTTAGGAGATAATCTGATAAGATCATCCGGAGGTCTTCCATAGGCATATTTTCCCATCCATAGCCAAGACCACAGAGTATGTGGCTTGGAGAGCCATTTCCACCGAATTGGAGCTCCCATAGTGGAATTGTTGTGCTGGGGATCTCTAAGACTGAGACCACCGTCAGATTTGGGAAGGCATACCTCCATCCATTTAACCAGTGCCCATTTTTTGTGTAGGCTGGTGGATCCCCATACGAAGTTTCTTTGGAGGTTGTGAATTTTTTTTAGAACCCATTTGGGGGCCACCAAGAGAGAGAAAAGATACAAAGGCATTTCTTGGAGAACCGATTTGATGAGGATGATGCGACTAGATAATTTGAGTGATTGGAAGGTCGAAGAGGAAAGTCTAGCTTCAAGCTGGTCGAGGAGTTCCCTCCAGGAGGTATGTCTGATTGCTGAGTCAATGAGAGGTGTGCCTAAATATTTTGAAGGAAGAACTGCAATCGAGAAGCCTAGGAGTCAAACTATATTGCGTTGAGTGATGATTGGTGTGTTGAAGAAGAAAATTTGAGATTTTCCAGCATTAATGGTGGTGCCAGAGGCTTCAGAGAAGGTGTCCAACAAGGATTTGAGAGTGCTAGCTTCTTGAACAGATGGATGCCCGAAGAGAATATTGTCATCAACAAATTGTTGATGAGTTATGGGTTGGATGTTAAGAAGGGAGAGTCCTTTGAGAGAGTTGGATGAAGCAGCATGATGAATGAGGCGACCTAGCCCTTCGACCATAAGAACAAAGAGAAAGAGGGAAAGAGGGTCCCCTTGACGGATACCTCGAGAGGGGGAGAATGGAGTAGAGGGATTGCCATTCATCATGATGGAGAAACAGGGGTGGAGATGAGGTGCATAATCTAGTGTGTCCTGGTTGGATTAAATCCAAATGCCAAAATCATTTGTTTGATATAATCCCAACTTAATTTGTCAAATGATTTGGAGAGATCTAGTTTTAAGAGCATACCTGCCTTCTTGAGATGCTTCAAAGAATGGACCACTTCATGAGTAAGGATGACGCCATCTAGTATTTAACGCCCCTCCACATAACCAATCTGTTCCAGAGATATAAGAAGTGGTAGCAGTGGTTTGAGCCTATTTGCAATGACTTTGGATATGACTTTGTAAATGACATTACAGAGAGCAATCGACCTGTACTTGTCTAGAGTACTAGACATTTTCTCTTTCAGATTGAGGGCTATGAAAGTGTTGTTGAGGGAAGGGAGGATCTAGTGCATAGAATGAGATTCTTCAACAAGGGCCCAAACTTAACCTTTGATCTGCTCCCAAAAGAAGTGAAAAAAATTGGCTGTGAAGCCATTTGGCCCAAGGGCTTTGCCATCTTTAATTTGGGCTATCACCTGCTCTACCTCTTATAGTGAAACTGGATTAAGAAGCATGTTGTTGTGTTCCTCAGTGATTAGCCTGGGTATGTGCTGAGTGATCTCTTGAATGGCATGTTGTTTGTCTCTTGCTGGTTCTTGAAGAATGTTTTTAAAATAGCCCAGAAGTTCCTTTTCTATATCTGCATGAATCTCTAGATGTTCTCCCTGACAGTTATTTAGAAAAGAAATGTTGTTCTTCATTCTTCATTGTATGGTAGATCTATGGAAAAACTTTGTGTTTTTCTCTCCGTCTTTTATTCATCAAATCCTTGATTTTTTATGCCAAAGGGTATTTTCTTGTTTTTGTCGATCATTCAGATTGGTTTGAAGTTATTTTTCTTAGGCTTCAAGTTCTTCCGAATATCCCTCGGAGATAATGCGTTGTTGCATTTCTCTCATTTTCTGTTCTAGATATGTTTGATGGGAGAAGATGTTGCCAAAACTGTTGTGGTTCCATCTTTTGAGGGTAAGCTTGAGGTATTTGAGTTTTTGTTGGAACTGGAACATTTTGGAGCCTTGAGGAGGATGAAATTCATTCCACAATTTAATAACCATCTCTTTGAAGTTAGGGTGGCTGAGCCAGAAAGATTCAAAGGGGAAAGGTTTATTTTTGGTAACTCCTGGTCTCATCCATTGCAGTAGAATTGGCCAATGATATGATCCTTCTAAGGGTAGGATTGAAGTGTGCAGATCCCCCCCAGGTGAATCGCATTGTCCGAGACTAGAAACCGATCCAATCTTGAAGAAATATGCTATGAGCCCCCTCTTTTGTTGGTCCAGGTGTGAATATCATTGGAGGTATGGAGATCCATTAACCAGTTTCCTTGAATGAAATCTTTAAAGCCCACATTGTCCATTTCTAGTCTAGCTCTGTCACCTTCTTTTTCTTCTAAGGAAGTAATCATGTTGAAGTCTCCACCGCATATCCAAAGTGGGTGGCATCGAGAAGAATTGAGGTCAGCAAGAGAGGTTAGCAGAGCTAGTTTTTGTTGTACTTCTTGGGGAAAGTATACATTGGTGAGGTGTCCATGGGAGTTGGTACCTATTAGGTGAAACGTGGTTTGAATAAAATGATGTGAGGCATGGAAATCAGATAAAGGAAAAATCTGTGGATTCCAGATTATTGCAAGCCCTCCAGAGGCTCTAGATGCATCCACTGTTACAGATCTACTACCCACCCAATTTTTGGTGAGCATGGATTCAAGAGCATTGTTGTTGCATTTAGTTTCTTGTAGGAAGACGATCATTGGTCTAAATTTCTAGACCATATTTTTAATCATATGGTGCTTAGAGGGGTTGTTGAGCCCTCTCACATTCCATGAGATTAACTTCATGAGAAACTATGTGACGTCGGCCTGTAGAACTTGGTCAACTTGGGATACCTTCCGGATTCCACAAGTATTTCTCCAATAATTGTGGTTCTTTGCAAATCAGATTTGTGCCCCCTTTTTTTGGATTCTTTCATTATTTTTTTTCCATCCTAGTGGCTACCTACTTGAATACTGAGAGAGTTACATTTCTAAGCTCGGGAGAGGGTAACTTCGAGACTATCAATCTGCCTGGAGGGAATCTTATCATACTCTTTCTGACGGCAAGCTATCTCCAGGCCTAGAATGTCCAGATCTCCCAGATCTATATTTTCTGGTTCCTCATCCATGTGCGTTGGCGTGTTCTTTTCTTCGTTGGTGCCCTTTTGCTGAGTGACCACAATGAGATGTCCATCAATATCCATTTCGGAATTTCTGAGGACTATAGCTATTTCTAGGTTGGATTGAGAGGTGGAGGCAAAGTATGTAGGTTTAGTAGAATCCATATTTTAAGGGGCAGATTGAGTTTCATGGGTGCTAGAAATTGGAGAAGTGGTAGAGGGAAGAGTGGGATTAGCTTTTTGTGAGTCGTGGGTTTCCAAAGCTTCAAAGTTGTTGCTGGTAGAGGGAGGGTTGGGAGCTACGATCGAGGCTGAGGATTTTTTGGAGTGATTTTTTTTGTTGGGAAACTTTATTGAATCCTTCAACGTCTTTCCCTTTCACGGATTTTGAGTTTCTGGGAGGATGATTTAGAGGGAAATGATGATATAAATGGCCATGCTCATGGCATTTTCTGCAATGGAAGGGAACATGTTCATAGTCTATTTTTTGAATCCATTCAAATTTTTCATGAAAGAGACTTACCGAGTCCGTGAGAGCCTTGGCAAGGTGCATGTAAATGCATATCTGAGCATATGAGGTATACCTTTTGAGTTTAGTTTCTTCATCTATCTTGATAAAATCTCCCAGTCCATTGTTTATGTCTTTGAGGGTTTCTTCATCCTAGTATTCAAGTGGGAGAGAATACATGCGTATCCAAACTGGTGCGCAGTTGAAGTCTTCCTTGTCCGGATTGAATATTTCTATCTAGTCCTATAGGTAAAGGCCTGATGAGTTGAAAAAATAGGGCCCTCCATCAAAAATACGGTTTCTGTCCTCCAGACAGTTTAATATCGCTGTGAAGAAACCTTTAGGTCCAAGTTGAAGGGTCACATGGCCTTTGGGCTTCCATTTTGTGGCTATCCAACCTTGTAGCACTTTCACGGTTGGCCATAGGCCTATAAATTTTCCTATAGGAGTGTGATCCTTCATGAACTGAATGTGACCATTGATTCGATGGCTTGGTAGATCTATCTTTATGCGTTCTGTCGTTTTCAGAATGCATGTAGCCGATGAAGCTTTTGGTCGTGCTTCAGTCGTTCCTTGAGAATTCTCCATATGATGTGGTTTGTTATTGGGATTTCCTGTCGCACTTACATTTGTAGTAGTTGTTGTGGACGGAGTTTTCTCAGTGGTAACTAGATTAGTTTGCGCGTTTGGGTCAGAAGACAGTGTACTAGGAGGGAGGGAGGATCCCGCCCCTCCCAATGAAGGATCCGTGAAGGGAAAGCAGTTTTAGAGTATTAAGAAAGCATTATCGTAGGTATAAAGTCTCTGGAAGAATGGAGATCAGCCCTATTGACGCCGTTACAAAGTTATAGAGTTGTAAAGCCGTAACCCTAGCCGCTCCCCGTGAGAAAAAATCTGCAAATTTACTATGCCTGCATGATAAATAAATATTATACACATATATAAATAGAATTGTATTATTTTAAATTAAATCATAAATTATATACCTAACCATTTAAAATACCCATGATATATATATATATATATATATATATATATATATATAGGTTATGATTCAATTTAAAATATCATAAAACTAATGTTAATTAATATAAATAATGAAATTGTATAAAGTAATAAATAAAAATAATCCATATTTTTATTTATATTTAATTTTGTGATGCTAAATTTAATTACAAAAGGTATATTTAAAAGTTAATCTTAATTAAAATAAGTTTGGAAAGAAATAATAATATGTAATATCCCGTCACCATGTAAATATGTTTCACTTACTTTTATTATGCCACACTTGGTAATTCGGGACTAGGTGAAAATCTGGAAAATGAACTTTAATCATGTAAGTTATTTTATTTAGTTTTGTTTTCTTTAAAAATATGTATAACAAAATAAATAAAATATTATGTTAGGTTGGAATTTTTAATTCTTAGGTATTTAGGCAATTATTTCTTATTTTTCTTTCATATATTGAAAAGGAAAATATAGGAGGAAAAAAAATTAAGAATGACAAGAGAGGAAGTTGGACGTAACCAAGAAAAGAGGATAACTATTGACAAGACCTTGTCAAGGTGAGAAAAAGTACAGGTGAGTAGAAGTAGTGCAGAAGAGTGTTCTTGAGTTGGTTACAAAACCAGTGAGTAGAAGTAGTGCAGCAAAGTGTTCTTGAGTTGGTTACAAAACCAGTGAAATCTTTAGAAGAAAATTTCTAGATTGGAGTGATGGTCTTGAGGTCCCAAAATTGTTACTGTCTAAAACTACTAAGGAAACTAAAAAGGCTCGTGGGGAAACCTAGAAGTAAGCGTTAGTCTCATAAATTGGGTGGTGGAGTCTTCCTTCCAAATCAATTTCCAAACTAAGTGAACTTATGCAGATAAGTACACTTGGAATTGGTTTTGACTCTATTATTGTGACAATTGGCTCAAGTGAAAACTAGTCGTTATGTTATTTATTTTGAAAGAGACTAAACATTTATTTATTTTGAGAAAATGATTACATGATGAACATAAATTATTTATTTTTTGTTGGAAATAAAATTTAATTATGGAATTTTGGTTCCATAAAATTAAAGTAAGATTGATGATAAAAAATATTCCAAGAACTGAGAGTGGTTGAACTAGAAAACAGTTAAAAAAATTTACCTTTCCTATGGGAATAAAAGCACATCCAAGTGAGGAAAAGGGGTTTTGTTCTATGGCTAGGGAGAGGTAGGAAGAGAGTGAACATTCCTGAGCTAGTGGTGGCCAGTGGAAAACACTCAGCGTTCTTGAATCCTGGAAAAGAAGAGTATTGTACTGGGGGTCTCGAGGTCTCTTCAGGAAAAATCTGTCAACCTACTAAAATCAAGGGTGGAGCACAGGGGGGAGATGGGGACGTAATTTCCTCTCTCGTGGTAGGGAGGACATAATCATCAAGTCTAAAAATGAGATAAGTAACAGTATGCAGAAAATTCAAACGATTTCTCATAGCATAGATGCAAATAATTTTCAGACAAATATTCAGATTATATTAAAATACAGAGTTTATAGGGATTTCCCCTCTTAAGACCGGACCATGAATTCGGTGATAGCCAGGGGTAACATATAGTTACAATATTGTTCCAAATAAAAGCAATGGTTACAAGAATGGCAGAGCCCTCGAGCTTAACTGGAATTAACACAACAACAATATTTCCATAGAACTAAATATAGAGCTCACGAAGTCGTGAGTACCCTCAAAGCTAGAACTGAGCTTCTCTTCGAAAATTTTTAGAAAAAATATGGAGAAAATGGTACCTGTTGGGAAAACGATGGAGTAAGGAGTTGTAAAATGAAGCACCTCAAGATGCAGAAATCACAATGGGTAAACCCTTGATAGTTAAGCAATGCGGTTACATGTTCAAATCCGAGACAAGAAGAAATTAGAAAACACCATACCCTCTAAGATCGTGGAGAAAAAGGGAAAAAAACTAAAGAAAAGATAGAGTGAAGCTCAAAATACCTATGTAGAACAGTTTCCGGAGGCTATGAAAGCAAAGATGAGAAAAGCCATGGAAGAGTGAGCTTACGACAAATGGAAGAGAGGATATAAATCAATGAGTACATAAACATAAAACTTAAGTAATTTACTCGGCTAACCTGCAAAAATGAGAGGAAACTTAGCATGGGAAGCTGGAGCACACTTAGCAATGAAGTGAGTTTCCAAAACCTCGAGAAAATTCGAAAATGCGTTTTAAAACTATAACTTCTTGTAATCCTGATCGCTTAGCATGTGGTGAAAAGCTAATGCTAGCTCCCTGCAAAGTAATAAAACAAAGAGGAAATGCAACTTAACAAAGAAATCAACAATACCCTAAGGGCTAAACCTGCAAAATTTGTGAATGAAAACAATTATACCTAGTTTGAGTTGCACCATGGCAAGCAGGATTGAACTAGAGTAAATGTTTGATGGTTGACAGAGTTCAGGTCGTGGCAAAGTTGCATAGGATCAACGCCGGTGGAATGCACCACGTGAAAAATAAAAGAATTGGCTAGGGTTTACTGTGGTCGATACCCTAAATGAGTACCACAATAATCTCCACATTATATCCTAATACCTCAAATCTAACGGCGAAAAACCAAACAAATGTCCTCCAGGGATATAAATTCCCCGATGCAGGTACAGTACAGTGATTCCAACTTATGACACATAATCCTCTGACGAGACTTAATAAACCATGGATTAGATCAAACATACAGTTTAAATATATGACATTAACGCATCATCCTCCAATAAATAATCATATGTGTTATGATTATTAGTATCACATAGTTAACCAGATTAATCTCACAAGTGTCACGCATATAGATACCGTGTCTCTGGCTTAGGTTATGAAGGAATGACCAAGTTGATATAACATTTATTTAGTTTTAAATTATATGTTCGCAATCATAGTTTTACTTTGTGAGATTGCAATATTATTATGGAGATAGGGGTATAATATAGTAAATGTGATTTTTTTATTATTATTACTGTGATGTACGTTACAAGTGGTATCAAAGTAGCGTTCACACGCTAGGACCCTAGGGGTCACCTAACATGATAAATTGTTGTGTAAATGATGCACAAAAAATAAATAACATAGTAGAAGATGATATGAGGAGGGGATCGACACACCAAACACCCTAGAATTCAGCGGAACCTACACCCCAATCCCAACTGGAAATGAATCATGAAATGTGGATTCACCTAAGTGTAGATCAGCACCAGCAGACTAGTAGACTAATGGAGGAACAACAACACCAAACCAGTATACTGCTAAGAACTACATAGAAGTTATAGGAAGAAATGGTTCGGGTTAGGAGTGACAATGAGTGCCTGATGTAAGAGCAAGAAAGGATACTCAAGAGCCTTTTTGATAAATAGAATCAAGGAGTGTTACAATCCAGTCCTAACAGAGATAGGTAGGAAGAAAATGAACGACAAGCTAAGGAAAAAACCAATGACGGAGTGGAAATAATCCATTCACAATGAACTAACAAGAATAGAAATTATAATGAGGCTAAGTCTTTAATGTGTTGGAAAAGGAAGAAATTAAGAAAGAAAAAGTGGAGTTACAAGGTGAGTTTTGAAAGATTAAACCACCTACATTTGATGGAGAAGTGGAGGAGGTGGTTGAAGCTTGGTTGATTAATATGAACAAATAATTTCAAGTTTATGAGTACAACAACAATCTTAAATCTAGGGTGGCCATCTATCAGTTGAGAGAAAAGGCCACCCTATGGTGGGAGGAAGTCAAGAATGTATACAGCGTTGAAGACCAGGATGTGACATGGGATGAGTTTCAACAATACTTTAAGGACAAATATTTAACATAAAATTTCTATGATGAGAATTCCAGATAATTCCATGATTTGAGGTTGGGTCAAATGACAATGGATGAATATATAAACAAGTTCACTTCCTTATTAAGATATGTTCCTTATTTCAGAGATGAAAAGGCTAAGGTTCAACGATTCTTGAGTAGTTTTCTGACCCACATGAATGAACGGATTGAGTTCGTGAATCCAAGGACCATGGATGAAGCAATTCGAAAAGAAAGAATGTGTTACCGAAATCCCAAGGAAAAAGGAGAAATAGGCAAAAATTGGTAGCCAAGGAAAGGGCAGAAAAGAAGTTCAAATTTAAAAAATGCTAGGGCCAATAACTTTAATAATTCTACAAGGAATTTAGCAAGAAAAAAGTTCAGAAGAAACCATCAAAGAACCCGGTGACCTAAGGAAGAAAGGCCTATAGAGGCTTCTAGCAAACCTAAACAAGGACAAAACTAGAAACCACCTCTACAATGTTGGGGGTGTGGCGAGGCTCATTACTATAAAAATTTCCCACAACGAGGAAGAAGTGAAACAATACCTAATCTACAAGAAACCTCTACAGTGGGAGATGTAGCCTGGAATATACCCAGAATTAACACAACTTTGGAGGATCGGCAGGCGGATTATCAACCAACAATGATAGAACTAGAAGGTAAGTTACTTTCAAAACCTGTTTCTATTTTGGTTGACCCAGGTGCCAGTTTAAGTTAAGTAAACCCGAAAACAGTAGAAATTTGTAAATTACAGAGTCAAAAATTCAAAAATCCCTAGCTAGTAGAGCTAGCCACTGGGAAAAAAGAAAATTTTGTGCGAAAATCCCAAACTATACACTGGAAATTGGAAACCAACAATTAAATGTGGATTTGAATGTACTTCCTTTGGGATCCTATGATGTACTACTAGGCATGGATTGGTTGCACAAACACTAGACACTGGTAGATTGTAAAGACACCATTATATATTATAGAATGCAAGATGGAACTCGTCAAGAAATCCTTGTAGTTGCGTCCTATCACAGCCTTCCAAATGAGTAAGTGTATTAGAAAAGGATGTCAGTTATATGCCATTCAGGTGGTTTTTTCTAATTCTAAGGAGAAGACCCCTATGCTGGAAAGCATACTAGTAGTACAAGATTTCATGGACATGTTTCTAGAAGATGTACCAGGTTTACCTCCAAGAAGAGACATCGATTTCACTATTGAGTAGATGCCAGGAGCATCACCAATTTCAAGGGCACCATATCGAATGAGTGTACCAGAGCTAACTGAATTAAAAATGAAACTGCAAGAGTTGTTGGAAAATGGGTACATTCGACCGAGTCTGTCTCCTTGGGGAGCACCAGTGTTTTTTGTAAAGAAAAAGGATATAAAAAACGCAATAAATTGACAGTAAAAAATAAGCATCCATTGCCATGAATAGATGACTTATTTATCAGGTGAAAGGGGCAACTGTATTCTCGAAGATATACTTAAGATCTGGATACCACCAGATCCGAATTAAAGATGAAGATATCTACAAGAATTCTTTCTGTACCCGATATGGGCATTCCGATTTTGTTGTATTACCATTTGGTTTAACTAATGCACCAAAAACATTTATGAGGTTGATGCATGGCATATTCCACCCCTTTTTGGACATATTTGTTCTGATATTCATTGATGATATTTTAATTTATTCAAAAAGCATGGAAGAACACAAGGAGCACTTAAGGATAGTGTTGGAGATGCTAAGAAGAAATTAATTGTACGCCAAGTTCAGAAAATGTGACTTTTTCAAAGAGCAGATACAGTATCTAGGCCATGTCATTTCTGTTGAAGGAATAGCGGTCAATACGGATAAAATAAATACTATTATGAAATGGTGAGTACCCAAAAACGTGGCGGATATTTGTTCCTTTATGGGTTTGGTTGGATATTATCGACGGTTCATTGAGGGATTCTCAAATATTTCCTTTCCAATTACATATTTAAAGATAAATGGGATAATATTTAAATGGACTATTGAGTGTCAGAATAGTTTCGAGAAGTTGAAACATTTTCTGACCACTGCCTCGGTGTTGAGGGTAGCTAACCCTAATAAATAGTTTTAGGTTTGTATCGATGCTTGTAAGGAACGTGTTGGGGCAATTTTATCTCAAGAAGGAAGAGTGGTTGCTATGAATCAAAGAAACGAAAGGAGCATGCACAACGATATTTAGCCTATGACTTAGAACTGACAACAGTAGTGCATGCATTCCGAGTATGGAGGCACTACTTGTTAGGAAAGAGATTTGTCTTAAAAACCGACCATAACAGTCTAACCAACTACTTTAAACAAGTTTATTTAAATGTCTACCAGGAAAGGTGGAATGCTTTCTTAAGTGAATTTGATTTTGATATACAACATGTGAAAGGAAAAGGAAATCAGGTGGCAGATGCTTTAAGAAGAAAACTGCATTGTATATATGAACTTTGTTATAACCAAATTGAATGTAAATTTTTGGATCAGATAAAAGAGGAAGTTAAGAAGGATCCTGAATACCGATTTTTATGGAAACAAATGGTGGAAGCCAAAATACAAGAAAAACCTTCTAACTATTGAATTAACGAGGATCAATTGTTAACCTTCAAAGGAAAGTTATATATTCCAAATCGGAAGAGTCTAAAAGAGCTGATCATGGATGAGTATCATCGCAGTAATTACTCAGGACACCCAGGATACTAGAAAATTCTAACAACAATTAGAAAATTCTATTTCTGGCATGGTATGCGAAGAAATATTGCAGAATACTTAAACAAATGTCTGGAGTTTCAACAGGTTAAGGTGCAGCATCAACACCCAGCCGAATTTTTGCAACCTGTACCAGTGCCTGAATGGAATTGGGAAGTTATATCCCTATATTTTATTACTAGCTTACCAAGATAAAAAAGGCACAATGACTCCATTATGGTGGTGGTTGATATATTGAGTAAGGCAGAACATTTCATACCCGTACAATCTACTTACAAAAGCATTCCAATAGCAGATATCTTTAGGAGAGATATTTTTATACTACATGGCATTCCAAAGAATATTATATCAGACAGGGATGTGAACTTTACTTTAGCATTCTGGAAGGCCCTATTTACAGGTTTGGTAACCCAAATAAATTTCAGCACCGCGTATCATCCCCAGACAGATGGACAAACTGAGCGGGTGAACCAAATCTTGGAAGATATGTTGCGGATGTATGTGACACAGCGGCCAATGAAATGGGAAGAGTATCTAAATTTGGTATATTTTTCATACAATAATGGTTATCAGGAGTCCCTTAAGATGAGCCCCCTTGAATCTTTGTATGGGCGACAATGTCGTACTCCCATTAACTGGAGCAGTCGTGAAGCTAAGTTGATTCTTGGACCGGAAATGTTGGCTGAGATGGAATTGGAAGTAAGAAAGATCAGAAAAAATCTAAAAGCAGCTCAAGATCGGCAGAAATTCTATGCAGATAAAAAGAGAACTTATAGAGAATTTGAAGTGGGCGATCATGTGTATGTAAGGATTAAACCTAAGAAAAGCACACTAAGGTGGGCCTCCTGTGCCAAGTTGGCTCCCAGGTTCTGTGGGCCTTTCCATATATTGGAGAGGGTGGGACCTGTGGCTTACTAGTTGGTTTTACCCAGCCATATTCAAGTGCATAATGTGTTTCATGTATCCTTACCAAAATGATATATGCATGACCCAAAGCATCTAATCCACTGGAAAATAATTCAGGTAGGGTAAGATTAAAAATCCTATATTAAAATACTAAGTTTTATGAGAATTTAACTCAACGTATTGTTGAATGAAGGTCTTACTGGATGACAAATTTCTGTTCGAACCTGAACGTATACTGGATCGAAGAGAAATCATGCTTCAGAGGCAAGCCATCACCCAGGTTAAAGTGCAATGGAAGCACTTCAGCTCAGATGAGGCTACCTGGGATGATGATGGATTTGTTCGTGAGGTTCATCCTGAATTATTTGCTGAGCTGTAATGAAACACCGAGGACAATTTTTACTTCCATAGGGGGAAGTTTTGACAACTGGCTTAAGTGAAAACTAGTGTTTGTGTTATTTATTTTTAAAGTGACTAAAAATTTATTTATTTTCAGGAAAGGATTACATGATGAACATAAATTAATTATGTTTTGTTGGAAATAAAATTTAATTATGGAATTGTGGTTCCATAAAATTAAAAGAAGACTGATGATAAAAAATATTCCATGAACTGAGAGTGGTTGAATAGAAAATAGTTAAAAACAATTACCTTTCCTCTAGGGATAAAAGAACATCCCAATGAGGAAAAGGGGTTTTGTTCTGTGGCTAAGGAGAGGTAGGAAGAGATTGAACATTCATGAGCTGGTGGTGACGAGTGGAAAACACTTAGTGTTCCTGAATCCTGGAAAAGAAGAGTACTGGACTGGGGGTCCTAAGGTCTCTTCAGGAAAAATATGTCAACCTAATCAACTCAGGTGTGGAGCATTGGGGGGCGGGGATGATGACGCAATTTACTCTCTCATGGTAGGGAGGACATTATGAGAAAGTTTGAAAATGAGATAAGTAACAAACTGCAAAAAATTCAAACGATTTCTCATAGCATAGATGCAAATAATATTTCAGGCAAAGATTCAGATTATATTAAAATACAATGTGTAGATGGATTTCCCCTCTTAATACCAAATCGTGAATTTGGTGATAGCCATGTGTAACATATAGTTAAAATATTCTTCCAAATACAAGAAACAGTTACAATCAAGGCGGAGCCCTTGAGCTTAACTAGAATTAACACAACATCAAATTTACCATAAAACTAAATCTAGAGCTCACGAAGCCGTGAGTACCCTCAAAACTAGAATTGAACTTCTCTTCGACAAATTTTAGAAAACCTATGGAGAAACTAGTACCTGTTCGGCAAACGGCAGAGTAAGGAGTTGTAAAATGAAGCACCTCAAGAAGCGGAAATCACAATGGGTAAACCCTTGACAGTCAAGCAATGTGGTTACCTGTTCAAATCCAATACAATAATACATTAGAAAATACCATACTCTCTAAGCTTTTGGATAAAAAGGGAAAAAATTAAAGAAAACACTGAGTAAATCTCACAATACTTGTGTAGAACATCTTCCACAGGCTATGAAAGCAACACTATGAAAAGCCATGTAAGAGTGAGTTTATGGAAAGCGGAAGAGAGGATATAAATCTGTGAGTACATAAACATAAAACTTAAGCAATTTATTTGTCTTACCTGCCACGGTGAGAGGAAACTCAGCATGGGAAGCTGGAGCACGCTTAGCAATCAAGTGAGTTTCCAAAACTTGGAGAAAATTCAAAAACGTGTTTTAAAACTATAACTTCTTGAAATCATGATTGCTTAGCATGTGGCGCAAAGCCGATGCTAGCTCCCTGTGAAGTAATAAAACAAAGAGGAAATGAAACTTAACGAAGAATTCAAAAATACCATAAGGGCTAAGCCAAAATTTGTGAATGAAAATAGTTATACCTGGTTTGAGTTGCACCATGGAAAGTAGGATTGAACTGGAGAAAAGGTTTTCCAGTCGATAGAGTTCAGGCCACATCGGAGTTGCAGAGGATCAACACTGATGGAACTCACAACGCGAAAAATGAAACAATTGGTTAGGGTTTGCGGTGGTCGACACCCTAAACGGGGACTGCAATAATCACCACCATAGATCCTAAGACCTCAAATCTAATGGAAAAAAACTAGACAGATGTCCTCGAGAGATATAAGTTCCCAGATGTAGGTACAATACAGTGATTCCAACTTATGAAACATAATCCTCAGATGGGACTTAATAAACCATGGATTAGATCAAACATACGGTTTAAAGATATGACATTAACACACTATCCTCCAAGCAATAATCATATATGTTATGAGTATTAATATCACAGATTTAACCAGATTAAGCTCACAAGTGTCACGCATATAGATACCATGCGTCTAGCTTAGGTTATGGAGGAATGACCAAGTTTATATAACATTTATTTAGTTTTAAATTATATGTTCACAATCATAGTTTTACTTTGTGAGATTGCAATAGTATTATGGTGCTAGGGGTATAATATAGCAAATGTTAAAAATTTTATTATTATTACTGTGATGTACATTACAATTATAGTCCAATAAATGCATAGAAAGAATGAGGATTCTTCTTTTACTGTAGAATGTGATTTATTGATTCTAAACTAAAATGAAGTTTTAAGAAGTTCCTTTTATTTATTCACTCTCCCTAAGGACTCAAAATCCTATAGAAGTAACTTTATCTTTTTATTGTTTACATTTTTTATAAATAAACGAAATATGAAAGAAGGGTTGAAATAATGTCAAAAGGAAAGTGTTGTTACATATCGAGGAAATCAACAGCTAGTATAATAGTGCATGGGCCATAGAATTACATAATTTCAGGAAGTGAGTAATATCAGTGGTGGGGTAGGGACTGGTTAACTATTGTGAGCAAACTAGATTCCGCTTCAAGGGGTATTCCATACCTTGTAACAACAAAAGTAAAATAATTCATGCTACATGGGCATGTAGAAAACACCAAGAACCCGCAGGTTCTGATCCTTACTGGGCACGGTAAGCGTTAACCATCACTTACAAATTTTTGTGTTGTTTTAAATGAAACAATAATTAAACCTATTGATAGTAAGACTGAAATTAGAACTGCTCTAGTATATAATACAACAAGCATAACTTACAGAACCGGCCAAATAGACCAAAGAAATTCTAACTAATAATTCCTTCTTGGAAAGAACAAACATAACATTCATACATGCAAGAATTAAATATTACTGTAAACAGTATGCCACTAAAATACTCTTCCCTTGTAAATAATAATAAACCATGTTCTCTTACAAAATAAGAGATTATTGAACCAGATTCACTCTCGTTCTTGTACTTTTGGCAAATATCATATGGAGTGTTGTAAATAAATAAAGTTCAGATATAATCTTTTCAATCATTGCAAGGCGACATAGTTGAACATTCAATATACAAGTACCATTAACTATTTAACTTTGAACTCTTTACACCTAGTAGACCCATATGGTTCCGGTTAAAAAGAGAACCATTTATATTTTGTAAACTATAGTGGATATTGTTGAGAAATCAATCCTAGTAGATTAGGGTTTGATTTCTTCTTTCTTGATAAGTATTTGTGAATTATGTTGGCTTCTTTTATTCCTTGATTATATTATTTTTCATCAAAAAATTACCAAATTATGTGTGTACGAAGTTCAAAAAAATAGGTAGGCACTTTGCCAAGGAAAAACCTCTCTCTAGGGGAAAACCTAGTCAAAATATTTTCCTTAAATAGCTTTTCCTCATGCTCTTCAACCTAGACACAAACCTCCTCCACACCAAGTCAGCCTTCTCTTTGATCCAGACCTTCGACCTTGTAGCAACAACAAAACTTCGACTTGGCAGCAGTAGCCCACACGAGAGAGAGAGAGAGAGAGAGAGAGAGAGAGAGAGCCCAAAACTTTGATTTTCTTCTTCCCTTGCTTCTTTTCCAACCTCACACTCCTTTTAGCCTTCTTCTCCTACTTCGCACTTTTTCCCAACTTCTTCTAGTATATCAAACTTGTGAGAGTGAGTGATTCCAATTGAATTCAAATTTATTCAATATATAGCCTTTTGGTGAGGTCAAATTTCCTATTTTGAGGCCAACTTGATCTCCTTGAGGCCGACTTGGTGTGGAGGTCCTTTTTGACTCAAAAACAATTCTTTTTATATGATTCAAAAGCCCAAGAAGGATCTCATAAAATGTGAAATGACTCTAACGACTCAATATTAATCCTAGTAGTCCAAAATGGGGACTTTAAATAATAAAATGATGACCCAAGCATGAAACTATGGGTTAATAAGTCATTGTAACAATTATAAAAGTTATTTTTGAAAAGTATGACTCAAATTTATATTTATGAAGACTGAACCTAGTTACAATTTTCAATACTCCTTAACTAGGGAGGTATTCATGTAGGTTTTTATCTAAGGTCAGAGCTCCAAGACCAACGCCACCCTCCCTACTTTGGGATATGCACATCAACACATAGTGTCCACATGATGTCCTCCCAGGAAATGCTTCAGTCACAAAGCCTCAAAAAATATCTTCCAAATTTTTATCGACAAGATTAGCAATATCTATTAAACCAAAGCATGTTTCTAAGATATTAAATTTTTTTATTAGGAAGAGACTTTGTTAGTATGTTAGCTACCTGATCGTCTATAGGGACATACCTAACTTCACAACCCCATGCTACACCAATTTCCTGATGTAGTGCAACTTATTATTGAGATGCTTCCTCCTAGCATGAAACACGGTATATCCCTATATCTTAATGAAACTTTTTTTGTCACGGCTGATCAGAGTAGGACCTAGAGTCTTCTCAAACAAATCTGTTAGAATTTTCCTCAACCATACAACCTCTTTTCTTAATTTACATATAGCCACAGATTCTACCTTAGCACTACTTGAATCAATGATATCTTGCTTCCTACTCATCCATGATACCAGAGCAACTCCTAGACTAAATCATCCACTTGTAGTGCTTCTTCCATCGGTCTCACTGCCACCGTAATCAAAATATATGAAGCCCATCAACTTGAATTCCTTTCTATCATACTTTAGGCAGTGATGTATAGTGCCACAAATATATCTCAATATATTTTTGGAATCTATCTAATGATCATGAAGAGGCCCCAACTAAAATTTAATAAGAATGCTTACAACAAAACATATATCTAGCCTAGTGTTTACCAGATACATCAGAGAACCTACCAGCTTCTGATAGGAGGTAGGGTCTACGAGACTTGAGGTAGAGCTCCTCAAATTCTAAGATTGGTGATCATAGGAGTAGTCATGGGCTTGGAATCCATCATCCCAAATTTCTACAACAACTCGATGATATACTTTCTTTTCCCCAAATATATCTCCTCAGGTTTCTGCCATACTTCGAGACCTGGGTAATAGTGCATTAGTCTTAGATCCTTCATCTCAAATTCAGCTTCCAGCATCTTCTTGCATTCTAAAATTCTTTGAACCACACTAGTGATGAGTATTTCATTCACATATAGTAGAATAATGATTGGCTCATTGTCCTCAATCTTGATGTATATATTTGGATCAACGATACTCTTCACAAACCCAATTCTTATAAGGTATGCATCAATTCTTACATATCATGCCCTAGGTGCTTGCTTCAAGCCATATAGGGCCTTATTAAGTCAAAAAACATGGGTTTCCCTATTATTTGCCTCAAATCGTTTGGGTTGTTCAATTTATACATACTCATCAATATTTGTCCAATTCAAAAATATTGTCTTTACATCCATTTTATGGATATTCCATCCCACAGTGGCAGCCAATGAAACCAAGGATCTAATAGTAGTATACCTTCCAGTCTGTGCAAAGGTTTCTTCATAATATATGTCTTCCTTTTGAGAGAAACCCTTTGAAAAACATCTAGCGTGGTATTCTTCTATACTTCCATCAACATCATGTTTGAACTTATAAATCCATTTAGAGGTGACAAATGATTTCTCACTAGGTCTAGGAACAATTTCCCAAACCCCATTCTTCATTATGGATATTCTTCTTGCATTCCCTTCTTCAAAACTTCTTGATGAGGAACTTCTTCAAATGTATATCGTTCAACTTCAATTATTTTCGTTATATATGCAGCATATCCAGAATATCTCTTTGGCCTTTCACTTTCTCCGAAGGTTCCTTTCGCAGCTATGTGTCCTTCAACATATTCAAGATTAACTTTTAACCAATTTGGCCTTTTCCTATTGGTCAGTGTGATAACATTTTGAATAGGCTCACTTGGTCCTTCTTTTTCTTCTTGAATTTTAGTGGCATTTTTGTGGTTTACTTCTAATTCGAATATAGGTATGCTTTTTTCATCAGAATCAATAGGGATATTCTTAGATCTTTTGTAGGCATGATTTTCATCAAATATGATATCCTTTCTTACTTCAATCTATCTTCCTTCATTGATGTAGATTCTATATGCTTTTGAGGAGATACTATAGACAAGGAATATTCCTTTAATGCTTGTATAATCTAAATTCTTTCGCTTGTCTTTTGGAACATGGATGTAGGAAGGAATCCTAAAGATTCAGAAATGATCCACACTCATCTTCTTTCCTGTGAATGCTTCCTCAAGTGTCATGTTCTCAAGAATTCTATGATGACTTCTATTTTTAATGTATGCCATTGTCATTATTGCTTCTCCCGATAATAATTTTGGTAAATATTGATCACGGAGAATTGTTCAAATGCCTTATTCAATTGACCCGCTCTTTCATTCATCCACTCCATTTTATTAGGGATAGTAGGTAACAGTGAGCTCCCTCTTAATTTATTCTTCTTTACAATAATAAATCAATTATTTATAAGTGTATTCCCCACCATTGTCGGATCTCAGGGTCTTTATTCTTCTTTCAGTTAGGGTTTCCACTTCATATCTAAACTTCTTTAACTTCTCAAATACGTCATCCTTCTTCTTGAGAAGGTAGAGCCATGTATTTATAGAATGAATATCTATGAATGTTACATAGAAAATATTACCTCCAAGTTATTTTCCAAAGATGGGTTGACACACATCATAACTAATGAGGTCTAATATTTAATAAGACTGTATTTCACTATTTGAAAATGGTTTTCTTTTATGTTTACCCAAAGAGAATCCCTTGCAAAATCCTTCATGGTCCTCTTAGATATTAGGGATGCCATGAACTCATTGATTAAGAGTAGGAATAACCTTGTAATCTAGATGGACATATCTCCTATGCCATATCTCAATGGGATTGATTTCCATATGAACCAAAGCTTGAGGAGATGGTGTAATGACTCTATATAAGCTTCCTTCATGAACTCCAACAACCCTAGCTTTATTGATACTTGATTCTTTTCCCCAAACCAAAAAAATTCCATCAACAAAAGCAACTCTCATCCCCTTTATCTTCTAAGAAGTAAATAGAAAGAAAATTATTTTTCAAACTTGGAACATATAGTATATTGTTGAGATGTATCTTAGCTCCATTCTCCAACTTCAAAGATGTTGATCCCAAGCCTCTAACAACATATCTTTTGTTGTCTCCCAATTCAACTCCATCAGAAGATTGTTCCTTCGATATAAGTTTTTTACTTTCTCTAGTTATGTGTATTGATGCTTCACTATCAATAATCCATGCATTATCATAACTAAAAGAACCTGTAAGAGCAGTCAAGAACCCTTGAATTTTGACCTTGTTGAATAAGTAGTGGAAGATCTTACTGATCCATATTTCTGCAGTATTGAATCCCATTCCTATATAGCTTATCATAGAGGGAGTAGCCATTTACTTCGAGCCAACAAAGTGATCTTCAATATTCCTTAACCTTAGCTCTGATACCATGTTCAGAAATCAATGCTAGTAGATTAGGGCTTGATTTCTTATTTCTTCATAATTACTTGTGAATTATGTTGCCTTCTTTTATTCCTTTATTCTATTATCATTCATCAAGAAATTACCAAATTATGTGTGTATGAATATCACAAAAACATGAAACACAAGACGTAGGCACTCTGCTAGGGAAAAACCCCTCTCTAGGGGAAAACCCAGTCAAAATATATTCCTTCAATATTTTCTCCTCAAACTCTTCAACCTAGAAACAGACCTCCTCCACACTAAGTCAGCCCTCTCTTTGATCCAGACCTTCGATCTTGTAGAAGAAACAACACTTTGACCCAGAAAATTCTACTTGGGAGTAGCAGGAACCGACTGGCAACAAAAACAACTTCAATTTGACAAAGATACTTTGACCTCGTAAAGTATCCCACACAAGCGAGAGATAGATAGCTGAAAACTTCCGTTTTCTTCTTCCCTTCCTTCTTTTTTAACCTCACACTCATTTTAGCCTTCTTCTCCTACTTCGCACTTTTTTTCAACTTCCTCTAGGATATCAAACTTGTGAGAGTGAGTGAGTCCAAATGAATTTGAACTGCTTCAATATATAGCTTTTTGGTGAGGTTGAATTTCCCATTTTGAGGTCGACTTGATCTCCTTGAGGCCGAATTGGTGTGAAGATGACATAATTAATTTTGGACTAAAAAATAATTCTTTTTACATGATTCAAAAGTGCAAGAAGGGTCTCATAAAATGTACAATGAATCTACTGACTCAATAGTAATCCTAAGGGTCCACAATGGGGACTTTGAATAATAAAAAGATCACCCAAGCATAAAACCCATGATTTAATAAGTCATTGTGACAATTATAAATATTATTTTTTACAAGTACATTACATAATGTCTCAAATATATATTTATGAAGACCAAACCTAGTTAAAGTTTTTGACAGATATTCCATTGGATAGTTTGTCACAACAAATCTAATAATAATATATTAAAATTCTGAATTTGTAAAGTAATACATTTTTATAAGAACATTAGATCTATAAATTTAATTGTAGTTAGTGCATGCATGTGAATGGAAATTCTGAAAAAAAAGTAGAGAATGATAAAATAATCACACACACACACACACACACATAAGGCACAAGATATGCTCTGGAAAACCCTTTTAGGATAAACCTAGTAGGAAGGTGAGGTCGCTTCCCTCTCTTTCTATGCTTAGAAAATAAGGTTGTAGGTACAAAGAGGTAATGATTGTGGCCTATGGGCTGCTACAATACACAAATAATCTATGTGTGCTCTACCTATTATCTCTCCTGGCTATATTTTCTCAACTATGGAACAAAATTCTCTCGAAAGAATGGAATGTCTCTTCCTCCTAGTGGCTCGATTATAACATAGCTGGATAACCTACTAGTGGTTAAGTTTGACTACATAAAATCTTAACTAGAGTTACAATATAGACTCTTATAGAGTCTCTTACATCAAAAAAAAATTCCTAGCCCCTTTTCCATGAATAATGGGGCTTGATGCGACATCCTCTCAAACTATAGGTGTGAAAATAGGAAGGTCAACTTCTCAGTGGCATAAATTTTGCATACAGACTCTGATTAACGTGCTTCTTACACAGTTGGAAATATATTTGTGTTTAGAGAAAAATGAAAAGGTGTAGCATTAAAGAGACAAATAATCACCCCAAAAAACTTCGTTTAATGCCACAAACCGCTCCTCGAAGGTTTCATACCTCATTTCTCCAAACTTTGTCCTACCAGTAAAAATGGTCCCATGAGGTGATTCCTCCACTTTTTCTACTCTGAATGCATTGAGATGGATCAAAAAAAACATAATGATCCAATATGGCTCACACCTCACCATTTTGGGAGACTGTTAGTCCCAAAAATAATTTATTGAATGAGGTGAGGAAATGTTTCCTCCATCTTCTGTCTGGTGTACCATTTAGCTTTGCCTGGAAGTTGTCCCTTTAGTCCAATATTCCAAAGGTCATGTTGCCCATGTCTTGTAGTTTTGGACCTCTTATACAAAACTATATCTTTTGTTAACTCTTACTGGACCTCTGATGACAAATCCTCCACAAAATGTAGGACATGTTCCTCTTCTTGATCTAACATGGAAGGCTTGTAGAGTTTAAAATTCTCTACATTCACAATTGAGTAAATGTGCATATATGGTGGTCAACTGAGTCGATAAGAATTATCACCCAAATTTTCTAGTATCTCAAAGGGACCATAGCTCAAAGCCTTGATTTTCTTTCCAGACCCGTGTAGCCTCTCCTTATTTGACTGTAGCCATACTTTGTCTCCCACCTTGTGTTGTACATTGGGTTCAACGCTCCCCATGTGTTTCATGGCATGGAATAACTGTGTCTCATGGATCCTAACTCTGGAAATTGTAGCAGAGACTAACGCCTACGGGTTTTGGTCTAACGAAAATCGTGATTCCAACAATTGGAATCAGAGCAACAGGTCTCGAGTTTGAAACTCACCCAGCTCGCTTTGGGGGGGAGATTTTTGGACATTGGGTTCAACTCTCCCCACGTGTTTTGCGACATGGACTAACTGCCTCTCGTGGATCCTAACATTGGAAATTTTAGCGGAGACTAACGCCCGCGGGTTTTGGTCTAACGGCAATCAAGATTCCAACACCTTGAATGATTTCTATGTTTTGTGTTTATCATGCATGGCTTTATACTTCTCTTGCGAATTTTGTAGTGTGTCTTGTACCTATAGATGGATTTGCCTAATCTTCTCTATAAAATTTTCATCCCTCAAAGGATCTCCTATAATATCTTCCCGCACTCCGCCTTGTTGTGCATATGCAATATCCAAAGGTGAAGGTGGAAACTATCCAAACAAGTATCAAATGGATACTTTTAAGTTTGGACTATTCTATTGTAAGAATGTTGTATATATAGCATATTTTCATCTAAGTTTCTTTATTCTTCCGCTTGTATCCCTTTAGAAGTTTCAACAAAAGTCATGTTGACTACTTTTGTCTTCCCATCTGTCTATGGATGGAATGTTGTAGATCTCTTCAACTTTGTGTATGTCTTCTCCCACATTATAGTTCAGAATGAACTGAGAAATATTGTATCCTTATTTGAAATTATGCTCCTTGGTATCCAAAAGTGCGCTAAGACTTGTCCAAAGAACAGGTTTGTTGCTTCTTGTCCACTAATGGTCTTCATACAGGGCATCAGAACACACATGTTTTTGAACCTTTCAACTACCACGAACAACTAGTCATGCCCCTTCCTTGTTGTCGGTAAATATACCAAAAATTCCATGGAAATTCTTTCCCAATTATGAGTAGGTACAATAAGGGATGATATAGACCATGTTTCCTATTTTTAGGCCTGCTGGTATAAATAATCATGCATCCTCTTATGAACCTAGCTACCTACTCTTGCATCTAGGGCCAATACACATACCTCTACAAGTTAGCCATGATATTACCTACATGAAATTCCCCTACAACATTGGGAGTGTGAGCCTCTTTAATCAGCTGCAAGAGCTCACCTTTAGGAACATATAGTTTATCCAACTTGTAGAGTAACCCATCCTGGAGATGGTAGTCAATGGTGTCGTCACCATCATGCACATGAATCTAACTCTAGAATTGTTGATAAACCTCGTTGAAGTCCTCATCCTATGAATATGCCTCTCTACATGAATTATGGGTGAATGGATTCATGTGCATAAGAGTCCCCAAATCTGTGATATTTGATGTGGGTGGCCTTTATAGCATGTTGACCAAATTTTTTGTGTTTCCATTCTTATACTTGATCACCAAATGAAACCATTGTAAAAACCCCATCCACTTGTATTGCCTAGACTATTGTAGCTTACTTTGGGCCTTCAAGTATTGTAATGGCTAGTGTTCTATGTGGATTATCGACTCCTTTCCCATCAGATGGTGATTCCACCTCTTCACAACTTGCACCATGGCATACAACTCCTTGTCTTAGGTAGGGTAGTTAATAACTACCCCATGATCTACTAGAGAATGGTAGCAAACATGACTTCCTCCCTACATCAAGACAACTCCCATATCATACCCACTTGCATCTATCTCCACTTCAAAGGGTTGCTACAAGTTTGGTAATTCCAAAACTGGTGCTTGATTAATATTCTTCTTTAGCTCCTCAAAATCCCTTTGTTGACCTTTTCCCCACTAGACACCCTTGCCACTTTCTTTTATGGCATGGAGCGGTGTTGCTACTGCTAAAAATGAGGTTATGAATTTCATTAGGTATTGTGCTACCCTAACGAAACTCTTGACCTCAAAAAAATTAGTAGGCACTGACCATTTCATGAAGACCTCCATCTTGGAAGGATCTATCTTTAGTTCTCCTCCACTAATAACATACCCCAAATACACCAAGAACTGCAACACAAACATGCACTTCTTAAGATGTTATAGCAGCTCATGCTTCTTCAATGTTTCCAGCACTTGCGTCAAATGAGAAATATATTCCTCCCAAGCATAAATATATACTAGTATATCATCCAAACAGGACATAAGAAATGAATCTATAAAAGGTCGCAGTACATCATTCATTAATCTCATAAATTTTGTCGGTGAATTACATAGGCCAATTCAAAGAAGTAACCACTCATAAAAACCCTGTCTAGTTTTGAAGGCGGTCTTCCATGTATCTTCTTCTTTGAATCGAACCTGGTGATATCCAAACTTCAAGTACAACTTAGTGAAGTACTTTTCTTGTTGTAACTTATTTAGCATATCAATATCGTGGGAAAGGGGTGTCTATTCTTGAGCATGATTCTTTTCAATGCCCTATAATATATACACATCTGCTAAATCCCATCCTTATTTGGCACAATTACGATGTGTGACCCACATGGTGCTGTAATCGGTCGAATGACACCCTATTATAGTAGTTTCTACAATTGTTTCTTCACCTCACTTACTTTTATAATAGACTTCCTGTTCAACCCAATATGGCAATGGGGAGTCTAGAAATAGCTGGATCTCATGCTCCACTTCTCTCTTGGGTGGTAACCCTTTGGGTTTCAGAACACATCCTTGTATGCTTGTAACAACTCATCCAATTTTTTTTATGTTTCTTAGTACACCTCTCTAGGGACGCCTTGCCTCTTATTGACTCCTCTTCAGATTGAGTTTCTCTTAAAAATAATAAAACATACTTTTTTTTTTGGAACTAATCAATTTATTGGCTTGGTTGGCACTTACTAGTGAAATTTTCGAATTTCCTTTGTTCGCATTGAAGGTGAATTATTTTCCATCCTTGATGATCCAGTACTGATTGGATATCCTCATGAATATTGCATCTTGCATGTACATGTATGGAATCTTAAACACAACTCCACATACATCAATGGGAAGCACATCTAGATCTACTTCATCAATAAAATTAGCACATATAGAAAATCTAATTTTACACTATTTTATTACCTTCAACACTGCATCATTATTGATCCCAGTGGATACGAGTTTGGATGATCATGAAATTCCAACCCCAACTTCTTGACCAGCTCTGCTGTAACGATATTCACCTACAATCCTAAGGCAAACATAGCATTAATATTTATCTTCTTGACTGGTATCTTTATATGGAAGAGCTTGGTCATTTCTTTCTCTTCTTGTTTCTGAAGGTTATTCAGATTCACCTCCTTTTGCACTGACATACAGACGATCTTCTCATCCATGTCTGAGATAATTTCAACTTGGTTTCTCGAATTTGTGGCCATCAGATTATTCTACTTATTATCTTTCTTCTTGTTCTTTGAGTTTAGATCTGGATGCAACTTCTAGCACTTCTCCTCTATATGGCCATCATTGTTGCAGTGGTTGCTACGATATTTGAACTAGTGTGTTGTGGTTTTCATATTCTTATATTTCCCCCTTTTTTCTTCTTATGTCGCTCCTTAGAATATTCATGTTTCTCCCTCAACTTCAATCCACTTGATTATGCTCTTTTCAAGCCTATGTTCACCAAGTACTGTGCCTATAAACAAGCCTCTTCCACTAATTTTGGCTTGAAAAAAATGACTTTCTCACATATATGGTGGTGTATACCCCAAAAATACTTGAGTAGTACATATAATTTCTTTGAAGAGATACCCAAAATTATGGAAATATTTTTTAATTTCGTGGTGTACTCATGCACGCCCTCGCCCCACTTTTTCCTGAAGTAATGCCACCAAATCCACTAATCCTCCACGTACCCAATGGGATAAAACTGTGACCTAATGAGGTTTTTTAAATCTTCCCACTTAGTCACTATAGGCTCTCCCTCCAACTTTAGGGTTTCTGTGTGGATTTCCCACCAAGTTAGTGCATGGCCCTCCAATTTCATCTGGAAAAATGAGATATTTTGTCCTTCTTCGATCTGATGGACACTAAAATAAACTTCTAGTTGCTACAACCAATGGTTAAGCTTCTGAGTGTCGATCTTGTTGTGGTATGGATTGATATCAAATTTTGCTTCCATTTTAAGCAAGGACTGATTGACAACACTCAATCTAGGTTGATATTTTATAGATTATTTCTTTGATTACTTCTTTGTTTCTCCTTGATCTTTCGATCCCCATTCATATTTTTCCTTTGCATTTGAACCCCCATATTATATAAATATCACTAGCTTTTTATTCAAGGTCACCATGAGGAGGATTACATTGTGTTTGATATCTGCAACTTGTTGTTCTAGCCGCATAAACCTCACCTTTGCAAGATCACAAGTCTCATTTACAAATTCTTCATCCATAATTACGATTTTATGATTTTTGGACCCCCATTATAGATCCCCAAAATCTCCACAAAATAGACAAATAAAATTTATCTGATACCAAATGATCTGTAAAATTCTATGGATATTCCACTAGAAATTTTGTCACAACAAATATAATAATGATATATTAAAATTCTGATTTTTTACACTATTAAAGTTTTCTTAGAATGATAGATTTTTAAATTTAAATATAATTAGTGCATGCATGCAAATGGAAATTATGAAGAAAAGTAGAGAATGGAAAAATAAGCTCACACACATACATAAGACACAAGATATTCTTTGGGATACACTTTCGGGAGAAAACCCAACTGGAACTTGAGGTTGCAGCTCCACTCTCTTTCTCTATTTGGAAAATAAGGTTGTAAGTACAAAGAAGAAATGTATGTGGCCCGTGGGCCACTACAGTGCAAAAATAGTCTCTATGTGCTCCACATCCTATCTCTTCCCACTATCTTTTCTCAACTATGTAACAAATTTCTCTTGAAATAATGGAATGCCTCTTCGTCTTAGTGGGCGAGTTATAACACAACCCGATAACCTACTAGTGGTTAAGTTTGAGTACATCAAATCTTAACTAGAGTTACAATATAGAATCTTATAGATTATTTAGCTCAAAAGCACATGGCTATCCCCTTTTCCATGAATAATGGGGGCTGACATGACATCGTCCCAAACTATAGGTCTGAAAACAGGAAGGTCAACTTCTCAGTGACATAAATTTTTCATAAGTACTCTGATTCACGCAATTCTTGCATCATTGGAAATATTTTTGTGTGTAGAACATCATGATTATATGTGGTGATTAATAGGAAAATTTTTACCCCCAAAAAACGTCGTCTGAATGCTCTCAAAAGGTTTCAGCCCCTTTTTCACCAAATAGGGTCCTGCAGATAAAAATGGTCCCATGAGATGATTCCTCCACTTTTTCCACTCTAAATGGATCGATATAGATGAAAACAAATATAATGATCCAATATTGATCAATAGAACCTATAAATCAATTAGAAGATTCGGTACCATCATTATGTCCATGCATGAGAGGGCAATAGAAAAAACCTGGAAAAGAAGACCAAGATATTTAATCTAATCCACACAAAAATATGGAAACCTAAGGAGATCCAAAGGGAAGAAAAAGGGAATTCCAATGTGCATAGAGAAACCCTCACATCAGCATTCTTTAACTTACAAGGGAAGAACTTAAATAAAAAAAATTGTATGAGCAATTGGCGTAAGAATTGTTTACTTGTGAGAACAACACCAGGGGTGTTGTCGTCGAAAAACTAAAAGAAAATTATTTTAGTCAGAGACCAATCATCCAATCCCTAGAGTGTTGTGGAGAAGAAAAGGTAGGGTGCAGAGCAGATTCCATACATGCGTAAATGGCCATGGTGTTGTTACACCATTTTTTGGTCATCTAACTTTTTACTATTAGATGGATTAAAGTACACCATGTAAGACCAATTTTACCATAGTAAAATTGCTTTCACTATGAAAAATAATTTAATAACCCATAGTTTATTAAGTTATTTATGGTCTAAACAGAAAACCTCATGAGGAATAATTAAATAAATCCTTATTTGTTTGATTTTCCTCTAGGGATAATTAATTAAACCAGTGTTAAATTAATATTCCTGGTCATATTTAACCCAAAATAGGAAAAATAATTAGATAAATCATTATTTATCGTATTATTTTCTAGGAATAATTATTTAATAATATTCCTTATTAAATTTGACTAAATCATTTATAAATAATTAAATAAATCATTATTTATTTAATCATTCCTTAACCATATTCGTAAACTAATAAATAAATCATTTATTTATTTATTATTTTTAAATAAAGGGATTTGACCAAATTCAAATTCAATTTCCCTCCAACAATAATAATAAAATATTCCACAAAAGTTGGATCTAGATTTGGTTAATAATATTTTAATAATGCACCAATATCTAGACTAACTCAATATTTTATTATAAATAGAAGGGTTTTCCACTCACTCACTAACCTTTTTTTGCCTTGAGATCACCTTTTGATCCATACTTTTGGTCTGACTTTGATCCTCCATCATTGTCATATTTTCTACTTTTGCTTGTGAGCTCCCTTTGAGTTCCATTTTGTCTGGGTTTTCTACACCATCAGGAGAGAGAGATCGTAGATCTGAAGCATTGAGGACATACAAGAACCTATCCCATTGAGGGGGACTGGTAACATCTTTTATATGTTCCCTTCCCAGGTTTCATAATACAAAAAAGTCCTTAAAAATTCTTGTCTTGTTCATTCGATACATGGAAAAACTCTTGATTATTCCGGTCATTAACTGCAGATTTAAGGAAATTGACAACCACATTTGATGTTAGGGTTGTTATTTATGCATGGATAAAGTGAGATTTTTTCCATATGCTTGCGATTAGAATTCACACTAACAACTGGTGACTCCACAAGGGTTTATAATTACAACCAATGTCTCTTTTTAGTTCCTTGCATAACCAACTACTTGAACTCCTACATTTTTTCTTCAACTTCTTATTTTTCATTTCTTGATGTTTTTTTTAACCTTTTTAACCCTAAAATCATAAAAATTCTAACTTCCACGTGTTTCTGGGCCTCTTGTGCAAGTAACAGATATCAATTGCAGCAGAGATGACACTTTTTTCTGAAACCTGCTCCAGAGACAGCCGAAAGTACAGGTCGCACTTTTTGGCCCAAAAATTGTGACCTCAGCTATCAGGTAGCAGATAACTGCCCAAAAAATGCGACCTTAGTGGAAAACATGTTAGAACTTGCAACCTGTACTTTTTGCAATATTTTTTCTGTGATTTTTTTGGGTTTTTTTGTGGCACTATTCGGGGTTGTCTGACCTCCATCTTTACCCGTCTTGGACCTATACTTACTTAGTTTTACTCTTCAAAGTAGGAACCAAGCCCCTTAGGGCTTCAGTACATTTCCAACTTTTTAGGAGGAGTTTAGCTAAAGCAGGTCTTTTGAGATTTCAGTGTTTTTCAGACATCAGATCTAAACCTACAGTTTCAGATCCATTTTGGATCGGTTATTTTTCCATCCAAAATATCTCTTTTTAGTTTTTTTTGGACCTCCTTTAGGGTCGCCTCTTTTTCACTTTAGGTTTTAGCCTTTCATTACCTATTTTTCAACATTTTTCTCTCTAGTTTCTTGTTGTTTTCTGCACCTCTTTCCAACAAATCTGACCTTTAGATCCATGTCCTTCCCGACCTTAAATCCATTTCCCATATTGTGTGTTTTGAGTAGATTTTATCCACCCATAAACTAGTTGTTGGGAAGCCCTCCTCCTTGGGTTTAAATTTATACATATTTAGCTGTTTATTTTACTATCGCTTTCACTTTCCTTTACTGTCGTGTTTAGTTTTATTTACAGTTATACATCATCTTTTTTCTTTTCTCTCTACACATGTTTGGGCTTAATTAAATTTAATACACTTCTCACATACACGCACACCTAATGTGAAGAGCACATGGTTTACACTGCTAGGCAAAGACTTAAACATTGTAATTAATTTATCTGCACCTCCCTGCCCTTGTTTACCTCTCTTTATTAATGGGTTTCGTGTCTCTTCACCATCATCCTTATTGGGTTTCCAAAGACTCCAAGGCCTTCATCCTCAGTTTCCATTAGGAAGACTTACCCCACCGCGTAGGGTTCAAGTTCTTCCTCCACCAAGTCCCCATTCCGACTCTAATTATGGTTCATTACATTCCCCTTATGTTTCTATCCCCGACTCTCCTCCACCTTTCACCTTCATCATGTTTTCTTTAGTACCTAATGCTAGTGGCGGTCCTAATCCTAATGCTCAAAACGCTACTAGTGGTGCCGCAACAGGAACTATTCCAGCTACTCCCTTGCTTCCTTATATGGCAGGCCTAAGCCTTCTTGATTTTAGCTAGCTGATTAAAGACCCCATACACCATGATCTAGGTTGGCATGCTATGCCAACCAAGCTTCCTTCAGAAATTCCCAAGCTTGAAGGAAATTCTAGAGAGCATCTTGCCAACCATGTTCATTGTTTCCACATGTGGTGTCTGTCTAACTCCATCACCGATGACTCTGACCGTCTTTGGTTATTCCAATGTACACTTACTAGAGAATCTTCCAAGTGGTATTTCAACCAGGCCTCCTCCTCTTATACTATTTTTCTGACCCCTGCCAAGGCATTTCTGTCTTACTTCCAAATTCCCCTTCGCTATGACACAAGTACTAAAATCTTGACCTATTTCTGTCAAACTTCTTCCACACGCCTATCTGACCATATTCAATAATGGCGCAGAAGGAGGAGCCTGTGTCGAGCCCTTATTTTCGAAGACAGTGTCTACATGGACTGGTTTCTCAGATCCCTTTTGTCTGCTATTGTTAAAGATGTTGCATCTCACTTTCCTTAGACCGAGGAAGCTGCCCTCCAGATTGCGTTGAAATATGACTTTATCTACGTGCAATTCAGTTATTTTTATACCATCTTACCTGATCTCCCTAGACTTGGTGGTGCCAATATATCGGGGGCATCCCATGTCACCAAAAGTATTGTTGGATCCCTTTCACATCTATACACTCATCCTCCCAAGGGTTATGGTTTCCCTCAGGGAGTGGCCAGCTCCTCCAGCACCTTTCCCCTTCCCGACAGCATGTATCCAAGACATGGCATGCCTGATGCTTTTTCCCAACCACGTCCTCTGATGCCAGGAATTATTTTTGCCAACCTATTTACCCCAATGTTGCTCAACCTCCTTAACATCCATATCCATAGCTTGGTGCTCCATCTCCTCCAGCACAAGCACCTCAGCCTCCCTTGCCTTCTCAAACTCCGCAACATCAACCACTCCCCCTAAGGGTCAGGTGTATGCACAGCAGAGTGCGACTAATTGTCTCACTTCCAAAAACAAGAGGAAAGGCAACCAAAACCAACCCTCTCTATGTAATCCAAGAAACAATCCCCAAGGGAATACATATAACACTGCAACCCAACAAGAGGGCACTCAGCCCAAGCAGGACATGCATATTCGCAAGAGTAAGCCTTGTTCTTGTTGCAGTGCTTATGGTCACTATACCCATGATTGTCCCCTTTTAACTCAGATGTGTCAAATGTGGGAAGCTTAAGAAGCATCCCCAGGACAAAAAGCCTCTTCTTCGGTTCCTCCTAATGATGCACCTACTCAACTGGCTCTGTTTTCCAATCCTTTCCCCCAGCAAGGATATGTGGTTGCCCAACCCCTGAAGGTCAGGTGACTGCTAAACCTTCTCCATCTAGTACCTTTGATTACTATATCCTCATGATGAACTCTGACCAGACCAATACCACTGACCTCAACCTTCATACTCGGTCCCGCTAGTACACCAAACCTCCTGCTATCTCTACAACCGAGCCCCTATCTTCAGGTCCCATAGTGCCAATTTTAACACCCAATGGTACTTTACAGATCCCTCATCCTAAATATGAGGTGCATAATAGGATCCCCAAGGGACCATTATGCTGAAACGCTACTTCCGGTAAAGCCGCCCACACCTATAGTATAGTAGATGACTTGGCGCAATTCCATATCGCCATGTCAACATTGGAAGTCCTCCTGTCATTTCCTTCACAAAGAAAATATCTACTAATTTCTATGGGCATTTTGGATCCTTCAGATGATCATTTTATTGTCTTTGATATTGACAAGTGATAGCATCCAACCCTTCCCGCATCTGTTTCCTTCTAAATACCTGTCAAGATTCGGAATTCCAACGTTTCCCATTGTATCATTGACGAGGGGGCATCAACCTGCGTGATGTCCACTTCTATTTGGAAATAGCTTGGATCGCCGGAGTTAGCCCCTTCCACTATCACCCTCTGTGTGTGGGATGGCCACTCTTCTCAGCCCCTTGGCATGTTCCGCAATTTTCCTATTACTCTTGCAGGCAAGACTATTTGTGTTAACATTGAAGTCATTGATGCCCTCTTAGACTACAACATTCTATTGGGTCATAGCTACACTTATACGATGTATGTTTTCCCATCTGTGGTTCACCGTAGTATGTGCTTTCCTCACAATGGAAATATTGTCACTATAGATCAACTGATATATTACGAACAGAAGTCTTAGACCTCTCCAGAGTCCATTATTTCTTCGGTGGCCAATAAACAAATATTCGAACCTCCAACCAGTGTCTCACCTGGAGTCTATAAATATTCCTCTTTGCTTGGTTCATTCCCTTGTCTCCCCCCTCTCATCTCTAACCCTAGCTCGTTGAATGTTTTCATGACGCAATTGTCTCGGTCCGACCTCAAATGTTCTGGTTCAACTAGTCAGCAGCCCCACCCTTTGCAACCTGCTCCTAGTACTTCAACTCAGCATTATGGACCTACTCCTCAAGGCCCTTCATATGTAGTTGATGTCCATGATCATCTCTTTCCTCCTTAGATGGTTTGTCATGGCCTTAACCATCCAATAACTATCCCAGCTAGCCATTACCCCTCAGGTCAGATATCATTTCTTGCTCCCTCTGCTAGAGTATTTTTGGTACCTATTATGGCTACCTTATCCCTTCCCAACATAACCCTAGGGATCCCAGTCTGGTACATTGATCTCGTAGCCAATACCCCGCATGTTCAGCCCAAACCTTATAATTATTTGACCCCTCCCTTTGCTTCTATGCCTTAGCCACCTCAACAGGAACCTACTCTTGTTGCAAAAGCCTCAGGTGAGGGGGGAAAATCCTGCAAAAAGGCACCTAAGGACAAGGTTTCCCAGAAAACACGTACTCCTCCTAAGCCTCCAAATCGTGCACCTCCATGTGCTTTATGTGATGTTGACAGTCATGTCACCCATCATTGTCCTGAATTTCATCGTATCAAACCCATGGTCAACATCGAGTTTCCCAAGTTTGGTGTCCGAGAAGCCCATGTTACTTTACCAACTTCATCCAAGAAACTCAAGACTCTGCACACAAACAACCCCTATGATTTTTGTGATCTCCATGGCCACTATACTCACCTCTGTCCTCTCCTCTCAGACTACCGCACCTCTTTGGACGTAGTTCACTAATACGAGGCTGACCACAATGAGTCTGCCTCTCCCTTACTTGTGCATTATGCTTCAGCAAAACCATAGGACACATCCACTCCCATTGACATTACCCCTCTCAATGTCAAGATGACGAAGCCTTCGACCACTATCCTCTACCTATCACCATCTATGAGATTCATGGTGGAAGACCCCTCTGGGGCTTTCCCTTCTGTTTCACTTGACCTCCCTTCAGCGATCACCTTGTGCTCAACATCGGTGGATCCTTCATCTAATTTTTCTTCTATCACCCTCTATGACGATGCGCATGTGAACCTTTCTTCTCATGATGATGAGTCAGGTAGCTTCACCGCATCATGTGGTCATCCTTCCACCAGTCACCCCATCTTCTACTATGATGACGAAATCATGGAAGAATTTTCCACCCCCGACTTTAACTATCCAACCCATAATAAAAATGACACCATCCATGTCTATGGTGAATTTCGCAACCTGAGCACAAGCTACCCCCAAGGTAGTTCCCCCACACCATCCATTGTTCAGTGTACGGGGGTGAGATATTCTACCCATAGCATTCCCTCTAGTAGTGCTTTTGTGATTTCTACTCTGTGTTCATGTTTCTAGAATTGTTCATCATCCCCTAATTTTTTGTCTTCTGGCACCTTTCAGATGGATCCCCCATCCACACCCTATATTGGCTATGCCGATGGTGCAAGTCGCTACTCACAGAATCTACCCTCGGTAGTGTGGGCCATTTTCACCCCCTTTCATTCACTTTTCTTCTCTAACACCGTATGCATTGGTGTTGCCACCAATAACCAGGCCAAATATGATGCACTGCTAGGTTTTCTAGTCGATGCCCTTGACCATTGCATCCTTTACCTTCATGTTCGTTTAGATTCTTTGCTCCTTTTCACGCAATTGAATGGTGTTTATCGTGTGCATAATCCTGTCCTTTTTAAAAGATATTTATGACTGAAGCTCTTAATGTGTGAATTTGAAATAATTACATTCAGCCATGTACCTACATCCCAGAATCACTATGTACATAACATTGCAAATAATATTCTATATTGGCATTTATCACGTGAATTTAACACAAGACAATAACCATAAACCATAAAACGATGCATATCCATAATATGTGTCATTCAAAATGTTTTAGAGTCCATTAAATCTTATACATATGACATGCCCATAGCATGTTACAAAAAACCAAAACTGGGGGCACCTCATGCCCCTACATCTAATCACTATCTGGAAGGTCCCAGGCCATTGGCTTAGCTCCAGCAGCCCGTAGATCACGCATCCCCTATCCGGCCATCGCCATGCGTCGCATGAATCCTCGCCACTTCTAGGGTAGACCAATACATGGCTCAATGTATTGGTCTTCAAGGTCCTGCCAGCTGCGCTCAGAAGCATTGATCAACAACCTCTCACATCTATGGCAGATATCCTCTGAGAGGGCCACTCCATCCTCATTTTGTGTCCCCCTTCATCCATTAGGTGTTGCAGCGTTGTCCCATATACCCAGCTGGTTTCACCAGTGTTATATATTCATACGAAAAGTGAATGAATCAGTACCATATAAAATATTCTGAAACTTTAAAATGCACCATAACAGATAATCAACTTCTCACTTACCATTTGGTCCCCATGCTCAACCTCACAGAAGTGGCAATTCTAACTCCCCATGATAGTTCATCCCAATATAGGGATATTCGTCTATGTACAACGGCATCTGATCCCAATGCACAAAAGTTTTGGGTCGTAACACCCGTCCAACTGCCCCACCTCCTCCTCTACACAACAATCACCCCTAGAAGTGCATCTCGGGCTCTCATGAGCCCCCATATTGGATATATATACGAGGCGAAAGTATCGAGATATTCTCAAAGAAGAGCGAGAAAAGCATTGTTCCATATGCACAGTCATGGTTCACTTGCCGCTTACATGGTGACAACTGTCATTTCAACGACGACAGCATCGTCTGGGCCATCCCATAGTAGGTCCCACTCAACACTCCCTCAACAAGCATCATCTGACCCCCAGTGATGTGGTGGAGCTCCTGGTTTCCCAGGATCCATAGCACCTCCACGGCCACAGCACGAGTCCCTAGCCTCTTTAGATCTCCGATCGATATCCATGTCCCTTTGACATGGACACCCGATCAACCGTGTCACTCTATAAAATCCATAACATTCTGGCCTCGTGGTAACGCTGGCTATGTGTTTCCCACCATTCCCAATGAAGGGAGACCGGTCAGGAAATATATATCTTAGACTATCAACTTGATCTGGTGCCCCTGCACTATAAAGATATCATGATCCGGGTCCCAATATCTGACTATTCGGGACAACAAGGACTCTCCTGACCTCATCAATGGGTTCTCCACAAATTTAAGGACCCCAAACCTGGCCAAAGGGGTAGGGACTACATGACCCTCTCGGATCTCAGAACGTAATGTATCCAGGTCTTTCTCTCTCCAGTTGATCCTCAACTCTGCCATACCTACACAAAACCATTATGTTTGTTAGTGTATAGAAAGGAAATACTGCATCATAACCATAAATTCCCATATCTCAGCGAAAAGCAGCACTAAAACCCCCTTTCTCTGACATGTCACACTTTTCTGGACATTCTCAGGAAAATTCGCAATTTTCTACCCAATAATTGATACCCAGGTCGCAGAAAAGGCCCCAAAATGTGCGACCCAGCCGTGAAGAGGAGCAAGGGTCTGTTCCTGAGTTCTAGGTGCCTAATTTGAAACTTTAATCCGCTAAATTTAAAGAGTATTGTTAGGCCTCTTACCTGCAACTGAAGGATCTCGATTGCAATGGTCAGTTTGTATGCTACGATCGTCACAAGTTTTAGGGCCTTTTCTCCTCTCTCCATTCACCACAGCTACACTAGAAAATGAAAAAAATTGGAGGGAAAATGTCTTATTAAAAGAAAAACCCTAGATTTTTCTTTCACCAGCTGCGACCAAACAATAGATCGGTTTGAAAAACCATCAGCACCATTGAAATGCTCTCATCGAGCTCTCAAATGGGTATCCTTTTGTTTTTTGTGATTTGATACTTCACCTAGAAGCCTTTTTTCTAAGAAGGGTCACTTCACTGCTTCTCAAAACCGAATTTCTTCACTTGTGACACTTGTACTTGGGGCACCACTTTGCCTCCATAATTATCGATGATCATGTCGATTTTCATCATGAGTAACCATCTTGTGCTCAAGTTTTTATGGTCCCCACCAGGCTTGTTTTGTGTGGCAACATCATCAAGTCCCTTTCTTTAGGGCATCTAAGTTGAGTCATCATCGCATCCATGGAGTCTATCACGAGTCCCTTTTGTCTCCCACCACAATCTTCCATCCTTCATTGCTTTTTACCTCCCTCGTGTCGCACATTTTGGCATTCAGTCATACTATCCCCTATCACATCTAGAGTTGAGTCAGTAGCTGCCAGGTCATCCATGCCCTTTATTATCTAGCAAGGGAATTCTTCAACCCGCTACTCTTTACCCCCCATTCCACCATCATCCGTGGTGTCAGCCTATCAGTCACTCTACTATTATCCCTCATGCCTTAGTTGAGGACCCCTCATTGCCTCACCTATGACAGACCTCCTTCTGTCGACATCATCTTATTCATTCCAGAAGACAGGTCTAGAGGGCAGTGTACCTTGGTTCCAACTTCCACTCTTGTTTGGTGCCTCAGATCAGGAAAAGGGACCCTTTATTGCCCTTTGACTTGATTTTTTCTCAGTTCCAGGTCCTCACAACATGATCGAGATCTGTATACTTGATGGTTCAGTGATGCAGCATATTGTACCAATGATTCTCGAGTGTGTGTGATATGTTTTATACCTCATGAGGGAGTGGCCCTTGAGGTAGCCCCCCACATGCCCAGATGACCTCTTTACTACATCCTTGGATGCAGCTCTACAGATTTTATGTTTCCAGCCTCAACCGCTTGCAATGCCTTTTTAGTTTTCATGTATTATTCATATTTTCAAAACCCTTTCCTGTTTTACAGGGTCTCTTTGGTTGTAATTATATCTCATGTACTAAAATACTGGCTGTTATCCAAGCCATAGTATGTATGTGGGATCCATTATCATGTTTTTTATCTGGCCCATGTTTATGCCAACATGTACTATATAGTTTAGTCCCATGTTTGTTGGATGCACCATTATTCTTTGTACTTTGTTATCTCGACGGGCATAGGTATGCCTCCCCCGCATCATGTAGAATAGGTACTCACTCATAAAAGAGACTAGTCACACCTAGAAATCTCGCCTCCTCATGTTCTTGTCCTCTCTTGCTTCAGTCCGCATTATATTTCTCTCTCTCTGACTCCCCTTTGGTGTCTAGTGATTGTGTTCTTAAAAGATACTTCGGTCATATGATTAGCTCCTAACGCTCACACATTGGGGGGGATTTTGTTACACCAATTTTTGGTCATATAACCTATTACTATTATATGGATCAAACTACACCATGTAAGACCAATTTTACCATACTAAAATTTCTTTCACTATGAAAAATAATTTAGTAACCCATAGTTTATTAAGTTATTTCTCATCTAAATAGGAAACCCCGTGAGGAATAATTAAATAAATCCTTATTTGTTTGATTTTTCTCTAGGGATAATTGATTAAACCACTGTTAAATTAATATTCCTGGTCATATTTAACCCAAAATAGAAAAACTAATTAGATAAATCATTATTTATCTTATTATTTTCTAGAAATGATTATTTAATAATATTCCTTATTAAATTTGACTAAATCATCTATAAATAATTAAATAAATCATTATTTATTTAATCATTCATTAACCATATTCTTAAACTAATAAATAAATCATTTATTTATTTATTGTTTTTAAATAAAGGGATTTGACCAAATTCAAATTCCTTTTCCCTCCAACAAAAATAATAAAATATTCCACGAAAGTTGGATCTAGATTTGGTTAATAATATTTTAATCATGCACCAATATGTAGACTGACTCAATATTTTTTTATAAATAGAAGGGTTTTCCATTTACCCACTACCTTTTGTTGCCTTGAGATCACCTTTTGATCCATACTTTTTGTCTGACTTTGATACTTCATCATTGTCATATTTTTCTGCTTTTTCTTGTGAGCTCCCTTTGAGTTCCATTTTGTATGGGTTTTCAGCACCATCAAGAGAGAGAGATCTTATATATGAAGCGTTGAGGACATAAAAGAACCCATCCCATTGAGGGGGACTGGTAACATCTTTCTATGTTCCCTTCCCAAGTATCATAATACAAAAAATTCTTTAAAAATTATTGTCTTGTTCATTGGATGCATGGAGCAACTCTTGATTATTCTTCTTGTTTAATGTCTTTAAATGCATAGATCTGGATTTTTGTAGCATTTATTCTAAACACTAACTGCAGATATAAGGAAATTGACAGCCACATTTGATGTTCGGGTTGTTTTTTATGCACAACTAAAGTGATCTTTTTTCATACCCTTCTGATTAGAATTCACACTAACATGTGCCATTAACTACAACTACAAGTAGGGAAGTGGAACACCATTCGAACCATATAAGATAAACAAGTAAGTAACAAGTTGTTTAGCAGTGTAACACCATAAAAAGGGAATGAAAATTGGTAGAGTAAAGGAATGATTGAAACATATATGTTGGATGTAATACTTCCATGTGTATGATGTCATCTACAAATTGTCATTGTTAGTCCTAAGGTGTCAATCTAGAATTTTTTGTTCCCTATGTCTGAATTGTAGTTGTGTCATTTCCGGGTCATAGATCCACTTTCTTAGGATCTAGATTCGTCAAAGTATGTAATCTATGTCCTATATATTCGTAATGGTTGTGATGAATAAAGATATCAAGTGATTTATGTGTGTCATAATGTACTCCCTCTATTTTTATAACATTGTATTAGAGATTGTACGGGTTTGAATCCCTCAAGGGAAGGCCATGAACATGTAAGGGATATGGAGTGTTATTATTTCTGTACACATTAGTATAAATGTGTGAGAGTTGATTTTTATTGTGTGAAATTTTTTGTAATCATGTGTGCACAGATTTGTTGTTGTTTGTAGCTTTTCAAGCATCATCAGATCCTTTTGTCATATTTATGTCTGTAAATCTTTGTTTTTGTTTATCCACCCTGAACATGCAAAGGAGTTAAATCTGTGCTTGGATCATTTTGTCACAATTATGTGCACTGTCATATTATAAATCTGTAAAATCATTCCCTCGAAATGTACATACTGTTGAACAAATTTGGATTTGAGATCTCGTATTGAGGAGTTTCAAGTGGCAAGTGATATATGTCAAAAGTGTTAAAATTGGAGGAATATCTCAATTTTTCACTTCTGTGGGGAAGAGATATTTGCGTCAGATTTTTCCATTGCAATCTTGTTCTGATCTCAAATTTTGGATTTTTCATTTTAAAGATATTGAGTCTAGTCAACTCAATATGTGAGTGTAAGTTTGTTGGAATTGACCACTCTAACAAATTATTTGTGAAGACAAGAAAACTCTAAGATAAAGATTGGACCAAATGAAAAACTTTTGACCTGTGCTAAGGAGGGACATGGTGACTTGTATATGCCTAGATGACAGCTAATTGATTGATGATTATTGAGTTTGTAGTTGTGATATGTATTTGTCCAGTAGTTTTCTATTTCTTTCAATTCTGATTATAAAAAAAATTTGTGGTTCTTAAACTGGAATCCCTAGTGTCTGAAACATCAATCCGTGTGTTAGTAAGGTCAAGTTGTTTGATCAACTTTTGAACACATTCAGTATCCAGACCTCCATTCTAGCAACTGCAGGATAACCGAAAGCGAAATATTTGATAGATTGTGGTTGGTCCATAGGATGGTTCATTACTTGACTATAACACCCTCCTACCATATCTATCAAAGTAACCATCCAACCAGAGTAAACATGTGATGAGAGGCTACTATGATTGGATTCAACCTCCTAGGTGACCTTAAGGAAGTGGAATCGATGGAAACACATCATACAAACCTCCCACATTAGCAATAATACTCCGAGGAACCATCCCAACCACTCAGGTAACTAGCCCCTGGGTCCCACTGCATTTTTAACCCACATAACCCCTAGACGCTCCCACAAGCATGCATGCCTACGTATGGGAGGCTCTCAACGCACACACAAGCTTGCATGCTTGCGTCCAGGGACTAAATTTCCCAGACCAGTGTCTGCATCGGCAAGATTTAAGGCACTTTTTAAGCCCAAGAGCCAAGGCCACTTCCCAAAACTCAATGACAAGTTCAGACATGAAATAAAATAGGGAAATAATGAAATATTGGCAAAAATCATGACGATACCTAGACTAGACCTATACTATACATGATAGGAATTTCGTCAAACATATCAGAAATGTGTAATCTACATCTGTAAAGAACATATCTGAACATAGGGATCTCATACTTATATGAGAATTGCTAAGAATCATTGTTCCCATACATCATTAGCTGCAGTATCATCTATTAGGTCATAGATACACGGTTTATTCATTTACAAATAAAAACATTAGGATAGCCATTGTTACACAGTAATTTGTCACCGTCCCTGCAATCCCCCGTCCCGCACATTGGAGGGCTCATTCCATGACCTGTGAGCAGTGACATGACCTGAAAACACTTTCATGGAATCCCCCTTGATAAGGAAAATCATTCCCATGAAGACAATTTCCTGTGAAAATCCCTAAAAATAGCCCTTTTGGCCTTGGTGTGACTAGCCAGTTCAGCCCTTGCGCCAATGGGGGAAATCCACCAAAGAGGGCGCACCAACTGGCGCTCTGTCCCAGTGTATCACTCGTGCTAGGCTTAATAAGGATTATTTTAAAAAAATAAATGGTGGAATTTTGATTCTAGCCAACTCTTGAATGAGTCTCTAAAATGAGTTGGGAGGTTTGGCTTCGGATCTCCATGTAGGGGAAGTGGTTTTCCACCTATCATGGAAGCTTCCTTGAGGATAGGGCCAATCCCACCATTGTAGGGATCCCAACTCCCCTTCCACCATCTATATACACTTGTCATTTTCCTTTTCCAAGCTAGCCTGAATAGATTTGAATCTTTAGTAAGGAGATTATCCTCAGACAGCCGAAGAGAGAGAGACTTGTCCCATTCCCGACGAGCTTTACCGAGACGTACTCCACTGTCGACCCACCGAAGGAAGATCCAGCGTCAGAGCTCAGGTTGTATCTTTCTTTGTTCTGATTAATAATAAACGAATTTGATTATGGTTCCACTCAGATGTTCATTTTTTATGTTATGAGTTGTATCTTCTCTGATTGATACATAATTGCATGTATTAGGTTTTATGCTTCTGTGTTTTTTGTTTCTTCGTGTACGTGTAGGTGTTCGAACATCTTAGGCAGGAGAATTGTGATCTGCCATAACGAAGGATGGAAGTGCCATCTTCTCTGCAAGCAATAGCAGTGTAGGACCTAAGGTAGGCCTCTTGTTGCATCTTGGTCATTTGAAATTAGGAACTTGCGTCTTAGCGTGACTCGGTTGTTGCTAGACCCGATCTGGGCTAGTAGGGATCGCCTCTGTCCACAGAGGATATTTACCTCCCCAAAAAACTGGTGACTCCACTGGGGAGACATTGATTGGATTTTGTCTTATCTTTTCGGTTGATTTTGGTCTTTGCCTGATTGATCAACTCTTTTGGTTCGCTTTTCCAGTGTTAGACCTTAGTTTAGCCTCACCATCCCTGATCTGCTCCCTGCTTGCTCTTTTTCATCTTTTGCATTAGTAAACTTGACTGGCGTGGTTTTTTCCCTGACAGTCACACTAGCTGGCGCATGTTGCCAGTTTATCCCCCGCGCCAATCCTATTCTGGTGCTAGTTGTAGCCTGACAGTCGCGCCAATCCTATGTGGTGCTAGGGTTTGCTTCTTTCTGAGCTTTCTGAGCTTGATTTGTGGTTTTGCTGTCATTTTTTTGACTGCCCGAGTGTTCTGGAGTCTTGTTTGACTGAGTGTGACCTTCATCCTCCAGTTGTTTGCCCTCTACTATCAGTTTTACATTCTAGCCCTAGGGCATCTAGGTGCTATAGTGTGTCGAGCCTCCCATGGGAGTTTTTGGTCCTTGTTTGATCAGTCAATTTCATTATTGCTTCTCTGCATTCGTTTGGTGGTTTTCCGTTGTTTTGTTGCATTATTTGAGTGATTTGATTCTTCTTCATTCGAATTCCTCTTTGTCTTGTTTTGGGCCTAGATTACATGGTTCATTTGAGTCTTTGGGATTCCTCTTTGATTTGAGGGATTTTTTCTTTGTCAATTTGAGGTTTGATTTGTGTGTTTGGCATTGAGTGAGTTTTCTTGTCTTTTCTCTTTTGCTATCACTTCTCAAAATTCTCTTTTCATTGGTTTTCATCTTGTTTAGTGCACTTTGCTCTTAAACATTGAAAATACAAAAAAAAATCTCTTTTGCTTTTGATTAGTTAATGTAAATTAAATCTTTTATGTGTTATTAGTGATTTTTAAGTCTGAAAGAAAAGCTTTTGGTTTTTGTTAGCATGCATTAGAGACACTAGTGGTTGTTTTGTGATCATTTTGTTATTGTGTGAAAGCTCTCAACCTTCCCGTAGTTAGCTATTCATCAAACGAAATGATACATTGTGGCATGTACTGTGCATTTAGAGGATTTTGTGACATAAAATTCGGTAGCACCTGGAAATTGAAACATAATTGAAGATCAATACTAAAAATTTGTTCAATTTACCTTAAGGTAGCATTGAAACATTAATGAAATATTTAGAGGTCTAGGCTAGTGACGTGTTCCGGCGTCGTTAAACCTAGTAGTTGTCATTCGCCTCTTATATTAAGACATCGCTAGTACGGACTTGTGCTCCCCGTACCATCGCTTATATAAAGGGAGATGCCACTAGGTTGCTATCCTTTATCCGTAGGAAGCCGAATCTGCCGCCTTATACCCGTGATACACCAGAGACAACATTCGAGGAGATTTCCTGCACGTACGTCAAGTCCTTGGTTGATTTATTTTTCATTTTGAAACCAAGGTGTATATTGCAGTTCACGGATATCTGGTACACCCTTTGCCTAGATTATCAGAGTAGTCATTTCGATCTTTTTTGAATTATTAAATTTGAAAGGATCATCAAGCACTTGTCCTTTCATGCTTGTTTCAAAGTTGAAAGAGATAGAGTCACCTTTCATCCGTTTCTCGCCTCTTAAAACATGAAACGGTGAAGTTTCTAAGTTTCAATGTGGTAAAATAAATCTCCTGCGATCACACGCCCATTTTAGATTTTTCTTATCGGCCGTTTGATTGTGTCCCTTGGTTTTTTAGCCCGTGTGGTTTTGTTTGATCTCTTCCTCTTGTTGTTACTGTCACAGTGGCGGAACTCTCAGTTTTGTCTACTGGTAGTCCTTACATAGACGATTCATCAAAGGTCTCTCAATCCTCTGTTGAGCCTCAGCAGCCCATTATCTCTGAGTTTCCCGACGGGGGACCGGTTCTATCAGAGCTTCCCTTTGGAGGACCAGTTGAGTTCAATTGGCCCTTATCCAACGCTTGGTTTGGATTTGGATTAGGGGAATATTTCCCTCCTCTTACATCGGGTTCGCCCTTTCTAGCTGCTGCTATTCCTCCTAGTCCTTTCCATCTTCTAGAAGATCTAGCGGCAGGCTCAAATATGGGCTCATCCAATCCTTCTCCTAGTGAGGAAATCCCCACGTCTGGTGAATATTACCAGTTGTTCCCAGAAGACAAATCTGAATTATATGTCATGTCTTCGCCTAGTCCTTCACTTCTAGCAGGGTATAGATCCTTAAGTCAGATTATGACCGCTATCGCCTTCATCGGAGTATCAACTCCTTCTACAAGGCCAATTATTCCTTCGGTAAGGATGTCCCCAAGGACACCCCTCACGTCATCTCCTCAGGTCACATCAGGACCTATAAGGCCCACTATCTGTGTGGCCGCGTCTACACCTGATGTTACTACTCAGTCCATAAGGACTGTGTCAGTTTCCGAAGACGTCTACATAGAATCTGCTATTCCAGAGAACATTTCTCCTGAGTAGTATCGGTTGTTGCTACAACAATTGAACTCTGAGGTTGGTCAATCCTCGCAAGATCCCAACTGTCCTTATTTTTCACATTATGCACAGGATGGTACACCCGTCTACACTTTTCCATATCAATACGATGAGAAGGGAAACCCTCTATGTTTTCCTGCTCCAAAGGCTTATCAGTATGTTCAAGGTTTTTTGTCTACCCAGGTTGGGCAACCTTCCAACCCGCAAGGACAAACCTTTTAGGGCCAACCTTCGGGCCAGCTTGGTTATCTTTATGACCCGCAAAGACAACCCTTATAGGGCCAACCTTTGGGTCAGCAGGGGTTGTTGTGCGGTCCGCAAGGATAGTCCTACAACCCTCAAGGTCAACCTATGCAACCTCGCCCTATGGTCCAACTGGGGCAACCTCAAGGACCCACAGGTCAATCGGGGTATCAACTGGGGCTGTTATACGGTCCTAGGGGGGAAATCCAACCCTCTCAACCTATGGTGCAACCTCTGCAACCTCAATTTCCTATTGGTTTGAATGTTGCACAGCCAAGGCACTCTTATGGTCCTGTTGTAGGTCAAACTGGTTATTAGGCACAGCCTGGCCCTATCTTACCACCAGGCGAACTGACCCATATGGAACAACCTGGTGTCCCTCATCAGCCAGGTCAACCTATTCGACCAGTGCAACCTATTCACCCAGGTCAACCTGTTCAACCAGGACAACCCATTCAGTCGGTTCAACCTGTTCAACTAAGGTAGCCCATTCAGCCAGATCAACTTGTCCAACCAGGCCAGCCTGCACATCCTGTCAACCTTGCTCAATAGCCGATTGAATCTATGCCATAGCAGAATCTGCCTATGCACCCCACTTATCAGCAGCCCGCTCAACCCCAAGGCGATTATTATCTTCAAGGTCAATCTCGACTAATTTACAACCTGCCGCAAGGTTCTAATTATTATATTCAACAATAAAGCTATAACTATACTCAGTAGTCAAATCCGTGTATTGCTCAAATGGGGCCGACATATAATCAGGGTCCCTACCGTGGTTATCAACCCCCATACACTAGTTATCAGCAATTGTATCAGACTAATTATATGGCCTATACCCCCTATGGTCAGAATCCTCCGGGACAGAACCAATGGGGGAAAGGTTATGTTCAACCAGGGTGGAGTAAAAATATAGGTCCTTATCGAGGGCCTAGTGTGCCTTTCAATCCTTAGTTTCCATTCTTGGCCACCTTGAAATTACCGGACGTTTCTAAATTAACCAATGATCCAAGTTTTCACAATCCTTATTGGCCTCCGGTTCCGACCAAGGTGCCTGATGACTATCCTAAGTTTGAAGGTAAAGCTAGAGAGGACCCCCAAGCCCATGTAATGACCTACCATCTGTGGTGTTCGTCCAACTCTTGGGTGGATGATTCAATTCGTCTACATCTCTTCCAGTGCACTCTTACCAGTGTTGTTGCTAAGTGGTATATAGAATTACCCCGAGACATCTTTCAAGATTTCAATACGTTAGCTATGGATTTTCTGACACATTTCCAGTTACCGGTTCATTATGAAGCCGGGACACATCTCCTGACTTCTTTGAAGTAGGATAAAGCCACCCACATATCTGATCATATTCATGAGTGGAAACTTCATCATAGACTGATCAAGTTTGACATACCTAATCAGCTACTAACTCATTGGTTCACCACCTCCTTCATTAACAAGATCGCTCAAGATATTGCTATGGGGGCATGTGTGACTGAAGAGAAAGCCATCGCGCGTGCCTAGTACCTTGATCTGGTGTAATCTCAGTCTAGCATGATTTATGATATTTTGACTGATGCTCCATGGCCAGGAACCTCTAAAGCACCACCTACCCCAGTGGTGGACAGTGTTATTGGTTCTGTTTCTCAAAATTCTCAAAAATCCTCTAATGGGAAGCAGAAGTCTAATTCTTCCAATAATTATTCTCTTCCCACCCCTTCGGATTCTGGTAAGACTGCAGAGGCCAACACCATTCAAGCTAGTCCTACGGAAGAGGCCTCCAAAGGAAAGAAGAAGGGAAAAGGAAAATCCAAACCCAATGCCCCGAAACCAGAGTCTTCTAAACCTTGTACTGATGACGGTTCCCAACGTAAACCGAAGTACCCCTGCCTTATCAGTGAAGGAGACCATTATACCAAAGATTGTCCCCGACGATATGAATTTAGTCAACTTCTGAAAGGCTCCAAAGGGACTCTGGTAGTTCTCAAAGAACAGTTCCCATCTCAGCAGACCTAGATGGTTGAGCAGCCTTCACCATTTGTACCATTTGGGTCCCAAGTCTTTATGATGAATGGTGCTACACCTGTCTTAATTGCTACACGTTCGAAGGATTATGCTGGATCACGCTAGGCAGCTGGGAAGGAAGTCGTGGATGGCCCACCTCCCCCACCTGTCTCTGGTCCTTTAGAAATTGAGAAGCCCAACATTGAACCTGTTGTGAGGCCACCTTCTAAAGGTGTTCTACGAAAATATTCCTACAACCCAAACACCCGTGCTACTCAGCACTATAGTATTGTTGAGGATTTGGCATAGGTGCCTTCTACAATGTCTGCATTGGAAGTGCTTCAAATTTTCCCATCGCAATGGAAATCTCTGTTGTCTGCAATCGGTGGAATCGATCTCGCCGATTCTAATCTTATCACCTTCGACCTAGAAAATTCTGTCCCTTGACTTCCACATCAAATCTCTCTTGTTATCCAAGTTGGGATCAACGACCTCAACATCCATAGGGTTGTTGTGGACGAAGGTGCTTCCACCTATGTGATGTCATCCGCCTGTTGGAAGGCCATTGGCTCTCCAGCTTTTACATAGTCTCCCAATGCCCTAGAGGCATTCGATGGTCGAGAATCAAAACCTCTGGGTGTTCTCGAGAGTTTTCTAATCACGTTATAGGGGAACACAGTCAACGTAGAAGTAGAAGTGGTTGACACCAAGCTCAACTACAATAATCTTCTTGGTCGCAGTTGGACTCACACCATGCTATGCATTCCATCCACCCTCTTTCGGCTTCTGAAGTTCCCTCATGAGGGAAAAATCATCACTATGGATCAGTTGTCTTTCTTCACCTCATCCCCTCAGAACAATGTTCCTTACGTGGATCAGATCCCAAATCCCCCCGACAGTGTAGGACCCGGTCTCTTCAAGGACCCCATCCTCATGGGTGTTTTTCCTGTGCCACCACTGCACACCATTCAAGTTAACATGATCTCTAGCTCTGACGACCCTTGGATCATCCCTTCGCCTTAACAGGTGACCTCTTTTGGAGAATCGATGCCGTTAACTCCAGTTGAGATTAATTATTGTGAAATCGTTGTTGCATCTGATCCTCCTCCTCTTGAACATGATCCTTTCAGCATGGCTCTGGATATATATTCTCAATCCGCTTGGCTCAGTGATGTAGATTCGCTTGACCCTTTAAGAGAAGTTTTGCCTTCTGATGAAGTTATTGTTGAAACAATTTCTCTTGAAGATCTGTCGTGGAGCGATGGACATCATCATTGCTCGTTCATGCCTAGCCTGGGGAAAATGTATAATTGTCTAGAGCCTTTTGTATCTAGTTATCCACCCCTTGCACCTGCTCCTTTGAGCTTGTCGGAGCACAGTTCCTCTTCTTGTGTCAAGCTCCTAAAACAATGAAACAAGCTGCCACGAGGAAAATTCTTTTAAGTGTGTCAACCTCGTTAAAATAATGAAACAAGAGCCCATTCAATTCGAGTTTTTTTAGATTTAGATCAAATATCTTGTTTTTTGAACCTTCACTCCATTTCCTATGGACTGAAGCTTGGGGGTCATGTACCTCAAATTGAGACACCATGCTAGGGGGTGTTTGGTCAATTTAGTGTGTCCTAAATTTCTACAATAATTTATCAATCCGGGATTCGTAAGCTGATGAAGTGTGGCGCACTATATGTGAAAGATAACCTATTTCTTACCTTTTTGTCGTTTTTGGTTTTCTAATGTGAGATGGAAATTCTAAAATAAAAACAAGTATGGTTTATGATTGTTCAAGGCAATGATATCCTTTATAATGATTTACCAACTTTAAACTTAAAAAGGAATTTGAAACATACAATGACAAAACTTGAAAGGAAATGAAAATGTGCTGCTAACCTAGTAAATCAAACAGTGAACTATTGAGCATGAAAACCAAACTATCCTTGCTGCTGTCTAAACACAAAAGAAACTATGCTTAAAGAAATCCAGAATTGCAACAAAGTAAATCTAAATCAAATTACATCAAATTATATTCTGATCCCTCACCATTAGTCCAGCTATGGATTTCGGAGGTAACCATAAACAACTTGAGCAATCTGATATCTAATTTGCAGAAAAAGAAACTAATATCAAACTACACACTCATACTTCAATCCCTCACCATTAGTCCTGCTATGGCTTTCGGAGGTAACTGAAAATGACATGAGCAATTTAATATATCTAACTTGCAGAAAAGTAAACTAATATCAAACTACACACTCATACTTCAATCCCTCACCATTAGTCCAGCTATGGCTTTCGGAGGTAACTGAAAATGACATGAGCAATTTAATATATCTAACTTGTAGAAAGTAAACTGATATCAAACTACACACTCATACTTCAATCCCTCACCATTAGTCCAGCTATGGCTTTCGGAGGTAACTGAAAATGACATGACCAATTTAATATATCTAAATCTAACTACTGAAGCAAATGTGCAAGACTGAAATAAACAAAGCAGTACTGGAATTAAACAAAAAAAACTAAGAAAAGTAAATTAGCAGCAGAACAATATTGATTCCATGTCATTAGTCAAAAGATATGCAAATGCCCGGGCTGCCTATTTGTAATCTGAAACAAGAACACTGATCAGTTAACAACAACATAAAACATGAAAGATTATGGACAGAAGTAAAATGTAAAGCATGAAATATTATGAACAGAGATGAAGCATAAATACCATGAAAGATGCAATGTATAAACATGTGAATGACTTATGGCACAATGAAATTAAAGAAATAAAAAAAGAAACTATACAATAATGCACAAAACCTCAGCGTGTACAGGGGCCCTCTGCACCAGCCTCGGGCAACAGCCTTCAAATACGAATTACGCTTGGAAACATAGTCTTCTTATATATTAAAATGCAGTCATAACAGAGAAATGATATTACAGCACAGTGGCAATGCAATTACATTACAGAGCTATATGGAGGCTAGCTATTATGCATATGGAAACACGTTATTTATAAAAAAGGTGATATAACTAATTCCCTAAAGTTTGTGCTCATGGAGACACGTGAACCATCACGTCCAAAGATCCAGCATCATGGCCGTGGTGAGGAGTAAATATATGAAGAGTGGATGTTGGATTCGGATTATGGAGCCGTGTACAGGTGTTGATGTGTCTCCCGTAAATAAGAAACGGTCATACAAATCTTCATGTGATGAGAAACAGAGTCCTGTCACCGTGGGACTCTACGATTGACTTCCACTTGGCCACCTTTGACCACAACCTCCTTAGGTGAATTTGCCCAAGCCAATAGGACACGATCCATGTCCACATCATTTCTGACTTGCCCATGTGGCTTGAATTGCCTAAAGACACCTGTAACATAGACTTTCACAAAATGGCTGCGAAAAGTTGCAGCAGCTGCGGAAAGTGGCAAGATTCCGCAACTAATTGAGCAAAAATTTAAATCAAACAACAGACACAAAACATAGTTAAAAACCATTTTAGATGCTCTTTTACAATTAATATGCAATGATATTGACAAATTATAAGGTTCGGGTGAATGAAAAAGGTCTAGAAAGGTGTATAGGAAAGATGCAGATTTGAGACTCAACATACCCCCACTGTGAAGGTGTTGCATGTCCTCATGCAACCAAAATTTTGATAATCCTTTTTCAATTCATATGCCTTGAAACTTCAGCCAGTACATCCAGTCCTCTCCTCCTCTTCCTTGGTGCTGCTAACATCCTGGTCTTCTTCATTAAGCATCTGAATTTGATATTAATCAGTGCTCTGCTTAACTTCTGGCATTTCTACTTCAATTTCCTGTTCTTCTTCTGCCATAGTCCCAGATGTAGCATGGTATTATCATGAATGATTTTGTCCAATTTACTTTGTTCCTTCAATGTATCATTTTCATTTTTAATGTGTCTATTTAAAATCTCTAGCTCATAGACTTCTTGTTTCAGTGATTGGACTAGATCATCTTGTGCTGTGTGAGGCTGAGTGGACGAAGTACTGGGACCCGTAGCTACTCTTTCTAAAGATTCTATATAATCATATACTTCTTGTTGCTTTGGGTCTATCTCAGGTGTCATTTTTATTGGGCTGTCCCCAAAATGCCGTGGAGGAGAGTTGTCTTCAAAATCTGGCTGAGAAGGACTCACATTAACGTCTGGCTGAGAATGGGATGGACTATGTTCAATGTCTGACTGAGAATGAAATGAACTAGGTTCACTGTCTGACTGAGAATGAAATGAACTAGGTTCACTGTCTGACTGAGAGTGAGATGGACTATGGCCAGCTGGGGATTGTTCAGATGTTTCTTCTCCCAAATCAATAAAATGAGGTCCTTTCGTTTGCGTTTTCCTCAACTTCCCCTTAAGCCTGGAACTTCTTCTCACACGCTGTGGACCACTGTCTTTTTGCTTTTGTTTTCCTTTCTCTTTCTTCTTGGCCATAGATGACTGTTCTTGAAGGTGAACTAGTCTTTCATATAACACTTGATGATCTTCTTCGGAAGAAGGGGTTTGATGCATAGCCTCAATACTTTTTCTCTCTTTTGATGTTATTGGCTTTTTACCCTTGGTTTCTTTCTTCTTCCTTTTTGACAATATCTCTTCCTTACTAGTTCTTTCAATTGTAGTAGTAGGAGTACTCTGAGTTTCATCATTTGTTATTTTTCTCCTACTCCTTCTTGATGTGCTACCTTCAAGAATTTCTTGAGGTTCCTCAAAGAAATTTCTAATCAAAAATTGTTCCCATGTGTCCTTCTTCTCCTTTAACTGTTTTTCAATCAAAATTTTCACAAGACCATGGTAATATAGATGTGGTTCTACATCCCCTAAATGTTTCTGAATAGTCACAGACATCTTCTTCAAACTATTTAATAGAAAATATGGCAGATTGAGGGTCTGGTTATTTAGAAAGTTCATCAGCAATCTGGTATGGTACATATACATTGACCCAAAACGGCCCTCACAGGTGATAAATTTTTGAACAACTAGCAGCAAAGTAGCCCATTCCTCTTTCAAAGCATGAACAGGAATTCCTCTTTTAAAAATAGTTATGTCCATACCTGGGTTATGTAGAATCACTCTCCAGGCTTCATCATTAATGCTTTTGTTCTTAAACCAACGTTCACCCTCTTGAAGAAGTTCTGTGGCAGATGCTATAGATGCCTCATTCACCGTAAACTTAAGGTCTCTAATCTCTACCTCCAGGCCATTGAAAGACCTTGCAAAAGCTTTTGTCACTTGTTTATGGTAGCCTCTAAACTTTTGGATAAACTGCAGCCACTTTGCCTTCTTCAATATATCCCTGACTTGCGGGTATCCTTCCATGAATTTAGGTCCCTCTGGTTCTACTCTCAACAATTTTCCCATCCTTCTTTCGGCTCTTTTAAAAACGTGCCTGCGTGAGGAGGGTTCAATGGAAGTAGGACGGTTGAATGAATGGAAATGAGCACGATGACTGTAGGTAGATATCAGAGAGTGGGTATACAGACTGTAGCGTAACAGAGAATGAAATGGGGTGAAGCGGAACAGAGAAGGGTTACGTGAGCATGGCGGAAATGCAGCTATGAGATTAATAGAACAATAGGAGGATTATAACACATCCAGCAGTGTTTTAAAATTTGGTGGCTGCAAAATAAATGTAAGCACGTTTATACAATGGCTACAGATTTTATGCGGCTGAAAGAAGCCGTAGTCAAATCAACTACGTTTCATTGTCACAGATGGAATATCGGAGTATGAGTGAAGATCGGAGGTTTAATTATGGGACCGTTTGAGAATAAATGCAAGGATTGTGGGAGGATTGTACAAAGATCATGGAGTGGTTACGGAGTTTGTCAATACAATCATTGCACATAATGGAGCTTATGGTCTATAACTATATAAAAATGTGTTTTAAATGCCATTTTAAATAAATTTTTACTCATAGCTTGGAATTCTTGCCATTTTTCCTTGATCTTCAATTAGTTGCTCCTCATTGATATCTTGAATGCTCCATGTCTTCATAATTGGTCCTCATACTTGCATTTTATTTTATGATTATGGAAATAACATCTGGCTATACATTCTTTTGAAAAACAGAGTGGTAGCTGTGGAATCTGCTTCTGGCTGCGGAAACTGGTGTCAGCTGCGGAAACAGATGTCAGCTATGGAAACTGACACAGCTATTATCTGGGTGGATGGAAATGAACGGATGACAATTGACTAAATGGAAATGGTTATGAAAGAGAATTTTGTTGGCAAAATGGAATGAAAAATGAAGTGAAATGGAATGAAGTGGAGTGAAATGAAGTGGAATGAAGTGGAATGGAATGGAGTGGGTGGTCACAAAACTTGTGAAATGAAAGAGAGATTTTTTTTTTGGAAAATATAGGGTGTCAGGTGTTCTTGATTTTCACCCAATATTTTCTGTATAAGACTGCCAATCAGTGATTGGTTTTCAGGCTTATACAAATTTTTTTTATTTTTATTTTTTTATTTTTATTTTATTTTTTTTAACTGAAAAGAACAAAAGCTAGGCTGGTGGAGAAGAAGAATTCTTCTGTACCAGCCTGATTGCAGAATTTTGTTGAAACATTTTGACAAATTCCTCTTTTGAGAGTGGCTTATGATAGACTCTCAATCTGTGGCCATTCACAATAAGAGGAGTTTGAAACTCATCAATGGTCTTGATTCTTACCGCTCCATTGCTAAAGATCTTGTCAATCTCATATGGCCCAAGCCAATGAGTCTGAAATTTTCCCTGAAAATCTTTAAAATTGGAATAAAATAACAATGCCCAATCTCCTTCTTGAAACTTCTTCTCTTTGATGTACTTGTCATGCCATTTAGCTCTTTGATATTGAACTAGATCAGTTCTTAAAATTGCTTCTTGTTTGATCTCATCTAGCTCGTTCAACTGCTCCATTCTATGCTTTTGGGCTTCTGATAAGTCCATCCCCAACTGAACTGCTATCTTGAAGGTCTTGACTTGGAACTCAATGGGGAGCAGGACTTCCTTCCCATAAACAAGTTCATAGGGAGAATGTCTGTTGTATTTCTCGATGTAGTTCTGTAGGCCCATAAGGCTTCAGGAAGCCTTTATGCCCAATCTCTTCTATGTAGATGAACAGTTTTGGTGATGATACTTTCGAGAACTTTGTTGGTAGACTCCACTTGACCATTTTCTTGCGGATGGTAAGGAGTAGATCTTCTATGCTTGATTTTGTATTCTTCCATCAGCTTCTCCACCAGGTTGGATGTGAATTGGCTTCCTTGATCTATCACAATTTCTCTTGGAACACCAAAGCGAGTAAAAATATCCTCATAAAGAAAATGAACAACTGAATTTTCAATAGCAGATACTAATGCTTTGGCTTCTACCCATTTAGTAACATAATCGGTACAAACCAATATATACTTCTTTTGCTTAGATGGTGGATTAATAGGTCCAATGAAATCTAAAGCCCATTTTTCAAAGGGTTCAATGAGTACCTGTGGTTGCAATGTCATTTCACTTGAAAGGGTAGGTTTCCCTACTCTTTGGCAGCTGTCACACCTTTTGACATATTGTTTTGCATCTTTGAAGAGAGAAGGCCAATAATATCCTAAAGAGAGGATTTTATAGGCCGTCCTTTTGTCTGCAAAGTGTCCGCTGCATGGTTCATCATGACATGCCTTAAGAATATCAGGCATTTCATCTTCCCTGACACATCTTCTGATCACAAGATCTGGCCCTGTTTTAAACAATTCGTTAGAAATCCATGGAATATTTTGAACTCTCCTAAATAATTTTTCGTTTTTCACTTGGAAATAAATGTGGAGGCAGTTTCCCTGTAACCAAATAGTTAGCAATATCTGCATACCAAGGAGTCTTAATAGTTACCGCAAACAAGTATTCATCAGGAAACTTATCCTCTACAGGAGAATCTTCTTTAGTATTCTGAATCCTAGACAAGAAATCAGCTACTGTATTTTGTTTCCCTGGTCTATCCAACACAGTAATATTGAATTCTTGTAAAAGTAAGAGCCATCTTGTCACCCTGCCATTAGTAACAGGTTTGTTCATTAAATATCTAATTGCAGAATGGTCAATATGAATAAAAGTTTCATAGCCTGTTATATAATGTCTAAACTTATTGATTGCATGAATTACAGCTAAAAACTCTTTTTCAGTCACAGTATAGTTTAACTCTGTGGGAGTCAAATTTTTATTGGTATAATAAATGGCATAAGGAACTAAATCTTTTTGACCCAACACAGCTCCTAGAGTTGTATCTAAAGCATCCGTAGAAATATGGAAAGGGAGTTTCCAATTTGGTCGTCTCAAGATAGGTGCTTCAGATATTCTTGTTTTCAAAGTTTCAAAGGCTGATTGACAATCAGGATCCCATTTAAATTCACAGTCTTTTGTAAGCAATTTGAAGAGTGGATATGTTATTTTAGTGAAGTTTTCTATAAATCTTCTATAGTAACCAATAAATCCTAGAAAACTTCTAACATCTCTTTGACAATTTGGAATAGGTAACTTGGAGATGACTTCAACTTTTGATCTATCAACCTTAATCCCATCTCCTGAAATATGATTTCCTAAAACAATACCTTCAGTAAACATCATAAAGCATTTTTCATGGCTTAATGAAAGGTTTGTTTCTTTACATCTTATAAGGACTTTTTCCAAATTTTCTAATGCCTCTTCAAATTAATTACCATAAACTGTAAAATCATCCATATAAACCTCTACACAATCATGGATTAGATCAGAAAAAATTCCTAGTACTGCTCTTTGGAATGTTGCAGGTGCATTACATAACCCAAAAGGAAGCATTCGATAGGCAAAAGTTCCCCATGGACAAGTAAATGTGGTCTTATCTTGATCTTCAGGTGCTACCTGAATTTGATTATAACCACTAAAACCATCCAAAAATGAAAAGTACTTTTTACCTGCTAATGTATCTAATACCTGATCAATAAAAGGCAAAGGAAAGTGATCCTTCAAAGTTGCTTTGTTCAATTCCCTGTAATCAATGCATACCCTCAATTTACCATTCTTTTTAGGTACTATAACCAAAGGAGAAACCCATCGGCTATCTGAAATTGGATAAATGAAGTTTACATTGAGTAGTTTTTGGAGCTCTTCTTTCACTATCTCCTAAGATTTGGATTCATCCTTCTTTGAGGTTGTCTGATTGGTCTACTGTTTTCCTCAATATAGATATGATGGATGCAAGTCTTAGGATCAATACCTTTCATGTCAGTATACTCCCATGCAAATGCAGTAGAATGTTTTTACAAGATTTTGGTTAGTTCTTCTTGTTGTGACTTTTCCAAATGTTTGTTGATATTCAATGTTTTTCCTGGAAAAATCTCAATAGTAGAACTACCAAACTTTTCCATAGAGTAAAGAGACATTTGTCTTGATGATAAATATTCTATGTCAGATTCCAACTGAAATTGTGTGGGGTCATATTCTGAAGATGTCTCAAAATTTTCTAAAGTGTTCAGAATTTGACTATCCTCACTGATTTCAGAAATGGTAAAGACAGGTTGTATAGTGTCCTCATCATCAACCCATTCATTGTCTCCTACTTCTGTGATTGCTTTTTCTGGAGGATAAAAATTGAATTTCTTTGTCGAATTACCATTTGAAATGTACATATCCCCAGATCTACAACTAATAAAAGCATCAGCTGTGGCTAGCCAAGGTCTTCCTAAGATAAGTGGGTGCCCTCCTAGATTACTCTTGGGAGTCAAAATCATAAAATCTACTGGATATTCCTAAGAATCTAAGGAGACTGAAATATCTTCTAATACACCATTTGGTTTAATAATTGATCGATCTGCAAGTTGCAGTAAAGTAGGTGTAAAAAGAAGGTTAGGAAGTTTAAGCTGGTCCATAGTCTGTCTACTCATAATGTTGATAGCAGCCCCTAAGTCAATCAATGTGTTTGGAATTTCTATCCCATTTATATGTGTCTTGACAATTGGACTTCCTGGATCTACATACTTCTGCATGGTAATTTTTCCCATCATAATATCCGCAATTTTTCCTACCAGGTGGATTCTTCTTGTGTCTTTTAGTTTCCTTCCTGGTCTTTTGAGACTCAACTCCTTTATTGTTTTTGCTAGAATAGGAATCTCTCGAATGGCTTGTAGCAAGGGAATCTTGATACAAACATTCTTCAATTCATCTAGAAAATCATAGTTAGGCAACAAGATTTGTTTTTCCACCCCTTGTCAATTTGTAGTCTTTCGGGAAAAGGAGGTGTAGATGAAGATGCAGGTTGCTCAACTATAGGAGTTGTGGGTGTTAACTTTTCTTTTTCTTTTTGAATGTTTGAATTTTGAAGAGATGCTTCCTCAGAACCCTCATTGACTTTAAGAGAGTCCTCCTCAGAGGTATCTTGTTCTTGAATATCTATAGAAGGTTTTTCTAAAACTCTACCAGATCTGAGTTGTACATCACTGAGAGGAATAATCATGTAGGTAGGAAATTGTTGTCCTTCTACCATGTAAGTATTCTGAGGATTTTTATTGTTAGGATTTGGCAATGGCTGAGCTGGAGGTTGATTTGTCTTTTGTTGGTATGGGAGCATGAGTTGAGGATTTGGATTTTGTTGAGAAGGTTGTTGTTGTGGAAATGGCAATGAAAGTTGTGGATTTGGGTTTGGAAGTTGTGGAGCTTGTTGATTTTGAAAAGATGGAAGATATTGATAAAATTGAGCAAATCTCCCATAAGGATTTTGCATCCCTTGTACCCATGTCTGATATGGATTTTGATGTTGGGGCCAAGGTTTTTGCTAAGGATTCCAATTTGGTGGGGTTTTAAGATTCATAGGGTTGTTAAACCCTTGAGTTTGTTGTCCCTGCCAAGGTCTTCTTGCAACAAAACAGAGAGATTCTACTGAATTTGGATCTTCTTGAAAGACAACTTTGAGTCCAGGAATTGAAGGACAATCCTTGATCTCATGATTCTCTGAGAAAATTATACATATTTCTACAACTTTTGCATCCAAGGGACATTCCCTTAAAGCATGTTTCTTCCTACATTTCGGACAAAATATGGCTAGAGCATTTGTTTCTGCTTTCTGCTTGTTTTGGATTTTAAGGGGGTCTAGTTGTTCACTAAGGCTCCCTAAGATATCAGTTTTGAATTCATCAAGCATATTACCAATATCTGCCCTACTTACTGATCCAGTTGTAGATTTGTTAGTCCTAATAAGAGAAGGATCCCTAGGCCCTTTTCCTGTTTTAGATTTTCCTCTTGAGAGATGGACACATAGTTCTGTTATGTCACGAAGTGGAAGTTGACAAATGTCTCCTTTCCCCATCATGTTTAAAATATCTATCCATTCATCTCTAATGGCTTTTAATATGAGGGCTTTCAAGGTTTCATCATCTAAGTTACTCATCTTTGCTCTTTTCAAGTTGTATTGAAATCTTTCAAGTAAGTCTTCCAAATTTTCATCTTCTTTTTGCATCATTTTGAATACCTCATCCTTGTGATTGGTGGGCATACAATAGTCCAAGTATCTATCCAAAAATGTTTGTTTCATATCATTTCAAGTCCTAATAGATTGAGTGGCTAATCCCATGAACCATTTCAAAGCAGCTCCCTTCAATGTTGAAGGAAACAGTTTGAGTTTTTGAGAGTCTTCCATATAGTCATAGGTTCGGCACACGACTTCAAAATCAAACAGAAATGTTTCAAGATTCTCACTTCGCAATCCATAAAAGTTTGGGAGGACAGATGGTAAGATATTTTTCATTGTTGTATGAGTTTCCTCATCAACTATAGGGAATCCAAACAAGTTGTCTCCTTCCCTATTTCTTCCATTATTACCTTCACCATTGTTATCTCCATTGTTTCCTCCTCCTCTACCTCCAAATCCATCTATTATTTCCTTTGCCATGATAGTTTCTTTAGAGTCCTTAAATTCCTCTGGTTCTTCTATCAAGGGAGGATGAGAGAGAGTCTCTTTGTTTTCTAAATGGGATTTAGTAGGTGGTATAGGAGAATCCTCTAATTCAGCTGCTCCTTGAATTCCAAAAATCTTAAGGCTAGGGGTGGATGGTGGTGAATATTTTCTATGCCTTGAAGAAGATGGAGTTGTAAAAATCGAACTCTTGGCTTTAGCTATAAACCTTCCCCTAGAATCTCTTGCTCTATGCATGTCATTTTTTATTTTTTATTTTTTTTAAAAGTTGGGCTAATAATTCTCTTTCTGATCTTCCAGGTCACACTAGGTGCAAGAAGAGAGCATACTTAAGAAATTAATAAACCAATAACTCTCTTTTCTGATCCTCCAGATCACACTAGGTGCAAGAGGAGAGCATACTTCAAGAAGTTATCAAGTTTTCCCTTCTTTTATTATTATTTTTTTTTCTTTTTAAGAAATTGGCTACCTAGTTACACTTCCCCGGCAACGGCGCCAAAATTTTTGATCAATTTAGTGTGTCCTAAATTGCTACATTAATTTATCAATCCGGGATTCGTAAGCTGATGAAGTGTGGCGCACTATATGTGCAAGATAAACTATTTCTTACCTTTTTATCGTTTTTGGTTTTCTAATGTGAGATATAAATTATAAAATAAAAACAAGTATGGTTTATGATTGTTCAAGGAAATGATATCCTTTATAATGATTTACCAACTTTAAACTTCAAAAGGAATTTGAAACATACAATGACAAAACTTGAAAGGAAATGAAAATGTGCTGCTAACCTAATAAATCAAATAGTGAACTATTGAGCATGAAAACCAAACTATCCATGCTGTTGTCTAAACACAAAAGAAACTATGCTTAAAGAAATCCAAGAATTGCAACAAAGTAAATCTAAATCAAATTACACCAACTTATATTCTGATCCCTCGCCATTAGTCCAGCTATGGCTTTCGGAGGTAACCATAAAAAACTTGAGCAATCTGATATCTAATTTGCAGAAAAAAAAACTAATATCAAATTACACACTCATACTTCAATCCCTCACCATTAGTCCAGCTATGGTTTTCGGAGGTAACTAAAAATGACATGAGCAATTTAATATATCTAATCTTGTAGAAAGTAAACTAATATCAAACTACACACTCATACTTCAATCCCTCACCATTAGTCCAGCTATGGTTTTCGGAGGTAACTAAAAATGACATGAGCAATTTAATATATCTAACTTGCAGAAAGTAAACTAATATCAAACTACACACTCATACTTCAATCCCTCACCATTAGTCTAGCTATGGTTTTCGGAGGTAACTGAAAATGACATGAGAAATTTAATATATCTAAATCTAACTACTGAAGCAAATGTGCAAGACTGAAATAAACAAACAGTGCTGGAATTAAACAAAAACTAAGAAAAGTAAATTAGCAGCAGAACAATATTGATTCCATGTCATTAGTCAAAAGATATGCAAATGTCTGGGCTGCCTATTTGTAATCTGAAACAAGAACACTGATCAGTTAACAACAACATAAAACATGAAAGATTATGGACAGAAGTAAAATGTAAAGCATGAAAGATTATGAGCAGAGATGAAGCATAAATACCATGAAAGATGCAACGTATAAACACGTGAATTACTTATGGCACAATGAACTTAAAGAAATAAAACAAGAAACTATACAGTAATGCACAAAACCTCAGTGTGTGCAGGGGCCCTCTGCACCAGCCTCGGGCAACAGCCTTCAAATATGAATTACGCTTGGAAACAGAGTCTTCTTATATATTAAAATGCAGTCATAACAGAGAAATGATATTACAGCACAGTGGCAACGCAATTACATTACAGAGCTATATGGAGGCTAGCTATTATGCGTATGGAAACGTGTTATTTATAACAAAGGTGATATAAATAATTCCCTAAAGTTTGTGCTGATGGAGACACGTGAATCATCACGTCCAAAGATCCAGCATCATGACCACGGTGAGGAGTAAGTCTATGAAGAGTGGATGTTGGATTCGGCTTATGGAGCCGTGTACAGGTGTTGATGTGTCTCCCATAAATAAGAAACGGTCATACAAATCTTCACGTGATGAGAAACAGAGTCCTATCATCGTGGGACTCTACGGTTGACTTCCACTTGGCCACCTTTGACCACAGCCTCCTTAGGTGAATTTTCCCAAGCCAATAGGACACGATCCATGTCCACATCATTTCTGACTTGCCCATGTGGCTTGAATTTCCTGAAGACACCTGTAACATAGACTTTCACAAAATGGCTGCGGAAAGTTGCAGCAGCTGCGGAAAGTGGCAAGATTCCACAGCTAAATGAGAAAAAATCTAAATCAAACAACAGACACAAAACATAGTTAAAAACCATTTTAGATGCTCTTTTACAATTAATATGCAATGATATTGACAACTTAGAAGGTTCAGGTGAATGAAAAAGGTCTAGAAAGGTGTATAGGAAAGATGCAGATTTGAGACTCAACAGGGGGCATGCCCATTTACCTTCTCATTCAAGCATAGTTTGCATATGTGTTTCCATGTGTGTTTTTAGGCTTATATAAAAATAAAATGTGATTCAATGCATCTTGTGAACTTTTCCACTGAATCGTTTTTTATGTAACTAATGCATTAGATAACATTGTATTAGACATTTTCAAAGCATATAAAAAACATCATCACATGTAAAATGATCCATCCAGAAATAGATATATATGTATATATATGTCGAATAGTTTGCAGTTTGTGTACATCACATAAAATCAAAAAAGATACATGTTTGTTTTAATAATAGCCACAAACAACATGTCTCTCAAAAATATGCATGTAAAAGCCCTAGATGACTAATTAGCGTGATGCTCATGGTAGCATGTCACGACGCACCAATCGCCTCAGAAATTGATGGAGGCGACTAGGCACCCCCACAGTGTGTCTCTGGTAAGCCATTGGGACATATGCTAGTCGTGCGTAATCCGGGATCCCCTGGGAGAAACCCTCCAGGTTCTGGACTAGCTTGCTCCCTTCGCCACCCTCAGCTTGAGGATCGTGTGCGAGAGGGGTCCTCAGTGCAATGAGTGACATTACAGCGGGACTCTCCGGGCCAACATCTGCATATACATAGAACTATTGTTAGAATAGGCATGTATCATAAAAAAATCATAAATACATTAAAAAAAATAAAAAAGAGTCTTACCCAGCTACTCGTCCCAATCATCGCCCTCCGAGAGTGGAAGATCTGGGTCTCCTGTGAAGTCGATACCAGCGTAGGGCCAGTCCTCAATGACGATTAGCTGTCGCCGTAGCCATACAAAAAAATCGAGCCTCCAGGACATCTATTGGCCCCCTCTTGATCTGGGCATGAGTGCTGCCCATCGAGCCATCCTCGGCTCCCTCAATGATGGCTTGACGACTATCACCCCTTGGCCCTGGAAAATTGGTAATCGTTCCGAAATAAATGACACTAGAATGGAACCATACCAAAACTATTTCAGTTTGGCCTTCTTGCACTTTGTCAGCTATCGTTTGATGCTTGTTGTTACGGCAGTGGCCTAATCAAAAAGTTTAGGGTTCATGCATTCAGAGGCTAGTAGGAGTTGTGCTTTGGTTGCCTCATTAGGTGCCTGCGACCCCGCAACCTGCGTAATGGTGTGGAGCACTACTTGGAGTGCTAGATCATGGACTGTGTGGATATCTACTTTCCCACTGCCCGATCCTATCCTTGCCCCTGGGGACACTCTTGCTATCACCATCTCCATTTTCTCAGCAGAAGGTCTACTGCCTGTCATGATTTGCACTGGGCCTCTACAAGAAAATCCAGTTATGAAATAAACATCAGAGACGTCAAGTTCCAATACTTGGTCTCGGAGCTTGAAAAATTCTTCGTTCTCATCCCAAATGCTAATCAAATATTGCAATAGCTCAGGTTGTTCTCTTAAACACGGTGTGAGGAAGAACTTCTTGAGACCACAATTTCGGAGGGCAGTCATGCAAGCTTCATTTTGCATGGCCATTTCATCCTCTTTTCCATGCTCCCTTTCCTTCCACTCAATCACCATTGTGGCTGGGTAACTGCACCAACATGGTCAAAAACACCTTATTAGATCTCTGAAACACTAAAAAATTCATCTGATTGGCTCACATTTTGATAAATTAAGGTAGAAATTTGAGTTGCGCCATTGGTGCGACCGTTTTGCTAACAGTCGTGCCAACTGGCACGACCCCTTTGCAAAAACGAGGCAATTGGCATGGATCCGCCCACGATACCCGTGCCAATTGGCCAAGCCCTAATTTTGCAAAGGGTTCCTCCAAAGATCAAAGACACAATGGAAATCTACAAAAAAATAATCAAAACAAAGCTAAGGGGAGCTCCTCTTACCTGGAATGAAGGAGAACCGGAATGATGTACTGGATTGGTCACAATTTCCACTACAAGTTTGCACAACAAAAGCTCATTGTTGCTCTCCAAAGAGGTAAAAACTAAAAGTGAATATGTTTTACAATTTTTGGCATATTTATAACTTTTCAAAGTCAAATTAGGTTTTGAAAGTCATTTTTCCAAATATTTTGCTATATTTTGTCGAAAAACGGATTTTACGCTCTCTTTCATGTGTAGCAACAGGTTTTTACGCAGCTTGGACGATGATACGAGTTGTATTTTATACTTTTTCGGACCCAGTAAAAACACAAAAAAAGTCATTTATGGAGTCATCTTTCAGCTCTTTTCTGACTCTCTAAACATGAAAATATTGCTGAGTCACTTGTTGTTTTGATCTCGTTAAAGTGGCTACAAAACGACATCTACCCAGTATACGTTTACCTCTTTTTTGGGCTGGGATAGATTATTTATGAAAAATGAATACCCTAGCCTATCGTGACTAAGAGTTTTTCTCAGACACAGTTTTCTACCTTTTCGGATCTGAGGAACTATTTATGAAAAGGGATTGTTGGAGTTTACTTTTCCGCTGTCTTTTAAAACTCTGTAAACATGAAAAGACTTTTAGTTCTTCCTTTTTTAGACTCATTAATCCTTGATGACATCGGATTCAGTCGTATTGACGATATTCGAGTTCCTCCTTCCTAGGGCTCGTTAAATGTCCTAGGATGGATTCGTCCGAAGGAAGAACTTATATTACAAGCATATGCTATCCCCTTCAAGCTTATTTTCAAAAATAATTGGGGTACTCGCTAGAAATGGTGGGGAAAAATGGAACCAGTATCGTTGTCGTGTCGACAATATGTCGCTCTTGAACATGGCACTTGTTTGCATTCGTGTCGGGTTGGGGACATCTCATCTCATTCTCTGCTTGCCTCCATGGGTTTGGGTAATCCTTTTTGACCTCTCATCTGCTCTTTGCCTTGTCATCATGACCTCTGATATTTTGATGTCAAATACTGCCAAATCCACTGTCGTGCCGCAGATATGTTCAAGAGAAGTTGACCTCTGCAAGTTTCAACCTTCCTCTGATTCTCATCTAATCTTGATTCACAAAAATTATATTTCCCTTTCTCACGTCGATGATGTGGGAAACACTATGGCCCACCTTCGATCAAGGTCACTTCCTATCGAATTCAGCTCATTATCCAGGAAGCTGATCTAGAGACTCCCTTCCGGTACCTTGGAGCCTGCATGCCTCAATGGCAGGTTCTTCACATTCAACGCAAGGTTTTCATCATTGACCTTCGATCGGATGATTCTGCGGGTGTTCGACGCTAGCTTATTGTTCACATTCCATGGATTGTACCTATAGTACCTTGAGGGCCATTATCATTATTGGTGGTTCCTCTCGCGTCTGTTAACGGCTTTCATCATTGGCTGGTAATCAGACGATGTTCTTGCATGTTCGACTTCAGCTCACTTATTCACATGCTATAATTTGTACTCTTTTTGGGTCGATATGGAGTGCAAGACCCTAGATCTTGTCTGTTAGAATCCAGGCTGTGATTTTTTTGATTATTATGATTCGTTACACGACTCATTGATTGGATGGCTGCGACCATGCCTGAGTCTATTTATCGATCCTTACTAGATGGGTACGTCCATGCCTTGGATCTTGATTTTGTATACTCTATTATGGATGGCTGCGCCCATATCACATATATCATGTATTTGACATATTAGTTGTACTTCTCTATGCAGGTTTTCTGACGGCAGTGTTTTCAGTTGGACACGTTCTCATAAAGCATTTCACCCCTCTCTCTCTCGGGCCTCATGCTTTAGGGGGCATCTGTTACACAACAATTTGTCACCATCCCTGCACATTGGAGGGCTCATTCCGTGACCTATGAACAGTGACATGACCTAAAAACACTTTCATGGCATCCCCCTTGACAAGGAAAATCATTCCCCTAAAGACAATTTCTTGTGAAAAGCCCTAAAAATAGCCCTTTTGGCCTTGGTGCGACTAGCCAGTTCAGCCCTCGCGCCAATGAGGGAAATCCACCAAAGAGAGCGCGCCAAATGGTGCTATGTCCCAGTGTATCACTTGCACCAGGCTTAATAAGGATTTCTTTCTAAAAATAAATGGCGGAAGTTTGATTCCAACCAACTCCTGAATGAGTCTCTAAAATGAGTTGGAAGGTTTGGCTCCAAATATCCATGTAGGGGAAGTGGTTTTCCACCTATCATGGAAGCTTCCTTGAGGATAGGGCCAATCCCACCATTGTAGGGATCCCAACTCCCCTTCCACCATCTATATAAGCTTGTCATTTTCCCTTTGCAAGCTAGCCTGCATAAAGCTGAATCAATAGTAAGGAGATTATCTTCAGACAGTCGAAGAGAGAGAGACTTGTCCCATTCCCGACGAGCTTTACCAAGATGTACTCCATTGTTGACTCGACAGAAGGAAGATCCATCGTTAGAGCTCAGGTTGTATCTTTCTTTGTTTTGATTAATAATAAACGACTTCGATTATGGTTCCACTCAGATGTTCATGTTTTATGTTATGAGTTGTATCTTCTCTGACTAATACATAATTGCATGTATTAGGTTTTACGCTTGTGTGTTTGTTGTTTCTTCGTGTATGTGCAAGTGTTCGAATGTGTTAGGCGGGAGAATTGTGATCTGCCATAATGAAGGATGGAAGCGCCATCTTCTCTGCAAGCAATAGCAGCGTAGGACCTAAGGTAGGCCTCTTGTCGCATCTTGGTCTCTTGCAATTAGGAACTTGTGTCTTTGCGTGACTCAGTTGTTGCTAGACCTGATCTGGGCTAGTCGGGATCGCCTCTGTCCGAAGAGGGGATTTACCTCTCCAACATCCATAGATCATCATTGTCATAATACATACTCATAACCAACATGATAACAACAAAAATATCAGGAATACATAACCATAGGATCCTCATATAAACCAATACATTTGGACATAAAATTCCAAGGAAATGGACTTCTCATGAATGAATGTAAAAACCAACTGAATATGGTACTACCACATTTCACCCAACCATAGATTCATTGATCCAAATCTCTCTTCATCCAATCATTCCTGTTCCATATTCCAAACATGAATGTGGGACTCATATCCAACCAAAAAGAGCCAAAAAAGTATGGATGCTACCAGAGTCCACCACCTACACTGTGAGGAATTTTAGTGCATCATAGTCTCTCCGGATTTACCATAATCCACAATCTGATATAGGGATCACTAGGCTCTACACTGAGACCCACTCTCTAGGCTTTATCATACATCCCATCCCTGGACTACTATGCCAAACAGAGCGCGATCCACCTCTTGGCTTCACCGTATATCCCGCCATTCATCGACAAGGATTCCTAGGCCCACCGAGGCACACAATCCTAGCTTTACCACAATACATAGTCTGGTTCAGGGTTCTCTAGGCTAGTAGCTTTACCGCAATCCTCACTTTGGTTCAGGGATCACTAGGCCATGTGTTTTTCATTTCAAAGATCCACCCCACTCAGCTTCGAATCCATTCGACAATCCAACATAACAAAAGTATGAAAACCCATCTCATCAAAGATATCTGGAAATGGAAAGGCTAGGCTAAAACAATTTCACACCAGGAAAAAGCCACTCCATGCCATAAAATAACTACATGCAACACTATCCATGAAAAATCTAAAAAGGAAATCACACATGCAAATCAATACCTGCAAAGAATGCTATTGTAGCTACTTGATCCTTCACTTCCTTGCTTTGTCCTTCCTTCTTCTTTCCTTATCTTCCTTTCTTGATCCAATGCTAAAGTGCTCCAAGAAAAATATTTGTGTCCAAGACTAAGAGAGAGAGAGAATAATGAGAGAGCTCCAAAACTGAATTAACAAAATCTTTGAGAAAAAACCTTTCCAACTTATCCTCAAAATCATTTTTATTAATGAGGCCTCTATTTTCTTCATTTTCCATTATTTTCCTTCATTTTCCTCCTCACATGCAACTTGTGACATTTCACCTTCATTTTCTCCTATTTTCCAATTTCTCTTAAATAAAATGCTAATAATGCCACTTTGCCTTTCCAAATTCCTTAGGAATTTCCTTTTCCAAATTCCTTTAGCCATAATAACTGAAATGAACACCCGCTAGGATGTTTTCCCCACCATTCAGCTTGTAATAAGTGTCAAATCAACCGTGGTTATTAATTTTACATGGATTTTTAATGAGGTTTGTTACAGAACCCTCCACCTTGGGGGAACACCGTCGTCGATGTTCAATGAAACCTACAACTATATTACCATTGAAAATAAAACATACTACCCATGGAGCTTTATAAAATAGCTCGTTGTAGTATTTATAATGACCACTGCTGAAAACATGAAAAACATACCATTTACTCGGTCTTTATAACACAGCTCATTATGGTATCTACAATAGAAACCACACATACACATACTCATTTTCTTCAACCAACAAATAAAAGGATATGATTCATGGATACAAAATTAGAGAATCTAGAGGCTCACACCTCCACCTTCAACATGTTACCAGGATTCACTTCCTTCCTAGGAAGTACAGAATCCATTGTTAGGTCCAAGCTACATCTAATGTCTAGCACTACAATCCTTCGCTATTGTGCCCTCAATGAATAGTTACCGGCTCATTGTTCCAGGGTGCACTCCCAATGTGCATATGATTCCATGTGGAAATATTAATGAACAAAACAAATCCATCCCTGGCCTTCCCTTCTCTGATACATAGTCCCTTGGGAAATCTGGTCATCCCCACAATTCCCTTCTCTGATATACAGTCCCTCGAGAAATCCAGTCATCCCCTTCCATGCATTCATTCAACTTCCACATTCCTTGGCATCGCCTATCCTAGGAAATTCATCCCTTTGAAAGGCTTCTTCGCATTGGAAGATACAAAAACCACAGCATATACCTGCTTCAAAAATATCATACCACAATGGAAATCAATGGAGACTATTGGGTACCACTATCCCATAATGGCCCTTCTACTAAAGTGCTTTACCCACATATTGTTGTCTGTTTCAATTCCTTTTGTTGTTGCTGTTAATTCTTGAAATCAGTTTCAACCACCCAACCCAACATTTCTTTTCTTCTTGTACGAAGAAAAAAATTTCCATTAGATTTAAAATAAATTGAAAAAATTCACATCATACCTCATTGGTAGCTCATCAACAAGGTACACTTGCAATTATGTTCACTTCCTGTCACAACAAGTAAAACTAGTTGTTTGATTGAATAATCATGTATAAACATATCACATATGGTTAGCTCAAAGCACAACCAACATAGGTAAAAATCATGAATCTCATGAAATCATCATAAACCATAATCCTAAATCACATCTAACAATCACAATTTAGAATCACAGATCACATGCATAATAAAACTAAAATAAAATATCGATACTTATCCTTCATCGGTTCTTACTTCTGCCTTTTTTCTTTTCTATGCACACCGGATTGGTTGCCACACCCCGTAAATATCCAATTCCTTTTCTTCTCTTCAATCACGTACACACACACATCGTGTACATCACAACACGTACACCCAAATACAACCACATACGACATATAACACCATACAATACATGCACCTATACCCAACATAAAACACAACACATACACCTACATTCAAGCATACAACACAACACATACACCTACACCCAATGTATAATACAATACATATACATATACATACTACAACACAATGAATACATGTGTCACAATACCACAACTACACAATGCAGATACATAGTATTGCATGCCCGCAATACAACATGTATGACATGCATACAATACGGTGAAATGTATACCAGTACCATATGCAAACCATGTACACGACACCAAATGTACACATCATCACATGCACATCATGTACACAACACCACATGTACAACATGTACACATCACCACATGTACAATCATCCACATGACACCATATGTACATAGCACCATATGTACAACATGCCCACAACACCATATGTACATAGCAATACATATTCAACATGTACATAGTATCATATGTACATAGAACTGCATATCCAACATGTGCACAACACCATATCCACACAAAACTGCATGTCCAACATGTGCACAACACCAGATCCACACAACACCGCATGTCCAACATGCACACAATACGATATGTACACAACACCGCATATCCAATATGTACATAGAACCATTTATACCTAGCACTACATATGCATTATACACACAACACTATATATACAACAGACATACAACATCATATGTACAGCATACTAAATATATTACATGTACACATCACCATAGGTACATTCACTAAATATAAAACATGCACAACATATAAACAACAATAGTACTACGCATTCATAGACCACACAGTGACCCCACAAGCAACCTTGCTTCTAGTGTCATTCCACTATCCATTATTAACCTAGCATGTCGCAAACCACACTATTTTCACTTCTCTGATGTACCCCTCAGCGTTACCTGTCCATAACATAAAAAGATGAATAATACAAGCATATAATATCAATTCATGTCCACATGATACTAACCTCATAGATATGTGATGATTAATCTTCCCACTTGATTCCTCATAAGACCAAGAACATGTTCATGCCATTCACCTACATAAGAAATCATTCCTCCACAAGAATTATCCTTGAAAACCTTGTTAGAAAGTGACATAGATACATACATATATAATCATTAGCATAAAACAATCATCATACTGTCAGAAAATGACATACATACAAACATATCTACCTACAAAAATTTAGCATCAAACAACCATGATCCATGATGACCCTGTTAGACATGACATACATACATATATACAAGTATACTTATATAAACACCAACATAATCATGATCACATCATAATTACTAGATAGCATAAGGTCAAGGTTAAGAGAACTTTCGTTATTTGTGCACAACGTGCACAAAATTGTGAAAAAAATTTCCCGACATAGCCAAGGCATCTAAAACCTCAGATCCATTTTCTTTACCTTTTATGTTTCATTTCTCATGTATGTATTGCCACTGTCCAATTACCCCAATGGACAAAACTAGTCCAAGCAATTTTCATGTTCTTATGGCCTTCCGTTGTGCTAACTCATGCACTGAGATTCATCCAAGTATTTCATTACATGTTGTGTACCATACATCTCCCTCGAGCTCCATTACCTTCATCTTTCACCAACCAATTCCAAAGACTCTGAAAACATAAAAGGAGAGAACAAGAAACAAAAGAAGAAAACCATGAGAAACCAAAAGAAATATGACACCAAAACAAAGTGGCATGGCCATGCACTAGATGCAATCAAGGCTACAAATCAATTAGAAGAGACAAAAAGCACACGAATAGCAAAAAACACCATTACTAAATCCCCCCATGGGTTCCCAAAGCTTCCAATGGAAATATCAACTTGAGCCTTGTCAAGGATTTCATGGAAGTCTCTTTTTCCTTGTAGTCTCCTACGTCATACCATCATAATTGTCAGTGTATAATATAAACATACAATATACTATTTACCCTACCTTGTAATTCCAGGAACACTACCTTGTATCTGAAAACATACAATATTATCTCTCAAGGGACTACAATCCCTTGACAAATCCAACCATAGCTAGAAACCAATTGTTATACATGTTAAATACATGTTCATAAATATAGCACATATCCACATAATGTTAGATGAGATTAGTTTAAGAATACTTCATGTATTCAAAGCACTCATTCTTTTGAAATTAGGGTTCCCAATCATAGCCAAAGTAATTCTTACCCAATTCCTTTATTTTACCATTTACCTTGTTGCAATTGAGTCTTTATTATGTATTGTCACATCACCCCTATGTTATTTATATGAACATATAAACTCTTACCTTGCCATGTTGATACCAAGCATGTTTCCATGCAACTTCTCACACATGTCAACCACATGTTCCAAATACCAATACAACATATCTACTAAATAAAATCATCCTCTACCAAGACTAACAACCATGTCATATTCAACTAATATTCAAAACCATAATACTACAACTATCACCTACTTCTACTCAGGTACACATAAGCTATCTCAACACATAGTGTGTTAGTACAACCATCTTAAACCAAGATCATTACTTCAAGCAATATTATAAACCCATGCTAATATCATGCAATTAATCAAACATTCAAACAATAGATAGAAGACATAATAGACACCAAACACTCAATCACCAAATAAACAACATAAGAAAACTCATACCCTGATGTATCTCAGGGGAGGTTGTTTTCACAGTCAATATAGATAAGGCTTGGGCTATCAGACATGAAATAAAACATCGAAACAATGATGTATTGAAAAAAATCATGATAAGGCCTGGGCTGGAACCCTACTAGCCATGAAAGGTGTTTCGTCAAACATATCAAAAATGTGTAATCTACACGTGTAAACAATAGATCTGAACATAAGGATCTCATACTTATTTGAGAATCGCTAAGAAGCATTGTTCCCTAAAATAATTAACTACAGTATCATCTATTAGGTCATAGATACATGGTTTATTCATTTACAAATAAAAACATGAGGAGAGCCATACATCATCACTGTGAAAATACATACTCATAACCAACATAATAACAACACAAATATCAGGAATACATCCGCTATAAGATCCACATATAAACCAACACATTTACACATCAAATGCCAAGGAAATGGACTTCTCGTTAATGAATGTAAAAACCAACCAAAGATGAGACTAATGTTCCCCCCAACCATAGATTGGTTGAGCCAAATCTCCCTTCAGCTAATCACCCCCATGCCATATTCCAAGCATGAATGTGGGACTCATAACCAACCAAAAAAAAGCAAACCAACATGGATTCTACTAGAGCTCTCCACCTACACTATGAAGAATTTTACTGTCTCCTAGTCTCTCAAGCTTTACCTTAATCCCCATTATGATCGAGGGATCATTAGGCACTACGCCGAGACCCACTCTTCAAGCTTTATCGTACATCCCATCCTGGGACTACTAGGTCCAACGGAGAGAAATCCACCTCTTGGATTTACCGTATATCCTGCCATTCATTGAAAAATATTCCTAGGCCCATTGAGGCACAATATCTTAGCTTTAGCTCAACCCACAGTTCGGTTTAGGGGTCACTAGGCCGGTGGCTTTACCATGATCCTCAATATGGTTCATGTAGTACTAAGCCATTTGTTTTACATTTTGGAGATCCACCCCACTCAGTTTCAAATCCATTCAGTGATCCATCTCAACCAAAGTATGAGAACCCATCTCATCAAGGCTATACAAAAATGGAAAGGCTAAGCTAAAACATTGTCACATCTGACAAAACCCATGCCATGAGAGAAAAAAACCACATGCAACACCATGCATGCCAAATATAGTAAGGAAATCACACATGTAAATCAACACCTGCAAAGAATCTTGTTGTAGTTGCTTGATCATGCTCTTCCTTCCTTTCTGTTTTCTTCTTCTTGCCTTCTCTACCTTTCATTATCCAATTCCAAAGTGCTCCAAGAAAACTCTAAATGTCCAAGAGTGAGAGAGGGAGAGAGAAATGAGAGAGCTCCAAAACTGGACTGACAAAAGGTTCAAGCAAAAATCTTGCCAAATGATCCTCATAATCCTTTTTATTAATGAGGTTTCCATTTTCTTAATTTTCCATTATTTTCCATTATTTTCCTCTTCACATGCAACATGTAACCTTTCACCTTTATTTTCTCCTATTTTCCATTTTCTCTTAAATAAAATGCCAATAATTCCACTTTGCCTTTCCAAATTCCTTAGCCATCTCCTTCACCAAATTCCTTTAGCCATAAAAACCAAAACGAACACCCGCTAGGATTTTTTCCCACCATTGAGCTTGGAATAAGTCTCCCATCAACCGTGGTTATTATTTTTACATGTATTTTTAACCAGGGTTGTTACATTGACGCCTCCTATTGCGGAAGCCTTGACGAGATGAGTTGTTAATATTGTGGATCTTGAAAATTTCATCAATGATGGTCAGAGGAGGTTACATTTTAAATGGAAGTCAAGTAATAGCTCGAATATGTGGTGGTGAAAGAGTGTGTTTGCAAGATTTTAGAGTGGATGTGAGTGTTGATGAAGACTAGTTTAACATATATTCATTTATTGTTTTAATGTGTGTTTCTATATTTGTCATGTAAGCATTAAGGGAGGGTGACAGAAGTAATGCTTCGATGTGTATGACGTGATCTACAAATTGTCGTTGTGAGTCCTGATGTGTGAATCTAGAAGTTGTTGTTGGGCCTTTGTCTAAGTTGTATCTGTTTCATTTCTGGGTCATAGATCCACTTTCTTAGGATCTAGATTTGTTAAATTATGTGATCTATGCCCTATATATTTCAAATTGTTGTGATGAATAAACATATCAAGTGATTTTTGTGTGTCATAATGTACTTGCTCTATTTTTCTAACAAAATAATACATGGAGGCATGGGCAGAGAACCAACAACCTCAAACCCTAACCTAAATGAACTTAGTTGCAGAGCCTTGTTACCTCGACATCAGTCTTCCAAATGATCCAGAAACAATGTGACGGAGTGAGTTATTTACCCTAAACCATCTAGTTGATTTTGAGACCGTTGGATGAAGCAGTGGTGTACCAACGGCTGGATCCAATCACCAAATATTCATTGTACATGGAAAGAATTTAACACCAACCAATACTATAATCATGTCGAGGGATTTTCAAATCCTCCTCCCAATATGAATTAAACACACAAAATTACCACAATAATATATACTCATTTAACCATAGGGCCAGACAATCAATAAAAACCGTGTGGATACATATATACATTTAATTGTCGGCATGGTGGAATAATTGAGTTATTATATGCATCCATTGGGACATGTCTCCTTGGGTCATGGGAAACTGGAGTAGTTTAGTAGGAGTCATAAAATTAGATATTAGTTTATTATATGAATAGTGGGTAAAGGGCTTATATGTGGTCCTAGAAATTTTTTGAGGTGGTTATTATAGGTGACTGGTGTGTGTTACATAATAACATTATTGAAAAATAAAAGGAAGAACAATATATTGAGAAGAATTTAGAAGTAAAAATATTATTATTTATAGTAAAAGTATTATTATTTAATTTTATAAGTAGTTAAAGAATGGTATAAATTTATTTTATTAAATAACAATAAATAGACTTTCAATTATTAAAAAATAGTTTAATTAATTATTATTATTATTATAAATATTTTTAGTGTAGTTGAAATATGAGACATTTTGATTTTTTGGTAGAGATTTGTTGGAATATTAGGTTTAAGTAATTTACAAAATTCTTGTTCTAAAACTTTTTCATAATGCAACAAGGTAGCATAGTCCCTGCCATTAAAGTGGAAATTATGTTTTTAAAATAAATTGCAAATAGATATATAAAGTGGAAAAATCATTTGTCTACAAAACAACAAAGAGTACCATTAGTAAGTCCACACATTTACATTTTTACTCCCACTTGTTAAAGTGTTGAAGAAAATATAAATAATAAATATTAATAGTTAACACGTATATGGTGCCTGCAATATTGGTGGTGGTACTGATTATACGAACCTTAGTACTCCTGGAACTGGCCGCACTGGTAGACATTACCTGTGACAATCTAAAAAAGGAAGTGAAAAATAGGATTGAATGGATAGAGCATGATGCATAAAGCCCAGCTTGTCTGTTAATGGTGGTTATAGTATGTGTGTAGATTGTTAAAAGCTATGGAGCCAGTCTACTTAAGAGTCGGTCATCCTGATATAATTCGATTCTACATGGTTGGTTGTTGTTACCGCTTTTTTTTTTTTTTTTTTTTTTTTGCAGTTTAGTGATTTACCGTAATGTTTTCCATATAGTGTAGAGTCATAATTTATAATTTGTGGGATGAAATATAAACGGATCCCTGTGAAATATATTATGTGAGAAGTACAAATTTTGTTGGGTATCATGGAAAAACACAAAATGATGGAGTGAAATCTCCTGAGCTTTTGATATTATTTCTTTTGAATTGTATTGTAGAAATCGTTTTTTACATTGAATTGCATTGTAACACCTACTTATACATACACTTGCCATGGTAAATACATATTTATATATAAAAAATTTGATGTTAATCCTTGGTTTAATTAACATTACTGTACATTACTGTTAACTCTTACAGGTGGCATCCCGTCCTCTCGCAACATGTTATTTTAGTAAGATCTAATTGACATCTAATAAACAGTAACATGCTATTTTAGTAAAGATTTATTGGGCCGGAAACTAATTGTACAGGGGATTGACTTGGTAAATTAAATTATTAGCATGGGTATCAATATAATTGTCATCCAGCATTTCTCATTTACATATTGCTTGTTCTTATGATGATGAAGGGCAATTTAAGGTTCAATGTTCAATGGGTGATATTTGTTTTGGTTTATATAATATTGATGATCATACATATAATTTAATTAAATTAACTAACTAATTTAACTAGGGCGTGAAAACTTTCTTATTGTTGGAGAATAACTTTCACAAAAATTTTCAGAACTTTGTTTAACTCTTGAGTAAAAACACTATTTTTTACCGAGATTTTAAATTCACTCAAAAATTATTTTAATCAACACAACATATTTACAGAAGTTTACAAAGAGTTGCGGAACTCGAGGGTTGCGAAAACTGCTTTCACTCACCCACCAAAATTCGGTCCACAATTTTTTCCACTTGTCTTTCCATACTTACATCCACCACATTACACAACACTCTTATTTTTTCTCTTACTTACTCTCAAAATTACATGTAAAATCTAAACATATATATTCAAGAAATCTAATTTATGACAGACACAATTTAATACATAGTATGGGTGGACATCATTTTTTGAACATTCCAGAACTTGGGTGAACTAAACAAAACTTGAGCATTAAATATGTGTCCATGAATATTTACTAACCATGCATTAAATTCCTATTTGATTTTAATTATTTAATCTGTTGCTGAATGAGTTATGTAATCTGTTCATATTTACCAACCATGTACTAAATTCTTATTTGACTTTAATTATTTAATCTGTCGCAAAATGGGTTATGTAATCTGGTCAGTGCTTATCCTTAACTCACACTCAATCCGCAACATGAAAAACATTTAGTGAAGTATGGTTGTTGTCAGTTCAGTAACGTCTCCCATATAGTGTAGAGTCATAATTTATAATTTGTTAGATGAAATATAAACCGATCCCTGTGAAATCCTTAACTCACACTCAATCCGCAACATGAAAAACATTTAGTGAAGTATGGTTGTTGTCAGTTCAGTAACGTCTCCCATATAGTGTAGAGTCATAATTTATAATTTGTTAGATGAAATATAAACCGATCCCTGTGAAATATATTATGTGAGAACTACAGATTTGTGCAATCCGCAACGTGCAAAACATTTAGTGAAGTATGGCGGTTGTCAGTTCAGTAACGTCTCCCATATAGTGTAGAGTCATAATTTATAATTTGTTGGATGAAATATAAACCGATCCCTGTGAAATATATTATGTGAGAACTACAGATTTGTGAAACTGCTTGATTTTGTTGGGTATCCTTGAAAAGTAGCTGGGAACAAATGATGTAGAGTGAATTCTCCGGAGCTTCTAATCTTCTTTTGAATTGAATATTAGAATGAAATGTCCTCTAATATTCTTTTGAATTCAGTTGTAGAATGAATTGTCTTAAAAATTGTATTTTCCAAAGAGATTATTGCTTTAAAAAAAAAATTGTCTTTTACTTTGAATTGCATTGTAACACCTACTTCGACATACACCTGCCACGGTAAATATATATATATATATATATATATATATATATATATATATATATATATATATAATTCTACCTGCCATGATAAATACATATATAAAAATAAAATTGATTTTAATCCTAGATCTAATTAACATTATTAACCTTTACCTGATTCTATCTTATTTTAGTAAGATTCTTATTTTACTATAATTACCATTGGAGTAATTATGGTGATTAAGGGAAATCTAAGGCTTAATGGGAGCTATTTGTTCTGGTTTATATGATATTGATGACCATATATATAGTCTAACATACATATAACCTAACCCGAGGTTTGATATTACTATGTTCTCTCTTCGATGCCACCATCCAAAGTTATTAATGCGTAAGATGGCATGTAGTATTAATCCCTGAGATGGAATTTGCTAAATTAATCAAAGAGATGGCATGTACTAACGTCGACATTTTGGCAACAAATCCTTGTGGATATCTGGCATGAATACTACTACAGAATTACCATAAAAAAAAATTAAATATACAGTATCAATCTAAAAAAAATACAAGTCTCAATCTACTTGTGAGCATCCGGAACTACATTATTAGTCCATGCTTTGCATGGACTGTAGTGATCGCAGATCGCTAGAGCGTTGACTATCAACTAAGCCGGTCTTTGACCAAACATTTTTCCTTCCTACAAAAATTTAACGAAAGTTGCTGCACCAAAATTTTAACCAAAGTTTTCAATTCTAGCTCTTATTGTAAACTTCATTTTAACCAAAATTTTCATTTTAAAAAAGTTTTCAATTCTACTTTTTATTGAAAACTTCATGTATCACGAAACAATGTTATATACGTAAAGTGTTTTTGTCATCCAAAGTGTGATTGTATGGTACGTAAATAACTTTAACTTTAACCAAAGTTTGATGTTTTGTCTATTAATTCATAGAAATAGAAACTTTAACCAAAGTTCAATCTCCTATTAATTCATTCATATAACAAAGTTCAATCTCCTATTAATTCATATAAAATCGAGGACGATCGTGTCAAGTGCAGAGAACATCTCTTGCATGTTCGCCTCATGCCATCTCTTGTGGGTTGCATGTTCGCCTCCTACCATGTTGGTGGTGGCTCTTTGACACCCCATATGCCATGGAAAATGGCACAAGTGAATTCTAAAAGGCTCTGAGATTGATTACTGAAGCTCATATTACTGAATCATTGTTGATCGGAAGCTCTTCAGGTTAAATCATCAAATATTACTGAATCATTGTTGATTGAAAGCTCTTCAGGTTAAATCATCACATTAAATAATTGTTTATCAGACCTGAGCTATCAAAACTTGCTTCATAAATGTCTTCAACTTGCTTTGTGAATGTGAACTATTCAAAGGGATTGATTACTGCAATGGTGTTTATTGGACCTCCATCCTGCATCACAATATGCTACCATAGATATCCACAATATGCTACCAGAGATATCAAACTTCCATTGCAAAGGTAAGAAAATAAAAGAAAATAGAGAGATATCGTTCAAAGGGATTGATTACTGAAATGTTGTTTATTGGACATCCATCCTGCATCACAATATGCTACTAGAGATATCCACAATATGCTACCAGAGATTTCAAACTTCCATTGCAAAGGTAAGAAAATTAAAGAAAATAAAGAGATATCTTATTGCATACCATTTTTCTGTATTTTTTTGTATGTACATTCTTTGGGCTTAGATGAGAGATGAGATTAGATCATGTTAGATCGTTGAGGGTAGGAAAACAAATAAATTGGCATAGGAATACAAATAAACTTAAACTGATATATCTGTACACAGATATCAAACTTCCATTGCAAAGGTAAGAAAATAAAAGCAAATAGAGAGATATCGTTCAAAGGGATTGATTACTGAAATGTTGTTTATTGGACCTCCATCCTACATCACAATATGCTACCAGAGATATCCACAATATGCTACCACAGATATATGCGTGCAGATCTCTGCTGTTTTAATTGACCTCCATCCTGCATTCACGCCTGTTGTAATTGTTATATATGTGTTATTGTAATTGTTATATATGCGTGCAGGTCGAGAAGGTTCCTACACATAACCCTGCAGACAAAGAAATAGCCCGTGAGAAGAAGGAAATCTCTTATCATTGATTCTTAGTAATATAATAGTAATTACTTTAATCTCCTTGTGACCTTATAACATTGTTAGAGTCTTATCCTTAATCTTTTAGTATATTTACCTTAAGCCCTTTACATAGTATTAGGTTATCTTTAGAATTCTATTCTTATAACATTGTTAGAGTCTTATCCTTAATCTTTTAGTATATTTACCTTAAGCCCTTTACATAGTATTAGGTTATCTTTAGAATTCTATTCTTTAATAATATAGATAGCTTAATCTTTTAGTATAATTCATAAGCTAAAATTATATATAATTCTTAGAACTTTTTAAAGTTTAATAATAATGGTTGATATTATAGTCTACATAGGGTCCTTTAAATTCAATGAGAATCTAGCCATTGAATCGATCCTTTAAATCATTTTTCTAGCACTCCCCTTTACATCATCAATTTTGGAATATAATTACTTCTCCTTAATTTTTCTTGGCATTTAGAAATCATTAACACAATAATATAAATTATATATCCTTAAATAAGAGAATCCTAAGACTTTATTAATATGAATATTAATATTTAGAAACTTTCTAACATTATTAGCAATACATCTTGAGTTACCAAAATAATGATTTTGATTATTTTAATAATCATAAACGCTGAAAAAACTCTTCTAAATAAAAATTAAAATAAAATATGAATTAATTGAAATCTAAACCAATTAATGGGTATTTAGTCGGCTCTCTTTCATGTTGATTTTCCACTATTTATTTAACACTATTTGTCTCTCTTTTTTGCAGATTTGTCTTGATAATGGGTCTGGCTTTAGACCCGAAACGTAGACTGAAAAAATGAAAAATAAGAACTGTGGAGATTCCGAGCTCTGATTCTGAAAATCTACACCATATAAATCTACAATCCATTATTGAAATCAAACAAACTGAAGCTGAGATGAGAGCAAACGCTGCCACGGTTGAACACAAAGCTGAAAAAGAAACGGCCAATAGTGGTGGTGGTACACGCCACCATTGTGCCGGCAATATTCGTGGTGGTACTGGTTATACGAACCTTGGTAATTCTGGAACTGGCTGCACTGGTTGAGATTACATGTGACAATCTAAAAAAGGAAGAAAATAATAGGATTGAATGGATAGAGCATGATGCATAAAGCCCAGCTTGTCTGTTAATGGTGGTTATAGTATGTGTGTATATTGTTAAAGGCTATGGAGCCAGTCTACTTAATAATACAATAAAATGTGAACAAATTAGGTTTTGTCCTTACGTCTGGTTTCGGTCATCCTGATATAATTCGATTCTACATGGTTGGTTGTTGTTTCCGCCCTTTTTGGCAGTTTAGTGATTTACCGTAATGTCTTCCATATAGTGTAGAGTCATAATTTATAATTTGTTGGATGAAATATAAACAGATCCCTATGAAATATATTATGTGAGAACTACAGATTTTGTGAAACTCCTTGATTTTGTTGGGTATCATTGAAAAGGACAAAATGATGGAGAGTGAAATATCCAAAGCTTTTGATATTCTTTCTTTTGAATTGTAACGTAGAAATCGTTTTTTCCTTTTAATTGCATTGTAACACCTACTTCTACATACACCTGCCATGGTAAATACATATCTATATATAAAAAAATTGATGTTAATCCTAGAACTAATTAACATCACAGTTAACCGTTACATGTTGCATCCCGTCCTCTTGCAGCATGTTATTTTAGTAAGATCTAATTAACATCTAATTAATAGTATTAACCCTTACCTGATTCTACGTGGTATCTCATCCTCTCGCAGCATATTATTTTAGTAAGATCTATTGCGCCGGATGCTAATTGTATAAGGGATTGACTTGGTGAATTAAATTATTGGCATGAGCATGCCTCATCTACATATTTCTTGTTTGAGTCGTCACGCAGCATGCTTGTAACGTCTAACCATGTTAAACGTTAACAAACTTACCATTATAAAATAATAACAAACATACCATTATAAAATAATAAGGATAAAAAAAAATCATTTGCATCATAGCATTTAACTCTATTAACATTATTCCTCGTGCCATACCTTTTTTTCTAATCATTATACCTTTTTCCTAATCATAAATCTTAAATCTGTAATGATTAGCTACCAAATAACAAGCATTATAATTATAATCTTATACAATCAGCATTATAATTTTTGGGTTCCTTGGTTTGCAAACCTGTGTACACATGGAGTAATATTACCCTCAACATGGCATTCTTATTCACTCTTTATCTTTGGGTTCCTTGGTTTGCAAACTCGTGTACACATGGAGTATTACTACCCTCAACATGACATGCTTATTCTCTCTTTATTTCAAGTACTATGTGGCCTGTGTACACATGGAGTATTATTACCCTCAACATGACATACTTATTCACTCTTTATTTTAAGTACTATGCCGAACAGACTTAATTCGAATCATATCTAGATATGATTTAATTTGTACAATGTAACAGTTTGGTGATTTTCCCAAGGTGAAAGATTTGGTTGTACCATTTGATTTGATTTTTTAAAGGTTAAGACTTTCTCCCGCATTAATTGGTTGGCATCACGAGGCTATTCATTAGTTTTACATGTGGGAAAATCTCTACCCTAAGTTGTTGATGATCCAACGGTTGTAAAGGAGTTAACATGTGGGAAAATCTCTTCCCTAAGTTGTTGACGATCCAACGGTTGTAAAGGAGTTAAAGGAGTTAGGGGCAGTTCCAAGGGTTGTAAAGGAGTTAAAGGAGCTAGGGGTGGTTAGGGTGAGACCCTAACCCCCAAACCCTAACCACTTTTTCATTCCGCCTGTGCGCTCCCTCGAGCTTTGCAATTTTCGTCAAGGTTCATGTGTCACTCTGTGGTTCTTCCGCAAGGAAAGGAGGTATTATCCCTTGCCCTTCCCTATGTTCCTCTGACAATTCCTTCCTTCATTCTCTATACCTTGCTGTGCTCGCACAACGTTTTCTTTTCGGTGCTTAGAGCAATTCACTGGTTGTTTTTAGTGGTCGTGACTTGGTTGTGTCTGCTCACTGGCTATGATGGTGATCCTAAGTGTTTTTGTCCAATCTGCGGCTTTTCAGATCAAAGATGACTGTTCAAATTTGACCAGGCTGACCCAGGTAACGCTTCCTTACGACACTGAGAAATTGGAAGAACTCTTAATATTTTATGTAAATCTCATCCTTACAGTTTTAAAATTTGTTTTTTTCCTCCCCAAAGTTTTCGTTTCGATCTTAATATTATTTCTGAGAGGTAACTTTCTTTTAAACTTCCTTGCCTGCACATTACTTTTATTACAATAACTTACTATGTGGCTCTAATATGGCATTTATCACCATTTATTATTTGTGTTTTGGCAAGTATCGGTCTCCTAACCCTACCTTGTTAAAGTTCTGAGAGCAAAGAAAATAGCCAAACTATGATATGCCTCATCGTGTGTGTACACGTACCCCAACTCCTCTTGTTATCTCTACCGAGACGTTCTCAGACTTTTTTCGTATTTAATATTCCTATGTTTGAAAGGCTCTGATAGTCTTGAGTTTGTGCTATAGATGTACTAGATTATGGTGACAGTTTTAGCCCGCCTAGGCTCTCTAAGAACATTGTCTTTATAATTTTTGCTTATGTTTTAGAATGGAGGGTTTCTAGCTCCATACTGGTCCTTAGATGACATCGCATCTATTTGTTATAAATTGTAGCAAGTTTTCTTTATATTTCGGCCCTTTTATTGTTCAAAAATAATCGGCTATTTAGACTCTGTCTTCGGTTATGAAATTTATTAATTTTAGACCTGTGCCGCAAACTTGCATTTTTCGCCTTGCATGTGGATTCTATTTGTTCATCTTACATTGTAACTGTAATTAAGTTCTAATGTCACCCCACGAAGGGCAACGCACAGTTTTTATTTCTATTTTGGAATTCAAGATGGTGCACAAAAATTTCGGTATTATGTGTAATTTGGTTTTGATTACTATATATATATATATATATATATATATATATATATATACACGATATTAGCTTAAAAGCTTCCGAAAATTTATATTACGGTTTACATAATGATTGTTTCTTTCCAGACTGTTCTCTTAGGAAAGTTGCTCTGTTCTAGCTAAGATTTATCTATCCATATTTATCCTTCTATACTGAAAGATTATTATTTCTACAGTTCAACTTTTAAATTCACTATTTTCCTTATTTCTTTCTTTTTAAATTACTTTTCCCCCCAGATGTCTAGACCATCTTTAAATGACAAAGGGTCTTCTCCTCAACCCTTAGTCCGTGTATTTATCCCTCTTAAGGGCAGATTGTCTTGTCTGGGATTTACTCTAGATGGACTAATTGTCTCCTCAAATTGTTTCTTTCTATCTTTACAGGTTATTCAAATTTAATCCTTTTAGGCTACCTTCTGCATCTAATATGTATAGTTTCCGGACTGGAACAATTCATTCTTGTTCTAGGGAGTTTTTCACAATTAATAGAAATTAAATGTTCCACTCTAACTCAAACAATCCTATTAAACCATTCATTAACATGAATAATATACTCTACCTCCACAACATACATAAATCCTTTTAAACAATTAATGTACTTATAAAAAATAAAAGAACTCTTATTTCTAATCCATTCTAGTTTATAGTACCTATCTCATTTGAGTAGGGCTGATTGCATCCTCCCAACCATGAGAGAGGCTATTATGTCCTCCGCTCCCTTGTTCTCCTCGCCAGAGTAATACTATATAGCAGTTCTTCTGGAGGTAGACCTCAAGACCACTATCCAGTCTCTCCTCCAAATATCAAGTTTTTTGAGGCTATTCACACCGACAGCTCTTTGATGCAATCTCATTTCTTGAATGGATCAATCTGTACTTCTTCTTTTAAATTTCACTCACTATTCGAGTTGAGAGATCAGCTTGGATAAAACTAATACAGAAGTGAAAATTCAGTCTCTCTTTTATTTCAGGTAAAGGATCAATCTTATTGCTATGAAGTAAAGTAAAGATGCAGATGGCCAAGGAGAAAATGACCAACATGGGCACCACTATGAAGCAAGGGATGGATGAAACTAAGGCTTTTTCCCAGGAGAAGGTATGGTAAAAAATTTCATATTTTCATTCATTATAACTCGTCCTTGCAGAAATCTTGATAACTCTGCGTCGCAGATCAATTTTAATATTAACATGGATATATTGTGTGTGTTATATATGTGTTACTATATATATATATATGTGTGTGTAAGTGCGAGAGATTTGGGATTTGGATATTTCGTAATTCACTGTTGTTGTCATTATTATATATATTGCATGCAGGTCAAGAAGGCTAATGCACATAACCCTGCAGACAAAGAAATAGCATGTGAGAAGAACGAAATCAAACAAACTGAAGCTGAGATTATAGCAAACGTTGCCGCAAGGTTGAACACAAAGCTGAAAAAGAAGCGGCCAAGCAAAATGGGCACACTCATATGGGAAATATTGGTGGTGGTACTGGTTATACAAATGTTGGTACTCCTGGAACTAGCCGCACTTGTAGAGATTACCTCTGACAATCTAAAAGGAATAAAAGAATCAGATTGAATGGATATAGCATGATTCATAAAGCCCAAATTGTATGTTAATGGTGGTAGTATGTGTGTAGATTGTTAAAGGCTATGGGGCCAGTCTACTTAATAGTACAATAAAATGTGAAGGAATTAGGTTTTGTCCTTGCGTCTGGCTTCGGCCATCATGATATAATTCGATTCTGCACGGTTGGTTGTTGTTACTGCCCTTTTTGGAAGTTTAGTGATTTACCGTAATGTCTTCCATATAGTGTAGAGTCATAATTTATAATTTTTTGGATGAAATATAAACTGATCCCTGTGTGAAATATATTATGTGAGAACAAATTTTGTGAAACTGCTTGATTTTGTTCGGGTATCATTGAAAAGTAGGGAACATATGATGTAGGGTTAAATCTTTGGAGCTTCTAATACTTACCTTGATTTTTAAGGTTAACATTGTAGTAATTATGATGATTAAGGAAAATCTAAGGTTTAATGGGCACTATTTGTTTTTGTTTATATGACATTGATGAAAATACATATAGCCTAACTTGAGGTTTGATGATTAATCTAACCTGAGTTTGATGATTAACCTAACGTGAGTTTAATGATTAACCTAACTCGGGGTTTGATGATTAGAATTAAATTATTGGCATGGGTATCAATATAATTATCATCCCGCATGCCTCATCTACATATTTCTTGTTTGATACTATTCTTACCTTGATTTTTAAGGTCAACACTGTAGTACTTATGTTGATTAGGGGAAATCTATGGTTTAATGGGCGCTATTTGTTATGGATTAACCTAACCCAAGGTTGATGATTAAACTAGCCCGAGGTTTGATGATTAGAATTAAATTATTGGCATGGGTATCAATATAATTGTCATCCTGCATGCCTCATCTACATATTTCTTGTTTGATACTATACTTAACTTTATTTTTGAGGTCAACACTTGAGTACTTATGTCGATTAACGGAAATCTAAGGTTTAATGGGCGTTATTTGTTCTGGTTTATATGACATTGATGACCATACATATAACCTAACCCGAGGTTTGATGATTATAATTAAATTATTGGCATGGGTATCAATATAATTGTCATCCTGTGTGCCTCATCTACATATTGTTTGTTTAAATGATTTTTTTGTTTGATACTGTACTTACCTTGATTTTTGAGGTCAGCACTGTAGTACTTATGATGATTAAGGGAAATCTAAGGTTTAATGAACGTTATTTTTTCTGGTTTATATGACATCGATGACCATACATATAACCTAACCTTGGTTTATATAACATTGATGACCATAAATATATCCTAACCCGAGGTTTGATGATTAAGGGAAATCTAAGGTTTAATGGGCACTATTTGTTGTTTGATGATTAACGGAAATTTAAGGTTTATTGGGCACTATTTTTTCTGTTTTATGTGACATTGAGTAAGGGCAATCTAAGTTTTAATGGGAACTATTTGTTGTTTGATGATTAAGTGCAATTTAAGGTTTAATGGGCGTTCTTTGTGTTACACAACATTTTTTCACCGTCCCTGCAATCCATCGCCCCGCATATTGGAGAGTCATTCTCATGACTTGTGAGCAGTGTCATACTTTGCAAACACATTCCTTGCATCCTTCTGCATAAGGACATTTTTTCTCCTATTGAACATTTCCTCAAAAAGCACACAAAAACTATGTTTTGGCCTTGGCACGGGTAGCCAGTTCACCCCTCGTGTCGATGTGGAAGATTTGCACTAGGGCCCATGCCACCTGGCGCTCTACCTCAATGTAGTGCCCATGCCAAGCTGTTTTAGGATTTTTTTAAAAAAATTAGAGGTGGAAGTTTCCTTCTAACTACCTCAGGAATGAGTCACTAAAAGTGGTTAAGTTGATTAGCCATAGATCTCCCTCTTTAGGTAGTGGTTTCCACCTCCCATGGAACACTCCTTGAAGATAGGTCTCCCTTCCATAATTATAGGGATCCTAACCTCTCCCTCTCCCTCTATAAAAACATGCCTTCTCCCTTTATGAAAGCTAGCTGAACAAAGAGAATTATACAACTGAAAAGCTGAACTTGGAGAAGAATACTATAGCTGAGTAATTTCTATTGAGAAGGTAGAACCAAGGAGAATTCCATAGAGAGAGTCCCGTCCGAATTCCCGACGAGACTTTGCGAGATGTGCTCCGATTGAACCCTGTTGGAGGAGACCGCAACGTCGAAGCTTGGTTGTAATCTTCCTTTCATTTGTTAATATACTCGACTATGGTGTTGGTTCCATCATTGTGTTATGTTGTTTATTTAACGGAATGGATTTAGTCCTCTTCGATTGACTGATAGTTATGAATGTGAATTAGTATGTTGTATATTGTCGTTGTTTCTTGTGTGTGTACAGGTTTCCGAACGTGAAAGCGAGTAGATCGTGATCTTTCAAACCAGGAGCGAGAGGCAACCATTCTTTTCGACAGAAATAACAACTTAGGACCTCTAATAAGTCATCTATCGAATCTTCTTCCATTTTTTAACTAGGAATCGATATTATAGCTTATCTTGTTTGTGGCTAGACCCACCCTAGGGCTCGTGGGATCGCCTCTGTCTGCAGAGGGGATTTACCTCACCAAAAATTTGTTCTTGTTTATATGACATTGATTGATGACCATAGAGATAACCTAACCCAAGGTTTGATGAATAAGGGCCCTTTGATGATTAAGGGAAATCAAAGTTTTAATGGGTACTATTTGTTGTTTGATGATTAAAGGCCCTTTGATGATTAAGGGAATTATAAGGTTTAATGGGCACTATTTGTTCTGGTTTATATGACATTGATGACTATACATATAGCATAACCCAAGGTTTGATATTACTATGTTCTGTCTTGGATGCCACCATCCAAAGTTATTAATCCATCAGATGGCATGTACTAAGGTCGACATTTTGGCAACAAATCCTTATGGATATTTGTCATGAATACTACTACTACAGAATTACCAAAAAAAGAAATACAGTCTCAATCTCCTTGTGAGCCTTTGGACCTACATTATTTACATTGTTGGACACATGATCTATGTTATACTTATGATAACCATTGCATATAAAATACATCCATCGTTATCTACACTATCTTCGTTTATCTATCATTTCATGCATATAAGTATTTAACCTTATAAAGCATACAAGATTTAATATTATAGGGCAAGCATTGTTAATTTTTCTCAGCTGGATTAGACGGCCTACTGTGCAGCTGTCATATCTGAACATTTTGAACTATGTCTTATTTATTTTTAATTTAATAGTGGCACAACTCCTGGGTTATGGTTTGGCTGGAGGTTCTAGTTCCATGCCCAACTTTTATTCTCTGGATTGGAAGTTGGTTGAACTACGAAGCTTCTCGATCCTCTCTTTAACCGAAATATTTCGGTGGCAAGAGAATGACACCTATACATTCCTTATCCATCGATCCGATCCGACAATCTCCATGGTTGCCAAAGAGGTTAGGGTAACGAAATCCCTACCGAGTCTTGGTTATCCTGCTCATTCTCTCCTAGTGATATTGTGCTCTGCTTCGAGGCCAAACCCAAAATCTACAGTTGCAAGGGGTCCTCTAGGTGCCTTCTTAGTTGGTTCAAATGTTATGACCATGTATATGGAAAACTGGACCTCCATTCAAAGTGTTTTCACTTGTTGCACTGTATTTCCTTTCCATATTATGTCAATCCTTTTGCGCTCAGGTTTTGGCTATGAAAATTTGTTGAAGGGTTTGTTGTTTTCTTACAGGATCATCAGTAAACTTGTTTTTCAGCACTGACAGGAAGTGGTTGGATCTCGGTAGGGTTTGCAAAGAAGGTTTGACCCACTCGATCCAAATCCTTGCTCCTAATCCATGCATTTTTTCCTAAATGCTACACAGAGATTTACCAGTATTCTCATACTTCTTTTGTGGTTGAAACAAGGTTTTTCAAATGGTCAAATCTCCAACTTGCACTGGATCTTTGCAACCCTATCAAAAACTATGCCATCCCTCCAACTCGCCAGGTAGGTGCTCTCACACCTCCAATGGTTTTAATGGCTTAATTCACATGGTGTCTATCTGGTATTGGAATTAAGGAATACACAAACCCTATGGCAAGGTTCGACGACAATAATCCCTGAAATAGATGCTTATAAGGAGGGTTATTTATCAACAGTTATGGTTATTTATGTCGTTCCAATATGAGTGACTATCTCTGTAAATTTCTAATGCTTTAAGGTTTTTAGGAAGAACGGTTTTCCTTCTCCTCTTCTAGCAAGATTGTATATAAGTTTTTAACCTTCAAGATATATTTAAAGAATTTACCCTAGGTTATGGCACTCTACCTTGAGCAACCCCTTAAGATGATTGTATAATTAAGAAAACTTTGTTTACTAGTGCCAATGATGTTGGCTTCTTACTGTGAATTATTTCCTATGAAGCATGTGTTTGTGATTATACTTTAATTTGTTAACATGTATGCTGAGCATTACCTTTTACATGAATCCATTCTAATTTTCCAGTTCTTATTGTTTCATAAATGGTTAACAATAGTTGTAATTTACAACTTTCTCTCACAATCTCACTTGTTTCCTATAACTGTGTTTTCGTTAAGGTTTAAATATGTACAGTGTAATAATTCCTCTCTCCACACAGTCCCAGAGGACGTAAGAGCTCAGTTCCAAATTCTTGGTTGGTTTGAGGTTTAAACCTCCATGGCCCCTCTCCTCAGTCAACTTTATTTTAATAATTATGCGGGCTGAGGGTTAGTTGTGAAGCCCCTAGACTTCAGATTTTGGGTTTATTTGCTACTATGTATTTTCTTGAAAATTTATCTTGTTTTCATTTTCTAAAGCCACTCTCCAGACTCTGTCAAACTAGAAAATTGACCAACATTGTATATTTGTTTAATATTCATATTTACAAGCAAGACGGTAGCCTTAAATTGCTAAAACCATTGTTGGTGAAATAAGGGTTTTCTATGTTCCCCACTTGTTCTTCTTTTTTTAAAATAAAAACTATTGTTATAGCCAAAGTTTTATCTTTAATATTATCAAACTATATAATGCAAATATGGTCCTTGCATAGCTATTTAACTGTGGCCATTAAGAAAACTTTTTTCAGCATTGTTAATTCGTATAAGTCATCTATAACTTCAAAGATACTGTATCTAGAGATAGTGGTTTTATATCAGTCATTTTTATCTTCGACAAGGTACCATGTCTAGCATAAATAACTCATATTAATAAGTAGAATTTTCCTTGAAGAAAGAAAGTTAATTTCTCTTCCAAATTTACTAGACATACATCTAATATTCGACAAGAATTTTGAATAACAATTTTAAAGTTATTTTCTACTGCTGATTCCCATCATGATTTATCCACTTATCTCAGAATAAACTAAACTGATCGTACCTCCCAACCTTGAGTAAGGAAATGACGTCCTTCACTCCCCTCATGCTCCTCAGTATAGCAAAATATAACAGTCTTTTTTCCTAGAATTAGACCTCAGGACCTTCATCCAACCTCTTCTCCTATTCAAATTGTAGAGCTCCACTAGTTATTATCTAGCTCTGGACCACTCTTCCTCACAACCATATTGTTGTTACATCTTTTATTTTTGCACATAACCCTTTCTCCTCTCTGGGATTTATTTTTTATCCTTAAAGGAGAAGCTAAATGTCAAGAACTTTTTCTTTCCAACTTCTCTAGAATTCTTCGAATTACTTACCAATCAATTATGTAAATTATAAATTTATTAATAAAATATAAATGAGGTTCTTTAACCAGTTTAACACATAGTTAAATCTGTTTTCACTTAAGAGTCAAATGCATTTTTTGTAAAAGTTTGAAATAAAAATGCAGACTTTAAGCTGGGTGTTATATCTCCCCCAGCTTAAGGTAGACATTGTCCTCAATGTTTCACTCCATCAGAGTAAACAATTATGCATATGCTTCTCATATGAAGCCTTCATCTTCCCAAGTATCCTCCTTCGTACCAAAGTGCTTCCACTGCACTTTAACTTGGGAGATGGCTTGCCTCTAGAGCCTTATTTCTTTATACTTGAGAATATGTTGGGGCTCTACCATAAGTTTGCGATCTGGTTCAACCTGCAACCAATGAACATTTAATTAATTATTTAAGTATTAATCTCTATCGAGAGGACATAATACCAATTATATTTTACCTGTATGTTTTTCCAATGTATTACATGGTTTGGGTCGTGCACATATCATTTCAATGTGGATACATGAAATACATTGTGCACCCATATGTGACTAGGTAAGGCCAACCGATAGGCCACCGACCCTACCCTTTCCAAAATTCAGAAAGATCCACAGAACCGGGGAGCGAGTTTGGCACAAGTATTCTATCTTAGAGTGTTTTTTTTCGGTCTAATTCTAAGATACACATGATCTTGCACTTAGAACTATCGATAAGTCCTTTTTCAATCCTTGTAAACTTTCTGCCTGTCCTGGGAAGCTTTTGGATTTTGTCGGATCTTTCTCACTTCATGCTCCATCTCTTCTAACATCTTCGGCCCAAGAATAAACTTAGTTTCTGGACTGCTCCAATTTATGGGTGTCCGACATTGTCTTTTGTATAATGCCTCAAAGAGACTCATCTTGATATATTCTTGGTACCCATTATTGTAAGCAAACTCTACCAAATGAAAATAATCTTCCCACCTCGTGGGTCGCTGCATCACATACATGTGTAACATGTCTTCCAATATTTGATTCACCAGCTCAGTCTGCCCATCCGTTTGTGAATGGTAGGCAGTATTGAACTATATTTGTGTGCCCCAACCAGTGAAAAATGCCTTCCAGAAGGCTGAGGTGAACTTCACATCTCGGCTTCAGATAACAGCTTTCAGAGTACCATGTAATCTAAAAAAAATTGATGTTAATCCTAGATCTAATTAACATCTAATTATACCTTACCTGATTCTACGTGGCATCTCGTTCTCTCGCAGCATGTTATTTTAGGAGGATTTATTGCGCCAGATGCTAATTGTATAGGGGATTGACTTGGTGAATTAAATTATTGGCATGTGTATCAATATAATTGTCATCCCTCATGCTTCATCTACATATTGCTTGTTTGATATTGTACATACCTTTATTTTTTAGGTCAACGTTTTAGTACTTATGATAATTAAGGGAAATCTAAGGTTTAATAGGCGTTGTTTCCTCTAGTTTATATGACATTGATCATGACCATACATATAGCCTAACCCTAGGTTTGATGATTAAAGGAAATCTAAGGTTTAATGGGTACTATTTGTTGTTCCATAATTAAGGGAAATCTAAGCTTTAATTGGTGATTTTTGCTCTGGTTTGTATGACATTGATTGACGACCATATATATAACCTAACATGAGGTTTGATGATTACGGGCCCTTTGATGATTAGGGTAAATCTAAGGTTTAATGGGCACTATTCATTCTATTTTATATGAAATTGATGACCATACATATAACATAACCCAAGGTTTGATATTACTATGTTATCTCTCGGATGCCACCATCCAAAGTTATTAATCCGTCAGATGGCATGTACTAAGGTCAACACTTTGGCAACAAATCCTTATGGATCTCTGTCACAAATACTAATACTATAGAATTACCATAAATAAATAAAAATACACTCTAAATCTCCTTATGAGCCTCTAGGTCTACATTATTTACATTGTTGGACACATGATATGTGTTATACTTATGAAAACCATTGCATATAAAATACATCCGCCCTTATCTACACTATCTTCGTTTATCTATCATTTCATGCATATAAGTCTTAAAATTCAAAGCATATAGGTATTTAACCTTATAAGTCTTTAACCTTATAAACCATATAAGACTTAATATTATAGGGCGAGCGTTGTTAATTTTTATCAGACGGATTAGCCAGCCTGTTGTGCAAGTGGCATATCCGAACATTTTGAAATATATCTTATTTATTGTTAATTTAATAGTGGCATAGCTACCGGGTTATGGTTTGACTAGTGGTTCCAGTTCCATGCCCAACTTTTATTCTCTAGATTGGCATTTGGTTGAACTACAAAGCTTCTTGATCCTCCCTTTAACCGACATATTTCAGTGGAAAGAGAATGACACTTGTACATTCCTTCTCTGTCAATCCGATCTGACGGTCTCCATGGTTTCCAAAGAGGTTAGCGTAACGAACTCCCTACCGAGTCTTGGTTCTCATGCTCATTTTGTCGTCTCTTTGCTCTGCTCTAAGGCCAAACCTGAAATCTACAGCTGTCAGGGGTCCTTGAGGTGCCTTCTTACCTAGTTCAAATGTTATGACTAGATAAATGGAAAATTGGATCTCCATTCAAAGCGTTCTCACTTGTTCAAATGTATGTTATTTCCATATTTTTTCAATCCTTTTGTGATCAGGTTTTGGCTACAAAAAATTGTTGAAGGGTCTATTGTTTGCTTACAAGATCATGGGTAAACATTTTCAGAGCGGTGGCAGGAGGTGGTTGGATCTCGGTAGGGTTTGCAAAGCAGGTTTGACCCACTCAATCTAAACCCTTCCTCCTACTTCATGTGTTTTTTCCTAAATTATACACAGAGATTTTCCAGCATTATCATACTTCTTTTATGGTTGAAAAAAGGTTTTGTAAAGGGTCAACTTGATGACTTTCACTAGATATTTGCAACCCTATCCCCAACTGTGTCAACCCTCTAACTCGGAATGTAGGTGCTATCACAGCTCCAATGGTTTTAATGGCTTAATGTGCATATTGTATATCTGGTATTGGAATTAAGGAATACCCAAACCTTGTGGCAGGGTTTGATGAAATTAATCCCTGAACTCGAAGCTTATAAGGAGGGTTTTTTTTTATCAACAATTATGGTTATTTATGTCGTTCCAATTTGAGTAATTGTCTCTGTAAATTTATAATGTTTTAAGGTTTTTAGGAAGAAGGGTTTTCCTTCTCCTCTTCTTGCAAGCTTGTATATAATTTTTGAACCTTTGGGATTTATTTTAAAAATTTACCCTAGGTTATGGCACTCTCCCCTGAGCATCCCCATAAAATGATTTTATAATTATGAAAACTTTTTTGACTAGTGCTAATGATGTTGGCTGCTTACTGTGTATTATTTCTTATGAATCATGTTTTTTTGCTTATACTGTAATTTTTTAACATGTATGTTGAGGATTTCCTATTACATGATTCCATTCTAACTTTCCAGTTCTTATGGTTTCACAAATGGTTAAAAATATTTGTAATTTACAACTTTCTATGAAAATCTCACATGTTTCCTATAGTTTTGTTTTCATTAAGGTTTAAATATGTATAGTGTAATAATTCCTCTCTCCACACAGTCTCGGAGGATGTAAGAGCTCAGTTCCAACTTCTTGGTTGGTTTGAGGTTTAAAACTATGCAGCCCCTCTCCTCAGTCAACTTTATTTTAACAATTGTGTGGGCTCAGTGTTAGTTATGAAGCCCCTCGACTTCAGGTTTTTGGTTTGTTTTCGACTGTGTATTTTCCTGAAAAATTATCTTGTTTTCATTTTCTAAAGCTACTCTCCATACTTTTTCAAACTGTAAAAGTGACCAACATTGTATATTGGTCTCATATTCATATTTACAGGCAATACCGTAGCCTTAAATTTCTAAAACCATTATTGGTGAAAGAAGTGTCTTCTATGTTCCCAGTTCTTCTCCTTTTTTTAAATAACAACTATTGTTATAGGCAGAGTCCTATATTTAATCTTATGAAACCATTAATGAAAATACTATCCTTTCATAGTTGCTTAACTGTGGCTATTAAGAAATTGTTTTCAGCATTGTTAATTTGTATAAGTCATCTATAACTTTGAAGATACTGTATCTAGAGATAGTGGTTTTATATCAGCCATCTATATCTTCGACAAGGTACTATGTCTAGGAGAAATAACTCATATCAATAAGTAGAATTTTCCTTGAAGAAAGAAAGTTAATTTCTCTTCCAAATTTACTAGACATACATCTAATATTCAACAAGAATTTTTCATAACAATTTTAAATTTATTTTCTACTGCTAATTCTCATCATGATTTATCCACTTATCTCATAATAAACTAAACTGATAGTACCTCCCAACCTTGAGTGAGGAAATTAATTCCTTCACTCCCCCCATGCTCCTCACCAGAGCGAAAGATAGCAGTATTGTTTCCTGGAGTTAGACCTTAGGACCTTCATCCAACCTCTTCTCCTATTCAAATTGCAGAGTTCCATTGGTTATTATCCATCTCTAGACCACTCTTCCTCACAACCATACTGTTGTTCTATCTTTTCTTTTTTCACATAACCCCTTCTCCTTTCTGGGAGTTCCTTTTTATCCCTAGAGAATAAGGTAAATGTCAAGAACTGCTTCTTTCCAACTGCTCTAGAATTCTTGGAATTACTTACCAATCAGTTATGTAAATTGTAAATTTATTCATAAAATATAACTCATGTTTTTAAACAAGTTTAACACATGGTTAAATCTCTTTTCACTTATGAGTCAAATGTAATTTTTGTAAAAGTTCGAAATAAAAATGTAGACTTTAAGCTAGGTGTTACATCTGCCCCCGCTTAAGGAAAACATCATCCTCAATGTTTTACTCCATCACGGTAAACAATTTTGGATATGCATCTTGTATGAAGCCTTCATCTTCCCAAGTATCATCGTCTGGACCAAAGTGCTTCCACTTCACTTTAACTTGGGAGATGGCTCACCTTTGGAGTGTTATTTCTCTCTACTTGAGAATACGTTGAGGCTCTAATAGAAATTAGCTGTCTCGTTTGACCTGCAACCAACGAACATTTAATTAATTATTTACGTATTAATCTCTTTTCAAAGGACATAATATCAATCATATTTTACATGCATGTTCTATCAATGTATTACATGCTTTGGTTTGTGCACATATCATTTCAATGTGGATACATGAAACACATTGTGCATCAGTATGTGACTGGGTAATGCTGGCCGATAAGCGACTGAACCTACCCTTTCCAAAATTTGGAAAGGTCCACAGAATGAGGGAGCCAGTTTAGCACAGGTATTCCATATTAGAGTGCCTTTCTTGGGTCTAATTCTAACATACACGTGATCTCCCACTTCAAACTCTTGATAAGTCATTTTTTTATCCGCATAAACATTCTGTCTATCTTGGGAAACTTTTAGATTTTGTCGAATCTTTCTCACTTAAAGCTCTACCTCTTCCAACATCTCCGGCCCAAGCATCAACTTAGTTTCTAGAGTGCTACAATTTATGGGTGTCTGACATTGTCTTTCATATAATTCCTCAAAGGGACTCATCTTGAGAGATTCTTGGTACTCATTATTGTAAGCAAACTCTACCAAATGAAAATAATTTTCCAACTTCATGGGTTGTTGCATCACATACTTATGTAACATGGCTTCTAATATTTGATTCACCTGCTCAATATTCCCATCCGTTTTCGGATGGTAGGCAGTACTGAACTGTATTTGTGTGCCCAAATTGGTGAACAATGCCTTCCAGAAGACTGAGGTGAACTTTAAAACTCAGTCTGAGATGACAGTTTTTGGAATACCATGTAATCTAAACACCTCCCTCATAAGGATGTCCACAATGTGTATTATTTTGTAATTGGACTGAAATGGTATGAAATGAGCTTCTTTGCACAGCCTATCCACCACCACTATAATTGACTCATTGTGTCTCTTCGTTCTTGGTAAGCCTGTAATAAAATCGAGTGAAATAACTTCCCATTCCCACTTTGGTACAGGAATAGGTTGTAGTAAACCGTCAAGGTGTTGATGCTCCACCTTGAATTGTTGACATTCCAAATACTTGGTCTAACAAATTATTCAACTATATTTTTACACATCCCGAGCATCTCGAGCCAAATTAGTCCTTTCTGACTTTTGTTAGCATCTTTTGGTATTCAGGGTGTCTGACATAAGAGCTTTGATGATACTCATCCAAAATCAGCTCCTTCAAGCTCATCTGATTAGGAATGTATATCTTCTCTTGGAAAACAATAATTGTTCATTATTGATCTTATAATCTAATTTTTTTCCATGATTTTTGACTTCTTGTGCTTGCTGCCACAAAAACCGATATTCAAGATATTTTTGTGTTGCCTCCTTCACTTTCTCCTTTAACTTAAATTCCACTTGGTTAAAATAGATTTCATAAACACAATGTAGTTTCCCACTTAAATTATCAGCGACTCAATTTTCCTTACCTTTGACGTGCTGAATTTCAAATTTGAATTCACTCAGGAATGTGTTCCACCTCCCTTGGCGAGCATTCAAGTCAGACTACTTAAAATAGCTAGTTAGGCTGCTGCGATACGTCCTTAAGAGAAATTTTTTCCCTAATAGGTGTTGGCTACATACTTTGAGAGCATGAACTAATGTAGTCAGCACTATATCATAAGTAGAATATCGTTGCTCATGATCCTTCAAATTTTTGGACTCATATGCGATGACTTTTCCATATTGTGACAACACTGCCCCCATCCCTTTCTTACAAGCATTGGTGCAGACTTCAAACTCCTTGTTTGGGTCAACCACCTTCAATATAGGGGTAGTAGTTAAAATTTACTTTAACTATTCAAATATGGCTTGGCATTCACTAGTTGATTTGAAAACTCATGCTTTTCGTTGTAGGGAGGTAACAGGAAATGCAATTCAGGAGAAACCTTCGATAAAACATCTGTAGTATCCAGCCAAACCCATGAATTAATGTATGTATGCTATGTTCTTGGGTACCATCCACTCCATAATAGTATTTATCTTTTTGGGGTCTACTGGTATTCCTTCAGTAGAAATTACGTGGCCTAAACACTAGATATGTTCTTTGCAGAAATCACACTTATTGAATTTGGCATAGAGCTAATGATCTCTCAACATTTCAGCACCAAGCATAAATTTTCCTTATGTTCTTCCATGGGTTGATAGTAAATTAATATATCATCAATGAATATTAAAATGAACTTATCCAAAAATGTACAAAATATGTCATGTGTCAAACTCATGAAATTTGTTGGTGCGTTGGTTAATCCAAATGGTAAAACCGTGAACTCATACTGCCCATATCAAGTGAAAAATGTTCTTCGATATGTATCATCATATTTTATCTGTATCTGGTGATATCCAGATCTTAAATCTATCTTTGATAATACAGTTGCTCCATTTACTTGATAAAAAATATTTTCTATCCGTGGCAGTGGATACTTGTTTTTAACAGTCAATTTGTTAAGCTTCCTGTAATCCACACACATGCTCATCGTACCATCTTTATTTTTAATGAACAGTACAGGTGCCCCCCAAGGAGACACAATAGGATAGATGTACCCCTTGTACAACAATTCCTGCAGCTGCATTTTTAACTTAGTCAACTTAGGTACACTCATTCGGTTGGTACGGTGTTCGTGACAAAGGTTCTTCCCATGACATTAGTTCAATGGTGAAATAGACATCCCACTTTGGAGGTACTCCTAGTATGTTTTCAAGAAACACATCCATAAATTCTTGAATTACCAGTATATTCTCCAACATAGGGGTCTTGTAATTAGAGTTAGTGAATCCTACCTGAATAACATAAATTTGACACCCTTTTCTAATGCATTTGTTGGAAATAATGAGAAGAGGGTGAGTCAATATTTCTTTTCAATTGTTAATTATAGCATTTAGATCACTTGTATTTAGAACACAAAATGAAAAATGATGGAATAAATACTTTTATAAATTTCTTCTTTACAATAATTCAAGTACAATAATGATATAGGCCTCCAACCCTAGATGAAGTCTCCAATCTTCTAGGCTCCAACATGTATTATGCCAAGCACTGACTTGGACTTTCCAAGGCTACAACCTTATTTGAGGCACCAACCTCATAAATTTTGAGGCACCAACCTCTAGGGCTCCAACCCTATCTCTAATACAAGCTCCAACATAGTTTCTTAAGGACTCCTATCCTCTAGGGCTCCAACCATTTCTTCCAAGGAACCAACCTTATCTATATGAGGCTTCAAACTCTTGGGCTCCAACACTCAGCTTCACTTCATCAAAATATGTTTTATTGTTCTTCATGACTCCCTATGTCTTCTTCAACAAGCCCTCACAATCTTCAACAATTCCTTCACTTAGTCTCCACATCATGTCATCAATGAAAACCTTGATCTCTTAGAATATGTCACCATTGCTCTTCATCATACCCAAGGAAATATCTCAAAATCACCTCATGATGAATTTTAATAATGCATCATGGTCTTCAAGATTAACTCCAAGGCTAACTAGGGCTTCTCAAAAAGGTGTCTACAATAGGTTTCCAATTGAAGGTGAAATTAATACTCAAGATGTGCCCCAAAGAAACCTTAAATTTTAGCTCCAAGAGTGATGCTAACAAGGTGCTTCAAGAGTGTCTTCACAAGTTGCTCCAAGAGTGATGTTAACAAGGTGCTTCAAGAGTGTCTTCACAAGGTGCTCGAAGACTTCAAGGGATATTCAACAATGCTTGGTGTGCTCCAAATATGCTCAAATCTTGCAGGCTTATTCAAGTTGACCCAATTCTTCAATGTTCAATACTTCTCTTGTCCAAAAACTCCAATAAGTTCTCTATAAATGCTTGACTGTTCAAACTTCCAAATCTGTGATTTTCCAAGGCTCTAAAAGCTTAATTGTTCAATTCTTCAAAGTGTTGCTAATATCCTTCACGGTTTCAAAAATGATCATAGATTTTCACTTAAAGCTTCAGGCCTTAGCTCTTTGATCCTCCATAGAAATATGACCAAGGCTCTTCCACACTAATGCAAACCTTCACCGAGCTTTTTTATTATACCTCAACTGCTTTCCTTAAGGAAGATCACCAACAATTCGAGCTTTAGATATTTATGACAATCCACAGTTCGAATTAAAATCTGACCACACTTCTTAATTATCATCGGTCAAGACAAGAGAACATGGGTCTAAAATAATATATCATAGGTCCAAAATGTATGGCAGCTCCTTGTCACATCTCCTAAAGCTATCTCTCTTGTAGCAATAATAAAAGGTACGAAATCCTATAGTTGTCTCTCATGAGGCTGCAAGAAGTTAAGACTCCTGTTGTGGTAGAACTATTACAGACCCAAAATTGCAAAACTGTTACAGGTCTATGGTGTTGAAATCAAATAACATGTCTGAGCTTTATGTTGTGAGGTGTTGTCCAAAACACATCTCTAATATATGTGTTCAATTTCGAGCCACATTAGAGATCTAAAGTGTTTTTTCGTATTTCCAAGCTCTGGTCCTTTTACACACATGTATCAATTCATATTTTTAAAGAAAACATTAAATTTTCCCTTAAACTCTTCCTTATCGGCCTCCTCATATGTGAAGTCATTTTTTTGTACTATCTCTATTATTTACACCAAAATTGATGAGGAAAAATGAAGTTTCAGACTTGTATTTATAGTGATTTCGTCATAATTGAATAGACACGTCCATTTGAAGTGAGGCCAGCTTAATATGAAAATGCATAGGTTGGCTCAAGGGTGAGATATACACCTTTAACTTGTAAAATTCATATCTCCCAAACTATTTGAATTTTTGGGGTGTATAAGGCCTCATTGGAAAGAGGAAAAAATCCTCTTTAAGATGGACTAGGACACATGTTGAAAGCTTGCCTCTAAGGTTGGAATATTTATTTTTCTTTGTGAATTTCCTTAAATTTTATGCATAAAAAGTTTGGGACAACATGAGGAATGTTTGGGACAGGGTGGCTTCTTCATTTTTATTAATGTCACATTAGGATCATAGAGTCATTATGTAGAAGTGAAGCATCCATTAATATGCCATCAAGAGATCTTCAAGTACTTCATGTCATCATATAGTTTCCAACCATGTTATGAGTGACATCATAAAGTGTAGTATTCTAGGCTACTAAACAAGGTACAAGATTGACACTTGTCACCTTAAGAATATTTGCCATCTTGACGTCATGTTGGTTCCAGGCTTCTTTGTGACATCTTCATTGATGGTATTAACCAACATTAGCGGAATTTTGAGGTCTAAAATGGGCCTCCTAAGAAAAATATACAAAAGAAATAAACTTTATAAGAACCAATAAGATTCAAGATGATGATGTTAACCATGGGGGATGATTCACCATTTTTAAAGTAAAAGGGTAAAAATATTAAAATAATAGAAATACTTTTTCAACTCATATTTTCAGCTTATATCCCAATTTTTTTACTCAAATTTTGAGTGGGAGTACTCGTTGGATGAAAAATTTAATTCCTCATCCAAGGAATACCCATGTTGCATACTTTCGATGGACCCTGCTACACGAAAAATGAGAAATACATGAAAAAACGTGATTGCAATCACGTTTTTCAAGTATACCTTGTTTTTCATGTAGCACGATCCATCGAAAGTATGCGACATTGGTACTCCTTGGATGAGGAATTAAATTTTGCATCCAACGAGTACTCCTGCTCGAAATTTGAGTAAGAACTTTGGGAGATAAGTTGAAAATACGAGTTGAAAAAGTAGGTTTTTCTTTTTTTCCCTCCAAAATTTGATGATGTAATAAAATATTATTTTATTATTTCCACTATTACTTTATAATATCCTTAGGAGGCCCATTTTAGACCTCAAAATTCCCCTAATGGATTCATAGTATCATCTTCTGGAACCAAGCATCATAAGAATATTGACATCTTGGCCAATTCCATATTGACATCAATGACAACCTTAGACCAACAATCTCCCCCTTTTTCATTGATGGAAATATTCTTGCCCTACCAACATTTTCTCCCCATTTGACATCAATTGCAAACAGGGTACCCAAGAGCTCCCCCTATCATCCATCTTCATGCTACTCCCCCTTTCATGGTGCTCTTCCTTGAAATGTGGTTCATGATATATGTTTTTACATTTCTTCATGTGATGAACCATCTCCCACTGTCTGCACAAAATCCTTTAGCTCATGAAGGATTGCTCGCCTTGTGTGATCAAGTAGAAGGCATCATCATAATATCAATTTTTTCTTCAATGGAGTTACTTCCAAGAGACGATCCATCAATATTGTCCATGTGTAACTCATCAAGGATTTTATAGGGCCCATTCACGGATAGCTTATGCAAGAATGCTCAAGAATCACAAAACTCTCCCTAACTGTATGCATGGTCTCTTTTCTGGTAGAGTCTCATCATCAAATACTTGAAATAGAACATCTTCCAAGGATGTCTTCATCAAATTAACAACATGTGTTTTTGGCTGGAGTGTTCAAGAGAATTTTGGATCCAATTTTCTTCCTTTTCCACACTTGTGTAACTTTCTTCTCTAGCTTGGTTTTCATATTTTTAGCTTTTTTAGGGACCCACGTCAAGTTATAATCATGAGTCGTATGTCCAATTTTATGGAAATTGAAGCATTCCATTCTACTCATAAGTGAAGATGCATGATTTCTTCTTTCAAGGCTGCTTCTAGGTGATTGATGGGGACCATTAAATTTGTCCTTGTGGTATGCCCTACAATCCTTGTCCATATTCCCAAAGTTTGTACAAGAATAGTAATAAACCAAAAATATAATTTGGTACCTAGGAGATGAAGATTTCCTTGATGTACTTCTGGAGTATTTTTTCCTTGGGATTCTTTGTTGATATTCATTGTCTTTTGTATTCTTGGCATCATTTACAGGTCTCCTTGGAGTAGGATTTCTTCCATTGTTGTCTTGAATCTTGTCCTTTCCTTTGTTGGAACTGGGAGGATCAAAATTTCTTCCTGGCTTCCTCACATCCTTTTTTTTTGAACATTATAGTTTTTGCTTTAGGATTCACCTACATAGCCAAACCATGATTTATGAAGGGGAGACCTTTGATGGCTTAGGATGTCATCTAGGGTTTGAGAAATTTTCAAGTTCTTATTCAACAAGTCAACTTCCTTTTTAAGAAAGATAATTTCTCCTTTCAATTTTCACAATCTTCATCTTTCATAACTAGTTGCTTCTTCATTTCTTCCATCATCCTTGTTGCTTCGTGTGCTTCAATTTTAATGGAAATGATATTAGATTTCATTATGAAGACTTATTCATTCTCCTTTGCTAGACTTCTCTCCATTTATTTTTTTATTCTTGTAGCTTCACATGTTTCAGCCTTGAGAACATTGATGTCTGATTTTAGTTTGAAGATTTCTTCATCCTTTTCTTCTAGTTGGCATATCATGGTGTTTCTATCCTTTTCTTCTTCATCAAATTGTCCTTCTATGAATGCCAAAGTTTCCATCACCTTCTCAGCTCCTTGCACTTGTTTCCTTGCTTCTTCTAGTTGAGATCTAAGAGAGTACACCTCTTCATTGTATTGACCAATCTCCGCTTCAAGATTGTTCAAGGTGGCTTGAAAAAGCTTCTTCCTTTTTCTTTGCCAAATCCAATTGATTTGTCATAGATATGACTTCTTCATGATGCTTTCTTTTGTTTTGATGAAATTCCTCCTTATTTTTTCCAACCTCCTCATTTATTTCTTGTTCTTGAAGCTTGGAAAGGTCAACGTCCTTCCTTGTCATGTCTTGGTCACCATCTTGCACTTCCCCTTAAGATCTTGATTTTTATTTTTCAAACTATTAATCTCTTCCATGGCATCTATAAGCTTAGTCAGAAGATCTTCTTCAAGGTCTTCTTTTCTTTCTTCTTCTTCTAGGTCTTATTTGGCCTTGATGTCATCATTATTATTTTCAACTTCCTTGATGAGCTTTGGATTTCCTTCTTCATTTCCATCATTTTCTCGACCAAAGATCATTTTCAACACTTATTTTGAGTGAATACCATGAAGTTTATCCCATATGCCTTTTGCTGATGAACATTTTTCAAAAATGGCCTTCATAGAATCAGGTAGCCCATTCAAGATTGCTTTTGTTGCTCTTGTATTATGCTCCTTGGATTCTCCTTCCTTCACGCTATCAGTAATCATCGATTTCCAAACCTCAACACCTTGAGTCTTTAAGAAATTCCTCATTATTTCCTCCCATATATCAAATTTTTCCTTGAACAATGGAGCCTTCACAAATTGATTAACTTCAATTTCGATGGTTTAGGAAGACACATCCTTAGGAGGATTGGAGACTTTCTTCCTTGGCTTCACCATTTGTGTTCTAATGATCAACCTTCAAGCTATTAGGATTTAAGTGAATGTACTGGCTCTGATTCCAACTATTGGAAATACTGAGAGGGGAGTGAATCAGTATTTTTTTCAATTGTTAATTTTACCAGTTATATCACTTATATTTAGAACACAAAATGAAAAATGATGGAATAAATACTTTTATTAGTTTCTTCTTTACAATAATTCAAGTACAATAATGATATAAGGCTCCAACCCTAGATGAAGTCTCCAATCTTCCAAGCTCCAACCTATATTGTGCCAAGCACTGACTTGGACTTTCCAAGGCTCCAACCTTGTCAATTTGAGGCACCAAACTCATCAATTTTGAGGCACCAACCTCTAGGTATCCAACCCTATCTCTAGTATAGGATCCAACCTAGTTTCTTGAGGACACCTATCCTCTAGAGCTCCAACACTATCTTCCAAGGAACCAACCTTGTCTCTATGAGGCTCCAACCCTCAGCTTCACTTATTCAAAATATGTTTGGTTATACTTCACGCTTCCCAATGTCTTCTTCAATGAGCCCTGACAATCTTCAACAATGCCTTCACTTAGTCTCCATGTCACGTCATCAATGAAAACCTTGATGGCTTAGAAGGTGTCACCATTTCTCTTCATCATACCCAAGAAAATATCTCCAAATCACCTCATGATGACTTTCAATAATGCATCATGGTATTCAAGATTAAATCCAAGTCAGCTAAGGCTTCTCAACAAGGTGTCTATAATAGGCTGCTCAATTTAAGATCAAATTAATACTCAAGATGTGCTCCAAAGAAACCTTAAAGTTTAGCTCCAAGAGTGATGTTATCAAGGGGATTCAAGAGTGTCTTCACAAGTTTCTCCAAGAGTGATGTTAACAAGGTTGTCCAAGACTTCAAGGCATCTTCAAAAATGCTTGGTGTGCTCCAAATATGCTCCAAGGTTGCAAGATTCTTCAAGTCAACCCAAGTCTTCACTGTTTAATACTCCTCTTGTCCAAGAACTCCAAACACTTCTATATAAATTCTTAACTGTTCAAAGTTCCAAATCTGTGTCTGTCCAAGGCTCCAAAAGCTTGATTGTTCAATTCTTCAGAGTGTTGCTACTATACTTCATGCTTTCAAAAATGATCATGCATTTTCACTTAAGGCTTCAGGCCTTAGCTCTTTGATCCTCCATATAAATATGACCAAGTCTCTTCCACAGTAATGAAAATCTTCGCCGAGCCTTTTTATTATACATCAATTGTTTTCTTTAAGGAAGATCACCACAATCTGAGCTTCAGATCTTTAGCACACTCCACATTTCGAATTGAAATCTGACCAAAATTCTTATCATCCTTGCCACATATTGTGAAGCTATCTCTCTTGCAACAATAATAAAAGGTCCGAAATTGTGAAGTTAACTCACTTGAGGCTGTAATAAGTTAAGACTCCTGTAGTGGTAGAACTATTATAGACCCAAAATTACAGAACTGTTACAAGTTCGTGGTAATGAAATCAAAGAACAGGTCTGAGCTTTATGTTGTGAGGTGTTGTCAAAAACACAGGTCTGAGATGTGTGCTCAATTCCGAGCCACATCAGAGATCTAAAGTGTTGTTCCATATTGGCAAGCTCTGATCCTTTTATACACATGTATCAAATCATATTTTTAACCCAAACATTAGATTTTCCCTTAAACTCTTCCTTCTCGGCCTCCTGAAATGTGAAGTCAATTTTTGGTACTATCTCTTTGATTTACACCGAAATTTATGAAGAAAAATGAAGTTTCAGAGTTGTCTTTATAGTGATTTTGTCATAATTGAAGAGAAATGTCCATTTGAGGTGAGGCTGACTTAATATGACTGTGCATAGGTTCGCTCAAGGGCCAGATATATACCTTTAACTTGTAAAATTCATATCTCCCAAAATATTTCTAGTTTTGGGGTGTGTAAGGGCTCATTGGAAATAGGAAAAAATCTTCCTTAAGATGGACTACGTCACATGTTGAAATGTTTTATCTAGGTTGGAAAATTTATTTTTCTTTGTGATTTTCCTTATATTTTATGCATAAAATGTTTGTTACATCATGAGGAATGTTTGGGATAGCGTGGCTTCTTCATCTTTATCAATGTCACATTAGGATCATAAATTCATTATGTAGAAGTGCATCATCCATTAATATGTCATCAAGAGAGCTTCAAGTCCTTCATGTCATCATATAGTTTCCAACAATGTCATGAATGACATCATAAAGTGTAGTCTTCTAGGTTACTAAACAAGGTACATGATTGACACTTGTCACTGAAAGAATATTTGACATCTTGACATCATGTTGGTTTTAGGCTTCTTCCTGACATCTTCATTGATGGTATCAACCAAGAGTCATGGTATCATCATCTGGAACCAAGCATCACAAGAATATTGACATCTCAGCCAATTCCATATTGAGATCAATGACAACCTTAGACCAATAGCATTTACCCAACTGGGATGCAGTGATGGGGCACAATTGGAGTGGTTTATTAATTCCTTGTAACTCCTGGCGACTACCATCTTCAGCCATATAACTGATGGTTTTTTGCTTGAAATATACCACAAAACAATGCCCTTATAACCAGTCCATTCCTAGTAATAAATCGTAGGAACCCAAGGGTAAAATGTTCAGCTCAACGTTTATATTATGGTTCCCTGTGTCTAAAGGGAAGTTTGAGACTTTGGAATTAACCCCCCTCTTTGCCTTGATAGATAATTGCACCAATCATGTACTTTTAAATTTCAAACTTTGTTAATTACATTTTCCAACTATTTTGGGATTTATATAGCTTAAACTGGCACCCAGATCAACCAAAATAGATATAGTTTGGGAGAATAACTTACCTTCCAATTCTATCATTGTTGGATGGTAATCCGCTTGCTGATCCTCTAACACAGCATCGATCCTTGGTATATTCCATGCAACATATCCCACTGTGGATGCTTCTTGTAGATTAGCTACAGTTTCATTTCTTCCACGGTGAGGGCACTTTTTAAAATAGTGTGCCTCACCATAGCCCTAGGATTGCAGTGGGGGTTTCTAGGTCTGCCCATGGTCTAGTATACTCGATGACTCTATAGGTTGGTCTTCTGCTATACAGTTAGGTTTTTTCTAGTTTCTCCTAGATGGTCTATTTGTTGGGTTACTTACAACATTTTTGTAGTTACCCAGCCTACTATTTTTAAAATTTTGAGTACTCTTCTACCCTTTCCTTGGCGGCCAATTCCTACCTCCATATCCTTTCATTTTCAATTGCTGGTAGAACATTCGTGCTTTTCAAATCACCTCATCCATATTCCTTGGATTGACAAACTCAATTCTTTCTTTCATGTGAGCAGGTAAGCTACTCAAGAACCGTTGTACCTTTTCTTTTTCCTCCTTTAAATATGGTACATAATTTAGTAGAGAGGTAAATTTAGTTATGAAATCATCCATAGATAGTTTTCCCAACCTCAAATCATGAAATTCTCGAGATTTTTTGTTGTAGAAACGCTTTTTTAGATATTTATCCTTAAAATACTGCTCGAACTCATCCCAAGTCACATTTTTATCTTCGATTCCCCGCATATTCTTAACTTCCTCCCACCATAAGGTAGCCTTTTCCCTTAGTTTGTAACTATCCACTTGAGCTTTAAGCCTGTTTCTACACTCATAGACTTGAAAGTATTTATTCATGTGAATTAACCATGATTCAACCACTTCTTCAGCTTCTCCGTCGAACATGGGAGACTTAATTTTTCGAAATTATCCCTGAAGTTCCAATCTATGTTTTTTAATTTCTTTTTGTTCGGAAACATTTCTGGATTCTGCTTCATTATAGGCTATGCTTTTGCTGCTTCTTTGGGTGTGGCTTCCTATAGGGTTATAAACAGCTTGTTGTTGCTGCTCACCCTTATCCTAGGTGCCCCTTTCAGGATTGATTTGTGTTGTATGATAATTCTGCCTATCTAAAAGACTTTTGAGAATCTTCTCTTGTTCCAAAATTAATCTCTCATTATTGATTCTTAATCGAACCATTTCTTCCTATATAGGTTGCACCATGTCCAGAAGTCTATTGGTCTGACATTGTTGTTCCTCGAGTAATCTGCTTGTCTAATGATGATGATCCACACTCAACTATACCCACATTTCTGGGTTCATTTCGAGGTTAGGTAGGGGGTGAGATTCCCCTGTAGACATAGGCATTTGATATCCAGATCCTCTCCCCATTTTGATCACCATTAAAAAGTTTTCTTTTCTTCCTGTCACTATGCACAACTTCAAACACACCCATTATTATTAAAATGACCCATTCAGGTCCCAGCGTGTGAATGCTGCTCTAATAACACTTGTCACGAATACTTCTACTACATAATTACCAGTCTCAATCTTTTTGTGAGCCTCTAGGCATACATTATTTACATTGTTGGATACATTATCTGTGTTATACTTATGATAACCATTGAATATAAAATGCATTCACCCTTATCTTCACTTATCTATCATTTCAAGCATATTAGCATTAACGTGCTAAGAATATAAATCTTAACATTCTAAGCATATAAGTATTTAACCTTATACAACATATAAGACTTAATATTACAGGGCGGGTGTTGCTAATTTTTCTCCGTCGGAATAAATGGCCTGCTGTGCAACTGGCATATCTAGACATTTTGAAAGTGATGTGTTATTTATTTTTAATTTAATAGTGGCACAACTCTTGGGTTATGATTTGAATGGTGGTTCCGGTTCCATGCCCAAATTTTATTCTCTAGATAGGAAGTTGGTTGAACTACGAAGCTTCCCGATCCTCCCTTTAACTGACATCTTTTGGTGGAAAGAGAATGACACATCTACAGTCCTTGTCCATAGATCCAATCTGACGGTCACCTTGGTTTCCGAAGAGGTTGAGAATTTATATTACGGTTTACATAATGATTGTTTCTTTCCAGACTGTTCTTTTAGGAAAGTAACTATATTCTAGCTAAGATTAATTACTCCATTGAGTTTTATTCTTTTTCTATAATGATGGTATTTGATGCAGTGAATTAAATTTATTAAATTATTCTTTCCTTCTATACTGAAAGATTATTATTTCTAAAGTTCAACTTTTAAATTCAGTATTTTCCTTATTTATTTATTTTTTAAATAAGCTTTTCCCCCATATGTCTGGACCATCTTTAAATGAGAAAGGGTCTTCTCCTCAACCCTTAGTTCGTGTTTTTATCCTGCTTAAGGTCAGATTGTCCTATCTTGGGTTTACTCCAGATGGACTAATTGCCCCGTCAAATCATTTCTTTCTGTCTTTACGGGTTATTAAAATTTAATCATTTTAGACTACCTTCTGCATCTAATATGTATTGTTTCCAGACTGGAAAAATTCATTCTTATTCTAGGGAGGTTTTCACAGTTAACAGGAATTAAATATTCCACCCTAACTCAAACAATCCTATTAAACCATTCATTAACACGAATAATATACTCTACCTCTATAGCATACATAAATCCTTTTCAAAAATTAATGTACTTATAAAAAATAAAATAACTCTTATTTCTAATCCATTCTGGTTTATAGTACCTACATCAGATGAGTAGGGCTGATGGCATCCTCCCAACCATGAGAGAGGTTATTACGTCCTTTGAGGTTATAAAGGATCAATCTTATTGCTGTGAAGTAAAGTAAAGATGCAGACGGTCAAGGAGAAAATAAGCAACATGGGCACCACTATGAAGGAAGGGATGGATAAAAATAAGGCTTCTACCCAGGAGAAGGTATGGTCAAAATTTTCTTATTTTCATTCATTATAACTCGTCCTTCCATAAATCTTGATAACTGTGTGTCACAGATTAGTTTTAAGATTAACATGGATATATTGTGTGTGTTATATATGTGTTAGTGTATAGATAGAAGAGTAAGTGCGAGGGATTTGGGATTTGGATGTTTTGTAATTCACTATTGTTGTTATTATTATATATATTGCATGCAGGTCAAGAAGGTTACCGCACATAACCCTGTAAACAACAAAATAGCCTGTGAGAATAAGGAAATCAAACAAGTTGAAGCTGAGATGAGAGAAAACGCTTCCAGGGTTGAACACAAAGTTGAAAAATAAGTGGCCAAGAAAATTGGGCACACTCATATGGGCAATATTGATGGTGGTACTCTTGGAACCAGTTGCACTAGTAGAGATTACATGTGACAATCTAAAAGGAAGAAAAGAACTAGATTGAGTGGATAGAGTATGATTCATAAAGGCCAACTTGTATGTTAATGGTGCTAGTATGTGTGTATATTGTTGAAGGCTATGGAGCCAGTCTACTTAATAGTACAATAAAATGTGAACAAATTATGTTTTTTCCTTGCGTATGGTTTCGATCATCATGATATAATTCAATTTTGCACTGTTGGTTGTTGTTACAGCCCTTTTTGGCATTTTAGTGATTTACCGTAATGTCTTCCATATAGTGTAGAGTCATAATTTATAATTTGTTGGATGAAATATAAATTGATCCTTGTGTGAAATATATTATGTGAGAACAGATTTCCTGAAACTGCTTGATTTTGTTGGGTATCATTGAAAAGTAGGGAATAGATGATGTAGAGTGAAATCTTCGAAGCTTCTAATCTTCTTTTTAATTGAATTTTAGGATGAAGTGTCTTAAAAAAAAAAAAAATCTAAGAGATCATTGCTTGAAAAAAATTTGTTTTTTTACTTTAAATTGCATTGTAACACCTACTTCTGCATACATATCCCATGGTAAATACATATAAAAAAATATTGGTGTTAATCCTAGATCTAATTAACTTCTAATTAACAGTATTAACCCTTACCTGATTCTACATGGCATCCCGTACTCTTGCAGCATGTTATTTTACTAAGATTTATTGAGGCAGATGTTGATTGTATAGGGGATTGACTTGGTGAAATACATTATTGGCATGGGTATCAATATAATTGTCATACTTCATGCCTCATCTACATATTTATTTTTGGATACCGTACTTACCTTGATTTTTGAGGTCAGCACTGTAGTACTTATGATTAATGGCAATCTAAGGTTTAATGGGCGCTATTTATTCTGGTTTATATGAATGAGTTTAATGGGCGCTATTCTTTCTGGTTTATATGACATTGATGACCATAGATATAACCTTGACCATACATATAACCTAACCCGAGGTTTGATGATTAACCTAACCTGAGGTTTGACGAGGTTCTGGTTTATATGACATTGATGACCATACATATAACTTGGTTTATATGACATTGATGACCAAACATATAACCTAACCTGAGGTTTGATGATTGTTTATATGACATTGCTGAACATACATATAACATAACCTGAGGTTTGATGATTAACCTAACCTGAGATTTGATGATTAGAATTAAAAATTATTGGCATGGGTATCAATATAATTGTCATCCTGCATGCCTCATCTACATATTTCTTGTTTGATACTGTACTTAACTTGATTTTTTTGTTTGATATTGTACTTACCTTGATTTTTGAGGCCATCACTATAGTACTTATGATGATTGAGGGAAATCTAAGGTTTAATGGGCTTGATGATTAACTAAACCTGAGGTTTGATGATTAGAATTAAATTATTGGGATGGGTATGAATGTACTTGTCATCCCACATGCCTCATCTACATATTAATTGTTTGATACTATACTTACCTTGATTTTTGAGGTCAGAAATGTAGTACTTATGATGATTAAGTGCAATCTAAGGTTTAATGGGCGTTATTTATTTCAGTTTATATGACGTTGATGACCATACATATAATCTAACTCGAGGTATGATGATTAACCTAACCTGAGTTTGATGATTAGACTAACCCGAGGTTTGATGATTAGAATTGAATTATTGGCATCGGTATCAATATAATTGTCATCCCGCATGCCTCATCTACATTATATTGCTTGTTGGATATTGTACTTAACTTGATTTTTGAGGTCAACACTATAGTACTTATGTTGATTAGGGGCAGTCTATGGTTTAATGGGTGCTATTTGTTTTGGATTAACCTAACCTAAGGTTGATGATTAACCTAACTTGAGGTTTGATGATTAGAATTAAATTATTGGCATGGGTATCAATATAATTTTCATCCCACATGCCTCATCTACATATTGCTTGTTTGATATTTTACTTACCTTCATTTTTGAGGTCATCACTGTAGTACTTAGTGTTGATTAAGGGAAATATAAGGTTTAATGGTGCTATTTGTTCTGGTTTATATGACATTGATGACCAGACATATAGCCTAAGCCGAGGTTTAATGATTATAGTTAAATTATTGGCATGGGTATTAGTATAATTGTCATCCTGCATACCTCATCTACATATTGCTTGTTTAAATGACTGCTTGTTTGATACTGTACTTACCTTGATTTTTGAGGTCAGCACTGTAGTACTTATGATGATTAAGGGAAATCTAAGGTTTAATGGGCTTGATGATTAACCGAACCTGAGGTTTGATGATTAGAATTAAATTATTGGGATGGGTTTGAATGTACTTGTCATCCCGCATGCCTCATCTACATATTAATTGTTTGATACTATACTTACCTTGATTTTTGAGGTCAGAACTGTAGTACTTATGACGATAAAGTGCAATCTAAGGTTTAATGGGCGCTATTTGTTTTGATTTATATGACATTGATGACCATACATATAATCTAACTCGAGGTATGATGATTAACCTAACCTGAGTTTGATGATTAAACTAACCCAAGGTTTGATGATTAGAATTAAATTATTGGCATCGGTATCAATATAACTGTCATCCCACATGCCTCATCTACATTATATTGCTTGTTTGATATTTTACTTACCTTGATTTTTGAGATCAGCACTATAGTACTTATGTTGATTAGGGGCAATCTATGGTTTAATGGGTGCTATTTGTTCTAGATTAACCTAACCTAAGGTTGATGATTAACCTAACATGAGGTTTGATGATTAGAATTAAATTATTGGCATGGGTATCAATATAATTGTCATCCCACATGCCTCATCTACATATTGCTTGTTTGATATTGTACTTACCTTCATTTTTGAGGTCATCACTGTAGTACTTAGTGTTTATTAAGGGAAATATAAGGTTTAATGGTGTTATTTGTTCTGGTTTATATGACATTGATGACCATACATATCGCCTAACCCAAGGTTTAATGATTATAGTTAAATTATTGGCATGGGTATTAGTATAATTCTCATCTCGCATGCCTCATCTACATATTGCTTGTTTAAATGATTGCTTGTTTGATACTGTACTTACCTTGATTTTTGAGGTCAGCACTATAGTAGTTATGATGATTAAGGGCAATCTAAGGTTTAATGGGCACTATTTGTTCTAGTTTATATGACATTGATGACCATACATATAACCTAACCCTGGTTTATATGACATTGATGACCATACAGATATCCTAACCCAAGGTTTGATGCTTAAGGGCCCTTTGATGATTAATGGAAATCTAAGGTTTAATGGGCACTATTTGTTGTTTGATGATTAAGGGAAATTTAAGGTTTAATGGGTGTGTTGTAGCCTCTACAACACCCTCCAAAAAACCCCCACTTTAAAATTTTTTGGAGCCCCTTAAGCACAAAGAAAAGTTAAGTAAAGAGTCGGAAGGGCTAAGTTGCTGAGTCGCAAACCTCAAATTTGTGGAAACCTGTGACCCTGCGACCCTGAGGTTGCAAGGTCGCATCCCTCTCAGATCACCACATATTGCGACCCTGTGACCCCATTAATGGCCCGCACGTGCGACCTTATTATATATAGGAGGTCGCTGGGTCGCATTTTTCATATGCAACGGATAGAAAAAACGCCTCTGACAGGTCGACTGGAGCGCGATTTTCCCAGCTAAATTTTTGTTTTCCTCCTGCTTTTTCCTTTTTTGGTTATTCTTTCCTAATCTCTCATTCCTCAGCCTTTAAATTGCACCCTACCTTAGCCATTATTTTCATTTGTCACTTAGGGTTTCCCTTTTGATCCCAACATTCACCCTGCTTTCCCAACTTATCAGACATTCCTTATCCAGCCTCTCATGGCATGTATCCTACTCCAAAATCTATCCCCTAGCTCTTTCTAGACCCTTTTAGCCTTTTTTTTTTCAAGTTAAGGGGAAAATCAACTTCACGCTGCGCGCGCCAAAACTCGGCAAGCCCTAGCACGACTTGCGACCCTGCGACCCAGTCGCTAAGTCGCCAGGTCGCAGATTTCTCTTCCATTTGTTTTTTCTTGGCTTCACGACTCAGCGACCTAGTGATCTAGTCGTAAGGTCGCATTTCCTCCATTTCTCACAACTTTTGACCCCGCGACCCCGCGACCTGGTCACAAGGTCGCAAGGTCGCACTTTTCCCATTTTTTCACAACTTGCAACCCAATGACCCGCGACCTGGTCTCAGGGTCGCAAAGTCGCAAATTCTTAAAAATATCAACATCGAGACCTTGCGACCCTGTGACCCAGTAGGCCACTTCTTCAACTCTACATGTGTCCCCAGTTCAAATAATTTATAAGCTGTAACTAGTCTTGTATCATCATGGCATCTTTCTTATCCTGGGATTCTTTCATGAATATGACAGGTGAATTCGAAGAAGACTTGGAGTGTATACTTGTCCCCTCAGATTCAAGTGAAATGGGATCTCCAGTATCTCAGAAAAAAGACAAGAGCCTAGAAGTGGAGGATGTAGAGATGGACATGCCAATGTCCCCACCCCCGATCTACAGAGATACACTATGCACATTTGACAAGGGGGACAGCATGCGCTGGTACCAAGTGTACCAAGAGTTCGCTAGAACAAAATTCCCAGAGGACCTCCCTGATTGGGAGATATACTTAAAGGTAAAAACATCTAAGCTACATCTTGTAGGTGCCCATCCGTCTATATTCCCATGCCCAGAGATGATAGATTGGATTATACAGAAAACTGACCCCAAGAAGTTCGTAATTAGGGATAGCGAAGGCAAAGCTTTTGCAACACTCAAAGGCTTATACGCTCATGCTTATTACTCTTTTCCTGAGCGAGAAGAAGAATTCACAGAAGAATGGGCTATCGCCCATGCAGTTCCTATAGTTGACACTATAAATCAATGGTGGGAGGAGCCTGAGAAATTTAAGGTCAAGAAGGACCAGGAATATCCAGTGGCGAGCCTTAGGAAAGTATATAAATTAGTGGCTACCATGCTTTGCAGATTATACGGGCGCCCCGATGCCACCACTTTCAACGACACATGGGCAACTCTCATGGAGTATGTCACAGTGCACAGCACCCGTTTCAACTGGGCTAGCATATTGATGACCTCCATGCATACAAAATTATCCTCAGCATTGGTACCAGATGAAGGAATTCCTTCTAAATTCTATATGGCCTCTTATTTGTTGGATGCCGTCTATTCAAGGTTGCACTTTGAGGGATGGGTGCATAACTGGGATCCAAAACAGACCCGTGCAATCCACTTACAAACCAAGGTGTTTTGGGATTCCAGGTATAAATAAGACATAGAGCCGATCTCTGAAGTGTTCATCCCCGCTCTTTACAGAAAATTGTTCAGCCAAGAAGCTCCTTGCATGTCTTGGCGAGCCATGGAAACTCTAGTCAAGGTGGTGCATTGGTTCCCATTCGTCGAGTACACATTCATCCAAGTCTTTGGATCTTTTAGGGCCCCACATGCTATGCCTCGATTTGTCAGAGATAGAATGCTTATGCAAGAGGTCTGTTTCCAAATGTCTTCCGATTTCTCCAGGGTCCTGTCCAAGGGTAAGAAGAAACCGTGGCCTACGCTACCCCTCACTATCAGCACATACACGGTCAAAGACTTCAGAGACGTAGAGGCAGAGGCAGAAGAGATGCAAAGTTACCACCTTAGGGCGTTAGAAAACCGGACATATTACCTGGAAAGGATAGTCCTGATCATTGCAAGCGGGCTAAGTTCAAATGGAACTACCAGCACAGGGAATTCCTGGTGGAAGATGACAGAAGAAATTGGTACAATGCAGACCAACAACTAGCTCTGGGGGCGGACTCTAGCCAAGAAGACCTAGATGACCAAACCTTGGAAGACAGAAGCTATGAATTAGGGGCACTTCTTCTTCTCTAGCTAAAAAGCCTCGAACCAGTACAGGGCATAGTACTTCTACCCAACAGAAAGAAATAGAAGCCCAAGCCGAGCAAGAAAGAGAGAAGAATATGAAAGAAGAAGAAGATCAGCGCAAGAAGAGCCTAAGGTCAGAGTAGAATAAAAAGCATGCTGAGAAGGCCAAGAAGGAAAAGGAGAAACAAGAGGCAGAGGCTGCAACGGAACGGGAACTCAAGAAAGAGTTAGATAAAGTGGAAGACAACCACCAGAAGAAAGAAGAGCAAGCTGCAGTAGTTGATCATAAAAGGAAAGCCAAATTGGAAGCAACGATAGAAGCAGAGCTCAGGAGGAAGAAAGAACATGAAAAATCAGAAGCCGAACGCCTACGAAAAGAAGAGGAAGAAAAGAAAAAGAAAGAAGAGGAGGATGCAATGCTAGAAAAAATCGAGGTATCTCCCCTTGAGGTACCTCTAGTCAGTACACGAGCCACCCTCTTTGATGTCAGTTCCTCCCAGGGGCAAGAAGACGAGGTATTCGATCTCAACAGGCTCACGTATGATCAATTCTCCTTCAAAATCTGACAGGAGAAAAGGAGATGCCTAGCGCGAAATCCTTCCGCATCATCCACAGTCACGACAGGAAAGGACATAGTCCTCGATACTAGGACTAATCCTGTGATGATAGCATCAGCCGGCACAACTTTTACTGCAGCCACAGTAGAGAATGTAACCAGAATGAGTAGAGAGATCTTATCTCTACAAAATAGGCTACATGAAGCAAAGCAGCGGGAGGCAAGAGCAAAATAGGAAAAGATGACATTGAGAGAGGAGGTTCAACAACTCTGAAACAAAGCTCTCCTTGTCAATGAAGTGTCGCTTACCATTCAAAGGGAGGTTGATATATTAGAGACTACCATGAGGCAAGTTTATGGGGAAATGTTTACCATAAAACAAACAGTCACCCCCTTGGTGAAAGCCCAAACGGAAACTAAGCAAAGGCACGAGCAGCTAAAGGAAGCCTCCGCTGCCTTGGATAGAATGATGGACTGAACAGTGCGGTACCCCCAAGCTCCTGAAAATTTGCCAAAGAAGGAATGGATTCAAAAGCAAGATGCCGAAGTCTAGATCCGTATGAAAATGCAGTCCAAGGATAAGCTATCCAAGGACCTAGACAAGTTTATGGCTGCATACAAACATCTGATCAGCGGCATCGATTCGATGCACATATTACATCACATTCCATCGCTTAGCGCATTGGACGAGGGGAAGACATGGGAGCAGGTGAATCAAGAGATCCAGTCATTTTTTCAGCCCATTAAGCAAGTTGCTGCCACTTCCGACCTTGCGGCATCACAAGAGAACCTGGGCCATTTTCTTGTCATGCCATTTTCGGTCTACACCAAGCTCACCTCTCTGTGCAACCAGATCTCATAGAAGAAGGAGACTCTAATCCCAAATGCCTTGGAGTGTATGCATCGGCTGAAAGAAGAGGTCCCTTTGGTTTCTCCCATAGCAGTAGATTATCACACTTGGAAAAACTTCCTCAAAGGACAAAAAATTGATGCCCCTGATCTCACAATTGTGTGCACACCTTCATAATCCAATGGTAGTAAATCAATGGGAGCATTTGGAAACAGTTCATAGGTCACGTCGCCCAGATAGGTCACAGGTCGCATTGCCTAGCCAGGTCGTAGGTCACAGTTCCCTTCCAAGTCGCAAGGCAGCTCAACAGTGAGGCAAGCGAAGAGTCAGGAAGCCCAAAGGGAAAATTTTGATCTATAAAACTCCCTCCTGGGAAAATGTAAAGGATATTTTTTTTGGGACTCAAGAGCTATACAAAATTGTATTGAAATATAACACTCTTTTGCATATGAATACAGATACTTGTTTAAACTCCTTTTGGATCTGATGTGTTTTGTTGTGCGAACACTATGAGTATTTCTTATACAGTTTCGAAAATCTTTTGGTTAACGAAGCTGCATTTTTAGTGGCATCATTCACGCATTATGGTTCTCTGTACTTGTGTTAATGATGTTTAAGTCATTTTTCTTTCTTAATGGATGTTCATGACTTTGCTTATTATCATTTGTTTTATCTTTCACGAATGTAAAAGTGGAATCTCGCCATAAAGAATTGTTTCTTCTATGGTTAGAACAACCTACAAGCATAACCCCAATGATGTGTTGTTAACAACACCTCCTTCGGCATCTATGCTTCATCATTTGTCTCACTACGCATAGTGTTATATACATGTTTAACGCATCAATCATGTATCGTGTATCATTTGAATAAGTGTGTGTATGCAGGTTCAATCGAGTTCTTTTGAGACCAAAAGGAAGGTGACTTAAGCGGTAGCTGGACCCACACCCCGGACGGGATCCCTATTCCAAATGGTTCAAGGTCTAATTGGGACTTTCTACCAGGGAGATCCCCTACTGTTGGCCGGACAAATTTTCCCATCAATATATTTGGCGCTAGAAGGAGGGCCTGAATGGCATCCTCCCAGCATACAAGCAACATTCCATCAGAAACTCCCCATGGGGAGGTCATAAACGATGATACTACCCCTCCCCCGTTGGAAGATATTCCAGGGGATGAGGTTCCATATTATGAAATTACCAGAGAAAAGTTGAGAGCCTTGCGCCCAGCTGCCCGCAATCTCATCAGGGTTTTGCGATATGCCCCAATCATGAATTTCTTGACCCATACTAGGACCCCTGTTGAAAACATCACTCGTAATGGTGCTCTGGTGAGTTCCATACCCCAGTTGGTGAATCTCATGGTTGAAGACCTCGCCACCACTGTCCAGAGTAATGAACCGATTTCGGAGCTCCAAGTGGGCGAAGAGGAGGAATTTGGCATGACTGAACCCTTCCCTGACCCTCAGCCTAACCAAACCCAAAAAACAATGACCAAGTACCCCCCCCACCTGGGGGAAGCGATGGAAATAGATTCTGAGGGAATGAAGGTGAGGGAAATAGAGCCCGAGGGAACGAAGGCAAGGGAAATAGAGCTCGTAGGAATGAAGGTGAGGGAAATAGAGCCCACAGAAATGAAGCTAAGGGGAGCATAGGCCATGGGAATGGGGGTAGAGGAGATAGAGGCCATGGCCAAGGACACCGTTCCACCCACCGCCTCCCAAACCAAAACAGGCCACCTGTTTACAATTGGGGATATCTCAGAAATATTTCCAACAAGGAGGGACACCAAGATGAACACTCTCGCCATGGGGGAGAAGCATCGGCGTCAGGTACGGGGAGTGAATCCGAGTCTGAGATCAGGCACCAGCAGCATGCTAGGAGAGTGCAACCACTTTCCTGGATGGCCCAGTCCCCATTAGATCTTTTGGGCCCCCTCCACGACCTACCTAGACACCCTGAGAAGCATCTCCCCAAGTTTGATCCCGAGAAAGGCACCTTGGCCGAGGATCATATAAGCAGCTTCTATCTTTTCCTGCAAATCATGAGGGTTCAAACAGATGACGTTGCTTGCTGCCTATTTTCGCACACTCTTGAAAACAAAGCGGCCACCTGGTACCGCTCCCTCCCAAGTGCCTCCATTACGTCATGGGACCAATTCCGTCGCGTGTTCTTGTAGAAATTTTCAAAGGAAAAAACCCCTTCCATGCTCCTCACAGAGTTAAGCACCATTAAGTGCCATAAGAAAGAGAAGGTTAGAGACTTCAATCAGCACTTTGCTACCATACTGCAAAAGTTCCCCCCCAACCTGGCGTTGGATGACTCTATTACCATAGACTACTATACAAAGGCTCTCCCCAGGGATATCGTCGTCTTCGTAAAACGCGAAGCTCAGGCCACCCTTGCAGCAAACTACGTGGCTGCCCTCGTTGTAGAAAGAGACATGCTTTCTATAGGAGCCATTGATCACGAAGGGAGAGATGACCACAAACCAATCACGAAGAGAGGTCAATCCTCCACACCCAAAACCGCGGATAAGGATAAGGATATTTTTGACCTCGAGAGTATAGCAAAGACCCTCAAGCTATTGACAAATGAAGTCTCCGACCTGAAGAAAAAGGGTATAGAATCCACGACTAGCACCAAGGCACCTAAGCCCTTTTTCAGAAAGAGCAACCCCAACACCAGTCGACCTCCGTCTAACCCGAACACTGTTCTCAATGTGGAAGAAATAGGAAATTATAACTTTTTTTCTTTCCACCAGGCTGCCCACTCTGAAAAAACATGCCCACAATGGATTGGCATCATGACGGCAGTGGTAAATCAGCTTCTGGATTATCGAACCCCAGGGGATGTGGGGGAGGATTATGTTTCTAACGATGATGAATATTTTCCCCCAGATGAAGAACTAGGGTCCTCTATTCTTGCATTTGACATAATCCGCAGGGAAAAAAATCTTACCATCACTGATATCAACATGGCAGACAATCCTAAGGCCCAACCTGTATGAAATTATAGCCTTAGGAGCAAAGGACCGGTCCCTGAACAACCCTTTGAGGAGAAGAAAAGCGCTTTCTTAAGGAAAATCTTTCCCCTGGGAAATGAACAACAAGCTGTTCCTGAGAAGCCCACGAATAACAACACTCGAGAAAATCAAAAGAGAAAGCTCCCGGTGGGGTCCCCCAAAACCACTACCGAGCCTTGTCCTCAATATGATTCCAGTTATAACATTGTTGAGGACATGAAGAAAACCAGAGCCAACATATCCCTCTACGAGCTTGCCCACATCACAAATCAATGAGAACTCATTCTTAAAACCTTCACCAATACCTCAACTACTAAGCCTGTGAGCAATACGTCCACGCAAGCCAGTCCGAGTGTTCAGTCTATTGTGAACGCCATCAATGCAAATTCCAGGGAATCTACTCCTCCCTTCCTGTTATCTTTTGAGTTTTTTAACTTAAACGTCCATAACTGTTTATTTGACTCCGGCGCATCCACAAACGTCATGCCCCTATCTGTTTGTAAGAAGTTGAACATCCGCCCGGAGAAAACTGACGTGAGGATCATCCAACTTGACAAATCGCAGGTGCCAGCTGCAGGAGAGCTAAATAACATCATCATTCGCCTTTCGTCTGACTCTAGAGTCCACTAATGTATTGAAATTGTGGTTGTTTACATCTCCGAAGCCTACGGCCTATTACTTAGCAGAGATTGGTCCAGCAAGCTGCAAGGGTATTTTGCCACCGACTGGTCCCACATGTGGCTTCCTTACAACGGCCGGAATAAAAAAATCCGAGTCGAAAGTGAACCATATATGAAATATACTATGACCGATTTGGATGCTACTAACAAACCCATTATTTTTTCCCAAGAGGAGCTTGGCATGTGCTTCTTGGAAGCCATTTTCAGATGTTACTATCCTCCTCAGTATCTAGTAGACCCTGAGATCCAGTCTGAACTAACACTTGTCGCAGAAGACCAAGCCACTCCTGTCTCACACCAAATCAAAATTCTTCCCCAACCTAAAACCCATAAGGAGCCAGAAAACGATGTGTGGACCCTGTATTATGACGGTTCCAAGACCCATGATGGAGTTGGTGCGGGCTGCATCTTGCTGGACCCTCCGAAGAACAAGTTTTTGATTTCGTGTCGGCTAGATTTCCAGTGCACTAAAAATACTACTGAATATGAAGCTTTGATCCTCGGGCTCAAGAAGGCACTGGATTTAAAGGTAAGATGCTTACGGGTCATCGGAGTCTCCAATATTATCACTCAGCAGGTACGCAACACCATTCATTGTTTGTATCTGCACTTAAAAGCTTATCAACAAGAGGTATGGCATCCTATTTCTACTTTCGATGCATTGGGAATCAAATCTGTTCTTAGAATGCATAATGCAGTAGCTGATACTCTGGCTAATGATGCTGCTAGATTTACCCCTTTGAGGGATGGCTTTTCTATTGAAGTTATGTATAGGCCCTCTGTGCCAAATAATATTACTAATTTACGCGTTTTTGATGATGATCAATAGATATTGGAATTTATGCTCAACACTGAAGTATTCAAAGACGTAGTAATAGATGGGGTGGATCACGATCAAGCTTTGCAGGAAGAGCATGATAAATGCAAGGAGAACCCCATGCCCAAGGGGATAGTGTCTCTTGAAAAGCTCTTTGATCTGCAAAGCCGATTCCGCGGGCCCCCAAATACCAAAGTACAAAGTTCCACCTTGGCACATCGGCAGGTGAACTTGGGATCAGGTGATAACCCGAAGTTCATCAACCTTGGGAAATACTGCACCGACCAGGAGACGCAGGCTTTCACCCAACTATTTCGGAAGTATTTTGCTTGGACATACAACGATTTACGTACGTATGATACTCAGATTATTCAACACGTGATACCCATGAAGGAAGGCGTGAACCCTTTCCAACAGAAGCTCAGAAAAGTGCATCCTACTTTGGAACCGATGATTCTGAAAGAAATTAAGAAGCTTTTGGATGCACACATCATCTTCAAAGTTCACCACTCCACATGGGTGTCAAATTTGGTCCTTGTACGGAAGAAGTCTGGTGAGATCCGCTTGTGCGTGGATTTCCAAAATTTAAATTGGGCCTCAAACAAAGATAATTATCCGGTGCCTCCTATGGAACAAATATTGCAAGCTGTGTCTGGATCCGAGATGTCCTCCTTATTGGATGGATTCTTCGGCTACAATCAAGTGCTGGTAGCTAAGCCGAACAGATTGAAAACTACTTTTCGAACGAAATGGGGAACTTTCATGTTCAGACGCATGCCCTTCGGATTAATAAACGCGGGGGCAACTTTCCAATGGGCCATGGATATAGCTTTCTGTGGTTTGATGGGGTGAAGCATGGTGGTCTATTTGGATGACGTCACTGTGTTTTCGAAACACCAGGGTGATCATTTATGCGACCTCAAGAAAATTTTCGAAAGCTGTAGGAAGTACGAGATTTCACTCAACCCGAAGAAGAGTGTTTTCGCAGTGGCAAAATGGAATTTGCTGGGCCACATTATAACTAAGCAAGGCATTGTCGTAGATCCAGAATGGGCGAAATCCATTGCCTAGATTCCCCACCCTAGCAGTAAAAAAGTTATGCAATATTTCCTGGGGAAAATCAATTTTGTACATAAATTCATATCGGATTTCGCCTAGATAGTCAGGCCTTTGCAGGGGATGATAAAGAAGAATGCGATTTTCAAATGGAATCTGTCGGAGAAGGAGGCCTTCAACAATATTAAGAAGGCTATAGCTGAAGAACCATCCCTCCAAAGTCCATATTTTAGCAGAAGCTTTATCCTGTATACTTTCACTTCAGATTCATCACTTGCAGCTATCCTCACGCAGAAAGACGACAACAATGATGAACGGCCTATATCCTTCATGAGTACTAGTTTACAAGGAGCCGAATTGAACTACCCTAAAATCAAAAAGCAAGCCTATGCAGTCTACAAAGCAGTCAAACATTTTAGGCCTTACATATTGAAAAACCATGTCACAGTTTTCGTTCCCCACCCAGCTGTCCGCTCACTGTTCGTGCAACAGGAGCTAGGCGAGAGGCGAGGCAACTAGGTGGCATGCCTGCAAGAGTATGACTTAGAGTTTAAACCAGCACACACTGTTAAAGGACAAGGACTATGCCAAATGGCTGTGGAGGCTGCCAGCTCACATGGAGTTGAAGAAGAGTGTTGGGAACATGAAATCGTCATGTATCAGAGTGACCACGCACCTCAGCAGAGAAGCCCTTCTTGGTACTCTGACATTTCGGGATATTTAGCCCACGGCATCCTGGACCCTGCTCTAACTGCCCAACAGAAACGTGTAATAAGGCTCAAAGATGCATCTTATCAGTTGATCCAGGGTAAGCTTTTCAAGAAACATTACGATGGAGTTCTGTTACGCTGCTTGGAACATAATGAAGCATAGAAAATCTTGACCGAGCTGCACGACGGACCAGCTGGAGGGCATTTTGCAGGCGATACCACCGCCCACAAGATAATGTGCGCAAGATGCTATTGGCCAACCCTTTTCAGAGATGCACATGGATATGTCAAGAAGTGCACTCAATGCCAGAAATTTGCAAACCGGGAAGCGCGGCTAGTGACCCCCTTACTATCAGTAGCAGTGGAGGAACCATTTCAACAGTGGGGTTTGGACATGATTGGCGAAATCATACCTCACTCTTCCAGGCAACATTGGTATATTCTTACTGCTACCAATTATTTCACCAGGTGGGTCGAAGTAGCACCTTTACGCCAAATAAATGATCAAGAGGTAATAGAATTCATCACTCATTCCATCATCACCAAGCTTGGCATTCCAACTTCCTTGGTTTTCGATAATGCAACTTACTTTTCATCTTTGAAATTGCATGATTTTTCTCTGAAAAATGGTATTGTGCTTAAACATTCTGCAAATTATTATCCCCAACGAAATGGGTTAGCTTTTTCAACTAATAAAAACCTTATTCGCATCATTAAGAAGACTCTGATGTCCCACCAACGCAACTGGCACAACGCCCTTCACAACGCTCTTTGGGTCGACCGTGTCACGCCCAAATCCTCACTCGGTACCTCCCCGTATTTTCTTGTGTATGGAAAAGAAGCAGTTCTTCCTCCCCATTTATCTCTCCCTGCCTTTCAGTTGTCCCAATAATTCCATGGTACCCCATGCCCCACCTTGCAGACCCAGATCGATACTCTACTTAAGCTAGAGGAAGAAAGGAAAAAAACCCGGGAAACGTTTGCCATCCACCAAAGCCAGATCAAGAGATGGTTCGATAAAAAATCTGTAGGGAGTAAAATATTTGAAGTAGGAGACCTAGTCCTTAAATGGTATAAATCTCACAAATAAAAGGGAAAACATTCCAAGTTCCAAGCCCTATGGACAGGTCCCTTCTAGGTTAAGGAGAAATTGGGTTCCCACACGTTTAGACTCCAAACCCTTGAGGGAAGAGTCGAGGTCCTCCTAGTAAATGGGCATGACCTCAAACATTACTTCACTTAGCAGCCCTCAAAGGGATATCCTACCCTTGTACCATATTTTCTGATTTCATTTCATTTTTGTTTAAAAAAAATAAAAATTAAAAAATTAAAAAAAAAATGGAAGTCCTTGTCGGAGCCATGAAATTGGCACACTACGACAGGTTTTATGCTGATGGAAGGCCTTTCCTCAAAGACACAAAGGTGGTAAAATATTGCTTGTAATTGGCACCCAAAGGTAGCACATGACCTAGCTCAAGCCATCAAGCGTGGGGGGCTGACCTAGCAATTTTGAGAGGGTGACTGCAAAAAGAAAGTGTGATACATCGGCAACTAGATCGGAAGGGAACAGAGTTACTTCGGGTTACGTCAGGACATCCGAGAAAAACCAAAGTCCTCATATCAAACCAGGAAAAACCTCTCTGCAAGTAAAATAAGTCAGGATCCTTCATCTGCCAGGCAAAAATTGCCCAGCTCAAATAAGTGCCATGAGCACATCTAAATAAGTGCCTCAGGCACATTCAAAATAAGTGCAATAGCACACTAATAAAGGGTAAAGGATTGAGAAAGGCTTCCTTCATAGAGAGGTGATGTAATGACTCTGTCGGGGTACTGACCAGGCTCGCTGGTAGTGGAGCAACGTTCATGACTCCTAGGTAGTGACTCCGCCGGGACCGAGAGGTTTGCAGGCAGTGGAGCAACACGATGAGGACAAAATAATTGTACCGGACCCTGTAGCCGCCTGGAGTTCTCCAAACCTTTGGGTATGGAAAACTAAATAAATGAAATTTGGTTAACCAGCACCCAAACAAGCCAGCAGGCCAAGCAACCTCGCAAGGTGTTAAAGGCAAGGTAGTGCTAACCTTAAGGAAAAAAGAACAATTAGTGAAGGCCCCTCCCTCCCCCCTCCAAGGCAAACCATCGGCAGAGACTCTTAGTTCGACCAGTGAATCGCCATTTTTTGTAGCCTCTACAACACCCTCCAAAAAACCCCCACTTTAAAATTTTTTGGAGCCCCTTAAGCACAAAGAAAAGTTAAGTAAAGTGTCAGGAGGGCTAAGTCGCTAAGTCGCAAACCTCAAATTTGTGGAAAACCGCGACCCCGTGACCCTGAGGTCGCAAGGTCGCAAGGTCGAAAGGTCAGATCCCTCTCAGATCACCACGCCTTCCGACCCCGTGACCCCATTAATGGCCCACATGTGTGACCTTTTTATATATAGAAGGTCATTGGGTCGCATTTTTCATATGCAGCGGATAGAAAAAATGCCTCTGACAGGTCGACTGGAGCACGATTTTCCCGGGTAAGTTGCTGTTTTCCTCCTGCTTTTTCCTTTTTTGGTTATTCTTGCCTAATCTCTCATTCCTCAGCCTTTAAATTTCCCCCTACCTTAGCCATTATTTTCATTTTTCACTTAGGGTTTCCCTTTTGATCCCAACATTCACCCCGCTTGCCCAACTTATCACACATTCCTCATCTAGCCTCTCATGGCATGTATCCTACTCCAAAAGTTATCTCCTGGCTCTGTCTGGACCCATTTAGCCCTATGTTTTTCAAGTTAAGGGGAAAGAAACTTCAAGCCGCACGCGCCAAACCCCCACAAGCCCTAGCGCGAATTGCGACCCTGCGACCCAGTCGCTAAGTCGCGAGGTCGCAGATTGCATTTCCGTTTTTTTTTTCTCAGCTTCATGACTTAGCGACCTAGTGATCTAGTCGCAAGGTCGCATTTCCTCCATTTCTCACAACTTGCGACCCCACGACCTGGTCGCAAGGTTGCAAGGTCTCATTTCTTTCATTTCTCACAACTTGTGACCCCGCGACCCCGCAACCTGGCCACAAGTTCGCAAGGTCGCACTTTTCCCATTTTTACACAACTTGCGACCCAACGACCTGCGACCTGGTTGCAAGGTCAAAAAGTCGCAAATTCTTAAAAATATCAACATCACGACCTTGCGACCCTGCAACCCAGTACGCCACTTCTTCAACTCTGCTTGTGTCCCTAGTTGAAATAATTGATAAGCTCTATCTAGTCTTGTATCATCATGGCATCTTTCTTATCTTGGGATTCTTTCATGAATATGACAGGTGAATTCGAAGTAGACTTGGAGTGTATACCTGTCCCCTCAGATTCAAGCGACATGGGACCTCTAGTATCTCAGAAAAAAGACAATATCCTAGCAGTGGAGGATGTAGAGATGGACATGCCAATGTCCCCACCCCCGATCTACAGAGATACACTATGCACATTTTCCAAAGGGGACAGCATGCGCTGGTACCAAGTGTACCAAAAGTTCGCTAGAACAGAATTTCCAGAGGACCTCCCTGATAGGGAGATATACTTAAAGGTAAAAAGGTCTAAGCTACATCTTGCAGGTGCCCATCCGGATATATTCCCAAGCCCATAGATGATAGATTGGATTATACAGAAAACTGACCCCAAGAAGTTCGTAATCAGGGATAGCGAAGGCAAAGCTTTTGCAACACTCAAAGGCTCAGACACTCATGTTTATTACTCTTTGCCTGAGTGAGAATAAGACTTCACAGAAGAATGGGCTATCGCCCATGCAGTTCCTATAGTTGACACTATAAAGCAGTCGTGGGAGGAGCCTGAGAAATTTAAGGTCAAGAAGGACCAGGAATATCCAGTGGCGAGCCTTAGGAAAGTATATAAATTTGTGGTTTCCATGCTTTGCAGATTGTATGGGCACCCCAATGCCACCACCTTCAACGTCACATGGGCAACCCTCGTGGAGTATGTCACAGTGCACGGCACCCATTTCAACTGGGCTAGCATATTGATGACCTCCATGCATACAAAATTATCCTCGGCATTGGTACCAGATGAAGGAATGCCTTCTGAATTCTATATGGCCTCTTATTTGTTGGATGTCATCTATTCAAGGTTGCACTTTGAGGGATGGGTGCATAACTGGGATCCAAAACAGACCCGTGCAATCCACTTACAAACCAAGGTGTTTTGGGATTCCAGGTATATACAAGACATAGAGCCAATGTCCCGAGTGTTCATCCCCACTCTTTACAGAAAATTGTTTGGCCAAGACGCTTCTTGCATGTCTTGGCGAGCCATGGAAATTCTAGTCAAGGTGGGGCATTGGTTCCCATTCGCCGAGTACACATTCATCCAAGTCTTTGGCTCATTCAGGGTCCCACATGCTATGCCTCGATTTGTCACAGACAGAATGCTCATGCAAGAGGTCTGTTTCCAAATGTCTTCTGGTTTCTCCAGGGTCCTATCCAAGGGTAAGAAGAAACCGTGGCCTACGCTACCCCTCACTATCGGCGCATACACAGTCAAAGACTTCAAAGAGGTAGAGGCAGAGGAAGAAGAGATGAAAAGTTACCACCTTGGGGTGTTAGAACACCGGACATAGGACCTGGAAAGGATAGTTAATCCTTATCATTGCAAGAAGGCTAAGTTCAAATGGAAATACCAGCATAGGGAATGCCTGGTGGAAGATGACAGAAGAAATTGGTACAATGCAGACTGACAACTAGCTCCGGGGGCGAACTCTGGCCAAGAAGACCCAGATGACCAAACCTTGGAAGACAGGAGCCATGAATTAGGAGGCACTTCTTCTTCTCTAGCTAAAAAGCCTCGAACCATTATAGGGCATAGTACTTCTACCCAACAGAAAGAAATATAAGCCCAAGCCTAGCAAGAAAGAGAGAAGAATAAGATCAGCGCAAGAGGAGCCTAAGGTCAGAGCAGAAGAAAAAGCAGGCCGAGGAGGCCAAGAAGGAAAAGGAGAAACAAGAGGTAGAGGATGTAGCAGAACGGGAACTCAAGAAAGAGTTAGATAAAGTGGAAGCCAACTGCTAGAAGAAAGAAGAGCAAGTTGTAGTAGCTTAGTGTAAAAGGAAAGCCGAATTGGAAGCAACGACCGAAGCAGAGCTCAGGCGGAAGAAAGAACATGAAAAGGCAGAAGCTGAACGCCTACGAAAAAAAGAGGAAGAAAAGAAAAAGAAAGAAGAGGAGGATGCAATGCTAGAAAACATCGAGGTATATCCCCTTGAGGTACCTCTAGTCAGTACATGAGCCACGCTCTCTGATTTCAGTTCCTCCCAGGGGCAAGAAGAGGAGGTATTCGATCTCACCAGGCTCACGTACGATCAGTTCTCCTTCAAATTCCGACAAGAGAAAAGGAGATGCCTGGCGCGAAATCCTTCCGCATCATCCACAGTCGCGACAGGAAAAGACATAGTCCTCGATACTAGTACTAATCCTGTGATGATAGCATCGGCTGGCACAGCTTTCGTTGCAGCCACAGAAGAGAATGTAACCAGAATGAGTAGAGAGATCTTCTCTCTACAAAATAGGCTACATGAAGCAGAGCAGCGGGAGGCAAGAGTAGAACAGGAAAAGACGCCATTGAGAGAGGAGGTTCAACAACTCCGAAACAAGGCTCTCCTTGTCAATGAAGTGCCGCTTACCATTCAAAGGGAGGTCGATATATTAGAGACTACCATGAGGCAATTTTATGGGGAAATGTTTACCATAAAACAAACAGTCACCCCCTTGGTGAAAGCCCAAATGAAAACTAAGCAAAGGCACAAGCAGCTGAAGGAAGCCTTAGCTGCCTTGGACAAAATGATGGACTGGACAGTGCGGTACCCCCAGGATCCCAAAAATTTTCTAAAGAAGGACTAGATTCGAATGCAAGATGCCAAAGTCTAGGTTCGTATGAAAATGCAGTCCAAGGATAAGCTATCCAAGGACCTAGACAAGGTTATGGATGCATGCGAACATCTAATCAGCGGAATCGATTCGATGCACATCTTACATCACATTCCATCAATGGGCACATTGGACGAGGGGAAGACATGGGAGCAGGTGAATCAAGAGATCCAGTCATTTTTGCAGCCCATTAAGCAAGCTGTTACCACTTTCGACCTTGCGGCATAACAAGAGAAGTTGGGCCAGTTTCCTTTCATGCCAAGCTCTACACCAAGCTTGCCTCTCTGTCCAACCAGATCTCACAGAAGAAGGAGACTCTAATGCCAAACACCTTGGAGTGTATGCATAGCCTAAAAGAAGACGTCCCTTTGGTTTCTCCCATAGCAGCAGATTATCATACTTGGAAAAATTTCCTCAAAGGACAATATATTGATGCCCCTGATCTCACAATTGTGCGCACACCTTCATAATCCGGTGGCAGTAGATCGATGGGAGCATTTGGAAACAGATCTCAAGTCGCGCCACCCAGACAGGTTGTAGGTCACATTGCCCAACCAGGTCGCAGGTCACAACTTCCTTCCAGGTCGCAAGGCAGCTCAACAGTCAAGCAGGAAAAGAGTCAGGAATCCCAAAGGGAAAAATTTTATCTATAAAACTCCCTCCGGGGAAAATGTAAAGCATCTTTTTTTTGTGACTCAAGAGATATACAACATTGTATTGAAAGATAACACTCTTTTGCATATGAATACAAATAATTTTTTAAACTCCTTTTGGATCTGATGTGTTTTTCTGTGTGAACACTATGAGTATTTCTTATACAGTTTCGAAAATCTTTTGGTTAACGAAGCTGTACTTTTAGTGGCATCATTTACGTATTATGGTTCTTTGTACTTGTGTTAATGATGTTTAAGTCATTTTTCTTTCTGAATGGATGTTAATGACTTTTCTTATTAGCATTTTTTTTATCTTTCACGAATGTAAAAGGGGCATCTCGTCATAAATAATTGTTTCTTATGTGATTAGAACAACCTACAAGCATAACCCCAATGATGTGTTGTTAACAACACCTCCTTCGGCGTCTATGCTTCATTATTTGTCTCACTACGCATAGTGTTATATACATGTTTAACACATCAATCATGTATCTTGTATCATTTGAATAAGTGTGTGTCTGCAGGTTCAATTGAGTCCTTTTGAGACCAAAGGGAAGGTGACTTAAGTGGTAGCCGAACCCACACCTCGAACGGGATCCCTATTCCAAACATTTCAAGGTCTAATTGGGACTTTCTACTGGGGAGATCCCCTACTATTGGCCAGATATATTTTCCCGTCAACAGGGTGCTATTTGGTCTGGTTTATATGACATTGATTAATGGCCATCTAAGGTTTAATGGGCACTATTTTTTGTTTGATGATAAAGGCATATCTAAGGTTTAATGGGCGCTATTTGTTCTCATTTATATGACATTGATTGATGACCATATATATACCCTAACCCAAGGTTTTATGATTAAGGAGGTTCCCTCCTTGACTGTCCACCTTTGGTGGTTTCCACCTTACTATAGTAAAATTTGGGCAAAGCTGTCCCATCAAAAGGGCACTCTGATGCTTGCGTGTAACCCCTTAACTAAGGACCAAACCTGACAACCTTCCTTACCTTTGGTGGTGCCCACCTTCCTTGACTTGACTTGACTTAAAATTTCCTTGAATTGACTTGATTGTCTCCATTTCATGGACTTTAAACCTTTAATCCTTGTACAAGGTTACTACACTATTTGGGTGCAGAATGGTATGGACCTTTTTTTGCAAAACATACCAGACTAGAAAGTATGGGAGGCCAAAACAAACATTTTATGTGGATTGAACCCAACCTTTGGGTATTGGCTTTAAGCTTCTCGTGCTGCCTTACCATGGGTTTAAACCCTACTCCCCCAATGGGCAAAGGGGTAACTTAATCCGATCTCTATGGAGGAGGTTCCAGCTAATGGTTCATTCTTAACATGAGATATAGCCTCTGGCCAATTTTACCCCCTAATGAGGGTCACCTTGACTAATCAAGGCTTACCTCCTTGAGGGTTGGATCAAGTTTACTTGACAGTTGATCTAACATGAGGGACTCTACGAGGATGGTCATCTCGAGAGTTGACCTGATTTGAGGGGCATCTCCTACTGGAGAGCTTACCTAACTTGAGGGGCACCTAAATTTAATTCATCTAAAGGGTAACCCCAAGGTATGGGACCTTTGATGATTAATGGGCACTATTTGTTCTGGTTTATATGACATTGATGACCATACATATAACATAACCTGAGGTTTGATATTACTATGTTCTCTCTCGGATGCAACCATCCAAAGTTATTAATCCATCAACCCATCATATGGAATGTACTAAATTAATCCATCAGATGGCATATACTAAGTTCGAAACTTTGGAAACAAATCCTTGTGGATATCTATCACGAATAATAATACTACAGAATTACCATAAAAAAAAATACAGTTACAATCTCCTTGTGAGTGTCTGGACCTACATTCTTTACATTGTTGGACACATGATCTGTGTTATACTTATGATAACCATTGCATATAAAATACATTCGCCCTTATCTACGCTATCTTCGTTTATCTATAATTTCATGCATATAAGTCTTAAAATTCTAAGCATATATGTATTTAACCTTACAAAACATATAAGGCTTAATATTAGAGGTCGGGCGTTGTTAATTTTTCTCAACCGGATTAGACAGCTTGTTGTGCAACTGCCATATCCATACATTTTGAAATATGTCTTATTCATTATTAATTTAATAGTGGCACAACTCCCAGGTTATGGTTTGACTGGTGGTTCCGATTCCATGCCCAAATTTTATTCTCTGAATTGGCAGTTGATTGAACTACGAAGCTTCTTGATCCTCCCTTTAACCAACATCTTTTGGTGGCAAGATAATGAAACCTGTACATTCCTTGTCCGTTGATCTGATCCGACAGTCTCCATGGTTTCCAAAGAGGTTAGGGTAGTGAACTCCCTACCTAGTCTCGGTTCTCCTGCTCATTTTGTCCCCATGATACTACGCTCCACTTCGAGGCCAAACTCGAAATCTACAGCCGCCAAGGGTCCTCCAGGTGCCTTCTTAGCTGGTTCAAATGCTATGACCAGGCATATGGAAAACTAGACCTCCATTCAAAGTGTTTTCACTTATTCCATTGTATTTCCTTTCCATATTATGTCAATCGTTTTGCACTCAGGTTTTGGCTGTGAAAATATATTGAAGGGTCTATTGTTTGCTTACACGATAATGGGTAAACTTGTTCAGAGCACCGACAGGAGCTGGTTGGATCTCAGTAGGGTTTGCAAAGTAGGTTTGACCCACTCAATCCAAATCCTTCCTCCTACTCCATGCATTTTTTCCTAAATGATACACAAAGATTTTCCAGCATTCTCATATTTATTTTATGGTTGAAAAAAGGTTTTTCAAAGGGTCAACTCTCCAACTTGCACTGGACCTTTGCAACCTCATCCACAACTACGCCAGCCCTCCAACTTGCCAGGTAGGTGCTCTCGTAGCTCCAATTATTTTAATGGCTTAATTCACTTGCTGTAAATATTGTATTGGAAATAAGGAATACCCAAACCCTATGGTAGGGTTCGATGACATTAATCCCTGAACTTGAAGATTATAAGGAGGCTTTTTTATCCACAATTATGGTTATTTATGTCGATCCAACATGAATGACTCTCTGTGTAAATTTATAATGGTTTAAGGATTTTAGGAAGAAGGGTTTTTTCTCCTCTTCTAGGAAGCTTGTATATAAGTTTTTAACCTTCGAGATTTATTTAAAAATTTTACCCTAGGTTATGGCGCTCTTCCCTGAGCATCCCCTTAATATACTTGTATAATTATGAAAACCCTGTTTACTAGTGTTAATGATGTTGGTTGCTTACTGTGCAGTATTTCCCATAAATCATGTGTTAGTGATTATACTGTAATTTTTTAACATGTATGTTGAGAATTACCTTTTACATGAATCCATTCTAATTTTCTAGTTCGTATGGTTTCACAAATGGTTCAAAATAGTTGTAATTTACAACTTTCTCTCACAATCTCACTTGTTTTCTATAATTCTATTTTCGTTAAGGTTTAAATATGTACAGTGTAATAACTCCTCTCTCCAGACAGTCCCAGAGGATGTAAGAGCTCAATTCCAAATTATTTTTTGGTTTGAGTTTTAAACCTCCATGGCCCCTCTCCTCAGTCAACTTTATTTTAATAACTATGCAGGCTGGCGGTTAGTTATGAAGCTCCTCAACTTCAGATTTTGGGTTTGTTTGCTACTGTGTATTTTACTGAAAACTTATATTGTTTTCATTTTCTAAAGCCACTCTCCAAACTCTATCAAACTAGAAAAGTGACCAACACTGTATATTTTTTACATATTCATATTTACAGGAAATACCCTAGCCATAAATTTCTAAAACCATTGTTGGTGAAAGAAAGGTTTTCTATGTTCCTACTTTTTCTTATTTTTTTAAAAGAACAACTACTGTTATAGGCAAAGTTCTGTCTTTAATCTTATCAAACTATATAGTGAAAATACGGTCCTTGCATAGCTATTTAACTGTGGCTATTAAGAAAATTGTTTTCAACATTGTTAATTCATATCAGTCATTTATAACTTCGAAGATAGTGTATCTAGAGATAGTGGTTTTATATCAATCATTTATATATTCGACAAGGTACTGTGTCTAGCAGAAATATCTCATATTAATAAGTAGAATGTTCCTTGAAGAAAGAAAGTTAATTTCACCTCCAAATTTACTAGACATACATCTAATACTCAACAAGAATTTTTGATAATAATTTTAAAGTTACTTTCTATTGCTAATTCCCATCATAATTTATCCATTTATCTCAAAATAAACTAAACTAATTGTACCTCCCAACCTTGAGTGAGGCAATGACATCCTTCACTCCCCTCGTGCTCCTCACCATATAAGAATATAGCAGACTTTTTTCCTGGAGTTATACCTTAGGACCTTCGTCCAGCCTCTTCTCCTATTCAAATTGTAGAGTTCCATTGGCTATTAACTAGCTCTATAACACTCTTCCTCACATCCATACTGTTGTTCCATATTTTATTTTTGCACAGGACCCCTTCTCCTCTCTGGGATTTCCTTTCTATCCTCAAAGGAGAAGCTAAATGTCAAGAACTGCTTCTTTCCAACTACTCTGGAATTATTCGAATTACTTACCAATCAATTATGTAAATTCTAAATTTATTGATAAAATACAACTCAGGTTATTTAACCAGTTTAACACAGTTAAATCTCTTTTCACTTAAGAGTCAAATGTATTTCTTTTTTAAATTTAAAATAAAAATGTAGACTTTAAGCTGGGTGTTACATCTCCCCCCTCTTAAGGCAAACATCATCCTCAGTGTTTTAGTCCATCACAGTATACAATTATGGATAAGCTTATCATATGGAGCCTTCATCTTCCCAAGTATCCTCCTCCGTACCAAAGTGCTCCCACTACACTTTAACTTGAGAGATGGCTTGCCTTTGGAGCATTATTTCTCTCTACTTGAGAATACATTGAGGCTCTACCAGAAATTCACGATCTGGTTCGACCTACAACCAACGAACATTTAATTAATTATTTAAGAAATAATCTCTTTCCAGAGGACATAATATCAGTTATATTTTACCTTTATGTTCTGCCAATGCATTACATGCTTTGGGTCGTTCAAATATCATTTAATTGTGGATACATGAAACACATTGTGCACCCGTATGTTCCATCTCTTCTAACATCTTAAGCCCAGACATCAACTTAGTTTCTGGACTGCTCCAATTTATGGGTGTCCAGCATTGTCTTTTGTATAATTCCTCAAAGATACTCATCTTGAGAGATTCTTACTACCCATTATTGTAAGAAAACTCTACCAAATGAAAATAATCTTCCCACTTCGTGGGTTGCTGCATCACATAAATACATAACATGTCTTCTAATATTTGATTCACCCACTCTGTCTGCCCATCCATTTGCAAATGTTAGGTAGTATTGAAATGTATTTCTGTGCCCAAACCATTGAACAATGCCTTCCAGAATGCTGAGGTGAACTTCACATATCAGTTTGAGATGATAGTTTTTAGAGTACCATGTAGTCTAGAAAAAATTAAAGTTAATCCTAAATATAATTAACCCTTACCTGATTCTACGTGGCATCTCTTCCTCTTGTAGCATGTTATTTTAGGAAGATTTATTGCACCAGATGCTAATTGTACAGGGGATTGACTTGGTGAATTAAATTATTGGCATGAGTATCAATATAATTGTCATGCCTCATGTCTCATCTACATATTTCTTGTTTGATACTGTACTTACATTTATTTTTGAGGTCAGCATTGTAGTACTTATGATAATTAAGGGAAATCTAAGGGTTAATGGGCGTTATTTCTTTTGGTTTATATGAAATTAATGGCCATACATATAACCTAACCCGAGGTTTTATGATTAAGGGCCCTTTGATTATTAAGGGAAATCTAAGGTTTAATGGGCACTATTTGTTCTGGTTTATATGAAGTTGAAGACAATACTTATAACATAACCCGAGGTTTGATATTACAATGTTCTCTCTCGGATGCCACCATCCAAAGTTATTAATCTGTTATATGGCATGTACTAAATTAATCTGTCATAGGGCATGTACTAAGGTCGACAATTTGGCAACAAATCCTTGTGGATCTCTGTCACGAATACTACTACAATAGAATTTTCATAAATAAATAAAAAAATACACTCTCAATCTCCTTATGGGCCTCTTGACCTACATTATTTACATTGTTGGACACATGATCTATGTTATACTTATGATAACCATTGCATATAAAATACATCCACCCTTATCTACACTATCTTCATTTATCTATCATTTCATGCATATAAGTCTAAACATTCGAAGCATATAAGTCTTTAACCTTATATTAAAGAATATAAGACTTAATATTACAGGGCGAGTGTTGTTAATTTTTCTCAGCCAAATTAGACGGCTTGCGGTGCAACTGGCATATCCAAACATTTTGAAATATGTCTTATCTATTGTTAATTTAATAGTGGCACAACTCTCGGGTTATGGTTTGACTGGTGGTTCTGGTTCCATGCCAAAATTGTATTCTCGGGATTAGCAGTTAGTTGAGCTACGAAGCTTCTCGATCCTCCCTTTAACCGACATGTTTCAGTGGCAAGAGAATGACACATGTACATTCCTTGTCTGTCGATCCAATCCGACAATCTCCACGGTTGCCAAAGAGGTTAGGGTGATGAACTCCCTACCCATTCTTTGTTCTCCTACTCATTTTGTCCCCGCTCCACTCTGAGGCCAAACCCAAAATCTACAACTGCCATGGGTCCTCCAGGTGCCTTCTTACCTAGTTCAAATGCTATGAATAGGTAAATGGAAAATTGGACCTCTGTTCAAAGTGTTTTCACTTGTTCCACTGTATTTTATTTCCATATTTTTTCAGTCCTTTTGCGCTCAGGTTTTGGCTGTGAAATTTTTTTGTAGGGTCTACTGTTTACTTACAGGATCATGGGTAAACTTTTTCAAGGAAGTGGCTAAATCTCAGTGGGGTTTGAAAAGCAGGTTTGACCCACTCGATACAAACCCTTCCTCCTACTCCATGTGTTTCTTCATAAATTCTAGATACATATTTTTCAGCATTCTCCTACTTCTATTATGGTTAAAACAAGGTTTTGCAAAGGGTCAACTCGATGAATGGCACTAGATCTTTGCAACCCTATCCCCAACTGTGCCAACCCTCCAACTCGCTAGGTAGGTGTTGTCAGAGCTCCAATGGTTTTAATGGCTTAATGCACATAGTGTCTATTTAGTATTGGAATTAAGGAATACCAAAACCCTGTGGTAGGGTTCGACGACATTAATCCCTGAACTCGAAGCTTATAAGGGGGGTTATTTATCAACATTTGTGGTTATTTATGTCATTCCAATATGAGTGATTATCCCTGTAAATTTCTAATAGTTTAAGGTTTTTAGGAAGAAAGGTTTTCCTTCTCCTCTTCTCGCAAGTTTGTATATAAGTTTTGAACCTTCGGGATTTATTTTTAAATTTTACCCTAGGTTATGGCACTCTCCCCTGAGCATCCCATTAAGATTCTTTTATGATTATGAAAATTTTGTTCACTAGTGTTAATGAAGTTGGTTGCTTACTGTGTAGTATTTCATAGGAATCACATGTTTTTTCTTATATTGTGATTTTTTAACATGTATGTTGAGAATTTCCTTTTACATGAATCCATTCTAATTTTCCAATTCTTATGGTTTCAGAAATGGTTAAAAATAGTTGTAATCTATAACTTTTTATGAAAATCTCACATGTTTCCTTTAGTTTTGTTTTCGTTAAGGTTTAAATATGTATATTTTAATAATTCCCCTCTCCACACAACCCCAAAGGACGTAAGATCTCAGTTCCAACTTCTTGTTTGGTTTGAGGTTTAAACCTATGTGGCTCCTCTCCTCAGTCAACTTTATTTTAACAACTATGGGGGTTGAGGGTTAGTTATGAATCCCCTCGACTTCAGGTTTTGGTTTTGTTTTCTACTGTGTATTTGCCTAAAAAATTATCTTGTTTTCATTTTCTAAATGCACTCTCCAGACTCTGTCAAACTGTAAAAGTGACCAATGTTGTATATTGGTTTCATATTCATATTTACAGGCAATACCCTAGCCTTAAATTTCTAAAACCATTGTAGGTGAAAGAAGTGTTTTATATGTTCCCACCTTCTTCTTTTTTTTTAAAGAACAACTATTGTTATAGGCGGAGTCATGTATTTAATCTTATCAAACCATTAATGAAAATACTATCCTTGCATAGCTATTTAATTGTGGATATTAACAAAATTGTTTTCAGCATTGTTAATTCGTATAATTCATATATAACTTCGAACATACTGTATCTAGAGATAGTGGTTTTATATCATTCATTTGTATCTTCGACAAGGTACTGTGTCTAGGAGAAATAAATCATATTAATAAGCAGAATTTTCCTTGAAGAAAGAAATTTGATTTCTCTTCCAAATTTACTAGACATACATCTAATATTCAACAAGAATATTTCATAACATTTTTAAAGTTATTTTCTACTGCTAGTTCCCATCATAATTTATCCACTTATCTCAGAATAAACTAAACTGATGGTACCTCCCAACCTTGAGTGAGGCAATGATTTCCTTCACTCCCCCTCGTGCTCCTCACCAGAGCGAAACATAGCAGTATTCTTTCCTGGAGTTAGACCTCAGGACCTTCGTCTAACCTCCTCTCTTGTTCAAATTTCAAAGTTCCACTAGTTATTATCCAGCTCTGGACCACTCTTCCTCACAACCATACTATTGTTACATATTTTCTTTTTGAACATAACCCCTTCTCCTCTCTGGGATTTCCTTTTTATCCTCAGAGGAGAAGGTAAATGTCAAGAACTTCGTCTTTCCAAATACTCTGTAATTCTTGGAATTACTTACCAATCAGTTATGTAAATTCTAAATTTATTCATAAAATATAACTCATGTTTTTTAAAAAGTTTAACACATAGTTAAGTCTCTTTAAGCTGGGTGTTACATCTCCCCCCACTTAAGGAAAACACCATCCTCGATGTTTTACTCCATCACAGTAAAGAATTCTGGATATGCATCTTGTATGAAGCCTTAATCTTCCCAAGTATCCTCCTCTGGACCAAAGTGCTTCCACTGCACTTTAACTTGGAAGATGGCTCATCTCTGGAGCGTTATTTCTCTCTACTTTAGAATACATTGAGGCTCTACTAGAAATTAGCCGTTTAGTTTGACCTGCAACTAGCGAACATTTAATTAATTATTTATGTATTAATCTCTTTTCAAAGGACATAGTATCAATGATATTTTACCTATATGTTCTGTCAATGTATTACATGCGTTGGCTTGTGCACATATCATTCCAATGTGGATACATGAAACACATTGTGCTCCTGTATGTGACTGGGTAATGCTGGTCGATAGGCCACTGACCCTACTCTTTCCAAAATTTGGAAAGGTCCATAGAACCAGAGAGTCAGTTTGGAAAAGGTATTCCATCTTAGAGTGCCTTTCTTGGGTCTAATTCTAGCATACACGTGATCTCCCACTTCAAACTCTCAATAATTCCTTTTTTGATCCACGTAAAATTTCTGTCTGCCTTGGGAAGCTTTTAGATTTTTTTGGATATTTCTCACTTCACGCTCTATCTCTTCCAACATCTCTGGCCCAAGCCTCAGCTTAGTTTCTGGACTGATCCAATCTATGGGTGTTCAACATTGTCTTCCATATAATTTCTCAAAGGGACTCATTTTGAGAGATTATTGGTATGCATTATTGTAAGAAAACTCTACCAAATTCAAATAATATTCCAACCTTGTGGGTTGCTGCATCACATACTTATGTAACATGTCTTCTAATATTTGATTCACCCGCTCAATATTCCCATCTATTTTTGGATGGTAGGCAATACTGAACTGTATTTGTGTGCCCAAACCAGTGAGAAGTTCCTTCCAGAATACTGAGGTGAACTTTACATCTCAGTCCGAGATGACAGTTTTCAGAATACCATGTAATCTAAACACCTCCCTCATAAAGATGTCCACAATGTGTACTATTTTTTAATTGTATTGAAGTGGTATGAAATGAGCTTCCTTGCTCAGCCTATCCACCACCATCATAATGGAGTCATTTTGTCTCATCGTTTTTGGTAAGCTTGTAATAAAATCGAGTGAAATGACTTCCTATTTCTACTTTGGTACAGGAATAGGTTGTAGTAAACCCTCAGGGAGTTGATGCTCCACCTTGTCATGTTAACATTCCACACACTTTGTCTGACAAAGTAGTCAACAATATTTTTATGCATCCTGGGCCAAAGTAGTCTGTTCTGATAATTGTTAGCATCTTTTGGTATCCAAGGTGTCCGACATAAGAGCTTCAATTATACTCATCCAAAATCGGTTCCTTAAAGCTCATTTGATTAGGAATGTATATCTTCTCTTCGAAAACCAATATTTGTTCATTATTGATCTTATAATCTGACCATTTTCCCTAATTTTTTGGCTTCTTGTGCTTTCTTCCATAGAAACCGATATTCGAGATATTTTTATGTTTCCTCCTTCACTTGCTCCCAGAACTTAAATTCCACTTGGTTAAAGTAGAGTTCATAAACACAATGTAGTTTCCTACTTAAAGCATCAACGAATTATTTTTCCTTACCTTTGATGTGTTGAATTTAAAATTTGAATTCACTAAGGAATGTGTTCCACCTCGCTTGGTGAGCATTCAAGTCAAACTGCCTAAAATAGCTAGTTAGTCTGCTGTGATCCATCCTTAGAAGAAAATTTTTCACTAATAGGTAGTGCCTCCATAATTTTAGTGTGTGAACTAATGCAGTCAGATCTAGATCATAAGAATAATATCACTTCTCGTGATCCTTCAACTTTCTAGACTCATATGTGATGACTTTAATATCTTGTGATAACACTTCCCCCATCCCTTCCTTACAAGAATCAGTGCAGAATTCAAACTCCTTCTTTGGGTCAGCCACTATCAATATAGGGGTAGATGTTAAAATTTTCTTTAACTATTCAAAACTGGCTTGGCATTCACTAGTTGATTTGAAAACTCGTCCTTTTCATTGTAAGGAGGTAATAGGAAATGAAATTCGAGAGAAACCTTTGATAAAACATCTGCAGTATCCAACCAAACCCAATGAAGGAACATATGTATTCTATGTTCTTGGGTACCCTCCACTGCATAATAGTATTTATCTTTTTGGGGTCTACTGATATTCCTTCAGTAGAAATTACATGGCCTAAACACTAGATATGTTCTTTGTAGAAATCACACTAATTAAAGTTGGCATAGAGCTGATGATCTCTCAACATTTTCAGCACCAAGCGTAAATATTCCTTATGTTCTTCCATGGTTTTAGAATAAATTAATATATCATCAATGAATATTAAAATGAACTTATCCAAAAATATATGAAATATATCATGCATCAAACTCATGAAATTTGTTGGTGTGTTGGTTAATCCAAACGTTAAAACCAGGAACTCATACTTCCCATATCCAGTGCAAAAGGTTGTTCGATATGTATCCTCATATTTTATCTGCATCTGGTGATATCCAGATCTTAAATATATCTTTGAGAATATATTTTCTCCATTTACTTGATAAAAAATACAGTCTATCTGTGGCAGTGGATACTTGTTTTTAACAGTCAATTTGTTAAGCTTCATGTAATCCATACACATCTCCATCGTACCATCTTTCTTTTTAACAAACAGTATCAGCGCCCCCCAAGGAGACACACTAGGACGGATGTACCCCTTGTACAACAATTCCTATAGCTTCATTTTTAACTTAGTTAGCTTAGGTACACTAATTCGGTATGGTGCTTGTTATCACAAAGTCTGACCTCGATAGGTTGCTCATCAAGTAAACTTTGTGTAACTCTTTCAGACCAATATTTTGGCTAAGGCTTAGCCTCCTCAACCTGAGAGGGCTCTCTCAAAGGTTTATGATTTTTGATTAATGAATATATGGCTAACTCTAAGAATAAGATATAAAATGATATAACTGGTTGTATCACATATTAGCAAACTTTCATTGGGCCATGGAGTCAACAAATCAGTAGGTTCAGTGGCAAGGTTTCTTGACATGGAAGCTGAGGCAAATAGGGGTCTTAAACAAATACAACTCACTCAAGAACATAAGTCAACACAACCATTTCATTACTAAAGGAAGTCAGAGCATAGAGTTATGAATTCTGAGTAATAGCAATGAAATATACTAGTGGTTCAAAGGCAATTCACTCATAAAACACAGAAAAACACAGTCATCTCATTACTAAAGGAAGTCAAGGCATAGGGTTATGAATGCTAAGTAATAGAAATGAGATATACTGAAAGTATTTAAACATAATATTTATATCAATAAAACATTAAAACCCCATGATAATCTCAGGTCTGTCAAGAAGAAAACCTCTTTGCCTTATTGATCACAGTCAATTACATAAAGCATCAACTTTTCCCAAAAATTCTTCAAACCCTCTAGAATTCGACCTCATTCTCTATATAGAACATTTAAAATATAGGATTATTTTTTCTCCACTAGATAATTTGAATTCCCATGATTTGACACCTATTCTAACCATAAAACATGGTATTTATTACAAACACAGTTTTAAAACTAACATAGAGTCCTATTACAAATTGACAGTTATAATGCTTATGAAAAGTCCTAATTCTAATAGGACTGAAACTCTTAAATATCCCCCTAACAACCTTATCTAATATTTATTTCATCCTTTTCCACCTGCAATCCCATGAGGTCGAATTTGGACGATGCCTTCAACTTGATGTGACCATGCTGTTGATGATCATGTTCTCCTAAAAACTAGGAAACATGTTTTCCTGTTTTTCAGCCCTTTGATTCCCTTATATGTTTTGAGAATTTTAACCATTAATGAGTTTTGTATACATGTGTCATGTTGTCAAAAATTCACCATATATCTTCAACTCTTCATCTGTGCAGAAAATAGACTTCAAATGGTGCAAAAAGACTAAGGATAAACCTACGCTACGAAAGCAACTTAATTTCGTAGCATAGTGTTTAGCTCTTTTTCCAATCATATTTTGACTTTTTTTCTTCAAGTAAACCTTCATATGCCACTAGCATACTTCCACCAGCAATTTCAAATCAAATATGACCAAACATCCCCCAAAAATTGATATGAAAATGTGCTAGAAGACTGCTTCAGCAGTTTCATAGCGCATTTCAGTAGATTTTCACTATCTGCGCTAGGAAACTACTGTGCAAGCAGTTTTGTTGAAAATTTTTCAAAATTTGTAACAAGGAGGCACTTAAAATCAAGGAAATTGACACTATTTCAGAAACTACAACAAAATAACCCTGAAAATATATCCATCATCAAATTTGACCTTCAGTTTTCATCTATGAATTTGTTATTTTGCCTTACTATTTTTATTTGAAAAATAGGTGTTGAGACAGAGCTTGTATCTCCTCATCCATAATTTATTTTGATAAAATGAAGGTGGTTTTTGTAGGCCATTCTGTATTGAATAAAAACCTCTCTTTATTTTTTGAAATACCTCTCCTGCTGTCCAGAAACTGTCTTTGAAAACAATGTGTAAAACATGAAAACTTTGTTTCTGAAAATAGGGCTTCAGAGAAAGCCTTGCATCTCCAAACTGATAACATGTGTGAAGAAAATGAAAGAGGATTTTGTATTTGGGGATGTGATGAAGAAAAAAATCTTTCATTTTTCAAAAAATCATTTTCAATTTCCCAGAAAACCCCTTGGAAGTTGACTACTAAAACCAGAAAACAAAGTTTTTCTTCATGACTAAAAAAGATGCTACAAAAGTTTTGTAGCACACTTAGTGTAAATTTTGTGTTTTGCGCTACGAAATTAGCAATGCTTTCGTAGCGTACTTCCTAATTTTTGAACTAGAGGCACTACGAAAGTGTGGATTCTTGGCTAATTGCAGAATTTCAACCCAAAACCTAATGGAATGACCTCTAAATGAAAAATATGAATCTTTGATCATGGAATGAACGTAAAGAAATTTATTTGAACGTAAATGATAACCATTAAACCTATAAAAACTATAACCTACCCTTTACCAAGACTTAAAATGACTTTTAGACCTACTTGAAATCATGACCTAAAACAGAGTTGACATAATGATGTTTTGAGAATTTTTGGGTAATAACAGTGGCTCCACTTGGGATAGTGTGCCCCTGTGGTACACTAAGAACCAATAGCTCCAGTGCTGCTATCCATCCTTTAGAATAGAACTCTGAAATTTTTCCAAGCTCCTCCTCAAGCTCTAATGGCCTTCACCTCGGGCTCAAGCTTGATGGTCACTGCAGAAAAACCAACTTCATACCTAATGAAAGATGCCCATTCACTTTTGAGCTTATTCACATACTCCTACATACCCTATCAGCTGCAACTCTCCACTTTAACTCAATCAACATGAAACTTCCAATGAAGCTAATCATTTATCTGATTTGACGCTTGAACCCAAAGTAGATATGATATTGTGATGACCAAGGTAACTTAGAATGTATCCGATATTCATAATGAAATGAAACTGAAAAAACTGGAGTGTAAAGCTCTTCCATGTATTCAGCTATAGGGTCAAAGAAGACATAATTAGTTTTATGATTCTCATAACATTCTGTAACTTTGGACAACTCATATATGTTTTTTTCAGCCACACAAGATTTCATTTGTATGCTATCCAACTACTGTTCCAACTGATTCTCAATGACAATGTATTCTTGCTCATTCTCAAAAAATAAAGGAAGCAACACCTTCTCTTTGTGTTCTAGCATGGAAAGCTTTTAAAAAGACTTATCTTGATCTTGAAACCTATAATATTGAAATTTATCCTCTAAAACTTCAATGTCCTTTTCAATGTTCTTAGTAACTTCATCTACAAACTCAAACGTATCTTTTGACTTGCACTCAAATGATTTCACATTAGAAGACAAGGATAAGGAAGAATTTTCCACCCACTTCTTCATTAATGTAATCATCATTTGATATAGGCTGATGCAAGAAATGACATGAAGAATCAACTTTTTCCTGTACCTGAGGATTGTAGAAAGTATTTTCCAATATTTCCTCTTGCTATTAGAAATGATTCTCATACTCCTGATGATCAAAGGATTGACAAATATGCTGCAAATTTTCCTCAAACTCAGAGGATGTAACATGATTTTCATAAATAAGCTCCTGTTGGGTTTCATTTTCATCCAAAAGATATGCCATCCTTTCTTCTTGGTGATGAAAGGTATTGTCATGAAGGGCCTCTAAAATTTCTTCATCCATGAACTCATCATCTTCATAAAAATTCTCCAAATATCTAATAAAACTCACAGAATGCTTACAAAAATCTTTAACCAGAAACAAATAGGGATGAAAGTCTTTATACATCTCATACAATGCAACATGGAAATCAGCAAGAGAATATAATGAACCTTTTGGCAAGCTTTCATACCAAGACCATGCTTTTCCTTCTAAAGTTTCCATAAACATCTTCATGAGACAATATTCAAGGAACTGAACCTTAAGATTGTGTACATGCATATGGAATTTAACCAAATGAAGTGCAACATTGTCTTTCTTTTCATCTTTAAATATTGGAAGATCTTATAACCACTCAATCTTTGGCATAGGATTTCGAAATCTAGGGATATGAGACTGATTCATAGGAGCATACCTGGCATTTTTTCTTGCAATGGAATTCATTCTGAAACTTCATCAAGCTAATGGTATTCAAGTAGTGGAGTCACCTTGAATCTATGAAAAACTTGAATTCTTCAACAATGGAGTCGCCAAGGTAGTTGCAGCCTCAAATAGATTCTGAGCTCCTGCTACCTTCAAGAGTTCAGCTTCATAATTTTTGGGAGATGTATATCTTCAAACTCCCAGCAAACGCACCAAAATGTTATCACAAAATCTGACCCTAATAGGTTGCTCGTCAAGTAAACTTCGTGTAACTCTTTCAGACCAATATTTTGGCCGAGGCTTAGCCTCCTCAACCTGAGAGGGCTCTCTCAAAGGTTTATGATTTTTTATTAATGAATAGATGGCTAACTCTAACAATAAAAGATAAAATGGTATAACTGGTTGTATCACAGATTAGCAAACTTTCATTGGGCCATGGGGTCAACAAATCAGTAGGTTTAGTGGCAAGGTTTCTTGACATGGAAGCTGAGGAAAATAGAGGTCTTAAACAAAGACAACTCACTAAAGAACATAGGTCAACACAACCATTTCATTACTAAAGAAAGTCAGAGCATAGAGTTAAGAATTCTGAGTAATAGCAATGAAATCTACTGCTAGTGGTTCAAAGGCAATTCACTCATAAAACACAGAAAAACACAGTCATATCATTACTAAAGGAAGTCAAAGCTTTTGCTAAAAAGTCTCCAACCCCTCTAGAATTCAACCTCATGCTCTATATAGAACATTTAAAATATATATAGGATTATTTCTTCTCCACTATCGATTTCGAATTCCCATTATTTGACACCTATTCTAACCATAAAACATGGTATTTATTACAAACACAGCTGTAAAACTAACATAGAGTCCTATTACAAATTGACAGATATAATGCTTATGAAAATTCCTAATTCTAATTGGACTGAAACTCTTAAATATCCTCCTAACAACCTTATCTAATCTTTATTTCATCCTTTTCCACTTGCAATCCCATGAGGTCGAATTTGGATGCTGCCTTCAACTTGATGTGACCATGATGTTGATGATCATGTTCTCCTAAAAACTAGGAAGCATGTTTTCCTGTTTTTCAGCCCTTTGATTCCCTTATCTGTTTTGAGAATTAACCATTAATTTATCCTGTATACATGTGTCATCTTGTAAAAAATTCACCATATATCTTCAAACCTCTAGCTGTGCATAAACTAGACTTCGAATGGTGCAAAAATACTAAGGATAAACCTGTGCTACGAAAGCATCTCAGTTTCGTAGCACAGTGTTTAGCTCTTTTTCCAATCAGATTTTGACCTGTTTTCTTCAAGTAAACCTTCATATTCCATTAGCATACTTCCACTAGAAATTTCAATTAAAAATTGACCAAACTTCCCCCAAACTTGATATGAAAATGTGCTAGAAGACTGCTTTAGTAGTTTCGTAGCACATTTCAGCAGATTTTCACTATATGTGCTACGAAACTGCTGTACAAGCAGTTTTGTCAAAACTTTTTCAAAATTTGTAAGAAGGAGGCACTTAAAGTCAAGTAAATTGAAATTTTTTCAAAAACTACAACAAAATAACTCTGAAAATATATCCATCATCAAATTTGACCTTCAGTTTTCATCTATGAGTTTGTCATTTTGCGTTACTATTTTTATCTGAAAAATAGGTGTTGAGACAGAGATTGTATCTCCTCATACATAATTTATTTTGATAAAATGAAGTTGATTTTTGTAGGCCATTCTGTCTTGAACAAAAACCTCTCTTGGTTTTTTGAAATACCTCTCCTGATGTCCAGAAACTGTCTTTGAAAACAATGTGTAAAACAGAAAAACTCTGTTTCTGAAAATATGGCTTCAAAGAAAGAATTGCATCTCCAAACTGATAAAACTTGTGAAGAAACTGAAAGAGGTTTTTGTATTTGGGGATGTGATGAAGAAACACCTCTTTTAATTTTCAAAAATCCATTTTCAGTTGCCCAAAAAAACACTTGGAAGTTGACTACTAAAACCACAAAACAGAGTTTTTCTTCATGACTGAAAAATATGCTATAGCAGTTTCGTAGTGCACTTAGTGTAAATTTTTCATTTTGCACTACAAAAGTAGCAGCACTTTCATAGCATGCTACGAAAGTGTGGATTCTTGGCTAATTGCAGAATTTCAACCCGAAACCTAATGGAATGACCTCTAAATGAAAAATATGAATCTTTGATCATGGAATGAACCTAAAGAACTTTATTTGAACTTAAGTAATGACCATTAAAGCTATAAAAACTATAACCTACCCTTTACCAAGACTTAAATGACTTTTAGACCTACTTGAAATCATGACCAAAAACAGAGTTGACACAATGATTTTTTGAGAATTTTTGGGTGATAACAGTGCTCATGACATAGGTGCTTCCCCCAGCATTAGTTCAATGGTGAAATTGATATCCCGCTTTGGAGGTAGTCCCGGTATGTTTTCAAGAAACACATCCATAAATTCCTGAACTACTGGTATATTCCCCAACATAAGGTTCTTGTCCTTAGAGTTAGCAAATCCTTCCCGAATAACATAAATTTGACACCCTTTTCTGATGCATTTTTTTGAAATAATGAGAGAGGGGTGAATCGGTTTTTCTTTTCAATTGTTAATTTTACCATTTAGATCAATTATATTTAGAAAAAAAAATGAACAATGATGGAATAAATACTTTTATTAATTTCTTCTTTACAATAATTCAAGTACAATAATGATATAGGGCTCCAACCCTAGATGAAGTCTCCAATCTTCCAAGCTCCAACCTCTATTGTGCCAAGCACCGACTTGGACTTTCCAAGGCTCCAACCTTGTCAATTTGAGGCGCCAACCTCATCAATTTTGAGGCACCAACCTCTAGGGCTCCAACCATATCTCTAATACAAGTTCCAATCTGGTTTCTTGAGGACTCATATCCTCTAGGGCTCGAACCCTTTCTTCCAAGGCACCAACCTTGTCTCTATGAGGCCCCAACCTCTTGGGCTCCAACACTCAGCTTAAATTTGTGAAAATATGTTTGGTTATTCTTCACGACTCCCGATGTATTCTTAAATGAGCCCTCACAATCTTCAACTGTGTCTTCACTTAGTATCCACATCGCGTCATCAATGACAACCTTGATCTCTTAGAAGATGTCATCATGGATCTTCATCGTACCCAAGATAAGATCTCAAAATCAACTCATGATGACTGTCAATAATGCATCATGGTCTTCAATATTAACTCCAAGGTTAACTAAGGCTTCTCAAAAAGGTGTCTACAATAGGCTGCTCAATTGAAGGCCAAATTAATACTCAAGATGTGCTCCAAAGAAACCTTAAATTTTAGCTCCAAGAGTGATGCTAACAAAGTGCTTCAAGAGTGTCTTCACAAGTTTCTCCAAGATTGATGTTAACAAGGTGCTTCAAGAGTGTCTTCACATGGTTATCCAAGACTTCAGCGAATGTTCAAAAATTCTTGGTGTGCTCCAAATATTCTCAAAGCTTGTAGGCTTATTCAATTCAACCCAAGTATTTAATGTTCAATACTTATCTTGTCCAAAAACTGTAAACACTTCTCTGTAAATTCTTGATTGTTCAAAGTTCCAAATCTTTGACTGTCCAAGGCTCCAAAAGCTTGATTGTTCAATTCTTCAAAGTATTGCTACTATCCTTCATGGTTTCAAAAATGATCATAGGTTTTCAGTGAAGCAACTTTAGGCCTTAGCTCTTTTATCCTCCATAGAAATATGACGAAGGCTCTTCTACATTAATGCAAACCTTCATTGAGCCTTTTTATTATACCTCAACTTTTTTTTTTAAAGAACATCACAAACAATCTGATCTTTAGATATTTAGCACACTCCACAGTTCGAATTGAACTCTGGCCATACTTCTTATCATCGGTCAAGACAAGAGAACACACATCTGAAATAATATATCACAGGTCCAAAATGTATGGCAGCTACTTATCACATCTCCTGAAGCTATCTCTCTTGTAGTAATAATAAAAGGTAAGAAATCATGTAGTTGTCTCTCATGAGGTTGCAAGAAGTTAAGACTCCTGTAGTGGTAGAACTATTATAGACCGAAAATTGTAGAACTGTTACAGGTCTGTGGTGTTGAAATCAAATAACAGGTTTGATTTTTATGTTGTGAGGTGTTGTCCAAAACACAGAACTGAGATATGTGCTCAATTCCGAGCCACCTCAGAGATCTGAAGTATTGTTCCATATTTGCAATCTCTGGTCCTTTTACACACAGGTATCAATTCAGTTTTTTAACCCAAACATTCAATTTTCCCTTAAATTCTTCCTTATCGGCCTCCTTAGACGTGAATTCATTTCTTTGTACTATCTCTGTGATTTACACCAAAATTGATGAGGAAAAATGAAGTTTCAGAATTGTATTTATAGTGATTTCGTCATAGTTTAAGAGACATGTCCATTTGAAGTGAGGCCGACTTAATACGACTGTGCATAGGTCGGCCCAAGGGTGAGATATATACCTTTAACTCGTAAAATTAAAATCTCCCAAACTATTTGGAGTTTTTGGGCGTGTAAGGGCCCATTAGAAAGAGGAAAAAATCATCTTTAAGATGGACTAGAACATATGTTGAAAGGTTGCCTCTAAGGTTGGAAAAATTATTTTTCTTTGTGACTTTCCTTAAATTTATGCATAAAAAGTTTGGGACAACATGAGGAATGTTTGGGATAGTGTGGCTTCTTCACTGTTATCAATGACACATTAGGATCATAGAGTCATTATGTAGAAGTGAAACATCCATTAATATGCCATCAAGAGATCTTCAAGTCCTTCATGTCATCATATAGTTTCCAACCATGTCATGAATGTGTTAGGTCCCTATATTACTAGTATAGTCCCTTATTGTTGTTAGTGTAACCCCCTTATTGTTATTATTGTACCCTTGTAACCCCAATATTGTTATTATTGTGCCCTTAAATTATTATTGTTAGGTCGGCTAGGATTACATTGTGGCCCCACTAGGATTACATTGTCGCCCCATGGACTCCTATATATAGAAAGAAGATTTTGTAATTTGAATCATCCAAGAATGTTTCATTCATGTAATGCATTGGAGGTTGGCCCCTCAAAGTGTCTTATTTCTAAGGCATTGATATCTATTTCCTTCTCTTTTTGGAGCTGGTTTCACAACATTTGGTATCAGAGTTTTGAGATTCTAGGGTTTCGCTGATCCAAACAAGTCATCGTGGAATTTTCCCTATAGCTTTTTTTCTACGAAGGTTCAGAATCTAAAAGTTTTAGATTGTGAAGCCAAAATCCTGAGGAACATCTTCGCAAAATTTCAGAGCTTGGTTCGCAACATTTTCGGAGATATGATCTGTGCAAGTTAGGTCATTTTGCAGGCTCCTGAATTTAACTTAAACAGGTCATCGTGGTATTTTTGTAATAACTTTTTTTCTACGAAGGTTCAGAAGTTGAAATTTTTAGAGTGCGAAGCCGCAATCCTAGGAAACATTTTCAAAAGAATTTCAGATATTGGTTCACAATAGTTTCAGAGATATGATCTGTGGAAGTTAGGGATTTTTGAGGCTTCTAAATTTCATCTCAAAGAGGTGATCATGGGAAAATATTCAGAGCTCTCTCTCTGAGCATCGAATTGGAATGCTGTAAAAAGCGGCCGAAATTACACAGACTTTGGTTTTCTATCTATCAATTTCAGAGCCAAAGGAGGAAACAGTGACACGTGGCAATTTGTACAAGTTCTCTCTACTAAACGAGTCCAAAATTGGGCATTGTGGGAGATTGGACATAACTTTGTCTTCAAGAATCCAAATCAGATCAGACCTGTGGCATTTGAAAGAAGCTTCGAAGGACTAGTACAGGGCTGAATTTTAGATATTGAGGATCTGGAATTATAGAGATAATTCAATTTCACTATCGAGCTCCTCACAAGCAAGTAAAAGGTGTGTATTTTTTTTTCTGAATTGCATAAGTCTTGTTTCAAGAATCAAGTTGAATTGATTCCAAGGGAATATTGTAGAATAGATATCAGTATTGGATTATAAATGGCCCCTAAAAAGAATTCAACACCCATTAAGCCTTTATAAATCTCTACTATGACTCATGAAGATGAATAATGGCAACATGACATATCAAAATTACAAGAGCAAGTGAAAAAAATTTCTCTCTCGCAAAGAGAAACAAAAAATTACATGGAAGTTTTGAAGAAAGGCGTGGAAACTAATATGGATGGTTTGAAGAAAGGCGTGGAATCTAAGATGGATGGTTTTAATAATGGCATGGAATCTAAGATAGATAGCATGGAAGTTTCCATGGAATCTAAGATGGATGACATGGAAGCTAAGATCGATGAGAAAATGGACAACATGAATAATGATCTAAAATCAGACATGGAAGGTTTGACAAATTTGATACAAGAATTTTTTCCTAATGGTGAAAATATAGTAGAGGAAACTCATGATGAGAACAAAATAAATGTTAATCGTGATTTCATAAAATCTAATGTTGGTGGAACCATATTCCAAAATGGATATGAGGAAGTTTGATGGCAAGGATCCGTAACACGGATATTACCATGGATACTACAGATGGAGCAATATTTTGATCTCCATAATGTGCAAAAAACACAAAAGGTACGCATTGCAACTTTACATTTAGAAAAAAATACATTTGTATGGTATCAATGGCTTTGCTCCTGTAAAAAAATTGTCACTTGGTCAATTTTTACGGAGGAAATGATAGAACATTATGAGGATACAAAGAGAAACACATTCTTTAGCCAACTGATAAATCTCAAACAAAAGGGTTTAATGGGGGAGCACATTGAGGACTTCCAAAAATTGAATATAAGGGTAACTGATATTCCAGAGGAACACATGATTGATCTCTTCATAGGTACTTTAAAGGATAACATCCAACATGAATATCACGTTTTGGAACCTGATTCATTGGAGAAGGCATTCAGGTTGGTAAGAAAACTTGAATGTAAAATTATGGCGACAAGGAACCTACCACTCACTTCTATAAAGAGGGAAGTGTTCCTAATCCTAGATTTCCACAACCTATAAGGTTAACACCACAACAATTGCAAGAAAAAAGAGAAAAAGGGCTTTGCTATAGTTGTGATAGAAAATACACTAAAGGTCATAAGTGTGCTGAGAAGAAATTATTTTACATAGATTGTGAAGAGGAATAAGAAACTGAACAAGAAGAGGATATACACCAGGAACCAACCCAAGAAGAGGAAGAAATGAGTCTTACCATATCGTGTAATGCATTGGAAGGAATTACCACTCCTCAAACTCTCAAGATAGAAGGACATATCAAGAAGAAAAATGTAATAGTGCTAATTGATTCAGCTAGTACCCATAATTTTTTCCATTGTAAGGTAGCCAAGGAATCGAATTATTTCTTATACCCAGCACCAGAATGTCAAGTGATGGTTGCAAATGGAGGAACTATAAATTGCTCTGGAAAATGCCATAATATCAAGCTAGCCATGGGGGAATATGTATTGAATAGTCCAATGCTTTCCATTCCTATGGGAGGTGTTGATGTTGTACTAGGAGTACAATGGTTACAATATTTGGGGACAATAGATTTTAATTTTCAAGAACTTTTCTTGAAAATATTTTTAGAAGGAAAGGAAGTCGAATTACGGGATATTGCAGGGAATCCGGGAAAGATAATAAGCTCTAATGTCATGAAAAATATTCTAAAGAAAGAACAATGAGGCATAATTGCACAATTATGCTCACTAGAAGTTCCAACATCCAAATCATCTATTTCTGCAGATCTCCAAAAATTCTTGGAAAATCATTCCAAGGTTTTTGAAACTCCAAAAGGACTCCCACCTATTCATGATCATGATCATGCTATTCATTTGATTCTAGGAAGTGTTCCTCAAAACATCAGGCCTTATATATATCCTTATGTCCAAAAGAGTGAAATTGAACGTATGATTGCAGAAATGTTAGAGGCAGGTATAATTCAACCTAGTCAAAGTTCTTTCTCTGATCCTGTAGTATTGTTACACAATAAGGATGGATCATGGTGCATGTGTACAGATTATAGGGAGCTCAACAAGCTCACCATTAAAGATAAATTTTCCATTCCTGTGATTGATGAATTATTGGATGAATTACATGGAGAAATATATTTTACGAAATTGGATCTTCGTTCAGGGTATCATCAAATTAGAATGAAGACTGAAGATATTCCAAAAATGGCATTTCGAACTCATGAGGGTCATTATGAATTTTTGGTCATGCCTTTTGGCCTTACCAATGCACCTTCTACATTTTAAGGGTTGATGAATTCCATTTTCAAACCCTTCCTTAGAAATGTAGCTAGTATTTCTTTATGATATACTAATACATGTATTCAAAGGATCATGTTCAACATGTTGACAAAGTGCCTAAAATACTGCAGATAAAAATTATGATGCAAAACATTCAAATTTTTCTTTGGAGTACAAGAGGCGGAATATCTGGGTCATATTGTATCTCACAAGGGTGTTAAGGTAGACCCTAACAAAATTAAAGCCATTAAGGAATGGAAAGTCCCCACAACCATAAAGCAGTTGCGAGGATTTCTTGGGTTAACAAGGTATTATCGAAAGTTTTTTAAGAATTATGGGACAATACCAGCACCTCTAACAAAATTATTGAAGAAAGATGCATTTTCATGGACTCCTAAAGCAACTAAGGCCTTTGAACATTTTAAAGAGGCAATGTGCCTAGCACCAGTCTTAGCTATGCCAAACTTCACAAAAAGCGTTATTGTGGAATGTGATGCCTCAAGAAATGGAATTGGTGTTGTTTTAATGCAAGAAGGAAGACCCATTTCTTTTGAAAGTCATCCAATCAATGAAAAGTATTTACAAAAACCTATTTATGAGAAGGAAATGCTAGAAATACTTCATGCACAAAATAAATGGAGAACTTACCTAATGGGAAGACACTTTAAGGTAAAAACTGATCATGATAGTCTTAAACACCTTTTCGAACAAAGACTATCTTAAGAAGAGCAGCAAAAATGGGTCACAAAGATGTTGGTTTATGACTTTGAAATAATCTACAAAAAAGGGAAGCTAAATGTTGTTGCAGATGCACTCTCAAGAAAGAATGAAGAGGTGGAAGCATTGCTTTGTGCCATTTCTATTATCCAACCAGATTGGATAACCAAAGCAAGAGATAAATGGAAGAAGGACGAAGACATGTGGACACTCATTCAAAAGTTGTAGCAAGATCCTAGTACATCTGATACATTTAGTTTGAAAAATTATTCCTTATGGTACAAAGACTGCTTATATCTTTGTAATAATTCCCAACTAAAACAAAAGATTATTTTGGAATTGCACAGTTCTCCTTTAGGAGGACACTCAGGATTTTTTAAAAATTACCACAAGGTGAAGAAATAATTTTTTTGGGATGGCCTTAAATCTGATATTCAAAAGTTTGTGGCAGAATGTTTGGTTTGCCAACAAAATAAAGTTGAGACAATTAAGACTCCTGGTCTTCTACAACCTTTATCCATTCCAAGTCAATGTTGGGAGGATATTTCAATGGATTTTCTCATAGGTTTACCTAAGTCCGAACGAAAGAGTGTCATCATGGTGGTAGTTGATAGACTTACCAAGTATGCACACTTTTGTGCGTTATCTCATCCATTTAAAGCAAGTACAGTTGCTACTGCATTTATGGAAACAATTCAAAAGCTACATGGAAACCCAAAGATTATTGTGAGCGACAGAGATCCCATTTTACGGGAAATTTTTGGACGGAGTTATTTTCTTGTTTGGGTACTCAATTAGCTCATAGCTCATCTTATCATCCTCAATCTGATGGTCAAACAGAGATAGTAAATAAATGTTTGGAAGGATATCTTTGTTGTTTTGTATCCGATAAACAAACACAATGGGTCAAGTGGTTACCTAGCCGAATGGTATAACACTTCCTTCCATACTGCAGCAAAAATGACCCCATTTATGGAACTTTATAGATATCATCCACCATCCATCACATCATATTTAAGAGAAAATTCGAAGGTTCAAGCAGCGGAAGATCACATCGAGCATCAACAAGAAGTTTTCTAACTCTTAAAGGACAACCTGAATTTGGCACAAAATCGAATGAAACAATAGGCAGATCAACATCACAGTGAGAGAAGTTTTGATGTGGGAGACTAGGTATTTTTACAGCTACAACCATACAAACAAATTTCCCTCAAGCAAGCTAAGAAGGATAATAAATTATCACCAAAATACTATGGTCCTTACAAGGTTTTGCAAAATATTTGTACTATGGCATACAAATTGGAGCTTCCTACTTCTTCGCGAGTGCATCCAGTTTTCCATGTTTCATGCTTAAAAAAGGTTATAGGGGACAAACTTCCAGTTCAAACAATATTACCAGAAATCGATGAGGAAGGAAAAACCATATTGAAACCTGAAGCAGTCACGGAAACAAGAACTCGACAACTACTAATGGATCACTTTATATCTCACCGATCACCGAAGTGGAAGAACTTACCCACTGAAGATTCTACAAGGGAGGATGAGAATTTTACAAGGTACACCCGTAGCCACTTCAAGCATTGAGGACAACACTTTCGAAGGGAGAGGGGCAAGTACAAATAGGTCCCTATATTACTAGTATAGTCCCTTATTGTTGTTAGTGTAACCCCTTATTGTTATTATTATTGTACCCTTGTAACCCCCATATATATTGTTATTATTGTGCCCTTAAATTATTATTGTTAGGCTTGGCCTAGGATTACATTGTGGCCCCATGGACTCCTATATATAGAAAGGAGGTTTTGTAATTTGAATCATCCAAGAATTATTCATTCATGTAATGTATTGGAGGTTTCCCCCTTGAAGTGGCTTATTTCTAAGGCGTTGATATCTCTTTTCTTCTCTTTTTGGAGCTGGTTTCACAACAAAATGACATCATAAAGTGTAGTCTTCTAGGTTACTAAACAAGGTACATGATTGACACTTGTCACCTTAAGAATATTTTCCATCTTGACATCATGTTGGTTCCAGGCTTCTTCGTGACATCTTCAATGATGGTATCAACTAAGATTCATGGTATCATCTTCTGGAACTAGGCATCACAATAATATTGACATCTCATCCAATTCCATATTGACATCAACGACATCCTTAGACTAGCAATCTCCCCCTTTGTCATTGATGGAAATATTCTTGCGCTTCTAACATTTTCTCCCCCTTTGACATCAATGGAAAATGGCGTTCCCAAGAACTCCCCCTATCATCCATGTTCATGCTACTCCCCCTGTAATGGTGCTCTTCCTGGAAATGTGGTTCATGATATTGGTGTTTACATTTATTCATGTGATGAACCATCTCCCCCTGTCTGCACAAATTCCTTTAGCTCGTGAAGGATTGCTCGCCTTGTGTGATCAAGTAGATGGCATCATCATAATATCAATTTTTTATTCAATGGATTTACTTATGAGATATGATCTATCAAGATCGTCTATGTGTAACTCATCAAGGATTTGTAAGGGCCATTCACGGATAGCTTATGAAAGAATGCTCAAAAATCACAAAAATCCCCTTAACTGTATGCATGGTCTCTTTTCTAGTAGAGTCTCATCATCAAATAAGTGAAATATCACATATGCCAAGGATTTCTTCATCAAATTAACAACATGTGTTGTTGGCTGGAGCGTTCAAGAGACTTTTGAATCCAATTTGCTTCCTTTTCCACACTTGTGTAACTTTCTTCTCTAGCTTGGTTGTCATATTTTTAGCTTGTTTAGGGACCCAAGTCAAGTTAGAATCACGATCCATATGTCCAATTTTATGGAAATTGAAGCATTGCATTCTACTCATAAATGAAGATGCATGATTTCTTCTTGCAAAGCTGCTTCTAGGAGATTTATCGGGACCATTAAATTTTTCCTTGTGGTATTCCCTACAAGAATAGAAATAACCAAAAAGTATACTTTGGTACCTAGGAGATGAAGATTTCCTTGATGTACTTCTGGAGCCTTTTTTCCTTGGGATTCTTTGTTGATATTCATTGTCTTTTGTATTCTTGACATCATTTTCAAGTCTCCTTGGAGTAGGATTTATTCCATTGTTGGATTGAATCTTCTCCTTATCTTTGTTGTAATTGGGAGCATCAACATTTCTTCCTCGCTTCCTCACATGCTTGTTTTTTGAAACATTATAATTCTTGCTTGAGGATTAACCTACATAGCCAAACCATGATTTATCAAGGGGTGACCTTTGATGACTTAGTATGTCATCTAGGGTTTGAGATATTTTCAAGTTCTTATTCAACAAGTCAACTTCATTTTTAAGAGAGATAATTTCTCTTTTCAAATTTTCACAATCTTCATCTTTCATAACTAGTTGCTTCTTCATTTCTTCCAGCATCCTTGTTGCTTCGTGTGCTTCAATTTTAAGGGAGATGATATTTGATTTCATTATGAAGAATTATTCATTCTCTTTTGCTATAGTTATCTCCATTTCTTCTTTTATTCTTGTAGCTTCACATGTTTCGGCCTTGAGAAGATTGATGTCTGATTTTAGTTTAAATATTTCCTCATCCTTTTCTTCTAGTTTCCATATCATGGTGTTTCTCTCCTTTTCTGTTTCATCAACTTGTCCTTCTATGAATGCCAAAGTTTCCATCACCTTCTTGGCTCCTTTCATTTGTGCCCTTGCTTCTTCTAGTTGAGATCTAAGAGAGGAGACCTCTTCCTTGTATTGACCAATCTCTGCTTCAAGATTGTTCAAGCTCTTAAGTATTTTTTCAAGGTGGCTTTAAAAAGCTTCTTCCCTTTTCTTTTCCTTATCCAATTGTTTTGTCATAGATATGACTTCTTCATGATGCTTTCTTTTGTTTTGATGAAACTCCTCAATTTTTCCAACCTCCTCATTTATTTCTTGTACTTGAAGCTTGAAAAGGTCAACTTCCTTCCTTGTCTTGTCTTGGTCACCACTTTCCTCTTAAGTTCCTAATTTTACTTTTTAAAACTATTAATCTCTTCCATGGCATCTATAATCTTACTCAGGAGATCTTCTTTAAGGCCTTCTTCCTCTTATAGGTCTTCTTTGGCCTTGATGTCATCATTATTATACTCAAATTCCTTGATGAGCTTTGGATGTCCTTCTTGTTTTCCATCATTTTCTTGACTAGAGATCATTTTCAACACTCCTTTTGAGTGAATATCATGAAGTTTATCCAATATGCCTTTTGCTGACGAACATTTTTCAAAAATGGCCTTCATAGAATCAAGTAGCCCATTCAAGATTATTTTCATTGTTCTTGTATTATACTCCTTGGATTCTCCTTCCATCACACTATCACTAGTCATCGATTTCCAGACTTCAACACCTTGAGTCTTTAATAAATTCCTCATTATTTGCTCCCATATATCAATTTTTTTGTTGAACAATGGAGCCTAATTCACAAATTGATTAACTTCAATTTCGATGGTTGAGGAAGACATCTTTAGGAAGATTGGAGACATTCTTCCTTGGCTTCACCATTTGTGTTCTAATGATCAACATTCAAGTTGTTAGGCTTTAATTGAAGGTATTGGCTCTAATTCCAGTTGCTGGAAATACTGAGAGGGGGGTGAATCAGTATTTATTTTCAATTGTTAATTTTACCAATTAGATCACTTATATTTAGAACACAAAATTAAAATGATGGAATAATACTTTTATTAATTTATTCTTTAAAATAATTCAAGTACAATAATGATATAGGGCTCCACCCCTAGATGAATTCTCCAATCTTCTAGGCTCCAACCTGTATTGTGCCAAGCACCAACTTGGACTTTCCAAGCCTCCAACCTTGTCAATTCGAGGCACCAACCTTGTCAATTTTGAGGCACCAACCTCTAGGGCTCCAAGCCTATCTCTAGTACAGGCTCCAACCTCGTTTTTTGAGGACTCCTATCCTCTAGGGCTCCAACCCTATATTCCAAGGCACCAACCTTGTCTCTATGAGGCTCAAACCTCTTGGGCTCCAACCCTCAGCTTCACTTAATGAAAATATGTTTGGTTATTCTTCATGGCTCCCAATGTCTTATTCAACGAGCCTTGACAATATTCAACAATGTTTTCACTTAGTCTCCACGTCACGTCATCAATGAAAACCTTGATCTCTTAGAAGGTGTCACCATTTCTCTTCATCATACCCAAGAAAATATCTCCAAATCACCTCATGGTGACTTTCAAAAATGCATCATGGCCTTCAATATTAACTCCAAGGTCAACTAAGGCTTCTCAACAAGGTGTCTACAATAGGCTGCTCAATTTAAGATCAAATTAAGACTCAAGATGTGCTCCAAAGAAACCTTCAATTTTAGCTCCAAGAGTGATGTTATCAAGGTGCTTCAAGAGTGTCTTCACAAGTTGCTCCAAGAGTGATGTTAACAAGGTGCTTCAAGAGTTTCTTCACAAGGAGCTCCAAGACTTCAAAGGATCTTAAACAATGCTTGGTGTTCTCCAAATATGCTCCAAGGTTGCAGGCTTCTTCAAGTCAACCCAAGTCCTCACTGTTTAATACTTCTCTTGTCCAAAAACTTTGAACACTTCTATGTAAATGCTTGGTTGCTCAAAGTTCCAAATCTGTGACTGTCCAACGCTCCAAAAGCTTGATTTTTCAATTCTTCAGAATGTTTCTACTATACTTCATGGTTTCAAAAACGATCATAGGTTTGTACTTAACGCTTCAGGCCTTATCTCTTTGATCCTCCATAGAGATATGACCAAGGCTCTTCCACAGTAATGCAAGAGTGTTCACCCATCCTTTTTATTATACCTCAACTTTTTTCTTTAAGGAAGATCACCAACAATTCGAGCTTCATAGCTTTAGCACACTCCACACTTCGAAATAAAATCTGACCACGCTTCTTATCATCTGTCAAGACAAGATAACACAGGTCTAAAATAATATATCAAGGGTCCAAAATGTATGGCATCTCCTTGTCACATATCGTGAAGCTATCTCTCTTTCAGCAATAATGAAAGGTCTGAAATCCTATAGTTGCCTCTCTTGAGGCTGCAATAAGTTAAGACTCCTGTAGTCGAAGAACTATTACAGACCCAAAATTCCAACACTGTTATAGGTCTGTGGTGCTGAAATCAAAGAACATATTTGAGCTTTATGTTGTGAGGTTCTGTCCAAAATACAAATCTAAGATATGTGCTCAATTTCGAGCCACATCAGAGATCTGAAGTGTTGTTCCGTATTGGCAAGCTCCGATCCTTTTACACATAGGTATCAATTCATATTTTTAAACCAAACATTAGATTTACCCTTAAACTCTTCCTTCTCGGCCTCTTGAGATATGAAGTCAATTTTCTGTACTATCTCTGTGATTTACACAGAAATTGATGAAGAAAAATTAAGTTTTAGACTTTCATTTATAGTGATTTATTCATAATTGAAGTGACACGTCCATTTGAAGTGAGGTCGAATTAATATGACTGTGGATAGGTTAACTCAAGGGCCAAATATATACCTTTAACTTGTAAAATTCATATCTCCCAAACTATTTGGAGTTTTAGGGCATGTAAGGGCTCATTGGAAAGAGGAAAAAATCATCTTTAAGATGGAATAGGTCACATGTTGAAAGGTTTCCTCTCGGTTGGAAAATTTATTTTTCTTTGTAACTTTCCTTATAATTTATGCATAAAACATTTGGTACAGCATGAGGAATGTTTGGGACAATGTAGCTTCTTCATTGTTATAAATGTCACATTAGGATCATAGAGTCATTATGTAGAAGTGCAACAGCCATTAATGTGCCATCAAGAGAGCTTCAAGTCCTTCATGTCATCATATAGTTTCCAACCATGTCATGCATGACATCATAAAGTTTAGCCTTATAGGTTACTAAAAAAGGTACATGATTGACACTTGTCACCTTAAGAATATTTTCCATCTTGACATCATGTTGGTTTCAGGCTTCTTCATGACATCTTCATTGATCGTATCAACCAATAGTCATGGTATCATCATCTGGAACCAAGCATCACAAGAATATTGATATCTCAACTAATTCCATATTGACATAAATGGAAAACTTATACCAAGAACATTTACCCAGCTGGGATGCAGTGATGGGGCACAATTGGAGTGGTTTATTAATTCCTTGTAACTCTTTTCGAGTACCATATTCAACCATATAACTGATGTTTTTTTCTTGAAATATACCACAAACCAATGCCCTTCTAACTAGTCCATTCCTAGTAATAAATCATAGGAACCCAAGGGTAAAATCTCCAACTCAATGCTTATATGTTGGTTCCCTATGTATAAAGGGAAGTTTGAGACTTTGGAATTAACCCTCCTCTTTTCCCCGGTAGCTAATTGTACCAATCATGTACTTTTAAATTTCAAACTTTGTTAATTACATTTTTCAACTATTTTGGGATTTATATAGCTTAAACTAGCACCCAGATAAACCAAAATAGATACAGTTTGGGAAAATAGCTTACCTTACAGTTCTATCATTGTTGGATAGTAATCCGCTTACCGATCCTCTAACACAACGTTGATCCTTGGTATATTCCATGCAGGATATCCCACTGTGGATGCTTCTTGTAGATTAGTTATAGTTTCATTTCTTCCACGGTGAGGGAAGTTTTTATAATGGTGTGCCTCACCACAGCCCGAGAATTGTAGTGGGGGTTTCTAGTTTTTCCCATGGTCTAGTCTGCTCGATGCCTCTATAGGTCGGTCTTCCACTAGCCATTTAGGTTTTTGCTGGTTTCTCCCAGTTGGTCTATTTGTTGGGTTCCTTATAGCATTTTTGTAGTTATTCGGCCTACTATTTTTAAAATTTTGAGTACTCTTCTTCCCTTTCTTTGGCAGCCAACTGCTACCAGCATATCCTTTCATTTTCGATTGCTAGTAGCACATTCATGCTTTTCAAATAACCTCATCCATAGTCCTTGGATTGACGAACTCAATTCTTTCCTTCATGTGAGAAGGTAAGCTACTCAAGAACCGATGTACCTTTTCTTTTTCATCCTTTAAATACGGTATATAATTTAGTAAAGAGGTAAATTTAGTTATGAACTCATCCATAGATAGTTGTCCCAACCTCAAGTCATGAAATTATTTAGATTTTTCCTCGTAGAAATGATTTGTTAGATATTTATCCTTAAAATACTGCTGGAACTCGTCCCAAGTCACATTTTGATCTTTGATTCCCCACACATTCTTAACTTCCTCCCACCATAAGGTATCCTTTTCCCTCAGTTGGTAACTAGCCACTCGAGCTTTAAGCTTGTTTCTATACTCATATACTTGAAATTATTTATTCATGTGAATTAACCATGCTTCAACCACTTATTCAGCTTCTCTGTCGAACGTGGGAGTCTTAATTTTTCAAAATTATCCTTGAAGTTCCAATTTCTGTTTTTTTATTTCTTGTTGTTCGGAAACATTTCTGGATTCTGCTTCATTGTAGGCTATGGTTCTATTACTTCTTCGGGTGTGGCTTCCTACAGGGTTATCAACAACTTGTTGCTTCTCACCCTCATCCTGAGTGCCCCTCTCAGGACTGATTTGTGTTGTACGATGATTATGCCTATCCGAAAGGCGTTTGAGAATCCTCGCTTCCTGCATTATTATCTCATTATGGCTTCTTAATCGAACCATTTATTCTTGTATATGTTTCTTTGTGTCCAGAACTCTACTGGTCTAACGTTGTTGTTCCCCGAATAATCTATTGGTCTAATGATGTTGATCCAAACTCAACTATACCCACATTTATGGGTTCATTTTGAGGTTAGGAAGTGGGTGAGCTTCCCCTGTAGCTCTAGGAGTTTGATATCCACATCCTCTCCCCATTATGATCAATCAATAGTTTTCTTTTCTTCATGTCAATGTGCACAATTTCATACACACCCATTATTATTCAAATGACCCATTCGGGTCCCAGCATGTGAACATTGCTCTAATACCACCTATCACGAATACTACTACTACATAATTACCATAAAAAAAAAAACACAGTCTCAATCTGCTTGTGAGCGTTTGGGCCTACATTATTTACATTGTTGGACACAATTTGTGTTATACTTATGATAACCATTGAATATAAAATGCATTCGCCCTTATCTTCACTTATCTATCATTTCAAGCATATTAGTCTTAACATTCTAAGCATATAAGTCTTAACATTCTAAGCATATAAGTATTTAACCTTATACAACATATAAGACTTAATATTATAGGGTGGGTGTTGCTAATTCTTCTCAGTCGGATTAAACAATCTGTTGTGCAACTAGAATATCTGGCCATTTTGAAAATGATGTGTTCTTTATTGTTAATTTAATAGTGGCACAACTCCTAGGTTATGGTTTGACTGGTGGTTCTGGTTCCATGCCCAACTTTTATTATTTGTGGATTGGTATTTGGTTGAACTATGAAGCTTCTCGATCCTCCCTTTAACTGACATCTTTCGGTGGCAAGAGAATGACACTTGTATAGTCCTTGTCCATCGATCTGATCCAACAGTCTCCATGGTTGCTAAAGAGTTTAGGGTAACGAACTCCCTACCGAGTCTTGGTTCTCTTTCTCATTATATCACCGTGATGTTTCACTCCACTCTGAGGCCAAAAAAAAAATCTAAAGCTGTCAGGGGTCCTCCAGGTGCCTTCTTAGCTACTTCAAATGCTATGATTTGGTATATGGAAAACTGGACCTCCATTCAAAGTGTTTTCACTTGTTCCACTATATTTTCTTTCCATATTCTGTCAATCCTTTTGCGCTTGGTTTTTGGCTATGAAAAATTGTGGAAGGGTCTATTGTTTTCTTACAGGATCATGGGTAAAATTGTTCAGAGCACTGATAGGAGGTGGCTATATCTTGGTAGGGATTTCAAAGAAGGTTTGACCCACTCGATCGAAACCCTTCCTCCTACTCCATGTCTTTTTTCCTAAATGATACATAGAGATTTTCCAACATTATCATACTTTTTTTATGGTTTAAATATGATTTTGCAAAGGGTAAACTCTTTGACTTGCACGAGATCTTTTCAACATTATACACAACTGTGCCATCCCTCCAACTCGCCAGGTAGGTTCTCTTAGAGCTCCAAGGGTTTTAATGGCTTAATGAACATGCTGTCTATCTAGTATTGGAATTAAGGAATACCCAAACCATGTGGCAGTGTTCGACAGCATTAATCCCTGAACTAGAAGCATATAAAGAGGATTATTTATCAACATTTATGGTTACTTATGTCATTCCAATATCAGTGACTGTCTCTATAAATTTCTAATGGTTTAAGGTGTTTAGGAAGAAGGGTTTTCCTTCTCCTCTTCTTGCAAGCTTGTATATAAGTTTTGAACCTTTGGGATTTATTTTAAAAATTTACCCTAGGTTATGGCGCTCTGCCCTGAACAACCCCTTAAGATTCTTGTATAATTATAAAAACTCTGTTGACTACTGTTAATGATGTTTGCTTCTTACTGTGCAGTATTTCCTATGAATCACATGTTTGTGCTTATACTGTAATTTGTTAACATGTACGCTGAGCATTTCATTTACATGAATCTGTTATAATTTTCCAGTTCTTATGGTTTCACAAATGGTTAACACTAGTTGTAATTGACATCTTTCTCTGACAGTCTCACTTGTTTCCTATAGTTGTGTTTTCGTTAAGGTTTAAATATATACAATGTAATAATTCCTCTCTCCACATAGTCCCAGAGGACGTAACAACTCAGTTCCAACTTCTTGGTTGGTTTGAGGTTTAAACGCCTGTGACCCCTCTCCTCATTGAACTTCATTTTAATAACTGTGCAGGCTAAGAGTTAGTTATCAAGCCCCTCGACTTCAGGTTTTGGGTTTGTTTTCTACTGTGTAATTTTCTGAAAACTAATTTTGTTTTCGTTTTATAAAGCCACTCTCCAAACTCTGTCAAACTGGAAAAGTGACGAACACTATATATTGGTTTTAGATTCATATTTACAGGCAATATCCTAGCCTTAAATTGTTAACCATTGTTGGTGAAACCAGGGTTTTCTATGTTCCCTTTTTCTTTTTTTTAAGAACAACTACTATTATAGGAAAAGTTCTGTCTTTAATATTATCAAACCATATAATGAAAATAAGGTCCTTTCATAGTTTTTTAATTGTGGCTATTAAAAAAAAAATCATCATTGTTAATTTGTATAAGTCATCTATAACTTCGAAGATACTGTATCTAGAGATAGTGGTTTTATATTAGTTATCTGTATCTTCGACATGGTATTGTGTCTAGCATAAATAATAAGCATAATTTTCCTTGGAGAAAGAAAGTTAATTTCTCTTCCAAATTTACTAGACATACATCTAATATTCAACAAGAATTTTGCATAACAATTTTAAGGTGATTTTCTACTACTAATTCCCATCATAATTTATCCACTTATCTCAGAATAAAATAAACATATGATACCTCCCAACCTTGAGTGAGGCAATGACGTCATTCACTCCCCCCGTGATCCTCACCAGAGTAAAACATCGTAGTCTTTTTTCTTAGAGTTATACCTCAAGATGTTCATACAGCCTCTTCTCCTATTCAAATTGTAGAGTTCCACTCATTATTATCTAGCTTTGAACCACTCTTCCTCACAGCTATACTATTGTTCCATATTTTCTTTTTTCGTAGAACCCCTTCTTCTCTATGGGATTTTCTTTTTATCCTCAAAGGAGAAGGTAACTGTCAAGCACTGCTTCTTTCCAACTGCTCTATAATTCTTGCAATTACTTACCAATCAGTTATGTAAATTGTACATTTATTCATAAAATATAACTCAAGTTCTTTAACCATTTTAACACATAGTTAAATCTAGTTTCACTTAAGAGTCAAATGAAATTTTTGTAAAAGTTTAAAATAAAAACGTAGACTTTAAGCTCGGTGTTACAATCTTGATGTAAATGGATGGCAAAGGTTTACAAAGAAGTGGTTAGGGTAATACCCTAGCTAAACCTGTCTTGCTACGACCATTCTGATGTATGTCCATGCTGAGAGTCGCTCCACACAAAGTAAGGGAAGTAATTCAACCATGGTCATTTTTGTAAGCTTTCTATGCTAGTTTTCATCTAGGTGGATATCGGTGGCCACACACCTATTCCAGCAAAACTTACTATTTTTAGCAGGTTTTCGGGTCCTCCATTCCCGGAGCCATTTTGGGGCCTTAATGATCCAAGTAGATATCGGTGGCCACCCACCTAATCCATTTGAACCCCCACCATCAGTTCTTTCAGTTTTCAAGTTGCAACAAAACTTACTATTTTTAGCAGTTTTTCCGGTCCTGAACTTCCAGAGCCGTTTTGAGGCCCTAAACGATGTTTTTTGGGAAAACGAAGAGCAACATGGGTCCATGGACCAATTTTTCTTGTTAAAAAATTGTACTCCTCAGAAATATATTTCTAACGAGCTATTGAGTGCATCAAATGGAGATCAGATGCCAAATTTACATCCCCGGGAAGTTGAACCACCAATTTACCCAAACATGGCCCATAGTTTTGGCGCTTCATCTCCTAGGGTTAGGTTTTTGGATGTTTAAAGTTCTCCATTGTTTCTCAATAAGAAATAGGCCCTCGAGCCTCATTGTAACACAGTTCAAAGGTCTGTATTCATCACATCTCTTCTTAGAGATTCACTACCAGCACCCTAGCTATTTTATTTCCATTATGCCTGTAAGCATATTTGAGTCATTCTTTTATTATTGAAATGAAGAATTATTTCCGATACATCTCTATGTCATGGTTATTTCCATATTCTGTTGCGTTCCTGCATAAATCTGGATCAGTGGTATCAGAGTGGTCTGCTCTTTCTTTGTTTTTCTTTGCATGTCCCCAACGCGATCAAGGTATAAGGAGTTAGGGCTTGATCTGGTTGAACCCTTGCAATATCAGCCTCGCAAACCCCAATGACCTCCCATGGAGGAAGAAAATAAAGACGAGGAAGCAGGAGATCCTATCAAAATATTGCTCATGAAGGCCCTCGAGAAACAAAGGAACGCGATGATGGATAACTTTGCTCAAATCCTTCAATGATTGCCCACATATGGTGCATCTGCATCCAACAACCACTTTGGAGGCACCACTCCCTTCAAGGTACAGGTAAAATTTGACATTCCTATATTTGAAGGAAAAATATATGCAAATGTTGTAGATAGATGGTTAAATTTTCTAGAAGGGTATTTCTCGGTCCATGACTTCTCTGACCGAGAAAATATCATTTTTGCACTCCTCAAAGCCGCCCCTCATGTCAAAGACTAGTGCGAAACCTACCGTGAGCAAGAGGGCGAAGGGGAACCTTCTCTGTTCTCGGCCACACCCACTTGGAATTCGTTCTGAGACAGCATCAAGGAACAATATTACCCCGTGGGGAGCTACGACGACAAATACATCCAATGGACCATGCTGCGGCAACAAAAGGATCAAGATGTGCACGAACTGATGAATCTGTTCGATACCCTGCGCACAAAGTTGGGTATTAAAGATTCAGAGAGACATTTGGTGCTTAAGTATTGTGGTTGTCTGCACAAACACATTCAAGAGAAAATGGAATTCCTCGACATTACATCGCTTCGCACGGCATATCGCTATGCCGCCAATATCGAGCAGAAATTTAAGCAGAGGAAGTGAGACTTTGGATCTGTGAATCTGAAATATGCCCCCGAACCAAAGAACAAGGGGCAAGGCCAAAGCAATGCGACTCAAATAAACACCACAAATCCAAAGAAGGACACAAGGAAGTGGTGTGAATTTCATAACAGTCCCACTCACAGCACAAACGAGTGTCGAGCCAAACAGTCTTTGGTGGTCGAGCTAAAGGCACCCGAATCAGATGCATTTTCTAATCCTGAGTTAGAACCAGAGAAAGGAAATGAAAAAGGGAAGCAGATAATTGATGCAGATCCCAGTGCCATTGTTTCCACCACCAAGATCTAGAGGGAGGGTCCAGATGATCCAGAGGAGGGGGAGTGCCTCTTCCAGTCGCAGATGTGGGTGAAGGGTTCCCCGCTGCAATTTCTCGTCGATAGAGAAAGCCAAAAGAACCTCATTTCAACAAAGGTCGTGAAGCAGCTCGGCCTACCGACCATAGCACACTCTTAGCTTTATACCATCGGGTGGCTCCACCCAGGGAGGGAGAGATCTCCGCATCCACCAGCAGTGCCGCCTTCCGTACAGTATCAAGCCATTCACGGATGAGGTATTGTGTGATGTTGCTCCTCTTGATGTAGCTGATGTATTATTGGGCCAACTATACTGGTGGAGGCGACATGCTGTGTATGAGTCTAGGCCTTGTGTTGTTATTATTACTTTGGGAAATAACTTGTACAAGCTACCAGAGGTAGTATTGCCTTCTGTCATCTCTTTGACTACTGAAAAACAACGCAGTAAGATTGTTTCCCAAACTAAGAAATTCATTTTCCTTAAAACTCACTCACAGGGAAAGAAGAATATTATGGCGAAAACCTTGAACAGGGCTCCCTTGCACGGCTGTAGTAGATGGAAAAAGTCATGGAGGAATACGAGGAAATTTTCTCCTTACTCATAGAGATTCCTCTACAATGGCAGGACAAAGCACTCCATTGATCTGACTCACAACACACCACTGCCTAATGTTTCCATACATCCTGCAACTACACATACAGAATCCAAACATGTACTATCTGAGGCTGACAAAGAAACCAAATTTACTAAACGCATCCAGCATGTCCACCCGCAAGTCCATGACATCTTTAACACATCTAATACTCAGTTCAACAGAATTTGCCTCATCTCATGGAGGATCTCAATGCAATGGGGACCATTTCTTCCTAAGGATGGAGGAATGATCCAAGTGGATATCGATGGCCACCCACCTATTCCATTTGAACTAGCACCATCAATTCTTGTAGCTTTTCACATTCAGCACAACTTACTACTTTTAGCAGTTTTTCGAGTCCTTCACATTCAGCACATCTTACTACTTTTAGCAGTTTTTCGGATATCAGTGGCCACCCACCTATTCCATTTGAACCCCCACCATCAGTTTTTTCAGCTTTCAAGTTGCAACAAAACTTACTATTTTTAGCATTTTTTCGGGTCCCGAACTTCCGGAGTCGTTTTGAGGCCCTAAACGATGTTTTTTGGGAAAATGGAGAGCAACATGGGTCCATGGACTGATTTTTCTCGTTCAAAATTTGTACTGCTCAGATAGATCTTTCTAACAAGCTATTTAGCATGTCAAACGGAGATTGGATGCCAAAGTTATGTCCCAGGGAAGTTGAACCACCAATTTACCCAAACTAGGCCCATAGTTTTGGCGCTTCATCTCCTAGGGTTAGGTTTTTGGAAGTTTAGAGTTCTCCATTGTTTCTAAATAATAAATAAGTCCTTGAGCCTCATTGTGACACAGTTCAGAGGTCTGTAGCCATCACATCTCTTCTCATAGATTCGATACCAGCACCCTAGCTATTTTATTTCCATTATGCCTGTAAGCATATTTCAGTCATTCTTTTATTAATGAAATGATGAATTATTTCCGCTGCATCTCTATGTTCATGGTTATTTCTGTATCCTATTGCGTTCTTGCATAAATCTGGATCAGTGGTATCAGAATGGTCTGCTCTTTCTTTGTTTTTATTTGCATGTCCCCAACGAGGTCAGGTTATAAGGAGTTAGGGCTTTATCTGGTTGAACCCTTGCAAGATTAGCCTCGCAAACCCCGACGACCTTCCATGGCAGAAGAAAAGAAAGACAAGGGAGTAGGAGATCCTATCAAAATATTGCTCGAGGAGGCCCTCGCGAAACAAAGGAACACGATGATGGATAAATTTGCTCAAATCCTTCAACGACTGCCCACATATGGCGCATTTGCATCCAACAGCCACTCTGGAGGTGCCACTCCCTTCAAGGTATAGGTAAACTTTGACATTCCTATATCTGAAGGAAAAATAGATGCAGATGCCATATATAGATGGTTAAATTTGTTGGAAGGGTATTTCTCGGTCCATGACTTCTCTGACCGAGAAAATATTATTTTTACACTCCTCAAAGCCGCCCCCCATGTCAAAGACTAGTGGGAAACCTACCATGAGAAAGAGGGTGAAGGGAAACCCTCTCTGTTCTCGGCCACACCCACTTGGAATTTGTTCTGAGATGGCATCAAGGAACAATATTACCCCGTGGGGAGCTACAAGGACAAATACATCCAATGCACCACGCTGCAGCAACAAAAGGATCAAGAAGTGCACGAACTGACGAATATGTTCCATACCCTGCGCACAAAGTTGGGTATTGAAGATTCAGAGAGAAATTTGGTGCTCAAGTACCGCAGCTGTCTACACAAACAAATTCAAGAGGAAATGGAGTTCCTCTACATTACATCGCTTGGCACGACATATAGCTATGCCGCCAAGATCGAGCAAAAATTTAAGCAGAAGAAGCGAGACTTTGGATCTATGAATCTGAAAGGTGCCCCTGAACCAAAGGACAAGGGGCAAGGCCAAAGTAATGTGACTCAGAACAACACCACAAATCCAAAGGAGGACACAGGGAAGTGGTGTGAATTTCATAACAGCCCCACTCATAGCACAAACTAGTGTCGGGCCAAACAATCTTTGGTGGCCGAGCTATAGGCACCCGAATCAGATGCATTTTCCGATCCTGAGTTAGAACCAAAGAAAGGAAATGAAAAAGGGAAGCAAATAATTGATGCGGATCCCAATGCCATTGTTGCCACCACTAAGATCCGAAGGGAGGGTCCAGAGGATCCAGAGGAGGGGGAGCGCCTCTTCCAATGTGGGTGAAGGGTTCTTCGCTGCAATTTCTCGTCGATAGCGGAAGCCAAAAGAACCTCATTTCAGTAGAGGTCGTGAAGCAGCTCGGGCTACTGACCATAGCACACCCGCAGCCATATACCATCGGGTGGCTCCACCCAGGGATAGATCTCCGTATCCGCCAGCAGTGCCACCTTACGTACAGTATCAAGCCATTCATGGATGAGGTCTTGTGTGATGTTGCTCCTCTTGATGTAGCTGATGTATTATTGGGCCAACCATACTTGTGGAGGCAACATGATGTGTATGATTCTAGGCCTCGTGTTGTTATTATTACTTTGGGAAATAACTTGTACAGGATACCAAAGGTAGTACTGCCTCCTGTCATCTCTTTGACTACTGCAAAACAATGCAGTAAGATTTTTTCCCAAACCAGGAAATTCATTTTCCTTACAACTCACTCACAGGAAAAGAAGAATATTGTGGCCACAACCTCGACACAGGGCTCCCTTTCACGGCTACAAAAGATGGACAAAGTCATGGAGGAATACGAGGACATTTTCTCCTCACTCATAGAGGTTCCTCTACACTGTCAAGACAAGCACTCCGTTGATCTGACTCCCAACCCACCACCACCTGATGTTGCCACACATCTTGCAACTACACATACAGAATCCAAACATGTACTGTTTGAGGCTGACAAAGAAGCCAAATTTACTAAACACATCCAGCATTTCCACCCGCAAGTCCATGACATATTCAACACATCTAATACTCAGTTCAACAGAATTTGCCTCATCTCATGGAGGATATCAATGCAATGGGGACCATTTCTTCCTAAGGAAGGAGGAATGATCTAGGTGGATATCAGTGGCCACCCACCTATTCCATTTGGACCAGCACCATCAATTCTTGTAGCTTTTCACATTCAGCACAACCTACTATTTTTAGCAAGTTTTCAGGTCCTCCACTCCCGAAGCCGTTTTGGGGCCTCAATGATCCAGGTGGATATCGGTGGCCACCCACCTATTCCATTTGAACCCCCACCATCAGTTCTTTCATTTTTAAAGTTGCAACAAAACTTACTATTTTTAGTATTTTTCAAGTCCTGAACTTCCGGAGCCGTTTTGAGGCCCTAAACGATGTTTTTTGGGAAAATGGAGAGTCCCATGGACCGATGTTTCTCATTAAAAAATTTTACTCCTCAGACGGATATTTATAACGAGCTATTGAGCACGTCAAACGGAGATCGGATGCCAAATTTACGTCCCCGGGAAGTTAAACCACCAATTTACCCAAACGGGGCCCATAGTTTTGGCGCTTCATCTCCTAGGGTTAGGTTTTGGATGTTTAGAGTTCTCCATTGTTTCTCAATAATAAATAGGCCCTCGAGCCTCATTGTAACACAGTTCAGAGGTCTGTAGCCATCACATCTCTTCTCAGATATTCGCTACCAGCACCCTAGCTATTTTATTTCCATTATGCCTGTAAGCATATTTCAATCATTCTTTTATTAATTAATTGAAGAATTATTTCCGCTACATCTCTATGTTCATGGTTATTTCTGTATTTTGTTGCATTCTTGTATAAATCTGAATCAATTTTTACCACCCAAACAGGTATACAGAGAAGGTTTTCCCCTTAACTGTGGCGGTTTAAGTTGAAAGGGTTGTCTCCATGATTTTTCTGTTTTTAGTCTCAGAATCTTCTTCGGTTGGATACTTATTTCTCCTTGCATATCTGTTGGTTGGAAATGGGGATGTGTTTTATTTGTTAATTGAGTACAATGGGTGTCTTTTCTGCTAAGGGAGGTGAGTTTGGAACCCTAGCAGAGTTTTACTCTTTTCGATTTCCAGTTTCGCTCTTGAAGGCCTCTGCAAACCCTCTAGGTAACTTGTATTTTTTATTCTCGTTTTAATGATTTTAATTTTGAAATGTATGGGGTTATATCTACAATTAGCATGCCCTACACAATCTATTTCATACTCGTAGGACCCAAGGATTGCAGGCTTGGTTTCTTGTCCACTCCTACTCCACCCTACCACAAAAAAGGCGTTTACCAGGTACTCAATGGGTCTTTGATGTTGTTTGGTTGTAAGGTTGTCTCACATGGGTTGTGCTTCTCTAGTTCGCAGTCTCGGCTATATGTTTCCTTCGAGGTTTTCCCTTACCATTTTGATTTAACTTCGGAGAGCCATTCCTTCGGCTCTTGTGTATTTCTTTTTTATTTATTAGAATATGAAATGACTATCGTAGTGACATGATAATTCACCATGTAATTATAGTGGTTAATATATTGATTCAATATTCTATTATGAACTCAATAAGAATTTATACGGTTATTGTTTTCTACGTATGGTGGTTTCTGGATTTTTTTTAACCTGCAAGTTGTGATTTTCGGATGTATTTACCCGGTGGCTCGACCCCATTTAATCAGGGGTTTCCAACCATCCACTATTATACAACAAGGGTTTCAGTTTATTGTTACGCTTCATATTGATTAAGGCCATGTACAATATTGTGTAAGGATATTGTTGCAGGATATATGAATGTTGTTACAATGTGTTTTGTGGAATACTCATTAGAGGAATTTTGAGGTCTAAAATGGGCCTCCTAAGAAAAATGTACAACCAAAATAAACTTTATAAGAAACAATAGGATTCAAGATGATGATTTCAACCATGGGGCATGATTAACCATTTTTTAAGTAAAAGGGTAAAAATATTAAAAAATAATAAAATTTCTTTTTCAACTCATATTGTCAACTTATCTCCCAAATTTTTTACTCAAATTTCGAGCAGGAGTACTCTTTGGATGCAAAATTTAATTTCTTATCTCAGGTGTACCCATGTTTCATACTTTCAATGGACCCTGCTATGCGAGAAATGAGAAATACATGAAAAAACGTGATTGCAATCACATTTTTCATGTATTTCTCATTTTTCGTGTGGAAAGGTCCATCGAAAGTATGCAACATGGGTACTCCTTGGATGAGGAATTAAAATTTTCATCCAACGAGTACTCCTGCTCGAAATTTTAGTAAAACCTTTGGGAGATAAGTTGAAAATTCAAGTTGAAAAAGTAGTTTTTTTCTTTTTTCCCTCTAAAATTTGATGATGTCATCAAATATTACTTTACTATTTCCATTATTATTTTATAATTTCCTTAGGAGGCCCATTTTAGACCTCAAAATTCCCCTGATGCGCCCTTTGTTGGCCTTCTAGGTTCTTGTACTAAATAGGAATTTCGTGTTAGTCTTACTTCTTCGGTGTATTTTCTTCTTTTCCCTATTTATTTCCATAGTTTATCTTATTATTTTAATTTCTGGTATGTGGAGAAGATATCAAATTTTTTTTCTCTTATATAATTTTTTTTTCAAGAACTTAGGGTTTGGAATTTGAACAGGGTTTTGACTATTGTTTCATAATTACTCATTGTACATTCCCTACTTAATTTTCACGTACATTTGTCATGATTCTATTTCCATTTCCTACGGAATGATTTATGACATATTTGCAGTTCTTTTTTATAAACTTATTTCTATACACTAACTCCTGACATCTTGAGAGGATAGGGCAGTCTCCGGTTTCTGTCAATAAATGAATTTATTCACTGGAATATAATACTCTATAGCCCTCTTTTACCCATTGTGTGCACAATAATAACTACTCACTTCCTACATGGGAATAATAACAAAAATATTTGCATATTTCATACTATAATTTCCTAGGATGAAATCATGTCTGTGTTAATTGACATAAATGGAATTAACTCCTATTTAACTTAAGTTTTTCCATTCAAGATCATACAACATTGTAATTAAACTCGGATAAATACTTATTTGATTCCAATGGACAACCACACAAGATTGGTTGGTCCTCCCCTTGAGAAGGTCGATTACATCCACTTCTACCCACCGCAATTTTGCTCCTGAACAACGACCAGAGTTGCTTCTCAGTTCAATTCCTAAGGCAACGAGAGAAAAATCCAATCTCTAGGATATGCATCTAGGATGCTTCACTGTCTCCAAGTCTAGCTTGGAAGCCTTTTCACAGGCCACTTACAGAACTATGTTTGTTCCTATTTTCTCTTCGAGGAATTAGAACCAACCACTTCCTCAATTCAGATTTCGATGGAAGAGTACCTGGAGGAACAGGGTGAAGTTGTTAGCCGAGACACTGCAACCAAGTTGACAGTCCATGTTTAAATTTATGAGAGGGTACCTGCAAATCCAAAAGGGCGTGAACCATAAATGAAGGAAATCGAAATTATATCTAGGATTAAACATAAAACATAACCAAAAATGAGTAAATCGTGACCACGTTTACCTGAAGATTAATGAAAATCTCCAATGGATGCTGCTAACCGCCAAGATATTTAGAACCCACAACAAAAGTAGAGGGTTAGACATTCATAAACCAAATTGAAGAACTTGTATAAGTAGAGGGTCGAGAGCACAGTAAATGGAGTGAGAAACCATGACGTGTCTAAGTCAAGAATTTTACCTGTGTTGGGAACCAGAATGATTTCGGTACATATGAGCAAGCATAGTGGCCGAAAGAACGATTCCAGACTGCCGAATTTTGCACGAACAAAACTCCATTCCCAACCATGAAAACAACGCAAAGCTTTTTTCCAAAAAATCAGCTAATGCAAATGACATAGAGGTAACTTCCAATCACGGGTCTTCACAAAAGATCGAATAAACCTGATAAGAAACCTCATTAACAAAACTGCTGGAATTGTGAGAGGAGGCAACGAAGTCTAGCACCCTACCTCGAGGGTTGCAAAGCAGTTCATCGTGCGACCAGAGGAGAATAATGGTAGAAGTGGTTAGGGTTCTCGGTTATACCTAGAACCTTCCCTCCAAAAATCTCCATCATCAATCAGAAAGGGATCGGATGGAGAGGAGAATGGGAGGTGGCCATCAAGAAATTCAAACACGAAACCCATAAAAAAATCTAAACACCAATCGTGAAAATGGAATTTCAAGTACTTGTCAAGATTTAGATAATACATAAAGTTAATTCGAGATTGGAGATACATGTGATGACAACTGTGGGATTAAAACCATATTTTTAACAATTCGACCCTTTTGCAAATGCCACGGTATATTCATTAATGGAGTTATGTAAGCCAAATTATTAAGTAGATGCGAACCCAAACAACTTAAGTGTGGGTAAATTATTTTGTTGACAGCCTAAGTTTTGTATTGTTTACCGTAGCATATAATAATGTTTACAATAATCCAATCATATAGTAGAATCTAAGGAAAATATATATGGTAAGGTTTGAATGATATGAAAGGTGTTATAAGTGGTATCAGAGTAGCGTTCGCATGCTAGGATGCTAGGGGTCGCCTAACAGTTTAACATGCGTATATACTAATGCACAGAAAAGAAGTAGTACTGCAAAGGAAGTTATGAAAACACCTTGGAATACTGGGGAACCTACACCTCAAACACAACCAAAGATGAATCCTGAAATGTGGATTTAGTTGAGTGTGGATCAACAGTAGTAGACTAGTAGACTGTTGGAGGAACAACAACACCAGACCAACATACTATTAAGTATTGTACAGAAGTTGTAGGAGGAGATGGTCCATGTGAGAAGTGATAATGAATGTTTGATGTAGGAGCAGGAAAGAATACTTAAGAGCCTTTATGACAAGCAAAATCAAGGGGTGTTACAACCTAGTCCTAATAGGGGTGGGCAAGAAGAAAATGAATGACAAACCAAGGACCAAACCATGGAAAAAATGGCCAGGAGCCCTTCACAGTGAATCAACAAGAACATGAACTATAATGAAGCAGATTCTAGAAATGTGTCTGATCAACAGGAAATTAAGAAGCAAAAAGTAGAGCTTCAAGGTGAGTTTCGAAAAATAAAACCACCTATCTTCGATGGAGAAGCTGAAGAGGTGGCAGAGGCTTGGTTGATAAACATGAATAAGAACTTTCAATTGTATCAGTATAGCAGCAACCTTAAAGCTAGATTTTCCATTTACCAACTGCGAGAAAAAGCCACCCTATGGTGGGAGGAGGTAAAGAATCTTCGCAGTATTGAAGATCAAGATGTTACATGGGATTCATTCTAGTAATAATTTAAGGGAAAGTATTTGACAGAACGTTTTTATGATGAAAAATCCAAGGAATTATATGACTTGAAGCTAGGAAAAATGACCATGGATGAGTATATTACCAAATTCACTTCCATGTTAAGATATGTTCCTTACCTCAGAGATGAAAAGTCTAAGGTTTAAATATTCCTGAGTAGTCTGCCAACACATATGAAGGAACGAATTGAGTTTGTAAGTCCTAGGACCATGGATGAAGCAATCCATAAGGCACGAATGTGCTACCAGCAGTCCAAGGAAAAAGGGGAAGTGGGGAAAATTTCGCAGCCAAGAAAAGGACAGAAAAATAGTTAAAACTTAAAGGGTGTTGGAAGTAACAATTTCAAAAAAATTTCAAGAAGTTCAGAAGAAACAGTTTGTCATAAATCATCAAAGAACTAGATGGCCTACTGAAGAGAGGCCTACAGAGGCTTCTAGCAAACCTAAGCAAGGACAAGTATCCAAACCACCTCTGTAGTGTCGGGGGTGTGGTGAGGCACATTATTATAAGAATTTCCCACAGCGAGGGAGAAGTGAAATAGTTGCTAATTTGGAGGAAGCTTCTATAGTGGGAGATGTCACCCGAAACATAACTCAAATCAATGCATTTTTGGAATATTATCAGGTAGATTATCATCCAACGATGATTGAGTTGGAAGGTAAGTTACTGTCTAAGTCTGCTTCTATTTTGGTTGACCCAGGTGCAAGTTTAAGTTATGTAAACCCCAAAATAGTAGAAGTATGTAAATTAAAAAGCCATAAATTCAAGAACCCTTGGTTGTTACAGCTAGCCATAGGAGAAAAAAGAAAATTAAATGCCAAAATTCCAAACTGCACATTGGAAATTGTAGACCAGCAGTTAAAACTAGACTTGAACATACTACCATTAGGGTCCTATGATGTTGCGCTGGGTATGAATTGGATAGAGAAACATTGGAATTTGGTGGACTATAAAGAAAATATTATATACTATATAATGCAATACGGTACACGCAAGGAGATTCATGGAATCAAGAAACAATTACAGTTGTGTCCTATTACAGCATCTCAAATGAATAAGTGTATAAGGAAGGGATGTTAGATTTTTGCTATCCAGGTGGGATATGCTAATTCCAAGGAGAAATCTCCTATGATGGAAAACATACTAGTGGTACAAGACTTCATGGATGTATTTCCAGAAGATGTACCCAGATTACCAGCAAGGAGAGATATTGATTTCACCATTTAATTAATGCCAGGAGCATCACCTATGCCAAGGGCTCCTTACAGAATGAGTGTTCTAGAATTAACTGAGTTAAAAATGTAGCTGCAAGAGCTGTTGGACAAAGGATACATTCGTCTGAGTGTGTCCCTTTTGGGAGAACTAGTGATGTTCGTAAAGAAGAAGGACAGAACCATGTTAATGTGCATGGAAAATAGACATCTCAATAATTTAATAGTCAAAAATAAATATCCTTTACCACGTATTGAAGATTTGTTCGATCAGGTGAAGGGGGCCACATTATTCTCAAAAATAGATTTAAGGTCTAGATACTACCAGATCTGGATCAAGGATGGAGATATTTATAAGACTGCTTTCTATACCAAGTACGGGAATTATGAGTTTGTGGTGCTACCCTTTGGGTTAACAAATGCGCCAGCAACATTTATGAGGTAAATGCATGGTATATTTCACCCCTTCCTGAATAAATTTGTACTCATATTTATTGATGATATTTTAATATATTCTAAGAATCAGGAAGAACATAGAGAACATCTAAGAATAGTGTTGTAAATGTTAAGAAAACACCAGTTGTACGCTAAATTCAGCAAATGTGATTTCTTCAATACATAAATCTAGTACTTAGGCCATGTTATTACAACAGAAGGGATTTCTATTGATCCAGAGAAAATTAAGACAATCATGGAATGGCAAGTTTCCCAAAATGTGGCGGATATCTAATCCTTATGGGATTGGCTAGGTACTATTGAAGATTCATTGAAGGATTCTCCATAATTGCTTTTCCATTCACCTCCTTATCGAGAAAGGGAAAATTATTTAAGTGGAATAATGAGTGCCAGAATAGTTTTGAGAGGTTGAAGCATCTACTGGCCACTGCACCAGTGTTGAGGGTAGCTAGCCACAACAAAGAATTTGAGGTTTTTAAAGACGCTTGTAAGGAGGGAGTTGGGGCAGTTTTATCTCAGGAGGGAAAGGTAGTGGGCTATGAGTCAAGGAAGTTAAAAGAGCATGAACAAAGATATTCAACCTATGATCTAGAGTTAATAGTAGTAGTACATGCACTCCGGGTATGGAGACACTACCTATTGGGAAAAAAGTTTGTATTAAAAACTGATCATAGTAGTTTGACGAGTAACTTCAAGAAATCTGATTTAAACTCCTCAGAGGCAAGATGGAATGCCTTCCTAAGTGAGTTTGATATGCAAATTAAACAGATGACGGGGAAAGAAAACCGTGTAGCGGACACCTTAAGTAGGAAACTACATTGTGTTTATGAGTTGTGTTATAACCAGCTTGAATGCAAATTTCTTGACCAAGGAAAAGGGGAAGCACATAAGGATCTAGAATACCAATTTTTATGGCGGAAAATGGAAGAGGCCAAAAAAAAAGGAAACACTTCTGCGTATGGAGTTAGTAAAGAGAAAATGCTAACCTTTAGAGGAAAAATTTATATACTGAACCGTATGGATCTAAAGGAATTAATCATGAATGAATATCATCGAAGTAATTATGCAAGACACCCAGGATACCAGAAAATGTTAGCTGCAATTAGAAAAATATATTTCTGGCCTGGTATGCAAAGAAAAATTGCTGAATACTTAAAAAAATGTTTAGAGTGTCAACAGGTCAAGGTGGAACGTCGACATCTGGCAGGATTGTTGCAGCCCATACTAGTACCTTAATGGAAGTGGGAGGTCATATCCCTAGACTTCATTTTAGGTTTACCACGATCAAAGAGTCACAACGACTCTATTATGGTGGTGACCGATAGGTTGAGTAAGTCTGCACATTTTATACCTGTCCAGTCTACTTACAAGACTGTACAGATAGTAGATATTTTTATGAGGGAAATTTTCAAACTGCATGGCATTCCAAAGACTGTTATTTTAGACAGAGATGTGAAGTTTAATTCAGCATTCTGGAAAACTTTGTTTACAAGTTTGGGGACCTAAATAAACTTCAGCACTGCTTATCATCCCCAGGCGGATGGTCAAACAGAATGGGTAAATCAAGTTCTGGAAGATATGTTGCACATATATGTGATGCAACAACCAACTAAATGGGAAGAGTATTTACACCTAGTTGAATTTTCTTACAAAAATGGTTATGAGGAGTACCTTAAGATGATTCCTTTCGAAGCTCTATATGGGAGGTAATGTCGCACTCCCATAAATTGGAGTAGCCCCGAAACGAGACTAATGCTTGGACTAGAGATGCTGGCTGAAATGGAATTGGAGGTAAAGAAGATCAGGCAAAACCTGAAAGTTGCACAATATTTGCAGAAGATATACGCAGATAAAAAAAGGACTTATCGAGAATTCGAGGTGGGTGACCATGTGTATGTGAGGATCAAACCAAAGAAGAGCACCTTGAGATGGGGCTCTTGTGCCAAGTTAGCCCCTAGGTTCTATGGACCCTTCCAAATATTGGAAAGGGTGGGACCTCTAGCATATTGGTTGGCCTTACCTAGCCGAATCTGAGTGTGCAATATGTTTCATGTGTCCCTACTAAAGAAATATGTACATGATTTGAAACATGTAATCCATTGGCAGAATATTCAGGTAGGATAGAATTAGAAAATCCTAACTTGAAGCATGAATTTTTTTTATGTGAATTTGACAGAAAACTTTGTTATTTGCAGGTAGAGTCGGATGATGAGTTTTTGGTCAAGCCTCAAGGTATACTTGACAGGAGAGAAATCATGCTCCGGAAGCGAGTCATCACCCAGGTTAAAGTGCAGTGGAAGCACTTTAGCCCGGAGGAGGCTACTTGGGAAGACGAGGAATTTGTACGCGAGGCTTACCCAGAGTTATTTCTTAAGCTGGAGTGAAACACCGAGGATGGTTTTACTCCTAGGGGGGAAGTTGTAACAGTTGAATTTGGCATTAACTAGTTGTTAACTAGTAATATGACATTTTATTATTATTATTTTTTAAAAGAGAATATTAAAACAATTATTATTTCTGGAAAATTTTACTGGCTTTATTTTTTGGAAATAAAATTGGTTATGGAAAGTAGTTCCATAAAAAGTAAAAAGGCTGATGGTAAAAGTATTCCAAGAACTGAAAGGTGACTGGACAGTTTGAACATTTACCTGCTCCTCTGAGAATAAGAGACTTATCCCAGTGAGGAATGGGGGTTCTATTCATAAACTGAGGAAGCGAGTGAGGAAATTTCATGAGCTAGTAGAGACCAGTGGAAACCACTCTGAGTTCCTGAAATTTTGTGGTATTGACTAGACTTGTGGTCCTGAGGTCACAATAGAAAATACTGTCAACCTGTGACTCTCAGGTGTGGAGCATGGGGGAAAGATAAGGACGTAATCGCCTCTCTTGAAGGTTGTGTGGACATCAACAGCGAATTGCACATTCAGATAAGTATCTGTACATTCCAGTGAATTAAAAAAAAACAGGAAAGATTTCATTTAAGTGTGTTACAGATATGTATTTAGTTAGATTTAAGGACATCAATATTATTAAAGACAACTGTTTTAAAGGGACCAATACTTTGTATTACTTTATGACTAAGTAACATGATCTGTAATTTATATGTGAAACTTTTAATATGTTTCTAGGTTCGGTAGCTGTAGAGAAAAAAGAAGAAGAGAGAGAAATGATTTTAAAGGATGATCAGTATATAGCCAACTTAGGGTGAAAGCAGAAAGTAACTGTGAAATATATTTAAAATAAAACATAGAAAAACTAGATTAAATAAAGTACATAAGCTACTGTAAATATTAATGCAGTGGTGTTATCTTTCTTAGAAAACAATAAAGACTGCTTGAAGAACTCAAGTGCAGAAATAAAAATCTGTAACGATATGAAACTATTTGGAGAGAACTGGTGGTTCTAGACATGAGGTAGAACCTTAAAATCTGGAACACATCATTCCTCATGCTAAAAATGTACACGGACAAGTATTGAGGTGGTCCGGTCACCAAACCAAAAATTTAAAGAAACCCCTTTAATGATATTTTTCTTAAGAAGAATAAAATTGTAGAAATTAATAATTGTCTTATTTGGATAATTACAGTATGCCAATAAACATCTACTGTACATGCAAATTCTATTTTAATATAGAATTTTTTTTAAAGATGTGTCAAAAAAATGATAATTACTTGAACCGGCCAGAAGCTTGGCGAAATACCATAAATATGCATATAACACGTTATATTTATTAGGATAGCCATGAGAATGTTGTTGCTAAACTTAAACAAGATTGCGTTGAGTAAATATACATCATATTAACACAAAAACTAGAAAAATATTGCAAAGTACAGTCATAGATATTCTGAGCTTCATATACGTAAATAACCATAAAAGAAGTTGGGAAAAATCCAATCGAGACCAAAGAGAATGGTTCGTAGGGAACCCATCTGGAATCAATGCTAAAATTATATTAATTATAACTGTGTATAGTTAAGAATTCATAAGGAAAAAAAAACACCAACTCCAACTCTTTTGAGCTAACTGAGAAATACCATGAATGTGGAATGGTTCTAGAATTTTGAAGTCTAATTAACCTAACTGTAACTAAACTAAACATGACGGCGATCTCGCAGACAAGTGAATTCGACGGAAGAGTACTTGGAGGAACAGGGTGAAGCTATTAGCCGAGACACTGTAACCAAGTTGACAAACTGCCCATGTTTAAAGTTATGAGAGGGTACCTACAAATCCAAAAGGGCATGAACCATAAGCGAAGGCAATCAAAATTCTATCCAGGATTAAACTTAAAGCGTAACCAAAAATGAGTAAATCGTAACCAAATTTACCTAAAGTTTAATGAAAAACTCCAACAGATGCTACTGACTGCCAAACTATTTGGAACCTGACAACATAAGTCAAGGGTTAAACATGTGTAAACAAAATTGTAGATCTTGTATAAGTAGAGGGTCGAGAGCACAGTAAATGGAGTGAGAAACCATGATGTGTCTAAGCCGATAAGTTTACCTGTGTTGGGAACTAGAATGAGTTTGGTACATCTGAGAAAGCATAGTGGTCGGAAGAACAATTCTAGACTGTCAAATTTTGCACGAACAAAACTCCATTCCCAACCATGAAAAAAACGCAGAGTTTTTTTCTAAAAACTCAACTAATGCAAATGGCACAAAGGTAACTTCCAATCACGGGTCTTCAAAGAATATGGAATAAACCTGATAAGAAACCTCATTGACGAAACTGTCGGAACTGTGAGAGGAGGTGACGATGTCTGCAACCTAACTCGAGGGTTGCAGAGCAGTTCATCGTGCGGCCAAAGGAGAATAATGGGAGAAGCGGTTAGGGTTTTGGATTATACCTATACCCTTCCCGCCGAAAATCTCCATCGTCGATCACAAAGGGATCGAATAGAAAGGAGAATGGCAGGTGGCCATCGGGAAATGCAAACACAAAACCCATAAAAAATCTAAACACCGATCCTGAAAATTTTATTTCTAGTACTTGTCAAGATTTACATAGTACAGAAAGTTAATTCGAGATTGGAGATACATGTGATGATAGTTGTGGGATTAAAACCATAGTGTTAACAATTCAATCCTTTTGCAAATGCCACGTTATCTTCATTAATGGAGTTATGTACGCCAAATTATTAAGTAGATGCGAACCCAAACAACTTAAGTGCGGGTAAAGTATTATGCTCACAGTGTAATTTTTGTATTGTTTAACGTAGCATATAATAATGTTTACAAATATTCCAATCATATAGTAGAATGTAAAAAAAAAAAAAAAAAAATTATGTTAAGGTTTGAATGATATGATAGGCGTTATATATATATATATATATATATATATATATATATATATATATATATATATATATATATATATATATATATAAGGTTATGTGTATATTAAATTTAAAAAAAATAACATTTTATCTAACCTTTTCTAAGGTGATGTGTATAGTATTTTTACTTTAATTTAAGGAACAATATTTATCTATAAGGTGATGTATATACTCGATTTAAAAAATAATAATAATTATCTATAAGGTGATGTATATATTAGATTTAAAAAAAATGTTTGTTTTTACTAAATTTAAAAAAATAATATTTTCTCAAATATTTTCCATTATAAAATAATAGTAATGTTTGTATATACTAAATTTTAAAAAATAATATTTTCTCTAATATTTTCCATTATAAAATAAATAAAATAATAGTTATCTTTACTTTAACTTAGGAATGATATTTATCTCACATACAATTAACAATTTGTTTTTAACCTTGTCTTAGGTAATTTAGGTGATGTGCATACTAGATTATATTAGGTTTACAACCATATTTATATTTAGGTGGTGTGTTTACTCAATTTAAAAAAAAAAAAATTCTGTAATATTTTCCACTATAAGACAAACAACTTAATTTTTTATTTGTTTACAACTACATTATGTTATATATATATATATATATATATATATATATATATATATATATATATATATATATATATATATAAATTTACTTCATGATTGGTGATTATAAATATTCATCTATAATGTGTATATTAGACTTTAAAAAATAATATTTAAAAAAAAAAACCAACATTTTTAATCTGAAAAATATAATATTAATATATTTTTCTTATATAGAAAAAATAAAATATTAAAATTGATGTAGTAAAACAAAAAAAATTAAAAGATCTCAAATAAAATTAAAATTGACCTAATGAATGGTGATTATCAATTTTATTCAACAATATATAGATAATGTGTATATTAGGTTTAAAAAATAATATTTAAAAATAAAACAATATTTTTAATGTCAAAAATGTATTATTAATATATTTTTCTTATAAAAAATAAAATAAAATTTTGAAATGTTTCACACCATTGTATCCATACAAAACCATCTTCCATATAGCTTACTCATCCAATAGTGCATTAACCATCACCGTTATCATATCTAGAGTATATACCAGCCTAGATCCATCTTAACTCTGGATCTATAAAGCGCCGAGAGGGATCAAATATCTAGAGGTGCAAACCTCTTTTTTTGAGTGAAAAACTTGAGGAAAGGTTTGCACCTCGAGAGATTTGATCCCTCTCGGCGCTTGATAGATCAAGAGTTAAGATGGATCTAGGATGGTTTCAGTCGTGTGCGGCCAAGGAAAATCTATCGAACATATGATTAATTTTTTCAATAATATGCAAATATAGATAATATAAATATAATAATTTTATATATGCTAAATATGCCTGATATTTAACTGGTCATTTTAATTTTACAATTTTCTTAGATACATAAGTTTTTTGAGATGATAAATATTGTTAATAACTTTAATGAAGAAATAAATTCTTTGAATGCAAAGTGACAATGTAATAGTGTTGAATTATAGAAAATGAAAATAATAAGAATGTGGTCAATTACAAATAGTCTTCATTGTGATCAATCTCAAATTATTTTCTTTTACTATTCTTATTATCACTCTTGTTAGTTTTGTCATCTTTTCATATCGATTATATGAAAAGGAAAATTGAAATAATAAACCATTTAAATATTTAGCTTGAACTATTGTACTAAACATCATACATTGTCTCTCTTGCTCTTCAATATTAATAGGTTGATTTAATATAACACATACTAATGTACGTCGTTAATAATTTTGTGTTCTTACACTGAAATGAATGCACAATCTTAATCCAGTCACTTTAAAATTAATGTACCATCAATGAACATCCAATTACATCAAATCACAAATCAACATCTACACTGAAATCAATGCACCTAATGCAAACAATCAAGCAAGATAACGAAACAACATCTACACTGAAATCAATGCATCTAATGTGGGTAATCAAATAAGATTAGAAATCAAGATCTAAATTGAAATAAATGCTTCTATTGCAAGTAAGAAAATAATATTAGAAAGCAACATCTACACTGATATCAATGCATCTAGTGCAAGAGTTCAAATATGATTATGAATCACCATCTACTTCCTTATCTCCCCCCTCGAACTACATCTCTCTTTCCCTCCATCTCTCCACTCTCTCACATCCTCCCTCTTCCTTCCTCTCTCTCCATTTCTTTCCCACATATATATATCTCCCCTCTCTCAGCACCCTCCAACTATGTTACTATATACCTTCCTCTCTCTTTCTCTCCTCCCTTCTCTCCATATATCCTTCTTTATCTCTTTATCTCACCCCAAAACAAATACACACTCTCTCCATAACTCCCTTGTCACTTCATCTCTCTCTGCACTTCTCACTCTCTATGTATTCCTTCTTCCCTCTCTCTCTCTCTCCCCCCCCGGCAGCTCTCTCTCCGCGCGCCCCCCCCCCCCCCAGCTCTCTCTCCCCCCCTCGGCTCTTTCTCCGCCCCCGCTCTCTCTCTCTCTCTCTCCCCCCCCCCCCCGAATCTCTCCTTAACCAATCACCTTCATCAGTGTTGGAGGATAAGACTCCACATGAGGTATGGACTGGTAAGAAACCCTGTCTTTCACATCTAAGGGTATTTGGATGTGATGCATATGTACATGTTCCAAAGGAGAAAAGGACCAAGTTGGATAATAAATATGAAAGGTGCATCTTTATTGGGTATAAAGATGGTTTAAAAGGTTACAAGCTTTGGAACCCGGAAACAAGGAAGGTTGTGTATAGCCGAGATGTGGTTTTTAGAGAGGTGAAAGATGTTGTTAAACATGAAATCATACTAAAGGAACCTGAGAAGATAGAGTTTGAGCTAAAGGAGTATGGATCAGACTCTACAACAGAAGAAGATTTAGAAGAGGAAGAGCCACAAAATCCATCTTTGAGAAGATCAGTTCGAGAAAGAAGGCAACCAGAAAGGTATAGTCCATCTGCTTTCTATTCAGGTTTTGCCTTAACGATAAATGATGATGATCCTATAACTGTTAGGGAGGCAGTAGATTCAGAGGATGGAAAACTCTGGAAGGAGGCCATGGTTGATGAAATGGCATCCTTGCACAAAAATGAGGCATGGGATCTGGTGGAGTTGTTAGCTGGAAGGAAGCCAATCGGGAGAAAATGGGTGTTTAAGAAGAATATTAATGTAGAAGGCAAGGTGGAGAAATAAAAAGCTCGGTTGGTAGCAAAAGGTTATGCCCAGGTGCCGGGAATTGATTTTGGTGATATTTTTTCTCCTGTTTCCAAGGTTACTTCTATTAGATTATGTTAGGTCACTATATTACTAGTATAGTCCCTTATTGTTGTTAGTGTAACCCCCTTATTGTTATTATTGTACCATTGTAACCCCCATTTTGTTATTATTGTGCCCTTAAATTATTATTGTTAGGTCGGCTAGGATTACATTGTGGCCCACTAGGATTACATTATGGTCCCATGGACTCCTATATATAGAAAGGAGGTTTTGTAAATTGTATCATCCAAGAATTGATCATTCATGTAATGTATTGGAGGTTTCCCCCTCGAAGTGGCTTATTTCTAAGGCGTTTATATCTCATTTCTTCTATTTTTGGAGTTGGTTTCACAACATTTGGTATCAGAGCTTTGGATTCTAGGGTTTCGCAGCTCCAAACAGGTCATCGTGGCATTTTCGCTATAAATTTTTTTCTATGAAATTTCAGAAGCTGAAATGTTTAGGGTGTGAAGCCAAAATCCTGAGGAAGCTTGTCTAAAAATTTTCAGAGCTTGGTTCGCAATATTTTCGGAGATATCATCTGTGGAAGTTTAGTCTTTTTTCAAGCTCCTAAACAGGTCATCGTGGCATTTTCGCTATAAATTGTTTTCTACGAAGGTTAAGAATCTGAAATTCATATGGTGCGAAGCTGAAATCCTGAGGAAATTTGTTAAAAAATTTCATAGCTTGGTTCGCAATATTTTTGGAGATATGATCTGTGGAAGTTAGTGCTTTTTCAGGCTCCTGAATTGCATCTCAAAGAGGTGATCGTGGGAAAAGTTCAATAACTCTCTCTCTGGGCATCGGATTGGAGTGCCGTAAAAATTGGTCGCAATTACACAAACTGTAGTTTATTGGCTATCAATTTCAGAGACAAAGGATGAAAAAGTGACACGTGGAAAGTCGTACAAGTTTGCTCTACTGAACCAGTCCATAATTAGTTCATTGTGGCAGATTGGACACAACTTTGTCTTGGAGAATCCAAATCAGGTCATACCTGTGGCATTCAAAAGAAAATTCAGAGAGCTACTACAGTGCGGAATTTTAGATATTGAAGATCTGCAATCACAGAGATAATACAATTTCAATATCGAGCTCCTCAAAGCAAGAAAAAGGTGTGTATTTTTTTCAAATTGCACAAGTCTTGTTTGAATAATCAAGTTAAATTGATCCCAAGGGCATATTTTAGAATAGATATCAGTATTGGATTCTAAAATGGCCCCTAAAAAGAATTCAACACCCATTAAGCCTTTAGAAGGCTCTACTATGACTCATGAAGATGAAGAATGGCAACATGACATATCAAAATTACAAGAGCAAATTTCGCTCTCGCAAAGAGCAACAGAAAATGACATGGAAGTTTTGAAGAAAGGCGTGGAAACTAAGATGGATGGTTTGAAGAAAGGCATGGAATCTAAGATGGATGGTTTGAAGAATGGCATGGAAGCTAAGATGGATGGCATGAAAGTTGGCATGGAATCTAAGATGGATGACATGGAAGCTAAGATGGAAAACATGAAGAATGATCTAAAAGCAGACATGGAAGGTTTGACAAAGTTGATACAAGAAATGTTTCCTAATGGTGAAAAGATAGTAGAGAAAACTCATGATGAGAACAAAATAAATGTTAATCGTGATTTCATAAACTCTAATGTTGGCAGGAAGAACCACCATATTCCAAAAATGGATATGAGGAAGTTTGATGGAAAGGATCCTATAACATGGATACTACAGATGGAACAATATTTTGATCTCCATAATGTGCAAAACACACAAAAGGTACGCATTGCAACTTTACATTTAGAACAAAATACATTTGTATGGTATCGATGGCTTTGCTCTCGTAAAAAAATTGTCACTTGGTCAATTTTTACGGAGGAAATGATAGCACATTATGAGGATACAAAGAGCAACACCTTCTTTAGCCAATTGATAAATCTCAAACAAAAGGGTTTAGTGGGGGAGCACATTGAGGACTTCCAAAAATTGAATATAAGGGTAACTGATATTTCAGAGGAACACAAGATTGATCTCTTCATAGGTACTTTAAAGGATAACATCCAACATGAAGTTCGCGTTTTGGAACCTGATTCATTGGAGAAGGCATTCAGGTTGGCAAGAAAAATTGAATGTAAAAGTATGGCGACAAGGAAGCCTACCACTCACTTCTATAAAGAGGGAAGTGTTGCTACTCCTAGATTTCCACAACCTACAAGGTTGACACCACAACAATTGGAAGAAAAAGAGAAAAAGGGCTTTGCTACAGTTGTGATAGAAAATACACTAAAGGTCATAAGTGTGCTGAGAAGAAATTATTTTACATAGATTGTGAAGAGGAAGAAGAAAATGAACAAGAAGAGGATATACACCGGGAACCAACCCTAGAAGAGGAAGAAATGAATCCGACCATATCGTGTAATGCACTGGCAGGAATTACCACTCCTCAAACTCTCAAGATAGAAGGACATATCAAGAAGAAAAAGGTAATAGTGTTGATTGATTCATGTAGCACCCATAATTTTATTCATTGTAAGGTAGCCAAGGAATTAAATTTTTTCCTATACCCAACACCAGAATGTCAAGTGATGGTTGCAAATGGAGGAACTATAAATTTCTCCGGAAAATGCCATAATATCAAGCTAACCATGGGGGAATATGTATTGAATAGTCCAATGCTTTCCATTCTAATGGGAGGTGTTGATGTTGTACTAGGAGTACAATGGTTACAATCTTTGGGGATGGTAGCTTTTAATTTTCAAGAAATTTTCTTGAAATTTTTTTCAGAAGGAAAGGAAGTCGAATTACGGGGTATTGAAGGGAATCCGGGAAGGATAATAAGCTCTAATGTCATGACAAAGCTTCTAAAGAAAGAACAACGAGGCGTAATTGCACAATTATGCTCACTAGAAGTTCCAACATCAAAATCATCTATTTCTGCAGATCTCCAACAAGTCTTGGACAATCATTCCAAGGTGTTTGAAACTCCAAAAGGTCTCCCACCTATTCGTGATCATGATCATGCTATTCATTTGATTCCAGGAAGTGTTCCTCCAAACATCAGGCCTTATAGATATCCTTACTTCCAAAAGAGCGAAATTGAACGTATGATTGCAGAAATGTTAGAGGCGGGTATAATTCAGCCTAGTCAAAGTTCTTTCTCTGCTCCTGTAGTATTGGTACACAAGAAGGATGGATCATGGTGAATGTGTCCAGATTATAGGGAGCTCAATAAGCTCACCATTAAAGACAAATTTCCCATTCCCATGATTGATGAATTATTGGATGAATTACATGGAGCAATTTATTTTACCAAGTTGGATCTTCGTTCAGGATATCATCAAATTAGAATGAAGACTGAAGATATTCCAAAAACAGCATTTCGAACTCATGAGGTCATTATGAATTTTTGGTCATGCCTTTTGGCCTTACCAATGCACCTTCTACATTTCAAGGGTTGATGAATTCCATTTTCAAACCCTTCCTTAGAAAATTTGTGCTAGTATTTTTTGATGATATACTAATCTACAGCAGGTCTTGGAAGGATCATGTTGAACATGTTGACAGGGTGCTCAAACTATTGCGGGAGAAACAATTATATGCAAAAGCATCCAAATGTTTCTTTGGAGTACAAGAGGTGGAATATCTGGGTCATATTATATCTCACGAGGGTGTTAAAGTAGACCCTAACAAAATTAAAGCCATTAAGGAATGGAAAGTCCCCAAGACAATAAAGCAGTTGCGAGGATTTCTCGGGTTAACAGGCTACTATCTCAAGTTTGTTAAGAATTATGGGAGAATAGCAGCACCTCTAACAACATTATTGAAGAAAGATGTATTTTCATGGACTCCTGAAGCAACTAAGGCCTTTGAAGATCTTAAAGAGGCAATGTGCCTAGCACTGGTCTTAGCTATGCCAGACTTCACAAAAACCTTTATTGTGGAATGTGATGCCTCAGGAAATGGAATTGGTGCAGTTTTAATGCAGGAAGGAAGACCCATTGCTTTTGAAAGTCGTCCAATCAAAGGAAAGTATTTAAAAAAACCTATTTATGAAAAGGAAATGTTAGCAATACTGCATGCACTAAAGAAATGGCGAACTTACCTAATGGGAAGACACTTCAAGGTAAAAACTGATCATGATAGTCTTAAACACTTTTTGGAACAAAGACTATCTTCAGAAGAGTAGCAAAAATAGGTCACAAAGATGTTGGGTTATGACTTTGAAATAATCTACAAAAAAGGGAAGCTAAATGTTGTTGCAGATGCACTCTCAAGAAAGAATGAAGAGGTGGAAGCATTGCTTTGTGCCATTTCTATTATCCAACCAGATTGGATAACTGAAGCAAGAGATGAATGGAAGAAGGATAAAGATGTATGGACACTCATTCAAAAGTTGCAGCAAGATCCTAGTACATCTGATACATTTAGTTGGAAAAATGATTCCTTATGGTACAAAGATCGCTTCTATCTTTGTAAGAATTCCCAACTAAAACAAAAGATTCTTCTGGAATTGCACACTTCTCCTTTAGGAGGACACTCAGGATTTTTAAAAACTTACCACAGGGTGAAGAAAGATTTTTTTTTGGGATGGCCTTAAATCTGATATTCAAAAGTTTGTGGCGGAATGTTTGGTTTGCCAGCAGAATAAAGTTGAGACAATTAAGACCCCGGGACTTCTACAACCTTTATCCATTCCAAGTCAACGTTGGAGGAGATTTCAATGGATTTTATCACAGGTTTACCTAAGTCCGAAGGAAAGAGTGTCATCATGGTGGTAGTTGATAGACTTACCAAGTATGCACACTTTTGTGCATTATCTCATCCATTTAAAGCAAGTACGATTGCTACTACATTTATGGACAGAATTCAAAAGCTACATGGAAGCCCAAGGGTTATTGTGAGCGACAGAGATCCCATTTTTACTGGAAATTTTTGGACGGAGTTATTTTCTTGTTTGGGTATTCAATTAGCTCATAGCTCATCTTATCATCCTCAATCTGATGGTCAAACTGAGATAGTAAATAAATGTTTGGAAGGATATCTTCGTTGTTTGTATCTGATAAACAAACACAATGGGTCAAGTGGTTACCTCTCGCTGAATGGTGGTATAACACTTCCTTCCATACTGCAGCAAAAATGACCCAATTTATGGCACTTTATGGATATCATCCACCATCGATCACATCATCTTTAAGGGAAAATTCGAAGGTTCAAGCAGTGGAAGATCACATCGAGCATCAGCAAGAAGTTCTCCAACTCTTAAAGGATAACCTGAATTTGGCACAAATCGAATGAAACAACAGGCAGATCAACATCGTAGCGAGAGAAGTTTTGATGTAGGAGATTGGGTATTTTTACGGCTACAACCATATAAACAAATGTCCCTCAAGCAAGCAAAGAAGGATAATAGATTATCGCCAAAGTACTATGGTCCTTACAAGGTGTTGCAAAAGATTGGTACTATGGCATACAAATTGGAGCTTCCTGCTTCTTCACGAGTACATCCAGTTTTCCATGTTTCATGCTTAAAGAAGGTTATAGGTGAAAATCTTCCAGTTCAAACAATATTGCCAGAACTTGATGAGGAAGGAAAAATCATATTGGAATCGGAAGCGGTCACGGAAACAAGAACTCGACAACTACGGAATCGATCAATTTCAGAGTATCTCATCAAGTGGAAGAACTTACCCACTGAAGATTCTACATGAGAGGATGAGAATTTTATACAAAAGCACCCAGAGCTACTCAAGCTTTGAGGACAACACTTTTTTTGAAGGAGAGGGGCATGTTAGGTCCCTATATTACTAGTATAGTCCCTTATTGTTGTTAGTGTAACCCCCTTATTGTTATTATTGTACCCTTGTAACCCCCATTTTGTTATTATTGTGCCCTTAAATTATCATTGTTAGGTCGGCTAGGATTACATTGTGGCCCACTACGATTACATTATGGCCCCATGGACTCCTATATATAGAAAGGAGGTTTTGTAAATTGTATCGTCCAAGAATTGATCATTCATGTAATGTATTGGAGGTTGCCCCCTCGAAGTGGCTTATTTCTAAGGCGTTGATATCTCATTTCTTCTATTTTTGGAGTTGGTTTCACAACAGATTACTTTTATTTGTTGTTGCTGCAATTGATTTTGAGATAGAATAGATGGATGTGAAGACAAAATTTCTTCACGGGGATCTAGAAGAGGAGATCTACATGAAGCAACCTGAAGGCTTTATGGTGAAGGGTAAGAAAGAACTGGTATGCAGGTTGAAGAAGTATCTGTATGGGTTAAAACAGTCACCGAGGATGTGGTATCAAAAATTTGATACCTATATATGGGGACTTGGCTTCACCAGAAGCAAGGAGGATCACTGTGTTTATTTTAAATTAATTGGTGACAATGTTATTTATTTGCTCTTGTATGTGGATGATATGTTGTTGATTGGAAATGACAAAGAAATTATCCAAGATTTGAAGACCCAACTGTTCTCCAAATTCGACATGAAGGATCTTGGTGCTGCCAACTATATTTTGGTTATGGAAATTAAGAGAGATCGGGCAAAGAGGATGCTCTGGTTAAACCAGAGGAAGTATGTCGAAACTATATTGTAGAGGTTCAATATGTAGGATAGTAAACCAATGAATGTTCCTATTCCTTTAGGTGTAAAGTTGTCTGTTGAACAGTGTTCGAAGACACACGAAGAAGAGGAGTATATGTCCCATGTTCCATATGCAAGTGTAGTGGGTAGGCTGATGTATCCAATGGTCTGTACTAGACAAGACATTTCAAATTCAGTGGGAGTATAGACCAGGTTTATGTCAAACCCAGGAAAGGAGCATTGGACAACAGTGAAGCGGGTTTTCAGATATTTACGTCGCACTAGTGATTATGTCTTGTGCTACCAGGGAAGACCAGGATTGGAAAGAATGTTGGACATTCATGGTTTTGTTGATGCAGACTGGGCTGGAGATCTGGACCAAAGAAGATCTACAAGTGGGTATGTTTTTAATCTATTTGGAGGCGCAGTTAGTTGGATGAGTAAAAGACAGTCTGTAGTGGCTCTTTCAACTACAGAGGCAGAATACATAGCAGGCACTCATGCAAGCAAGGAAGAAGTTTGGTTGCAGAGATTGTGTTCAAGTATGGGGTTGGTACAGCAAGCTATAAGGATAGACTGTGATAGCCAAAGTGCAATTTTCTTGGCTAAGAACCCTGCTTATCATTCAAAGACAAAGTACATTGATGTTCAATATCACTTTTTTAGAGATATGGTTGAGGCTAAAAGGGTGTTGTTGGTAAAGGTGGACACTTTGAAGAATGTTGCAGATGCATTGAAGAAGTATGTGAGCACTCAGAAGTTCTCTTGGTGTAGAGAAACAATGGGTTTTGAATAATTGGCCCAATGAATAAGCTCTCCTGTGGCTCCCTGTGGAAAGAAAACAACAAGTGGGAGAATGTTGGGTATGTGTTATATTCTTTCCGCGACTAACCCCACGCACTGTACATTGCGTCGGGCGCAATAGGGGGGTCACAAGGGGGGAGGCAGCCCCCATTGTTGGGGTCTGGGGCAACGCCCCCGCGAAACTTTTTTGGTGTACGGACCCACTCATAGGCAGACCCACCCATGTTTTGTGCATGATTTTGCACATGGTTTTGGGGTACGATGGTTTTCGGCCCCTGGTATTTTGTAGATCTGGTCAAGGGAACTTGGTTATGTTCTAATCCAGGGTCAATGGATTGGGGTTTATGTATGCTTTGGCATGTATATATATGTGTGGTAACACTAAAAGGAATAGAATGAAAAATCAAGCTGGTCATCCCGATTTGGGATCCAGGTGAAAATCTCTGTGTTTATCTGTTTCATGTTTTATGCTCTCGCTATTGTTTATTTTATGTTATAAGATTTGTGTGTAGATAATTTCTGTTCAAGGTTAAAACCTACAGTTATTTTCTACTACTAATTCCCATAATAATTTATCCACTTATATCAGAATAAAATAAACTGATGGTACCTTCCAACCTTCAGTGAGGCAATGTTGTCATTCACTCCCCTCGTGCTCCTCACTAGAGCGAAAGATAGCATTATTTTTTCCTGGAGTTAGACCTCAAGACCTTTGTCCAACCTCTTCTCCTATTCAAATTGCAGAGTTCCACTGGTTATTATCTAGCTCTGGACCACTCTTCCTCACAACCATATTGTTGTTCCATCTCTTCTTTTTTCACAGAACCCCTTCTCCTCTCTGGGATTTCCTTTTTATCCTCGGAGGAGAAGGCAAATTTCAAGAATTACTTCTTTCCAACTGCTCTATAATTCTTGGAATTACTTACCAATCAGTTATGTAAATTCTAAATTTATTCATAAAATATAACTCAGGTTATTTAACCAGTTTAATACATAGTTAAATCTCTTTTCACTTATAAGAGTCAAATGTAATTTTTTTTAAAGTTGAAAATAAAAATGCACACTTTAAGTTGGGTGTTACATCTCCCCCTGCTTAAGACAAATATCATCCTCGGTGTTTTACTCCATCAAAGTAAAAAAATATGGATATGCTTCTCGTATGAAGCCTTCATATTCCCAAGTATCCTCCTCTGGACCAAAGTGCTTCCACTACACTTTAACTTGGGAGATGGCTTGCCTCCGGAGCTTTATTTCTCTGTAATTGAGAATACGTTGACGCTCTACCAGAAATTCTCCATCTGGTTCGACCTACAACCATCGAACATTTAATTAACTATTTAAGTATTAATCTCTTTTCAGAGGACATAGTATCAATCATATTTTACCTATATGTTATGCCAATGTATTACATGCTTTGGGTCCTGCACATATAATTTCAATGTGGATACGTGAAACACATTGTGCACCCATATGTGACTGGGTAATGCTAGTCGATAGGCCACCGACCGTAGTCTTTCCAAAATTTGGAAATGTCCAAAGAACTAGGGAGCCAATTTGGCACACGCATTCCATATTAGAGTGCTTTTCTTGGGTCTAATTCTAACATACACATGATCTCCCACTTTGAACTCTCGGTAAGTCCTTTTTCGATCCACGTAAACTTTTTTCCTATCTTGGGTAGCTTTTAGATTTTGTCGGATCTTTCTCACTTCACGCTCCATCTCTTCTAACATCTCTGGCCCAAGCATCGGCTTAGTTTTTGGACTGCTCCAATTTATGGGTGTCCGACATTGTCTTCCATATAATGCCTCAAAGGGACTCGTCTTGAGAGATTCTTGGTACCCATGATTATTGTAAGCAAACTCTAATAAATTCAAATTACCTTCCCACTTCATGCGTTGTTGCATCACATTCATACGTAACATGTATTCTAATATTTGATTCACCCACTCAGTTTTCCCATCTATTTGTGGATGGTAGGCAGTATTGATTTGTATTTTTATGCCCAAACCTGCGAACAATGCATTCCAGAAGGTTGAGGTGAACTTCACATCTCGGTCTGAGATGAGAGTTTTCAGAATACCGTGTAATCTAAAAACCTCCCTCATAAATATGTATGAAATTTGTACTATTTTGTAATTGGACTGGACTGGTATGAAGTGAGTTGCCTTACTCAACCTATCCACCACCACCATAATGGAGTCGTTGTGTCTCCTCGTTCTTATAAGCCTGTAGTAAAATTGGGTGAAATGAATTTTGTTACACATTAATTTGTCACCATCCCTGTGATCCCCATCCCGTACATTGGAGGGCCTCTTTCATGACCTGTGAGCAGTGAAATAACCTGAAACCACTTTCATGGTATCCCCCTTTACAAGGAAAATAATTCCTCTGAAGCAAGTTTCCTTGGAAAAACCCTAAAAAATGATCTTTTGGCCTTGGTGCAACTAGCCAGTTTAGCCCTCGTGCCAATGGGGAAAATCCACCAAAGAGGGTGCGCCAACTGGCACTCTTTCCCAGTGTATTGCTTGCGCCAAGCTTAATAAGGATTTTTTTTTTAAATAAATGGCAAAATTTTGATTCCAAAAAACTCCTGAATGAGTCTCTAAAATGATTTGGGAGGTTTGGCTCTAGATCTCCATGTATGGGAGGTGGTTTTCCACCTATCATGGAAGCTTCATTGAGGATAGGGCCAATCCCATAATTGTAGGGATCCCAACTCCCCTTCCACCATCTATATAATCCTGCCATTTTACCTTAGCAATCTAGAGAAGAAGAGTTGAATCTGTAGCAAGGAGACTATCACCAAACAGCCTTTGAGAGCCAAGCCGAAGAGAGAGAGCTTTGTCCCATTTTCGATGAGCTTCATTGAGACATGCTCCGCTGTCGACCCCGCCGAAGGAACATCCAGCGTCAGAGCTTTGGGTTGTATCTTTCCTTTGTTATTATTAATGATAAACAAATTTGATTGTGGTTTTATTCATGTGTCTTTGTCTTTGATGCAATGAATTACATCGTCTCTGACTGATGTATGGTTACAAAGTTTAGATTCTATGTTTTGTAACGTTGTGTTTCTTTGCATCTATGCAGGTGTTCGGACGTGTTAAGCAGAAGGATAGTGATCTGCCAAAGTGGAGGACAAGAAGTATCATCCTTTCTTTGACAACCATTGCGTAGGACTTGAGGTAGGCAACTTGTTATGTTTTTTCATTTTTGTAACTAGAGACCTGCGTCACTGCGTGTCTGATTGTTGCTAGACCCGATATGGGCTAGTAAGGATCGCCTCTATCCGCAGAGGGGATTTACCTCTCCAAAAAATTGGTGACTCCGCTGGGGATGTTGATTGGATTTTGTCTTGTCTCTTTTGGTTTCTTTTGGCTTATGTCTACTTGATTTTCTATTCTGGTCTATCTCTTGCTGGTGTAGAACCCCTGTTCAGCCCCCCGAGGATCATATATAACCTCTACTTTTCCGAAATTTTCATCTTTTCATGATTGGATTGATTGGCGCAATTTCCACCCTGACAGTCGTGCCCATTGGTGCAAGTTGCCAGTTCATCACCCGCGCCATCCCCTTTCTTGTGCAGATTGCAGCCAGACAGTCACACCATTTCCTGTAGGTGCTAGGCTTTTCCCTTGTTTGGGAGTTTTTTGGTTAGTACTTTTGCTTCTGAGTTATTTTTAGATTTTGATTGAAGTGGTGAGTCTAGTCTTGGTTGGAAGAAATTCTTTGTTTTTTCATTTTTAGGCATTGGGGCTTTTTTTCAGTTATCAACCCACACCAATTTTCCATTGGCGCTAGTTGTCAATGAGCAATTCATGCCAGTTGGCGCTAGTTTCACCCAACAAAGTCGTGCCAATTTCAGGGTGTGTGAAAATTGAGATTTTTTCCCTAAATCCTTCATCAGTGTGTCCTTCCCTTCCAGTCTTTTCTCTGTATGAGCATAGATTACATTGCTCATCGTTCAACTGGAAATTCTTCTTTCTTGATTGCTTGACGTAAAAGGGAATGAATGTCTTGTTTTGATCTCATGCTTTGGAATTCCTTTTTGTGCTTGACCTCATATGTCTTGTAGCCTTTTGAGGAATTTTGTTACAAAGTGTTTAAGACAACAATTGCATTCTTAGTGTGGTTTTGCATCGTTTTTCCATTCATCCTTCCATTAAGAATATTTGGGTCCATTTAGTTTTCGTCTCAAAGTTTGCTTTTGTTAAATGCATTAGATCACATTGCATTGAAAAGTGTTTTTTGAGATTTATCGTTGAACTTAGATTACGTTGTTTAATGATTGAAAGCTAAAAATTTCATCGAGTGCATTCTCTTTCATTAAAATCATGCATTAAGTAGATTTTCATTTCATCGAAAAGTGCATTGAATGCATTCTTATCATTCGAAAAAAAAAGGAAATTGCGCATAGATTACAATTGCATAGTTTTCAAAAAAGAGGATTTTGCATAGATTACATTGCATAATTTGCATCGTTGAATGCTTGAGATTAATTTTGGATAGTGAAATTCATCTAGTTTAGAAAAGTTTCATTTTCAATATTGATGTTTTTTGCATCATTGTTTGGAACTCTTCGCTTAACTAGATAGCATTCATCGAATTCAAAGATTTATTTTCTCATATAGCTGCATATAGGAGATTGTCAGATGACATGCGGTAGGGCCTGAAATTGAAACATAATTGAAGATCAACTCCAAAATTTATTCAATTTACCTTAAGGAAACATTAAAAAATTAACGAAATATTTAGAGGTCTAGGCTAGTGACGTGTTCCAGAGTCGTTAAACCTAGTAGTTGTCGTTCGCCATCTAGCTCTAGACAACGCTAGTATGGACTTGTGCTCCCCGTAACGTCGTATATATAAAGGGAGACCCCACTAGGTTGCTATCCTTTATTCGTAGGAAGCCGAGTCTACCACCTTTTACTCATGATACACTGGACACAACATTCAGAGAGATTACCTGCACGTACTTCAAGTCCTTGGTTGATTTCTCTTTTATTTTTTAACCAAGGTGTATATGGAAGTTCTCGGATATCTGGTACACCCATCTGCCTAGATTACCAGAGCAGTCAGTTTGATCTTTACTGACTCCCTAAATTTGAAAAGATCGTCAAGCGCTTGTCCTTTCATGCTTGTTTCCAAACTGAAAGTGATAGAGTTACCTTTTGCTTGTTTCTAAACTCTTAAAATATGAAACAGTAGAGTCTGGTTTCAGCGTTTTAAAATTAACTACCCACGAAATATTCCTGGTTAAAGTTAGTTTCCTTAGGGTGTTGTTTTTGGTCGTCTTTAATGGAAACTTTTCCAGAGTTCACCAACCAAGGAATCCCCTTCGTTGGGAATACTAGTCCTTTTCCTCCTTTTGGAAATATTGGTTCTCCTTATATGGAAACGTTGTCCCTTCCTGGGTTAAGGGTTGGGTTGCCTGTTTGGTTGTTTTCAACCTCTGTGGTCCCGAATGTTCCCGATACTATTCAATCAGTTCCTCCGCCTGAACAATGTCATCTTGATTCCAAGATGGACCTCTCCCCTTCTTCGCATGTTTTTGCGTCCTCCTCTTCTACTTTTCCTGGTGAAGGTTCGGATTCTAGTACCTAGGTGGCTAAGAAGAAGAAGAAGAAGACAAAGAAGAATAAGTTAGATAAAGGAGAGGCTAGCTCTGCGGCTATTGTGCCTAAGAAGCCATCCATCAATAAACCTTCCAACCCTCCGCGGAAAGTCAAGTTCCCTTGCATGTTGTGCCAGGGAAACCATCTTCTTCAAGATTTCCCTGGAATTCCCAAGGTGCTCGAATTATGGTCCAACGGTCATCCGTCGTTGCTTTTGGCTTCCGGGAGTCAGGTTGGGGGCACGTCTTCAGCTAGTGCTGGTAAAGCTCCTACGAAGCAGGGTAAGCTTGCCAATCCCTGTAAGCTGTGTGAAGGGCACCATGCCATTCACCTTTGTCCATATATGGATGAAGCCAAGAGAGTTTTGGAAAACTCGACTGTTTCTACACCGTTTCTTCTGGTTGGTTACAAAAAACTTTCTTTGAGTCCTTCACCAGTTGATTCAACGATTAGTCAAGAGTCACCCTTGGTTGACCTCGCTCCCCCGGAAGTTCCAATTCAGGAATCCGTTCCTGACCAACCGTTGGTTGTGGGATCGGTTGAGCTGGCCCTGTCTGCAATGCACCAGGTCTTTTCCGTTGAGAGTGGCTCTCACATCCCTCATGTTCTTCTTGTTTCTTTGGACTCCTTGGACTTGGAGAAAGATTCTCCTGTCCCTATACCTCAAGAAGCTGCTCCTCCACCTCCCATGATGGAGGTCCCAAACAATACCCTTCCCAACTCCATGATGGAGGTCGACGAGGATGCTCCTTCTTCTCCCGTAACACTAGGGGAAGAGCATCTCAATTTGATGGTAGCCCCTCCGAGTAGTTTTGTCGCTTCCTTTGATTGGAATCGATTTGCAGAATACCGCCTTCTGTCTTATGTGCATTTTGAGATAACGGTACAGACCTTTGGTTTGTTTGTGCCTAGCACCATTATAGACAAAGGCATGTATATTATAATTTTATCCTCAACTACTTGGCAAGCTTTCAGTTCAACGCCGCTTGTGCCTATTATGTAGAATCTATTGGCGTTTGACAGAGGAACTAGTCAACCGTTAGGGATCCTTCCAAAGTTGCCTATTACTTTGGGAGGGAAAACTGTTCATATGGACGTGATGGTTGTTCCTGGCCCCTTGGACTTTAATTTACTCCTGGGCTGTGATTATACTTATGCCATGGGAGCACTTGTCTCCTCCCTCTTTCGTGTGATGTGTTTTCTGCATGAAGATCAAATCGTGACCATCGATCAACTTGCGTTCTTTGGTCCTAATATGGCAGCTAGTCCACCATCAGCCTTTCCAAATCTTTATCCGTCAGTTGTGTCATCCTCGCTGCATGTCAATTATGTGGCTACCTATCCTATGTTTGTATTCATTGATAGTTCCGTTGTGCATCAAGTGCTGGGGGCATTAGGTCCTGATTTCCAAGATGTTTTCCTTCCATTGGATGAGAACCTCTTGGAAGCCATGACTTATTATTGATCATGATGAGTTTTCTTTGGAGCACAGTTCATTTTCTTGCGTCAAGCTCCTTAAAAAATGAAACAAGCTCTTCGGAGCATGGTTCGTTTTCTTGTGTCAAGCTCCTTAAAAAATGAAACAAGGTCTGTCTGAGGATAGCTTGTCTTCTATATCAACCTCATTAAAAAATGAAACAAGGTCATCTGAGGATAGTTCTTTTAATGTTTCAGCCTCGTTAAAATAATGAAACATGTTCTCGTTCAATTCGAGTCTTTGTTTAGATCTCGTAAAATCCCAGTCGAGTCTTTCTCTTGATCTCGTAACTTGAACCTTCACTCCATATGCCTTTCATATGGATTGAAGCTTGGGGGGCATGTACCTCGAATTGAGTCACCATGCTGGGGGCATGCAAACCTTTTTCAAGCATAGTTTGTTTCATTTTCAAGCTTGTGTAAAAATGAAACTGGTTTCAAGCATAGTTTATCTTTGTTTCAAGCTTTTGTAAAAATGAAACCAACCTCAAGCAAAGTTTTCTGATTTCAATCTTGTGTAAAAATGAAACAATTCCCATTTTACCTCTCGTGATTTCCATTTTATCAGCCTATTTTTCTAGATGAGCCTTGGTTCTCTCATTCGATCATCCCCATCTACTTGGCCGATAATATGCCTTCACTTGGTTGTTTTACCCATTCTTGAGGAACCGCTGTGATGAGTGGTCTTTTTAGCCAGCCTCTCAACCTTTATCTTGTTTTGAGTAGTTCCACCATTACCGGAACCAGTTTCTACCCTTTATACCACTCGTTCCTCCAAGAGGAGTCAACTGTCAGCTCTTTTCTGACTCTCTAAAAATGAAAATATTGCCAAGTCGCTTGTCGTTTTGATCTCTTTAAATTGGCTACGAAACAACATCTACCCAGTATACGTTTACCCATTTTTTGGGCCAGGAGAGATTATTTATGAAAAAGGAATACCCTAGCCTATCGCGAATAGGAGGTTTTCTCAGACACAATTTTCTAACTTTTTGGATCTGAGGAACTATCCATGAAAAGGGACTGTTGGAGTTTTCTTTTCTGCTGTATTTTCAAACTCTCTAAACATGAAAATACGCCAAGTTCTTCCTTTGTCAGACTCGTTAAAACCTGATGACATCAGATTCCATCATAATGACAATACTCAAGTTCCTCCTTCCTAGGGCTCGTTAAATGTACTAGGTTGGATTTGTCCGAAGGACAAACTTATATCAAAAGCATATGCTATCCCCTTCAAGCTTGTTTTCAAAAATAATTGGGGTACTTGCCAGAAATGGTGGGGAATAATGAAACCAGTATCATCGTCGTGTCGGCAGTATGTCACTCTTGAACATGGCACTTGTCTGCATTCCTATCGGGTTGGGGACATCTCATCTCGTTTTCTGCTTGCCTCCATGGTTTTGGGTTATCTTTTTTGACCTCTCATCTGTTCTTTGCCTTGCAATCATGACCTCAGATATTTTGGTGTAAAATACTGCCAAATATAATGTCATGTCGTCGATATGTTCAGGAGAAGTTGACCTCTGCAGTTCTCAACCCTCCTCTGATTCTCTACTGATCCTGATTCACAAACATTATGTTCCTTTGTCTCACATCGATGACGTGGGAAACATTATGGCCCACCTTCGATCAAGGTCACTTCCTATCGACTTCAGCTCATTATCCAGGAAGCTGATCTAGAGACTCTCTTTAGTTACTTTGGAGCTTGCATGCCTTAATGGTAGGTTCTTCACATTTGACGCAAGATTCTCGTTATTGGCCTTCGATCGAATGATTCTGTGGGTGTTCGATGCTAGCTCACTGTTCACATTCCATGGATTGTACCTCTAGTACCTTGAGGGCCATCATCATTATTTGTGGTTCCTCTCACATCTGTTAACGGCTTTCATCATTGGCTAGTAATCAGACGATGTTCTTGCATGTTCGACTTCAGCTCATTTATTCACATGCTAGGACTTGTACTTTGTTCAAGTCTAGATGGAGCGCAAGACCTTGGGTTTTGTCTGATGTAATCCAGGCTACGAATTTTGTGGATTATCATGATTGGTTATATGACTCATTGATTGGATGGCTGCAACCATACCTGAGTCTACTTATTGATCCTTTCTGGATGGCTGCGTCCATACCTTGGATCCTGATTATTGTATACTCTATTATGGATGGCTGCGCCCATACCACGTATCATGTATTTTAGATATCAGTTGTACTTGTACGCAGGTTTTCCGACAGTAGTGTTTTCAGTTGGACATGTTCTCATAAAGCATTTCACCCCTCTCTCTCTCTCTCAGGCCTCATGCTTTAGGGGGAATCTGTTACATAGCAATTTGTCACCTTCCCTAAAATCCCCATCCCGCACATTGGAGGGCCTCTTTCGTGACCTGTGAGTAGTGACATAACCTGAAACCACTTTTATGGTATCCCCCTTTACAAGGAAAATAATTCCTCTGAAGCAAGTTCCCTTGGAAAAACCCTAAAAACTGATCTTTTGGCCTTGGTCCAACTAGCCATTTCAGCCCTCGCGCCAATGGGGAAAATCCACCAAAGAGGGCGCACCAACTGGTGCTCTGTCCCACTATATTGCTCGTGCTAAGCTTAATAAGGATTGTTTTTTAAAAATAAATGGCGGAATTTTGATTCCAACAAACTCCTAAACGAATCTCTAAAATGAGTTGGGAGGTTTGGCTCCGGATCTCCATGTATGGGAGGTGGTTTTCCACCTATCATGGAAGCTTCCTTGAGGATAGGGCCAATCCCATAATTGTATGGATCCCAACTCCCCTTCCTCCATCTATATAAGCTTGCCATTTTCCCTTATCAAGCTAGAGAAAAAGAGTTGAATCTGTAGCAAGGAGATTATCGCCAGACAGCCTTTGAGAGCCAAGCCGAAGAGAGAGAGATTTGTCCCATTTCTAATGAGCTTCATTGAGACGTGCTCCGCTGTCGACCCCACCAAAGGAAGATCCAGCGTCAGAGCTTGGCGTTGTATATTTCCTTTGTTATTATTAATGATAAGCGACTTTGATTATGGTTTCATTCATGTGTCTTTGTCTTTGATGCAATGAATTACATCCTCTCTGATTGATATATGGTTACAAGATTTAGATTCTATGTTGTGTATCATTGTGTTTCTTCACATGTGTGTAGGTGTTCGGACGTGTTAAGTGGAAGGATCGTGATCTGCCAACGCAGAGGATGGGAAGCTTCACCCTTTCTTTGACGACCATTGCCTAGGACCTGAGGTAGGAAACTTGTTATGTTTTGTCATTTTTGTAACTGGAGACTTACATCACTATGTGTCTGATTATTGCTAGACCCGATCTAGGATAGTAGGGATCACCTCTGTCTGCATAGGGGATTTACCTCTCCAACAACTTCCCATTTCCACTCTGGTAGAAGAATAGGTTGTAGTAAACCTGTAGGGTGTTGATGCTCTACCTTGAGCTGCTGAGATTCCCAACACTTGGTCAAGTATTCAATAATTTTTTTACACATCTTGAGCCAAAAGTAGTCCTTTATGAATTTTTTTAGCAAATTTTGGTATCCAGGGTGTCTGGCATAAGAGCTTCGGTGATACTTACCCAAAATTAGTTCCTTGGCAAGCTCATCTAATTAGGAATGTATATATTCTCTCAGAAAACCAATAATTGTTCATTATTGATCTTATAATCTGATTGTTTTCCCTGATTTTATGCTTCTTGTGCTTGCTGTCACCGAAACCGATATTAGGGATCTACTTGTGATGCCTCCTTCACTTGCTCCTGGAACTTAAATTCCACTTATTTAAAGTAGAGTTTATAAACACAATGTAGTTTCCTACTTAATGCATCAATGACTCGATTTTCCTTACCTTTCACGTGATGAATTTCAAAGTCGAATTCACTCAAGAATGTATTCCACTTGGCGAGAATTCAAGTTACACTACTTAAAATATCTATTCAAGCTACTGCGATCCATATTTAGGAGAAATGTGTTCCCTAACCGGTAGTGCCTCGATACTTTCAACAAGTGAACTACTACGTTCAGCTCTAGATCATAAGCAGAATATCATTGCTCATGATCCTTCAACTTTCTGGACTCATATGCGATGAATTTTCCGTGTTGTGACAACACTGCCCTCACCCCTTCCTTACAAGCATCAGTGCAAACTTCAAACTCCTTGTTTGAGTAAATAACTATTCAAAATTGGCTTGGCATTCATTGGTCCATTTGAAAACTCGTCCTTTTCGTTGTAAGGAGGTAATAGGAAATGCAATTCGAGAGAAACCTTCTATAAAAAAATCTGTAGTATCCAGCCAAACCCATGAAGAAACGTATGTCTGCTACGTTCTTGGGTACCCTCCACTCCATAATAGTCTTTATATTTAGCAGAAATTACATGGCCTAAATACTGGATCTGTTCCTTGTAGAAATCACACTTACTGAATTTGGCATAGAGATGATGATCTCTCAACATTTTCAACACCAAGCATAAATGTTCCTTATGTTCTTCCATGGTTTTAGAATAAACTAATATATCATCAATGAATATTAAAACAAACTTATCCAAAAATGGATGAAATATGTCATGCATCAAACTCATTCTCATCTTCAATTCCCTGCACATTCTTAACTTCCTCCCACCATAAGGTAGCATTTTCCCTCAGTTGGTAAATAGTAAATCGAGCTTAATCTTACTTCTATACTCATAGACTTGAAATTATTTATTCATGTTAATTAACCATGCTTCAAACACTTCTTCCTATTCTCTGTTGGACGTGGGAGGCTTAATTTTTCGAAATTCTCCCTAAAGTTCCACTTTATGTTTTTTCATTTCTTATTGTTCAGAAAACATTCCGGATTCTTCTTCTGGTGCTTCCTTGGGTGTGGCTTCCTACAATATTATGAGAAACTTTTTTTTGTTGCTCACCCTCATCTCAGGGGCCCCTCTCAGGACTGGGTTGTGTTGTACGATGATCCTGCCTATCTAAAAGGCTTTTGAGAATACTCTCTTGTTCTTGCATTAATATCTTGTTATCGCTTCTTACTTGAACCATTTCTGCCTATAGATGTTGCACAGTGTCCAGAAGTCTGTTGTTCTGACATTGTTTTTCCTCGAGTAATTTGCGGGTATTATGATGTTGATTCACACTCAACTGTTCCCACATTTCCGGGTTCATTTCGGGGCTAGTCAGGGGGTGAGCTTCCCCTGTAGCTCTAGGTGTTTTATATCTAGATCCTCTCCTCATTCTAATCAATCAATATTTTTATTTTCTTCCTATCACTATGCACAATTTTAGACACATCCATTATTATTCAAATGACCCATTTGGGTCCTAGCATGTGAACACCTCTCTGATACGACTTGTCACAAATACTACCACTAGAGAATTACGATAAAAATATATATTTGAATACACAGTCTCAACCTGCTTGTGAGCATCCGGGCCTACATTATTTACATTAATGGACACATGATCTGTGTTATACCTATGATAACCATTGCATATAAAATACATTCGTCATTATCTTCACTTATCTATCATTTCAAGAATATAAGTCTTAAAATTCTAAGCATATATGTCTTTAACCTTATAAATCATATAAGACTTAATATTACAGGGTGGGCATTATTAATTTTTCTTGGCCAGATTAGACGGCCTACTGTGAAATTGGCATATCTTGACATTTTGAAGTAATTAGAGAACTTTTGAGGTCTAAAATGGGCCTCCTAATAAAAAAGTACAATCAAAATAAAATTTAGAAGAACCAATAGGATTAAATATGACTATGTCAACCATGGAGGATGATTCACCATTGTTGGGATAAAAAAGTAAAAAGATTAAAAAGTAATGAAATAATAAAACTAATTTTTCAACTTATCTCCCTGAGGTTTTACTCAAATTTTGAATGGGAGAACTTGTTGGATGTAAAATTTAATTCCTCATCCAAGGAGTACCCATGTTGCATATATGCGGTGGACCCTACTATACGAAAAATGAGAAATACATGAAAACATGTTATTGCAATCACACTTTTCATGTATTTCTCATTTTTCCTATAGCAAGGCTCATCGAAAGTATGCAACATGGGTACTCCTTGCATAAGGAATCAAAATTTTCATCCAATGAGTGTTCCCGCTTGAAATTTGAGTAAACCCATAGGGAGATAAGTCGAAAAATAGTTTTGTCTTTTTTCCCTCTAAAATTTGATGATGTAATCTAATATTATTTTATTATTTCCAGTATTATTTTATAATTTCCTTACGAGGCCCATTTTAGACCTTAAAACTCCCCTAATGATGTGTTATTTATTGTTAATTTAATAGTAGCACAACTCGAAAGTTATGGTTTGACTAGTGGTCCTGGTTCCATGCCCAAATTTTACTCTCTACATTGGAAGTTGGTTGAACTACGAAGCTTCTCGATTCTCCCTTTAATAAAAATATTTCAGTGGAAAGAGAATAATACTTCTACAGTCCTTGTCTGTCGATCCGATCCGACTGTCTCCATGTTTGCCAAAGAGGTTAGGGTAGTGAACTCCCTACCCAGTCTTAGTTCTCCTGCTCATTTTATCCCCATCATGTTGTGCTCCGCTTTGAGGCCACACCAAAAATATAAAGTTGCTAGGGGTCCTCCAAGTGCCTTCTTAGCTAGTTCAAATGCTATGACCGGGTAGATGGAAAACTAAACCTCTGTTCAAAGTGTTTTCGCTTGTTCCACTGTATTTTCATTCCATATTCTGTCAATCCTTTTGGGCTTAGTTTTTGTCTATGAAAAATTGTTGAAGGGTCTATTGTTCTCTTACAGGATCATGGGTAAACTTGTTCAAAGAACCGGTAGGAGGTGGTTGGATCTCGGTACGGTTTGCAAAGCATGTTTGACCCACTCGATCCAAACCCTTCCTCCTACTTCATGTGTTTTTTCCTAAATTCTACATAGAGACTTTCCAATACTCTCATACTTATTTTATGGTTGAAACAGGGTTTTGAAAAGGGTCAACTCTCTGACTTGCACTGTATCTTTGCAACCCTATCCACAACTGTGCTAGCCCTCCAAATCCCTAGGTAGGTGCTTTCACAGCTCCAAGGGTTTTAATAGCTTAATGCACATATTGTCTATCTAGTATTGGAATTAAGGAATACCCAAACCCTGTGGCAGGGTTCAACGACATTAATACCTGAACTAGAAGCTTATAAGGAGGGTTATTTATCAATAATTATGGTTATTTATGTTGTTCCAATATGAGTGACTGTCTCTGTAAATTTATAATGGTTTAATATTTTTAGGAAGAAGGGTTTTCCTTCTCCTCTTCTCGCAAGCTTTTATATAAGTTTTGAATCTTCGAGATTTATTTTAAAATTTTACCCTAGGTTATGGCACTCTTCCCTGAGCAGCCCCTTAGCATGCTTGTATAATTATGAAAACTTTGTTCACTATTGTTAATGATGTTGGCTTCTTACTGTGCAATATTTCCTATGAATCAGATGTTTGTGCTTATACTATAATTTGTTAACATGTATGCTGAGCATTTCCTTTTACACGAATCCATCCTAATTTTCTAGTTCTTATGGTTTCACAAATGGTTAACAATAGTTGTAATTTGCAATTTTCTCTAACAATCTCGCGTGTTTCCTATAGTTGTGTTTTCATTAAGGTTTCAATATGTACTGTGTAATAATTCCTCTCTCCACACAGTCCTGGAGGATGTAAGAGCTTAGTTCCAAATTCTTGGTTGGTTTTAGGTTTAAACCTCCATCGCCCCTCTCCTAATTCAACTTTATTTTAATAAATGTGTGGCCTAGTGGTTAGTTATGAAGCCCCTCGACTTCATGTTTTGGGTTTGTTTTCTACTGTGTATTTTCCTAAAAACTAATCTTGTTTTCATTTTCTAAAGCCACTCTCCAGACTCTGTCAAATTGGAAAAGTGACCAACATTTTATATTGGTTTCAAATTCATATTTACAGGAAATACCCTAGCCTTAAATTGTTAAAACCCTTGTTGGTGAAAGCATGGTTTTCTATGTTCCCAATTTTTTTTTTCTAAGAATAACTACTGTTATAAGCATAGTTCTGTATTTAATCTTATCAAACCATATAATCCAAATACGGTCCTTGCGTAATTGTTTAACTGTGCTATTAAGAAAAAGATTTTCAGCATTGTTAATCCGTATAAGTCATCTATAACTTCGAAAGATACTATATCTAGAGATAGTGGTTTTATATCATTCATCTGTATCTTTGACAAGGTATTGTGTCTAGCAGAAATAACTCATATTAATAAGCATAATTTTCTTTGAACAAAGAAAGTTAATTTCTCTTCCAAATTTATTGGGCATACATCTAATATTCAACAAGAATTTTGGATAATAATTTTAAAGTTATTTTTCTAATCGTAATTTCCATCATAATTTATCCACTTATATAAAAATAAACCACTTATCTCATAATAAAATAAATTGATGGTACCTACCAACCTTAATTGAGGAATAATTTATCCACTTATCTAAGAATAAACCACTTATCTCATAATAAACTAAACTGATGGTACCTACCAACGTTAAGTGAGGCATAATTTATCCACTTATCTAAGAATAAACCACTTATCTCATAATTAACTAAACTGATGGTACCTACCAACCTTAAGTAAGTCAATGACATCGAAAGAAATGTCTAAAAAACTATTTGAGTTTTTAATAACAAAATTACCATAGTAAATTTAAATAATTCTTTAACAATTATGAGGATTACATGCATTCAACAATATTCCTCTTTGTCTTAGTCTTAGTTTAGGCCATGTGTATGATATGACCTTTTGGTGGTGTGTATACTAGATTTACAATATTTATCTTTACATTATATATATCCTTACCTTAAATTATTTTTCCTTGTAAATTGTCAAATGAAATGTCTAAAAAAATATTAAATACTTTGAATTGCATTCCGCATTCCACAATAATTATGTTTATCTAAATTTAGGTACCTACCTTTGGGTGGTGTGTATACTAGATTTACAATATTTATATTTACTTTAATTATCTTTACGTGGTATGGTATCTTTACATTAATTATCTTTACTCAATATTTCTATTTACTTTCATTATCTTTACCTATAATTCAATATTTCTATTTAATTTCATTATCTTTACCTGGTATGGTATCTTTACATTAATTACCTTCACTTTAATTAATTAATTAATTTATTGTAGATTTATAATATTTATTTTATATTGAAAATCTTTAATTATAGACAATTCAATATTTCTATTTACTTTAATTATCTTTATCTTGTATAGTATCTTTACATTAATTTAGTGTGTATTCTATATTTACAATATTTATTTTTTATTTTAATTTAAGTAACAAAATTTATCTTATAGGAACAATATTTATCTCTTATGAAATTTAGATTAAAAAAATTATATTTAACTAAATTAATTTAGCATGAATTCAACAATATTTATATAGTATGCAATCAACAATATGTTTACAATAATATTTATCTATAGGTTAATATATATACTAGATTAAAAAAATAATGTATTTATCTATAAGGTGATGTGTATATTAAATTTAAAAATAACATTTTCTCTAATATTTTCTAGGGTGATGTATATACTATCTTTACTTTAATTTAAGGAACAAAATTTATCTAACATGCAATCAGCAATATGTTTACAATAATATTTATTCATGGGGTGGTGTATATCTATATATATATATATATATATATATATATATATATATATATATATGGTGTTGTATATACTAGATTTAAAAAATAATAATGTGTGATGAAATACATTCAGTAGTTTGAAAGGCGTCCGTTCTAAAATTTCTCATGTGATTTTTTGGAAGATTTATTTTAATATGATATGGATTACAGAAGTTTACACTTCCAAAAATAAAATTTTCTGAAATCTTTTCCATTATAAAATAAGTAAAATAATAGTAATGTTTTTGTATACTAAATTTTAAAAAATGATATTTTCTCTAATATTTTTCATTATAAAATAAGTAAAATAATAGTTATCTTTACTAGGAACAATATTTACCTCACATGCAATTAACAATTTTTTTTTAACATTTTCTTAGGTAATTTAGGTGATGTGCATACTATAGTATATTAGGTTTACAACCATATTTATATATAAGTGGTGTGTATACTAAATTATTATATATATATATATATATATATATATATATATATATATTCCATTATAAGACAAACAACTTAAATTTGATATTTATCTCACATGCAATTAACAATTTTTTTAGACCTTCTCTTATGTAATTGAGGTGATGTGCATACTAAAGTATATTAGTTTTACTACCATATTTATATATAAGTGGCATGTATACTTATTAAAAAAAATAAAAAATTCTCTAGTGGTTTCCATTATAAGAAAAACTACTTAATTTTTTTTATTTTTTTTTAGTTTACAACTATATATATATATATATATATAGTTGACTTTATAAATGGTGGTTATCTATGTTATTCAACAATATATAGATATTCATCTATAATGTGTATGTTAGATTTTAAAAATAATATTTTAAAAAAATACCAATATTTTTAATGTGAAAAATGTAATATTAATATTTTTTTCTTATATAGAAAAAATAAAATATTAAAATTAATGTAGTAAAACAAAAAAATAAAAATATCTCAAAAAAAATTAAAATTGACCTCATGAATGGTGATTATCAATGTTATTCAACAATATATAGATAATGTGTATATTAAATTTAAAAAATAATATTTAAAAAAAAAAAATTAATGTGAAAAATGTAATATTAATATATTTTTCTTATATAGAAAGAAAAGAAAATTGAAATGTTTCATACCATTGTACCCATATTAAACCATCTTCCATATATCTTACTCATGTAACAGTGCATTAACCATCACCATTATCATATCTAGAGTATATATAAACGTGTATGTGATTATATTTATCCTAACATTGTGTTAATCATATAGACATAACTAGCAATTACACCAAATGTTGCAAAGGAAACGTTGTAAGTGTGCAGAATATGGAAAAAGTGCATAAATGAAGAGATTTTAACTTATTAGCATTTAAGTGAAAATTTAATAAGGTGTGAAGTGTGAAAACATGGGGAAAAAGGATTGAGTTACTCAGAGATGCATATGGATCAAGTGGCTTGTAGTTGAAGGTGAAAATTTGGGTCAACAATATTCCAATCATTGTAATTCATCATGTAATTGAAGTTTGTGATACGATTTTCACTCTCCAATACTCTCTTTCTAGTTGAGCTTGACATGCCAATGTATTCTACTGGGAACATGTGAAAAGTGCATTGTAAGAGAGGACATGTATTGCTATTAGAGGGTGAAGGTACACCGCGAATTTTCAGATGTGGGGAATTTGTCCTGCAATGAATTGAAGGTGCATGAGCATTGCAAGCGCATGAGCTTTATATCATGTCAATTGATTCAATTAAAATAAAATAAAATTAGGAGGAATCAGCCAAAGTGGATAACAATACAAACTCTAGGAGAAGTGAGATTTTTCTTATTTTTGTGGCAGTGAGAGGGTAAGAGACACACAACAATTGAGAGTCATGTCAACCAGAAACTATCAATATATACAGATAATATATATAGATCACATTCCAAGTAAATGCAAAAGAACACAATTCTTAGTCAAAATACACCCAGTCCCAACATGCAAGACTTTAAAGTAAAAGATAAGAAAAATTACTCTACTTGTGATGGTTAGCAAAGTAAAATTAAAGTCTATCTAAATAGTAAAAAAATTTATGAGTGTAGGTAGGCCAATAAAGGATGTGAAAACACATAGGAAAAGGAAACTACAAAGAGCAAATTTGTCCTCTATGTGTCTCGTGGGTTTTGTTCTATGTAGTCGTGAGATTGATGAGATTATTTTTGCAAACATCAAATTGGAAGAAGAGACTTGGCTTTCAAGTGACAGAAAAGTCCAAGGAACACCTATAAAGCTTTTGAAAAATTATGTGACTAACACCAAACGGAAAATAATGCTTGTAAAAAAATTAATTAGATAAAAAAAGAGAAGTGGAGTCACCATTTTGTATGGTGTAACTGGTAGCATATGAGTCCCAAATTCACTTATCTAGTAGTTGGTTGCATCCTACAAGAAAATATATAAACAATGAATGATGTTACTAATAAAATATTGACCAAAAAAATATTGAATTAAATGACAATAATGCATAAAGAAAACTAAAACAAATCTAAACTAAGAAACTTGAAACAAGCAAATGAAGCTAAAAAAATAAAAAATATAATGCGAAAAAGGTCCTCTATATTAATTGTTAGTAGTAGAAGAGGTGAAAATGAATTTCAGAGACACTTAAAAATAGTTTGTTGAGCAATGGTGCTCAATATATATCAAGAAGTATTTCTCCTTGCAAATCTCTTTTACATGCTCTTTCTCTCCTCTATATTAATTGTTGGTAGTAGAAGAGGTGAAAATGAATTTCAAAGACACTTGAAAATAGTTTCTTGAGCAATGGTGCTCAATAGATATCAACAAGTATTTCCCCTTGGAAATCTCTTTTACATTCTCTTTCTCTCTCAAAGCAGCAAAGAAAGCTCTCTCAATGATGGAATCCTTTTGGCATTGGTATTCTTGATTTATTTGGAGAAACTTTGTCAAAATAAAAATGTGCAACGTCTTTTTCTATTTCCGCTCTTCGTTCTCTTGCATTTATTAAAAAAAATTACATTCTCTCCCTTTAGAAATTGTGAACACTCTCTCCCTCCCTTCTTATCATTGAGGTAATTTGGCTCATAAATGATGTTGGAGTTGCCTTCCTCCTTCTTTTAAGGCTTCTTGAATGTCAAGGCTTGAATTTTCAAAGGCACTTGAAAATAGTTTCTTGAGAAATGGTGCTCAATAGATCTCAACAAGTATTTCCCCTTGCCGATCTCTTTTGCATCCTCTTTATCTCTCAAAACAACAAAGAAAAATCTCTCAATGATGGAATCTTTTGGCATTGGTATGCTTGATTTCTTTGCAGAAATATTAGAAGCATAACAATGTGCAATGTCTTCTTCTATTTTCTTCTATTTTGGCTCTTCGTGCTCTTGAATTTATAGAAATTTTTGTTGAGATTGCAACAAGATGATGAGCTTAATTAGGAGAGCACAAGTTCCCTTCTTAAGTGGGCACTTGAGCTACTTTTGGTCTGATCTATTTTTCGACTATGTCTATTTTTGAACGTAATAGATCCATGTTCTATGAAGTTGCGAGATGCTATTTGTGGATGGTTGGTCAAGTTGGAAAAATAGATGGACTTCTACTCTTAGACATATTGGGCATAATCTATTTTTAGAATTCCAGTCTAAAAATAGATATGTCGAATATTATTAGCTCTTAATAATATTTGGACTATAAAAATTATCTTATTCTCTTGGAGCACTTCAGTTAAGTGCACAAATGTGGCACAGGACCTGACAGAAGGAATTACACTATTCCTGAGGGTTAAGTGGAGCTATTTCATGGATACTTCAGTTAGAACTCATGTGACAGAGTTTGGTGGAGTTATTGAGGTAGTTGATGGAGTTGTTTTTAGTTTAACTGAGTTAAACATAGTTGAGCTAGTTGTATCTAGTCTAACTGATTGATACACTAGTGAGAGTGGTGTGAATTAATTATTAATTAATTCACTAATTATTAACTCATTAATCAACTAAAGAATAAATTATTTAACTACAGTGCATGGACAGTTTCAGTGGAGACTAGTGAAGAGGTAGGTGAAAGAGCATTGTGACTTTTAGTTGTGACTATAGTGTTGCATGATTTGCAACAACCAGTGATTGGAGATGCCAATGAGGATTACGTGAGCAAGGCTGGACCAATTCAAGTTCATTCAGAGCCATTCTTCAGCAGTGATTGCACAGTAGAGGTAGGCTATTAGGTGGCAGAGATTGGAGCATGTGATTTTCTAGATCGGGCTTGATTAGTGTGTAACAATTGGAGATTGTACTGAGAGCTTTGTGAGGAGATTTGTATAATGATTGTTACATGATCTCTATGACATATAATGTAAAAATAGTTGGGGGTTTTCATATTTAAGCTTTCCCATAAAATACTGTGTTCATATGTGTGATTTTTTATGGTTTTAATGTGCGCATGCGACTGTTTTTATTTCCGCAATTAATGATCAATGGTAGAAGAGATTCTGTATTGTGCATGAAGTTAAAATAGTTTGTGATCAGGAGAATATCACTGTATAAAATATCAGTTATCAAATTTTTACATGGTATCGGAGCGATATTGATCATTGGAGAGATTGCAAAACATTGAAGCGGTTGAGTTTTGTGCTGGTGGAATTCGAATTTGCAGCAGTGTTTTCTTGGTGTCGAAGTTGAGATGTCTTTCAACGGATTTTGATTGGAGTATGCCCTTGAGGGAAGTTTAAATTATATTTCATGGAAGGACAGGATGGAGGCAGTGCTAGATGAAAATGGGTTGAAGGAGTTCATAGATGCATAAATTCCAAAACCTGCTTCTAGCGATGATGCCACATTTGACGCATGGCAAAAGAGGACAACAAAGTGTCGAATAATTCTGTTGGAAGGTGTAAAGGATCACATAGTGTCCAGCCTTCATGGTAAGGCTTCTCCATTCTTGATGTGTAAAGTGTTACGGACTTATTCCAAAGCAAGAGTGACCAGAGGAAGTTGGCGCTCAAGGATAAACTCAGGAACATAAAAATGGAGAAAGGCGAAAGTATGCCCAAGTACCTCATGAAGTTCATCCAATACAGGGATGAGTTGAGAAGTGTGGGGGTGACTGTAGATGATGAGTACTTGGTGAGCTTGGCTTTCCTTTGGCTTCCAAAAAGTTGGCATTCCTATCAGGATTCTGTCAATGGTCGGGAGAAATTTCCAGGATGGGAGTGACTTTGGTCGGATCTTGTGCAAGAGGAGATAAGGCGAAGTACCAGGGATGGATCTTCATCAAAGAACTCAGATGAAGAAAATTTCTCTTTGGATGCCAAAGCAAGGAAGGGGAAGAGCAAGAAGAATAATTCTCAATCCAGTGCGAAAGGCAAGAAGTAGGACATGTCCAAGGTGAAGTGCTTTCACTATCACCAACACAGACATTACGCCACTAATTGTCCATAGAAGAAGAAAAATAATTAGGCTGTTGGATCTGCAGCTGGAGAGGCCTTAGCCTCGTAGTTTGAGCTAGATTTTTTGATGATCGCATGCTTGGTCTCAAGTGTGATGGGTTCAGTGTGGTTTCTTGACAGTGGTGCATATTTTCATATGACCGGAGACAAAGATTTATTTACTGATCTAGAAGAGAAAGATATTGGAGTGCACATCGAGATGGGCGATGATGGTAGACACAGTGTGACCAATATCGATACCATTTCCTTTGAGAGGGATTCTGGTAAACCCTTCATATTGAAGGAAGTGATGCATGTTCCAGGATTGAAGAACAATCTTATCTCTGTGGCGATGTTAGAAGACAAGGGATATGATGTTGTCTTTAGCGAGGGAAAGGATTTCCTGCGCAGTAAGGCAACTGGTGAAACTCGGAGGATAGGGGTTCGAGTTAAGAACCTTTATCAATTGCAAGTAGATGGCTATGCAACAATGACAGGAAAGGTAGAAGGAGTGGTGAGTCGGGATGATGGCGAGCTGTGGCACAGGAGATTGGGCCACCTTCACCATGGAGCTTTGAAAATTTTGCAGCAGATTTCTACCGGGCTTCCCAAAGGTACACTTGCGCACTCAGATCAATGCAAGGGATGTAATTTGGGAAAATTTGTGAAAGGCACCTTTCACGAGAAGGATAGTCATGCCACGACGATCCTTGAGAGAATTCACACAGACGTGTATGGACCTTTCTTAGTAGCTTCGACAGTAAAGCACACGTACTATGTGATATTTTTTGATGATTTTTCTCGGAAGTGTTGGATCTTCTTCATGAAGAAGAAGAGCGAGACATACTCAAAGTTCTGTGAGTTCAAGGCACTAGTTGAGAAAGAATCGGGGAAGCAGGTGAAGGCTCTTAGGAGCGACAATGGTGGTGAATGCATCTCTGGCGAGTTCAAGGACTTTTGAAACACAGAAGGAATTTGAAGAGAGCTCATAGTGCCTCATAACCCATAGCAGAATGGGGTCATTGAGTGAAAGATCAGAACGATTGTGGGTGTTGCACGAGCGATGTTGCATGATCAGGGCCTTCCCATACACTTGTGGGCTGAGGCATGCAATATTGTGGTTTATGTGCAAAACTATTGTCCTCACAGGATACTTGGCATGAGTACACCCGAGGAGGCGTTTTCTGGTAAGAAGCCTGATATTTCCCATTTGAGGATTTTTGGTTCACCTGTTTACATTCATGTGACGAAGGATGCCAGGAAGAAGATGGAGCCAACCGCATAGGTTTATGGATATTTTGGGAGGCCACACTAAACTTTCTGAAACTATGGGCAGTGTATTTTCCAGACAGTCGCAAGACTGTTGTGCGACGGGATATCAAATTTCATGAGGAGAAAGCCATGAAGTGTTTGCTTGAGAGGGAGCCACACTTGCATGCGGATGAGGAGCTATTAGTTCCTAAGGATGAGCCTCAGGATGTGGATTAGCCACAAGAGGAGGTTCATGGAGTGGAAGAGACCACTCATGCAACGCCAACCATCAAAGGGTGGAAGCGCACTACAAAAGCTGAAGCGGCGGCTCCGAGATGCGAAGAAGGTGGCAGGAGCACCTACATCCGGCTATGGGACGACCGATCACCTGGCTGGTATACTAGATACATAGCTCTTGCGACAGGAGTGTGTCGTGACAGGCTCATCCTCTTTCGAGAGCTGTGGAGGATCTGCATGGGTAGATGCCATGGTGGAAGAGTATGATTCGATTGTCAGAAACAGTGCATGGGAGATTGTCCCAAGGCCAGAAGGGAAATCAGTGGTAGGTTTGAGATGGATCTACAAAGTGAAGCAAGCAGCTGACGAGTGCATGGAGAAGTACAAGGCAAGATTTGTTGCCCGAGGCTTCTCACAGATTGAGGGGATTGATTATGAGGAAACCTTTGCACCTGTAGCAAGGTATTTTTCCATACGGACGATTCTTGCTCTCTCGGCGCAGATGGGGTGGCACATTCATCAGATGGATGTGAAGATTACGTTCCTCAACGGAGTGATTGAAGAGGAGGTGTACATAGAGTAGCTCGAAGGTTTCGAGATCTTTAGCAGCGAGTCGCATGTGTGCAGTTTCAAGAGAGCGTTGTATGGCTTGAGACAAGCACCTCTTGATTGGTACACATGGATAGACAGTTATTTCACTGGACTTGGATTCTCCAAGAGTGAGGCGCATCCAAACCTATACCAGATTGTGGTGGACGGTAAGTTGCTGATAATTTTACTTTATGTATATGATTTGATTTTGACGGGTGATGAACTGTTGATACACTCATGCAAGGCTGATCTTGCAAAGGAGTTTGAGATGAGGGACTTGGGCCTCCTTCATTATTTCCTAGGATTGGAAATTTGGCAGCGCAGTGATGGATTGTTTGTGTCTCAAGGCAAGTATGCCTGGGAGATACTGGAGAAGTTCAACATGCATGGCTGCAAGCCTGTTGATACTCCTCTTCCTAGTGGTTGGAGGAAGGAGGATGCTACATCAACGGATGTAGTGGATGCCACTGTTTATCGATAGTTGGTGGGGTCGCTTATGTATTTGGTCAATACATGACCTGACATATGCTATGCTATTAACCAACTTTCAAAAGCTATGGTTAAGCTTACCAAGCTCTTTTGGAAGGTAGGAAAGCATGTATTGATATTTCCCAAAGGCACATCGAGATATGGGTTATGGTACAAACATTGGATGAGGTGAAGCTGTGTAGCTTCATGGATGTAGATTGGGTAGGGAGCCCAACGGACAGAAAGAGCACATATGGAGGGATTTTCAGTATCAGGTCGACAACAGTTTCTTTCTACAAAAAGAAGCAGAGATCCGTGGCACTCATTTCATTAGATTTTGAGTATATGGCAGCGACTTTGGCTGCATGCAAGGCTATATGGATGAGGAAGATCCTGGTCGGGTTGTTCGGTTCACACTTAGATTCTACTGTGATATATTGTGATAATAAAAGTCGCATCAAACTGTTAGTTAATCCAGTATTTCATGATAGATCTAAACACATTGACATCTGGTATCATCATATCAAAGATTGTGTGTAGCAGAAGATCATGTTACTTTCATACATTCCCACGGAGGATCAGGATGTTGATATCTTGACGAAGGTGCTCACCAGGAGCAAATTCGAATACCACAGGGGTAGGATAGGGGTGGCAGATAATACTTATCTTGTTGAAAGGGAGTTTTGATATTGCAACAAGATGATGAGCTTAGTGGAAAGAAGTCACCTTCACTAAGTGGGCCCGCAGGCTATTTTCGGCGCAAGTCTATTTTTGGACTATGTCTATTTTTAAACATGTCGATCATATTCTATGAGTTGCAGGATGATATTTGTGGATGGTTGGTCAAGTTGGGAAAATATATGGACTTCTATTTTTAGACATATTGGGCAGAATCTATTTTTATATTGCCAGTCTAAAAATAGATATGTCGAATATTATTAGCTCTTAATAATGTTTGGACTATAAACATTATCTTATTCTCTTGGAGCACTTCAGTTAAGTGCATAGATGTGGCACAGGAGATGACAGAAGGAATTATGCTATTCCTGAGGGTTAAGTGGATCTATTTCATGGATACTTTAGTTAGAACTCATGTGACAAAGTTTGGTGGAGTTATTGAGGTAGTTGATGGAGTTGTGTTCCGTTTAACTGAGTTAAACATAGTTAAGCTAGTTGTATCTAGTCTAACTGATTGATACACTAGTGAGAGTGGTGTGAATTAATTATTAATTAATTCAATAATTATTAACTCATTAATCAACTAAATAATACATCAGTTAACTACAGTGCATGGACAGTTTCAGTGGAGACCAGTGAAGAGGTAGGTGAAAGAGCAGTGTGACTATCAGTTGTGACTATAGTGTTGCATGATTTGAAACAACTAGTGATTAGAGATGCCAATGAGGATTGTGTGAGCAAGGCTGGACCAATTCGAGTTCATTTAGAGCCATTCTTCAGTAGTGATTGCGTAGTAGAGGCAGGCTATTAGGTGGCAAAGATTGGAGCATGTGATTTGCTAGATCGGGCTTGATTAGTGTGTAACAATTGGAGATTGTATTGAGAGTTTTGTGAGGAGATTTTTGTAATGATTGTTACATGATCTCTATGACATATAATATATATATAGTTGGGGTTTTTCAGCTTTAAGCTTTCCCATAAAATATTGTGTTCATATGTGTGATTGTTTATGGTTTTAATGTGCGCATGCAAATTTTTTTATTTCCGCAATTAATGATGAATGGTAGAAGAGATTTTGTATTTTGCATGAAGTTAAAATAGTGTGTGATCAAGAAAATATCGGTGTATAACATATCAGTTATCAAATTTCTACAATTTTGAACACTCTCTCCCTCCCTTCTTATCATTGAGGTAATTTGGCTCATAAATAATATGGGATTTTTCCATCCACCTTCTTTTAAGGCTTCTTGAACGTCAAGGTTTCCATGTCAGGATATTGAGTCTTGTACAAGAAAATGCATCTGTGTGTGTGGTGATTGTGCTTTCTGTAACCCTCATGACTATCAAAGAAAAAGGCACTAGATTGCACTATAATGCATTAAAATATCTTTATCACCCTCGAGGGTTGATTTTTTAAGAAAACCTTAGGAAAACCTTTTAATTTTTGCATGTTGTTTACTAACTCTATGTGCCATTTGTTTCGTAGAAAATAAAATATTTCATTATGCAAAGATATGGCTCATAAATAATGTGGGAGTTTACCATCCTCCTTTTAAGGCTTCTTGAACGTCAAGGCTTCCATGTCATGATATTGAGTCTTGTACAAGCAAATGCATCTCTGTGTGTGTTGATTGTGCTTTCTGTAACCCTCATGACTATCAAAGAAAAGGTGCTAGATTGCACTAGATTTCATTAAAATATCTTTATCACCCTCGAGGGTTGATTTTTTAAGAAAACTTTAGGAAAACCTTTTAATTTTTGCATGTTGTTTACTAAATCTATGTTCCATTTGTTGTGTACAAAATAAAATAATTCAAAATATTTCAATATGAAAATATAGGGAGTAATCGAAAGAAAAAAAATAATAATTAGCTCTCATAAAAAATGATAAAAAATAAATGATAATAAAAAAATTCAAATATGTGGGAATTGCATGTTTAAAGTAGGTATATTACACAATCCAATTTCCTAATGGGGTTGTCAAGGCATTCAATCCATTTATACATTCAAAAATGCAATTTAAGCAATGAAAATTTTCACATGATGTGTGTATAAGATAGAGAAATCCATTTCAACCATGGATCTATCAGGCACTAAACACCCAAAGTGTTCAAACCTATTTTCATTCTAAAATAGGTTTTTATCTCAAGATATTTAATCCCTCTTCCCACTTCACAATCCAATTTCCTAATGGGATTGTCAAGGCATTTAATCCATTTATACATTCAAAAATGCAATGTAAGTAATGAAAAATCTTACATTATGTGTGTATAAGATATAGAAATATATTTCAACCATGAATCTATCAAGCACTAAATAGCCAAAGTGTTCAAACCCAAAGTGTTCAAACCTATTTTCATTCTAAAATAGGTTTTTATCTCAAGAGATTTAATCCCTCTTCCCACTTGGTAGACCAGGAGTTAAGATGGGTCTAGGCTTTTCATAATCTTTTTTTTATCTCAAGAGGAGTTAAGATAAATCTAAGATAATCATGATCTTTTTAGAACATATAAAATAAAAATAAATGATAATAAAAAAATTCAAATATTTTTGGAAATGCAATTTAAACAACGAAATTTTTTACATGATCTGTGTATTTAACAAAGAATTACATAAAAAAGGAAGTTTATTCCACCAAAAAAATTTAAAATAATTATATAATCATATTATATAATAACACCTTACATTATATAGTTAATATAATTATATAATAATATGACTTGCGATGAGGTTCCATAAATTAAATTAAAAGCACATTTTATATATATATATATATATATATATATATATATATATATATAGTAAATGTATTAAATTAAATATTTTGACTTTCAATGAAACATATAACTTATAATCTAAAATATTATTTAACAGATATTTATATTAAGATGAAAAATATTTAACAAAAAATTGCATAAAAAAAAAAAAAAATTATTCAACCAAACAAATATAATATAATTACATAATCATATTATACAATAACACGTTACATATAATTAATATAATAATACCCTTTCCATGTGGGTTCCATAAGTTAAATTAAAATTACGTTTTTATTTTATACTATATATATACATCAGATATTCAAAATGTAAATATAAAATAAATGAGAACCGAAAAAGTAAGAAGAGATGTATCTGATATTTCAAGAAGAAAAATTTGAAAATCTTGCCACAGCATTAAACAAAAAGGTTTATTCAACCAAAAAAATATAATATAATTACATAATCATAATCATATGGTATATATGTCAAGCAAATGACATGTGAAATAAAGGACTCATCTAAGTGAATACTGTTTGGAGAAAAAAAACCTGTTTCACCAACACAAGTATTACCTCATTCCAAACAGGTCCTGAGGTGTATATATACATCAGATATTCAAAATGTAAAAATAACAGAAATGAGAAATGGAAAAGTAAGAAGAGATGTATCTGATATTTCAAGAAGCAAATTTTGAAAATCTTGCCACAGATGGTATATGTGTCAAGCCAGTGACATGTGAAATAAAGGATTCATCTAAGTCAATACGGTCTCAAGAAAAAAAAACTATTTCTCAAACACAAGTATTACCTCATTCCAATAAGGTCCTCAGGTGTATATATACATCAGATATAAAAAATTTAAAAATAAAGGAAATGAGAACCGGAAAAGTAAGAAGAGATGTATCTGATATTTCAAGAAGCAAATTTTGAAAATCTTGCCACGGATGGTATATGCGTCAAGTCAGTGACATGTGAAATAAAAGACTCATCTAAGGCATAGTTAAAAGCATCGCCTAGTAGGATTCAAGAAGGCACTACAACAAACAAATTACAACAATCTGCCTCAATTGAGGTTGTGCATAACATTGCAGCAAAGAATTTAAAAATATTGTCTCAGACAGATACAACTTCTGTAGTGAAATTAATGGCAAAGGGAAATGTTTCCTCCTCCATTGAAGATTGTAAAAAAATTTGTTGCACTTTAGTGGTAGAAGAATGTTACCCTTCTAAGCGTAGTAAAAATGTGCTTGATGAAGTGAGAGTAGGAACGCTGAAATGAATAAAAAAAGAAAGCGTTGAATCATAAAAGTGGAGCATCCTCGCTTGATAAGGACAACCTTGCTTGATGAATGGTCACAGGAGCCCAAAAGCTTCCACAGTCCTGTTTCACCTGATTCTATCTTTCCAACTTAAGTGCAAAGAAAAGATAAAATAAAAATGCATCCACCCACACTCAGAGAAAGGTTGATTAACTCACAGTTCTCGTTCATGTGAAAACGTATTGGCATGGGCTTACATACTAGTAACTAATTGTAACTGAATAATACTAGGTTTTAATCCGATGGTACAAGTTATTTGTATTGTCTAACATCTAAATCAAAGGCATATAAAAAGACATGTGGCATGAGAGGTGAGTTGTTTTCAAATAAAAACGCCTTACGGTGTAATTAAAAATATTTAAAATAACCATTTATCTAATAAATATTGGTAACTAAACTAAAATTTTGGAAACTATTATCTTAAATAGACACACCTATAAACTGAATTAGTTATGGATAATCATTATGATATATGCATCATTCCTATCAATGTAATTAGTTATAAATAATTATTATGATATATAGTAATCACAACACTATGAATTTGTTATGGATAATTATTGTAATATATGCTATAAACTCTATCACAATTATATAGGTAAATTATATATACAATTTGCATAATATAATATGTTGAATAAGTATTAGACATGTGTTGGAAATACTAAGAGGGGGTGAATTATGTTGTGAAACCAGCTCCAAAAGTAGAAGAAAAGAGATATCAACGCCTTAGAAATAAGCTACTTCGAGGGGGCAACCTCCAATACATTACATGAATGAACAATTCTTCGATGATACAAATTACAAAACCTCCTTTCTATATATAGGAGTCCATGGGGCCACAATGTAATCCTAGCCGACCTAACAATAATAATTTAAGGGCACAATATTAACAATATGGGTGTTACAGGGGCACAATAATAACAATAAGGGGGTTACACTAACAATAATAAGGGACTATACTAGTAATATAGGGACCTAACATGCCCCTCTCCTTCAAAAAGTGTTGTCCTCAATGCTTGAGTAGCTCTGGGTGCTTCTGTATAAAATTATCATCCTCCCATGTAGAGTCTTCAGTGGGTAAGTTCTTCCACTTGATGAGATACTCTGAAATTGATCGATTCTGTAGCTGTCGAGTTCTTGTTTCTGTGACCACTTTAGGTTCTAATACGATTTTTCCTTTCTCATCAAGTTCTGGAAATTTTTTTTGAACTGGAATATTTTCACCTATAACCTTCTTTAAGCATGAAACATGTAAAACTCAATGCACTCGTGAAGAAGCAGAAAGCTCCAATTTGTATGTCATAGTACCAATCTTTTGCAACACCTTGTAAGGACCATAGTACTTTGGCGATAATTTATTATCCTTCCTAGCTTGCTTGAGGGACATTTATTTGTATGGTTGTAGCAATAAAAATACCCAGTCTCCTACATCAAAAATTCTCTCGCTGCGATGTTGATTTTCCTTTTGTTTCATTCGTTTTTGTGCCAAATTCAAGTTATCCTTTAAGAGTTGGAGAACTTATTGTTGATGCTCGATGTGATATTCCACTACTTGAACCTTCGAATTTTCTCTTAAAGATGATGTGATGGATGGTGGATGATATTCATAAAGTGCCATAAATGGGGTCATTTTTGTTGCAGTATGGAAGGAAGTGTCATACCACTATTCAGAGAGAGGTAACCACTTGACCCATTGTGTTTGTTTATCAGATACAAAAAACAAAGATATCATTCCAAAAATTTATTTACTATCTCAGTTTGACCATCGGATTGAGGATGATAAGATGAGATATGAGCTAATTGAGTACCCAAACAAGAAAATAACTTCGTCCAAAAATTTCCAGTAAAAATGGGATCTCTGTCGCTCACAATAACCCTTGGGTTTCCATGTAGCTTTTGAATTGTGTCCATAAATGTAGTAGAAACTGTACTTGCTTTAAATGGATGAGATAATGCATAAAAGTGTGCATATTTGGTAAGTCTATCAACTACCACCATGATGACACTCTTTCCTTCAGACTTAGGTAAACCTGTGATAACATCTGTTGAAATCTCCTCCCAATGTTAAATTAGAATGGATAAAGGTTGTATAAGACCCGGGGGTCTTAAGTGTCTCAACTTTATTCTACTGGCAAACCAAAAATTCCGCCACAAACTTTTGAATATCAATTTTAAGGCCATCCCCAAAAAATTATTTCTTCACCCTGTGGTAAGTTTTTAAAAATCTTGAGTGTCCTCCTAAAGGAGAAGTGTGCAATTCCAAAAGAATATTTTGTTTTACTTCGAAATTCTTACAAATATATAAGTGATATTTGTACCACAAGGAATAATTTTTCCAACTAAATGTATCAGATGTACTAGGATCTTGCTGCAAATTTTGAATGAGTGTCCACAATTCTTCGTCCTTCTTCCATTCATCTCTTGCTTCGGTTATCCAATTTGGTTGGATAATAGAAATGGCATAAAGCAATGCTTCCACCTCTTCATTCTTTCCTGAGAGTGCATCTGCAACAACATTTAGCTTCCCACTTTTGTAGATTATTTCAAAGTCATAATCCAACATCTTTGTGACCCATTTTTGCTACTCTTCTAAATATAGTCTTTGTTCCAAAAGGTGTTTAAGACTATCATGATCAGTTTTTACCTTGAAGTGTCTTCCCATTAGGTAAGTTCACCATTTCTTTAGTGCATGGATTGTTGCTAAAATTTCCTTCTCATAAATAGGTTTCTGTAAATACTTTCCTTTGATTTGAAGACTTTCAAAAGCAATGGTTCTTCCTTCTTGCATGAAAATAGCACCAATTCCATTTCCTAAGGCATCACATTCCAGAATAAAGGTTTTTGTGAAGTCTGGCATAGCTAAGTCCGGTGCTAGGCACATTGCCTCTTTAAGATGTTCAAAGGCTTTAGTTGCTTCAGGAGTCCATGAAAATGCATCTTTCTTCAATAATATTGTTAGAGGTGATGCTATTCTCCCATAATTATTAACAAACTTGCGATAATACCCTGTTAACTCGAGAAATCCTAACAACTGCTTTATGGTTATGGGGACTTTCCATTCCTTAATGGCTTTAATTTTGTTAGGGTCTACCTTAAGACTCTCGTGAGATACAATATGACCCAGATATTCCACCTCTTGTACTCCAAAGAAACATTTGGATTTTTTTGCATATAATCGTTTCTCTTGCAATAGTTTGAGCACCCTGTCAACATGTTGAACATGATCATTCCAAGACCTGTTGTGGATTAGTATATCATCAAAAAATACTGGCACAAATTTTCTAAGGAAGGGTTTGAAAATGGAATTCATCGACCCTTGAAATGAAGAAGGTGCATTGGTAAGGCCAAAAGGCATGACCAAAAATTCATAATGACCCTCACGAGTTCAAAATTTTGTTTTCGGATTATCTTCAATCTTCATTCCAATTTGATGATATCTTGAACGAAGATCCAACTTGGTAAAATAAATTGCTCCATGCAATTCATCCAATAATTCATCAATCACAGGAATGGGAAATTTATCTTTAATGGTGAGCTTATTGAGCTCCCTATAATCTGAACACATGTGCCATGATCCATCCTTCTTGTGTACCAATACTACAGGAGTAGAGAAAGAACTTTGACTGCGTTGAATTATACCCGCCTCTAACATTTCTGCAATCATATGTTCAATTTCGCTCTTTTGGACATAAGGATATCTATAAGGCCTGATGTTTGGATGAACACTTCCTGGAATCAAATGAATAGCATGATCATGATCACGAATAGGTGGGATTCCTTTGGGAGTTTCAAACACCTTGGAATGATTGTCCAAGACTTTTTGGAGATCTACAAAAATAGATGATTTTGATGTCAAAAATTCTAGTGAGCATAATTGTGAAATTACACCTCATTGTTCTTTCTTTAGAATATTTGTCATGACATTAGAGCTTATTATCTTTCCTGGCTTCCCTGCAATACCCCGTAATTCGACTTCCTTTCCTTCTGAAAAAAATTTCAAGAAAATTTCTTGAAAATTAAAAGCTATTGTCCCCAAATATTATAACCATTGTACTACTAGTACAACATCAGTACCTCCATAGGAAAGCATTGGACTTTTCAATAAATATTCCCCCATGGTTAGCTTGATATTATGGCATTTTCCAGAGCAATTTATAGTTCCTCCACTTGCAGCCATCACTTGACACTCTGGTGTTGGGTATAGGAAACAATTCAATTCCTTGGCTACCTTACAATGAATAAAATTATGGGTGCTACCTGAATCAATCAACACTACAACCTTTTTCTTCTTGATATGTCCTTCTATCAGTGGTAATCCCTGCCAATGCATTAAACGATATGTTCAGACTCATTTCTTCCTCTTCTAGGGCTATTTCCTAGTGCATATCCTCTTCTTTTGAAGATTCTTGTTCATTTTCTTCTTCCTCTTCACAATATATGTAAAATAATTTCTTCTCAGCACACTTATGACCTTTAGTATATTTGCTACCACAACTGTAGCAAAGCCCTTTTGCTCTTTTTTCTTCCAATTTTTGTGGTGTCAACCTTGTAAGTCGTGGAAATCTAGGAGTGGCAACACTTCCATCTTTATAGAAGTGAGTGGTAGGCTTCATTGTCGCCATAATTTTACATTCAATTTTTCTTGCCAACCTGAATGCCTTCTTCAATGAATTAGGTTCCAAAATGAAAACTTCATGTTGGATGTTATCCTTTAAATTACCTATGAAGAGATCAATCATGTGTTCCTCTAGAATATTAGTTACCCTTATATTCGATTTTTGGAAGTCCTCAATGTGCTCCCCCACTGAACACTTTTTTTTGAGATTTATCAATTGGCTAAAGAAAGTGTTTCTCTTTGTATCCTCATAATGTGCTATCATTTCCTCCGTAAAAATTGACCAAGTTTTGTAAATTTTTGCAGCACGAGCAAAGCTATTGATAATACATACAAATGTATTTTTGTCTAAAATGTACATTAGGCACTTGAGGTCTAAAATGGGCTCTCATAGAAATTATAAAATAATAGTGGAAAATAAAATGATTTGATTATTATCAAATTTGAGGAAAATGAAAACTACTTTTTCAACTCATATTTTCAACTTATTTCGCAAAGTGTTTACTCAAATTTCGAGCGGGGGTACTCATTGGATGAAAAATTTAATTCCTCATCCAAGGAGTACCTATGTTGCATACTTTCGATGAACCTTGCTACATGAAAAATGAGAAATACATAAAAAAAATGTGATTACAATCATGTTTTTCATGGATTTCTCATTTTTCGTGTAGCAGGGTCCATCGAAAATATGCAACACGGGTACACCTTGGATGAGGAATCAAATTATGCATCTAATGAGTATTCCCGCGCAAAATTTGAGTAAACCCATAGGGAGATAAGTTGAAAATACGAGTTGAAAAAAATAGTTTTATTATTTTATTATTTTTTAATATTTTTACCCTTTTATTTAAAAAATGGTGAATCATCCCCCATGGTTGACATCATCATCTTGAATCCTATTGGTTGTTATAAAGTTTATTTTTGTTGTACATTTTTCTTAGGAGGCCCATTTTAGACCTCAAAATTCCCTTAATGAGTTGAAATGCGTACCTTTTGTGTGTTTTGCACATTATGGAGATCAAAATATTTCTCCATCTGTAGTATCCATGTTACAGGATCCTTTCCATCAAACTTTCTCATATCCATTTTTGGAATATGGTGGTTCTTCCCTCCAACATTAGATTTTATGAAATCAGGATTAACATTTATTTTTTTCTCATCAGTTTCATCTACTATCTTTTCACCATTAGGAAACATTTCTTGTATCAACTTTGTCAAACCTTCCATTTCAGCTTTTAGATCATTCTTCATTTTTTCCATCTTAGCTTCCATGTCATCCATCTTAGATTCCATGACAGCTTCCATTCCATCCATCTTAGTTTCCATGCCATTCTTCAAACCATCCATCTTATATTCCACGCCTTTCTTCAAAAATTCCATGTCATTTTTTGTTGCTCTTTGTGAGAGCAAAATTTGTTGCACTTGCTCTTGTAATTTTAATATTTCATGTTGCCATTCTTCATCTTCATGAGTCATAGTCGAGCCCTGTAAAGGCTTAATGGGTGTTGAATTATTTTTAGGGGTCATTTGAGAATCCAATACTGATATCTATTCTACAATATCCCCTTCGAATCAATTCAACTTGATTCTTCAAACAAGACTTATGCAATTCGGAAAAAAAAATACACACCTTTTACTTGCTTTTGAGGAGCTCGATATTGAAATTGACTTATCTCTATACTTGCAGATCCTCAATATCTGAAATTCGGCCCTATATTTTTCCTCTGAAGCTTATTTTAAATGCCACATATCTGACTTGATCTGGATTCTTCAAGGCAAAGTTATGTCCAATCTCCCACAATGACCTAATTATGGACTAGTTCAGTAGAGCGAAATTGTACGACTTGCCACGTGTCATTGTTTGCTCCTTTGGCTCTGAAATTTATAGACAAGAAACTACCATTCGTGTACTTCCAGTCACTTTTTACAAAATTCCAATATGATGCTCAGAGAAAGAGTTATGGATATTTTCCCATGATCACCTCTTTGAGATGAAATTTGGGAGCCTGAAAACGACCTAACTTCCAAATATCATATCTCCAAAAATATTGTGAACCATGCTCTGAAATTTTCTGATGATGTTCCTCAGGATTTATTCTTCACTCTCTAAAAATTGCAGCTTTTGAACCTCTGTAGAAACAAAGTTATAGAAAAAATTCCATGATGACCTTTTTAAGTGAAATTCAAGAGCTTGCAAAAAGCCCTAACTTCCATAGATCATATCTTTGAAAATATTGTGAAGCAAGCTCTGAAATTGTACAATGTTTTTCCTCAGATTTTTGCTTCGCACACTAAAAATTTCATCTTCTGAACCTTCGTAGAAAAAATGTTATAGCGAAAATTCCATGATGACCTATTTGGAGCAATGAAACCCTAGAATCCAAAGCTCTGATACCAAATGTTGTGAAACCAGCTCCAAAAATAGAAGAAAAGAGATATCAACGCCTTAGAATAAGCTACTTTGAGGGGTCAACCTCCAATACCTTACATGAATGAAAAATTCTTTGATGATACAAATTACAAAACCTCCTTTCTATATATAAGAGTCCATGGAGCCACAATGTAATCCTAGTGGGACCAAAATGTAATCATAGCCGACCTAACAAGAATAATTTAAGGGCACAATAATAAAAATATAGGGGTTACAGGGGTAGAATAATAACAATAAGGGGGTTACACTAACAATAATAAGGGACTATACTAGTAATATAGGGACCTAAAAAATTATAATTTCATAAATTTTAAACAATTTAAAGATCACAAAGCACTAACCAATCACATCACATCAAAAGTACACAAGATTTATATTAACAATTTGTTTATATCTTGAAGGAAGCTACAACTTCTGATTTAACCAACCATTCATGGAAGGAGGGACAAACTCTTGAAGGAGGCTACAACTTGCTTGCCTACAACCACCTTTCCACCATTAGAATAAAATATAAATCAAGAATGTTTAGGCTCCCCTATGATGATAGTGACCCAATTACAATAGTATACAATCATTGCTATTTGTGCTAAGTCATATTCATCTTCAGATCTACCCATCAAATTTTGACCAAAAAATAAAGAAGGATTCTAACTCATACCTTGGAGAGAGATTTGTTCATGTTATAGAAGAGAATGGATTTGGACTTATTGACTGTATGATATTCCTTCTTGCTCACTATTTTTCTTCAACTATTCCCTTGGAAGAGCCCCAAATAATCTTCCTTAGAAACCAACCCTTTCTCTATGTCTTTCATAGTGAAATTCAATCCTTGACCTATAGCCTTCATACATTTGAATTTCAGCCCTCCTATAGCTTGAAACATACTTGAATTTGGCATCTTTATGTTATGTAACAATCCTGAATTTCAGCCTCTCTATGGCGTGTAAGAGACATGAATTTCAACCTCTCTGTGGTCTATAACAGGCCTGAATTTTGTCCTCTCTATGGCTAATTTGTTTCCCTCCATGAGTTCAGATCAATGAACCTAGTCTCCTTAAAAATAATCTTTAGAAAACAAAAATATGCCCAGCTTCATAAGAATACCACAATAAATATTTTGGTCTACAATAAATATTAGAAAACAACTTGTCTTTTAGAGTTGATCACTACTCTTTGTGTCATGAAATTATCCATTTTTAAATTTTTACCTTAATGTGCTTCAGAGAAGTATATGTTGAGATGCACATAATTCTTGGCTTGAAATGCCCATGGATATTCATATTCATATTTGTTTTAGGAAGGCCTAATTTAGGGCTGACCTACCCAAAAAAAATACAAGATTTTGTCATGAAATAAACCCTCTATTAGGCCGACCCGCAAAGGAGGCTTAATGTAAAAAAATATTTTTTCGTCTCTCAATATTTTTTCTTTCAAGAGTGACTTGGAAAATGGAATTGAGGAAGATTTCATTACCATATAAACATTATTCTAGGGGTAACATTGTAACTTTAATACCATGGATTCTTAGGGCATGAGCTAGAGACATAGCCATTCATTTGGGGAATATAATTTCAAAATCGATTATCTCTTCAACCAAGAGGAACCACAAGGTGTACCACCTATCAAACTAAATAGTGTGATGAGGGATACAATTCTAAAGTGTTCTTGCATTCAAATTCACTGACATTTTCATGAAATTCATCAAACAAGTGCATTGTATCAATGGTCCTCAAATTATTGCAACAATATCCCACTTTGTCATTGATGTCAATACTCATACTCCCCCTGTCTTCATGCTTTGCTTCCTTTATCCGCTTTTAACGTTGATGGAAAACAATGATTTATTTATTTTGGGATGCTCCCCCTGAGCACATGGCACTCAACACTACTTTTATCTTCATATCCTTTCCTTTTTTGTTTTCTTGAAGCGTTTTTGCTTGGATTTAATTTTCTTTTTCTCTTCTTGGTAAAGAATGTATATATTGGTTTGTCTTCTTATATTTGTTGCAACCAATCGTCATGAGTCTTCTTCTCTAATTTTACATAATAGGGAATCTAACGAGATATTATACTCTTTATTACACATTTTTCCAACAATGAAAATAATGTGTTGCAAATATTCAACCAACAAAAAATTTGTTTATTTTACATGTTCACTTTGAATATTTACTACACATTTTCCAAGTGTCTTGACAGAGGAGTTTTGTCCAAATGAAACATTGTTGCTTTCTCTTTCTAGGCTGAATTTTTTTTTTTGATCTCCTATTATATGTGTTCAGCGCCAATTTCTATGTCCCGGTCATCTTCTTTGTCTTCAACGATCAACACTAGATTGAAATGTTCCTTCTTTTTCTTTTCCCATATCATATTTGGCTTCTCTATTTTCATGATTGGAGTATTTTCTTTCATAAGCTTGCAACCTTGTTGCTTATGATAAAGGTTATTTCATGAATACACTTTCACTTTTTTTTTTACCCTTTCCTGGGGAACCGTTGCGATGAGTGGTATTATTACCCAACCTCTTGACCTTTACGTATTTTTGAGCAATTCCATCATCACTAAAACTAGTTTCTACCCTTTATACCACAAGCTCCTCCAGAAGGTGTCTTCTTTCAGCTCTTTTCAGGCTCCCAAAATATGAAAATATTGTCGAGCACTTGTTCTTTTGAACTCATAAAAGTAAATGAAAATACATATTCTCAGTATAAGTTTAACCCTTTTTTGGAATGAGATAGACTAGTTATGAAAAATTAATACCTCAGTCAAACATGGCTAAGAGGTTCTCTAGAATATTGTTATCTACCTTTTTGGATTTGAGAGACTATTTAGGAAAAGGGACATATGGAGTTTTCTTTTCCGCCTATTTTTAAACTCTCTAAACAAGAATAAGATGTTGAATTACCCCTCCGTCAGACTCGTAAAAATAAAACGACGAAGGACTTGTCACCATGACGAAACCTAGATGCTCCTTCTTGGGGCTCATTAAAATAACTAGGATGGATTCATTTGAACAATCAACTTATACGACAAGCATATGGTATCCTCTTCAATCTTGAGATAAAAAATAAAGAGGTACTCACTAGAAATAGTGGGGTGGTAATTGAAGGAAACCTATATTCTATATTTTATATGAAAGGCATCATGTCACTCTTAAACATGAAACTTATTTGTATCTTGTGTCGGGTTTGAGACTTCCTCAAATTTTCACTTGTCTCACTAGGTTTGGGAAATCCATTCGCCTTTCATTCACTTTTATCCTTTTTTCATCATGACCTTTGATCCTATTTTGAGTAAAATTCTTCCAAATTCCAAATTCATGTCGCCAATATGTTCAAGAGAATTATTGCATGCAAATTCAAACCACTTATACCTTGCTTCACTTTCTCTGCATCAATCCTATGTTTATTTTCATTGATTTGGGAAACATTATGTCCCTCCTTCGACAGATCACTTCATGTCGACTCCAACTCATTATCTAGGATGATGATTTAGAACCTACCATTTAGTACCTTGGATCTTGCATCCGTCAATGGTAGGTTCTTTTCATTCTATGATAGGTTCACATCACTAGCCTTCAATCGAATGATTATGCAAGTGTTGGACTTACTGTTCAAACCAGTGGATTGTGTTGTTGTACCGTGAGAAAGATCCTCATCATTGGTGGTTTCTCTCGTTCTTGTTAATGATTTACATCATCAACCGGTAATCAGGTGGTTTCTACCATGTTCGACTTCAACCCATCTATTCACTTGGTGAGATTCATACATTGGTTGGATAGAGACAAAGATGAAGAGCCTGGGTTTCATTTGATAAACCCAGGTTGCATGGAGTTATAAGTATTCATGATTTTCAACATGATCCTTTCTATACGGATGGTTGCGTCCATGTCGTGGATCCATGTATTGTCATATTCTTACACTTTAATCATACCTACATCATAGATGTAAAATATATTGTATTATGTTTGATTTTTAGGTCTCTTGATGGTGGTTCTCTAAGTCCTTGACTTTTCTTGTAAAGCACTTCATCCATCACTTCTCGTTCTGACTTCATGCTTTAGGGGGCATCTGTTATACAATATTTTTTCACACTCCCAGTCTTGTTCCTTGAAGTATCTCACTTTGTGTCTTCGATGCCACAAGTGTCGCAAAGTGATGAAAGTTGTCACAAATAATGTATTCACCATGAAACATGTTTAGAACATCCATGAAGAAAAGGAAGAAAAATTTCCTTGAGAATATTTTGAAGAGCTTTTAAAAAACATTATTTTCAATCCCGATGTGTTTCCTATAACTGAGGTCTCATGATAGTAACCTTTGGCATCACCCATGTTTAATTCTTCCAACGCAACTTTTATCAAGAAAATATGCATTGGTCCCCTTCAGGCAGTTTTTCCCAAAATTGAGGAGAAACTTATCTTACTAGAAGGCTTGATAATGACAACATGGTTTTAGGTAGTTGATGATTGGAATGATACCTCCCCTTCCTGGCCCTAGATCCTCCTTCCATGGATATCTCCCTTGAGATGTGGAACTTCTTCCTCTTTTTATGGATCCTCAACTTCCTCTCCTTCCCTATAAATAAATTTCCCACTATCCACTAAGGGTTAGTGAGGTGAGTCATATCTAGTTAGTGAGGTTGGCCTATAGGCTGGCTAATTGTTGGTTTTTCACATTAGTGTTTAATTGTTCCCAAATGATACCCATTTTCAAAGGAGAAAATTTTTTTGAAGGATAAGGCTTGCACTTGGAATCTCACTTCAAGGAGGATTCCAACATCAAGAATTCATTGGTTGTAATGGTCCCTTTCCATCTACTAATAATACAATATATGTTTTATTTCCATAAATGTTTCAATCACTAGACATTTATCGTAATACCCCTTCATCTATTACATAATTTTTATTAGAATGTATCATGCTTTATATGTGTTTGTTGTATCCACTTGATCTTCGTTGCAGGAACTCATCTATAGCAGGGAAGAGGAGATCGTGAGCTTGGAAGCCAAAGATTCAAAGTTGACATCAAGGTTATTAGCATTAGAGAGAGGTAGGAGATCTATCCTCCTTTACATTTTCTAATATGAATTATGAATTATTGCATGTAGTTGTCTTCTGTAGTTTCTAGATCCTCCCATATGACTAGAGGGATCATTTTTGTCTTCATAAAGGATTTCTTGCACAACAGACCTATGAAAAAGTGTTCATGGGTTTCAAGCACGATGTTGGAAATCTCTATATCTTTGGTTGTCGTGTATATTTACATGTGTCAAAGTAAAAAATAAACAAACTAGATGTCATGGGAAGAAAAGGCACATTTGTTGGATATTGTGAAAATGATAAATAATTTAGAATATATATTCCTGGTTAAAGGAAGGTTGAAATTAGCAAGGATGTAACATTCAATGAATATTTTTCCCTTGGGAAAGTAAGGTACCCTTCATCAAATGGACATCAAGACAACATTCCTCCATGGCATGTTTTAATAACAAGTGTACGTTGAGAAACCACATGTATTTTAAGTATAGGATCGAAAGACACATGTTTTCAAGTTGACAAAGGCATTGTATGGCTTGAAGCAAGCCCCCATAGCATGGTACCATTTGTATAGATAGTTATTTGGTGAAGCTAGGATTCACAAGAACCAATATTGATCCAAACCTTTACTTGAAGGTAGTCCAAGTTATTCCATTTATTTTGGTTTTATATGTTGATGATCTACTCTTGATAGGTAGTGAGCCCCTGATGATAAAGTGTAAGAGGGAGTTAGCCTCTGAATTCGAGATGCAGGACCTTGGACTCATGCACTACATTTTAGGCCTTGAGGTGTGGAAAAGGCCCAATGAGATTTTCTTATCACAAGTAAAATATGTTGTGAATTTTTTGGAGATATTTGGAGAGACAAAATGCAAGTCCCTATCCTTACCAATGGAAATGAATTTTAAGAAGATATATGGAGAATCTGCAAGACCCGACTTGGAAAATTCATCTGAGTATACACAGTTGTTTTGGGCTCTGATTTTATTCGTGAACACTCGTTCGTACATATGCCTTGCAGTGAAAATGATGATTCAATTCGTGATGGTGCCTCTCCATGCACATTGGGTTGTCGCTATAGACATTTTGAGTTATTTTCATAGGACGATCACCCTTGCTCTGAGATATTTTTTCGTAGATGTTTAACTTAATGGATATACCAATGTTGATTGGGAAGGAAACGTTTTCAACAGAAAGAGTACATCTACATGTTGTTTTATCCTTGGATCTACCATGATATCTTGGATGTAAAGTGAGTATAAGTTTGTAGCACTGATTATCGTTGATGTAGAGTACATTGCCTCTAGAATGGCTAGCTACGAAGCAGTTTGGATAAGGAAGCTCTATGGAGAGCTATTTGAGTAGGTCCTAGTCACTACAGTGATATATTGTGACAACAAGAGTGGGGTCCATCTGGCATAGAATCTCATATTTCATGACAATTCCAAGAACATAGAGATTCGATATCATTTCATTTTAGACATGACGTAGAGAGGAGTCATTAGACTCCATCACATATCGACATATGAGAATATTTCATGTATTCTCACCATGGCTTTATCAAAAAGGAATTTCTTTTTCATCAGAGAGAAGCTTGGAATAATATATGTGACCCCTCCTAATAAGGGGCATTGCTGATCGAGATCATTAAGCATAGCTCTTCCCCCTTGGTTGAGCTCCCCAGGGAGGGAATGGAGCATTGAGGGCTCCTGGGGTTAAGGGATCTCTAGACAATAGGGTATCACCCATATCTGTTACCCATAGTGTGGAAGATGTTACTCCCCTATCTCGTTCTATGCAGAGTATACCCTAGTTCGAATCATACCCACAAGTTGGGCTTGTTACAATTACCGCTCCTCATATGGCCAACGAGTTGAGAGAGAGCTTGGGGGTGTGTGATCCTTACCTTTGGTAAGTTTGGTATCTCACCAAAGCCTATTATGATGTAGGTGTTCTACCACGTGACTCTTCAGGGTCATTGCTGGGAAGATCAATAGGCAACAGGATGGGTGTGATCCTTACATCTTATATAGAAAGTTCTATCTCACCCATTTATTGCATAATGGGATGGTTGTGATCCTTTCTTGGTAAGTTGTATCTCACCTATTACTCGATTATATGACTTGGGATGAGAGTCTCCAATAGGACCTTCCCCATTGCCAAATAAATGAGGTGAGAGTGTCTGATAGGACCTTCCTCATTATACTTAAATGGTGGTAGCTTTAGCTCCCCAATTATTCTTCTTCTTTAGATTCAAGAATTATTCAGCAAATAGAGTTAAGCAGAGATGGGAAATTATATGATGATAGGATACTTATGGTGATTACATGATGCAATTGGAATTTCTCCCTAGCTGAAAGGGAGTGTTAATTTGGAAGCTCAACAACAAATTTAAACCATGGGACTAGATTCCTCTTTTTGAGAGGACCAATATGACTTTTGAAGTGCTCAATTTAGACAAGGGAAAGTATATTTTTGAATTGAATCCCACAATGTCACATTTGATCAGTTCGGCCCTAACAGGAAAATGGACACCCTTGGAAGCCTATAAATTCAAGTGACCTTAAGCTCATTTTGAGATCACCAAGCATCTTCTTCTTCTCTTCTTCATTTATTGGTTCACACATGTTTGAAGTTGGGTTGCAAAGATTGGTCCATACAGGTTCGATATTACAGGGTATGAAACTCGCATGTGTGCCTAGGGTTTTGGTTTCCAATCGCAGGCTTGACACAGAAATGTTTCGGTCATAATCGTAGGCTCATGAGCTTATATGTGCAGTTGGAAGGTCTCAACCACACAAACACATATTCCTTCATGTCGTTGGGATCTAGGGTTACAATTTGACATTTGACTGCAGTCAAATATAGACATGAGAAGTTGTCTTTAATCAAGACTGATGTTGGGAACATGTTTTTGAATTTTTTTGGGTTAATTTATTTGGATGATTTTGTATTGCCTCATTTTACTCTCTACTTAAAATTTTATGATAATCTAATAAAATAATAATTTCAAAGGGTTTTCCCCATAGTGGGTTTTTCCTTGGTCAATGACCAAAAATATGGTATCTCTTATTGACTTGTTAGTTGTCTCCTTTGTCATTGCATATATTTTTCTATCTTGAATTATTGTTTATGAATGGAAATATTAATTATTGTTGAAATAGTTTAATTGAATAATTGAATTGACCTAAAGTAACTGAATAATTATATAGAAATGTGAAATTTAACAGGCTTTGACATTGTTTGATAGGAATTACCCGATATATTGGAGTTAAAATGTTGAGGGAGAGCTTGTACTCACACTTGGAGTGCCAATTCTAAAGAGATATGATTCCATGTCACCTATATATCCCTTGAGAGGGTGACAAAGGGAACCCAAAGCATGTTTTTTACATGTGGAGGAATTTTGAGGGAGTTCTTGAGGTATCCCGTCAAGACATGGAGTTTATTGTGATGATGGGACATCTCAATAGCCCATCCCAAGAACTTTATTAGAATTTATGGCCCAAAATGGCATGGCATCATGCTTTTGGAAACCCACACTAGTGGGATTTTATGGCATTTTTTTTTATTTTTTTGAACTATGTGGTTGGCTTCTAACACCTTGTTTTGTCAAACACTCAAAATAAAACTTGGTTAGGGGAATGTAAGCTAATGTTATTGTATAAAGTGAAGGGATAGACCTCATATAAATAGAGGATCCCTTCACTCTTTTCATTCATCATCACACTTGAGATTTCAAACCTCCCTTCTTGCTCACAAATTAGCCTTTTCATTTTCGCTACTTGTGGAGATGTCATTTTTATGGACTTCTTGCTACGGAATATTGGATATTGTATTGAATATTTCTTTTTTATATTGAAAGAAGCTATTTTATTGACGTAAATTGTAATTTAATATTTAATTTTTCATTATTTTTCATGTTAATGAATTAATGTTGGGGTTTCTTTATGATCCATGATTAAAATCATATTAATTGTTGAAAATCTTAGTTAAATTTTGCATGTTAAATATTTTCTTCCTTGAAATCCATAGAAGAACTACTAGTGTGAATTTTCTATTTAATTTTGCCCCTCACAGAAAGGGTAGGGTAGCTAGGGTTTTATAAAGTGGAAAAAATTTTAAAAAATTCCCCAAGAATCCATCACCCTAGTAGGATTAAGCACTAGTAGAATTTTTGTTGATAAAAAATATGTAGGTTTTAACCCTGTACAAAAATTATCTGCAAACGAATTCTTAAAGAAAGAAAATAAACAATAGCAAGAGCATAAAACATAAAACATATATACAAAGAGATTTTCCCCTGGATCACATGCCGAAGCATTCATAAACCCCAATCCATTTAACCCCATATTAGAACATAATCGTAGTTCCCTTGACCGGATCTTCAAAATACCAAGGGCCGAAAACCATCATGCCCCAAAACCATGTGAAAACCCATGCATAAAACCATAGGCCAATCCGCCCACCGAAAAATAAGGCAAAAAAAAAAAATTCACGGGGTGCTTGCTTAGACCTCGCGCAAGGGGCTACCCACCCCTATGGACCCCTGGACAGGGGGGACTTTCGCCCCCCATGTGACCCCCCTGTTGCGTCTGGTGCAATGTACATAGGGATCTATCACCTCACCTATGACCAGCACCCCCACCCCCCCCCCCCCCCCCCATAATAAAGTAAATAATTAATCATGGAAAAAATATATCACATACCAACAAAATATTGAAACTAAATATTTTCTTTCCTTTTATACTTCCTAGAATTTTTAAGGCAAGTGTCTTGTTATCACTTAACCATTTCTAACTAGGCGGATCCAAATACACCATATAATTTTTATTTTACCATAGTAAAATCACTTTCACTCTAGGAAATAATTTAATAAACCACTTTTGTTGAGTTATTTCTGATTAAAATTAAAAAAAAACTCATGAGAATAATTGAATAAAAAATTATTTATTTAATTATATCTAGGAATAATAATTAAATCATCATTTGATAATTATTCCTTGTTACATTTGACAAAATTACCTAGGAATAATTAAATAAATCACTATTTATTTATTTTTCCTTAACTCCATTATTGGACTAATTGTTAAATCACTATTTAATAATTATTTCATTTTCACACATTTCTTAATATTTGCAAAATAATTAATAAATCATTTTATCTTTTAATTATTTCTAAATAAATATATTTGACCATTTTGAATATCTTTTCCCTCTCCAAAAATATAATAAAGTATTCCTAGAGGTTAGATCTAAATTTTGGTTAATAATATTTTATTATTCTGCATTTTCGAGATCAACCCAATACTCTGTTATAAATAAGATGGTTTTTCATTAATTCTTCACCATGATCATTGTCACAGTTACCATTTTCATCTCCATAATTTTGAGCTCCCACTAGAGTTCTACATATTGTTTAGGTTTTCACAAATTGAGAGAGGAAGAACTAATACTGAAGCGTCAAGGACATCAAAGGACCCATCCCACAGAGGGGGATTTGCGACCTTTTGTAAATCTCCTTAACCAGGTGATATTAATAAAGGATTTTTTCGTTTAAATTCCTTTCCATAATTGGGTTATTACATCGGATTCATTTTTCTATTTTTTCTTTTACATTGCATACATTTATTTTTGTGTAGGTTTTTTTCCAATCCTTATTTCATATATGATGTATAAGCAACCACAATTTTCATTAGCGTCACTAGTCACCCGTGACTTAAGTGGGATCTTTAAGATACACCTTCTAATTAATTTCATACTAACAAATGGCGACTCCACTGGGTTTTTATTACATTTGTCATCTACAAATGGCGACTCCATTGGTGTAACGATTCATTTTCCTAAGTGACTGCAGCTTGAGTTATTTCAGGTTTTTCTGCAACTGTTTTTAGCTTCTCATTTTTATTTTTAGCTTTTCTTTCCCTTTTCTATCAAATTTTCGGATTCTAGTGGTTTTCTAGTTTTTTCCATAGGTCACAGGTACCAACCGAACAAGAGACAACAACATTTGTGCGAGATCTGACAACCAAGAGCCTCGGGAGAAAAACACACTTTTCAAACCCATATCAACGCTCTGAGCTTTAGAATGCACTGTTTGGCCCAAAACCTATGTTTTACACATGTTTCAAGTTAGTAACTGCGTTTTGAAAATTTCCTGAGAAATTTTCAAGTTTTTTCCATAATTGTCAATATTGTTGTCTGTGTACTGGAAAGGGTTTTTTACCTTTGTTTTAGTCTCCTTAAGTCCTCGATACTCTTTTTTTTTCTCTTTGAGGTAGAAAAAAACCCCTAGGGTTTGTAGTAAAACTCCACCTTCATACGAAGAGATTGGTTGGGTGAGGAGTCTAGGGTTTTAGTATTTTTAGCCACTGGTTTTCAAGGTCTGGTCCACTTTATTTCAGCCCTTTAGGATAGGCTATTTCACCATTTTATCTACATTTTGAGTTTTCTCTTACCTTCCCCCTTAGGATCCCCTTGAGATTCCTAGGCCTTTTCAGCTTCTTGCCTATCCTTTGCAACATATTTCACCTTTTATTTTTGTTGTTTCTCTGCACCATTTTTAGCAGCTTAGTGCCTTTAGATCTGAATCCCTTTGACAATATTTCTTGTATGATTTTTGTGTGCTTTTGAGTAGCTTTTTTTCCTCTCATTGTTTATTTATTTGAGAGCCTTCTTCAATTTGGGTTTGTGCTTGATTGGTTGTTTATTTTACTGTCATTTTACAACATTATTTATAGTATTTTAGCAACATATGGCATCATCAAACATGCTCAATTAACTCATACACTAAGCACATTATTTCATACACATTTTGACACCCTAAGAAAACGTGAGCTTAGTTAACACCATCAAGCCAAGACTTGAAACATGGCACATTTAATAATCTAACACACATATATTAAGCCCACTTGGGCATCAGGGCCAAATAATCTATGTATTTAGGTGTATGATTTGTGTGATAGGATTCCAATAACATCCATCGATCATTTACATTGAGACATAGAAGTTGAATTTGTAGAGAGATTAAAATCCTTGACCATCCCACTGTCTAAAGTCGGAGTGTGTTAGAAACCTGATTCAAAGGGGGTTATGATAGGTCATTGAGCGAGAAGTTCTCCTCACGGCTATCCAACCCATGGTAGGGAATTTCATGCAGTGTTTGATCACCAAGAAGCTCAAGACGTGACCACCCCTGTGGGATGAAGGTAACTGTAGTGACCAATCTTAGGAAAAAACCTTATACGACTGGTTATGGGAAGCAGTTGGTTCTCTACCCTACCTTTCTTAGGACAACTCTTCGTTTGGGGAGGAGATTCTGTCAAGTAATAATTTCTTTGGAAGGCCATCTAAAACAATAGATTTATAATTGTTTGAGGATTTAGATCACCTATAGGCTAGAGGTCGTTTTATTTGACAAGACATGTTTGCTTTTATTAGAGTAGCATCATTATATAGTTAGTTTACACTTGGAACCAATTTAGTAAGTTTTTTTTTTTTTTACTCTTTTTCTCCTATCATCCTTTAGTCCTTAGTGCCATCATTTTCTTGACATCATTGCACCCCTTAGGAATTTTTCATGGTGAATTCGAGGCCTTCATCCTAAATTCCCGTTAGGACATATTACTCCTCCCCGTCGAATTAAATTTCATCCTTCCAGTCCCCCATCGAGTCCTTCTTACTTGGATTCTACTCATTCATCCAGTTCTTCATTTGACTATGCGTCTTCTCAACCTCGTATCGCCACCATGTCAAGCACAAACATAGGTGCGGGAAACCAAGGTGGTAACTCAGGTGCTAACCTAAGTAATCCCACCAATGGAACCTCTACCGGTATGTTCACTTAGACTCCATTTCTACCATCCATGTCTAGTTCAAATATCCCTAATTTTAACCAGTTGATTGATGACCCACTTCTCCATCACCCCAATTGGCTAGTTATGCCTACCAAGCTTCCCTCTAACATACCTAAGTTTAAAGGAAATCCTGGAGAAGGTCCCACAAATCATGTTCACTCATTTCGAATGTGGTGTTCCCCGAATTCCATTACTAAAGACTCCATCTGTCTTTTTTTATTCCAGCACATGCTTACTGGAGTTGCTTCTAAGTGGTATGTTGACTATCCCATCACCACTCATTCCACTTTTCGACTCTTGCCAAAGATTTTCCATCCTATTTCTAGTTTCGTCTTCATTATGACATTGGTACCAAACTATTGACTTATTTTTGCCAAACTTCTACCACTCATCTATCTGACCATGTCCAAGAATGGCACAGAAGGAGGAGCATGTGTAGGGTCCTTGAATTCGAAGACCGTGTTTACATGGATTGGTTCCTTAGATCTCCTTTTTCCCCCATAGGAAAAGATGTCGTTTCATATTTTCCTCAGTTTGAGGAAGATGAGCTCCAGGTAGTATTTAAATATGACTTGATCTATGCTCAATCATGCTATGCTTATATATTTCTCCCCATTATGCCTCAGCCCGGTGCTGCCAATGCACCAGGGGCATCTCATGTTGCTGACGGTATCGTTTGATCTATTTGATGCCCTCACCCACAACCATATGATCCACCTTTTATGAGTTATGGTCAACCCCAAGGGGGGACAAGTACCTCTTACAATTATCCCCTCCTCAAGGAAACCCTTATCTAAGTCCAAGCACATCATATGCATATGAATATTCCTTTAGTACCAGCTTCCAAGCCTCCCATGCCTCCTCAACCTCTGCTACATCATCCACCTCCTCCTCAAGTTCAAGTGTAGTATCAGTAGATCGCGGCCAATCCCCCAAACACCAAGAAGAAGAATAAGGGAAAAGGTATTTAGAACCAACAATCTCAAGGTAATGAGGGTAACCAGGGTCCAACACCTAATTCACCCTAGGAAAATCAGCCTAAACTCGTAAGCAAGAAATAGGATGGACAACCCAAGTAGAACAAGGCCCTTCATACGGATAATTCGTGTACATGTTGTGGCATATATGGCCATTATACTCATGATTTTCCCCTTTTACCTTAGATGCGTCAAGTATTGGAAGCTTGGGAAGCTGAAGAAGTTTCCCCTAGAGGAAAACAACCTATGGCTCTACTTCCTCTGTCTCCTGCTTCATCTTAATCGGTTGTGCTTCCAATCCTTTCCCTCAGCAAGGATATATAGCTTCCCAACCTACATTCAGGTAGCACCACAACCCTCACAGTTTCATCACCATGATTATCAAATTCTCTTTGTTAGTGTATATGAGTTACCAATGTTCAAATATACTCTTTCCATGTGTTTGATAGGGTCTTAGGTCAAATTTTTATAGTTTCAAATAAAAATTTGACATCTCTTGGTTGTCAAATGGTCATTGGTCAATGTCTAGGTATTATTACTACTCCGTTCATTTTAAAGGTCATAAAATCTCATCATGGTCATGTCATCATTCCTTGTGAGAGGCCATCAAATGAGCTTCATGTTCATAATTTTGGTCATATCATAACATGCATACTTTAAGGGTTCAAAGTTCCAAATCATGGTTTAAAATATGCATTTGGTGTCAACATTAGCTCATGTCATCAAAATTCATCTAGGGAGCCATGTAATCACCATAGTCACCATCAGGGGAGATAGTAATTAGGGAAAAGTCTTCAAAAAAATACTTCAAAGGTATAGAGAAATAAAAACTGCAATACACTACTTCATTATGTCAATTCTCAAAAGGACATGTGATGTCACACCATCACCAAAGCAAAAAATAGACTTTCGAGCAATAAAAATGATGATATAAGCATCCAAAAGATTCATTCCATCCTCCAAGAGCACTTCTTCAGCATTTTTATTCATCTCAACCATCAGAGCTTGCAATTTTCCATCACAAAACCCTTTCCATCAAGCACATTGCACTTCTTCCCTACCTCATTGTGCTTCAAGGAGCACATTGCGTTTTTGGGTTTAGAGGCCAAAGAAGAGAAAAAAAAAGTTCATTTTTCATTCTACAAGCTTCAAGGACTCTTCATAAAGTAGTTATAACATCTCATCAACTTTCATACAATGATTTCCTTCATAAAATGATGAAATCCCTCTCCTAGGGTTTTTCATTGTGCTTTTGGTTTTCTTGGTTTTTGCTTCACTTAAATGATAAAATCCCTATATTTTCTACCCTAATACCTATGTACACACTTTATAAACCTCCCCCAATAATTTCCTACACTCATACCCTTCATTTCATCATTTTTCCAAAATACCCTACCACACACTACACTTTTGCTGCATTTATGGGTTTGGACTGTGTTTTTGGTTTTTTCTCCTCTTTCCCTCATCCATTTCAAGAAATTATAGTTCCAAAGTGTCCCTAAAATTTACCCATACCCCTTGGAATTTTCATAAAATTTTCCCTAATACCTATCCCCTCCATTCCCTTCCCTAAACTAGCTATTATTTTTCCCCTGTTTTCCCAATCCTACCATACCCTTCCCTCCTATCAAAATAGGGTTTTTATTAAGAAAAAAAACACTATGGCCAATGAAAATAAGAAGTAAAACAAACGAGGGAATATCTCCATATATGATCCAAATCATATGTAGGATATCAATGCTTCACCATCCATCAAAAGGTCATTTGAAGAGGTAGGTTGCTTAGGGTTTTGTGAGAAGATACAATAGGTGGGCTGACATGCTAAGTTGACCAGTATTTTGCCACCAATTTCAAGAGGGAAAAAACCACCATAGTAGGAATGAAATTCATAATACTAATAGAGGTCATATCTTTAGCCACATGTATCCCTAACCAAGGAGAAATTTGGTTTAAGGGGATGGATTTGGATATTGGAAATTTCAAGGTCCTCCTCAAATCACACTAAAAGGAGGCTCCCACTCATATATTTCATTTCAGGAAATTGTTATATATATATGCTCCTTTGATGAAGATGACTAGGAAGTAATTCACTTTTGAAGGGAGGTTTTCTAAGTTGTGTTAGTATCACAAAAGGTTGTTGTTGAATTTTACTTCCATTAAACCACTAAACCTACCAAATTTCTTATTTAGGAGCTTGGTTAAGATGATTGAGAAAGTAAAAATCAAAGGGAGTGATCATCAGGAAAGTTTGTTTCATCAAGGTTTGATCAAATGTATATTTCTTCATCAACTTTCACAGATTAACATACCATGGGAGACATTCATGCAGGCAGTTTCTCTTATGCCTACCACCAGTCAACCTAACAGTCAAAGCATTCCATTAGCACCATCTAGGCCACAGGAGGTTGGATCATCAACGAAACCATCAGTGATAAAGACACCTAGGGAAGAAATTACAAAGGCTTATATCATAGGTAAAAGACTGGTATTTTCCCTTGAAATAACTAAGATGTTTCGTAGGAAGAATATCAGTGAAGAAAGAGTTCAACCTAGCATTATGAGACAAGGAATATCAAAAGGTAAAGATGATGTACCATTACATATTGAAGAGCATAGACATTTATATTTTTACATGGCTGACCTAATGGAGTACAATGAAGAAAAATCAGATGAAGAAATAATCAAATAAAAATAGGCAGAGATCAGAGAGCTTAGAGATGATCTTGCTAAGGCAAATGTCATGGTATCCTTCTTGCAGCAATAGAATAGGCAGCTCAAAGTGAATCTATCGTTGCAAAGGAAACCTAAAGAAGATCATCCCTCATCCAACAAGGTAGATTTTTTGGTTGAGAAGAATAAGGGAAATGCTATCATAGATGTGGAGCAAATTGAGGACAAGAATGTTTAGGTTCAGCCAAGGAGGCCAAAGACAAGACTAGTAGCAAGAAAGGAAGGATAGGAAAATCAGTCATCTCCTCCTCAAGTACACCAAAACCTAGATGACACTATAGTAGCTGAGATTGAGAAGGACAAAAAATTTTGGGTTGGGATAATCAATGAACACCCGGTGAAGCTACTAAAGAAGGAAAACAGAGATACAAACATGTAGAGACACATGGCAAGACATTATTACACCAAAAACTTGATTTGAAAAATCAAGGTTAGGAACATGAAAAGAAGGCTTACGAAAACCCTAATCAAGCTTAAGAAGAGAGACAATATTTATTTTCTAGTTGATTCTTCCTTTTTGTTTAATTCATGAATGAAAAATGAAAAAGAAAGAAGTTTGAACAAATTTTGGGGAATTTTTGAGTTTTTGGGTAATTCAGGAAATTTTGATGTACAAAAGTGCAACGTGGCCACACTAATCTTCTTCTCAGAGCCTTAAAATGAAAAATGGCACACATTTCCAGGTGGATATTAACCTTTATATCTCATAAATATAATTAATCTCTCATGTCAACTCACAAATTTGAAGAAAAATAAAAAACAAACGGCGATGTTTCATACTTCTTCCATAATTTTTTGACCCCACGCTGCGCTTATGGAGTAGTCTTGGGAGATTGAATTTTTAGGTGTTTTGGGGGTGGGTTTTTGTAGGATTTAAGCTTCAGAGGTCTTATATACATCCTCATCTATCTTTATCAAAAATATTTTCAGCTCAAAGATGCACCAAATTCATCCAAACACTCCCTCGAAGAACGCTGTGTTTCTATAATGCATGTTGTGTTTCTATGGAGAAGCCTATTTCCGAGTTTTTCTTGGTCAAAGTCAACTTTCATCAATGTAATGTGCCTTCCAAAGAATTTACATGATTTAATTAGGTGTCCTATTGATGGTAAGATTCACTTTATGTGATTTCCTTGCAATTTAATGCTTTCAAAGTCAAACTCAATCAGTTAGTGTAAAAAGAGAATTGGTGTCTAACCTCCCTAGGTTTTGGCATGGTTAGAGAGAATCTTGTAATAAATTCCTATAATGATGGATTTGACCCCTGATAGGGGGAATGTGGTTTCTCATCTATATGTAGCCTAATTTAAGTCAAATAAAAGGTTGGATACTTGAGATTCAGAGGTTTGGAGCTAGTATACACCATTTTTGCAGTAATATAACATGCAATTGCAACAATCGTCTTGGGATTCTTGTGGTATGTTTATTGATAGTGTTGTTCCTTTGTTTTATTATAAAAATGAATATTTACTTATTCTTACTACTATTAGCATGCTTTCATATGATCATCTCATATGTTTTTAAGTAGAATTCATAGTTTCATGCTCTGTTTAGATGAGATTTTCGTGTCTGTGTTCTATATCTTCAAATAAATGAGTTCATAGCCTTATTCTCATTTTGATCTTTATTACTCAACCCTATACCACAATGAAAACCCAATTTTGTCACTAATAATACCTACCTTGCCCCATATTATCCCTAAAACTAACCATTTGAGTCTCTGACCTTGTTCCTAGCCTATGATCCCGATCCAGCAAAACCCTAAAATCAAACCCTATTGAGCTAATATCTAGCTTAAGATCTATTTTTCTCTCCAATCACTTCATTGGTTGTGAGATTGTAGAGAGAGCCCTCTCTAATTTGGTAGTTTTAACTACCAAATCCAAATTTGGTCTGAGGTTACCTCCTTCGATCTCCTTTCTCATCCTTAGGACACTGTGGAGCGATAACACTCACGATGAATTCTGATGAGATCAACAACAAACAAGTCAACCTTTAGACACAATCATGCTAGTATGAAAAGCCACCTACTAAGTATGTGACTTATTCCTAACCTCAAATTTCCATAGAGCCTCCTTCATCATCAAATTCTACATTACAGATCCCTCAACCTAAGGCAGAGGTTATTACCAATATCCCTAAATGTCCATTACGTTGAAATGGTGCTTCAGCTAAAGTCACCCATACCTATAGAGTAGCAGATGAATTTGCACAGTTTCCTACTACCATGTCAATTCTATAAGTCCTCCATACATTCCCATGCCAATGGAAAGCTCTACTTTCTGCTTTGGGTGTTGTGGATCCTTATGATGATTGTATGATTATCTTTGAAGTTGATCAATTGGAACACCCCCCCCCCTTCCTTCATCTATCGTATTTCAATGCCAGTATCCATAAGAAACTCCATTGTTCCGAAGTGTATCATATATGAAGGTGACTCCATTATTGTGATGATTTTTAGTGTTTGGAAGCTACTTGGCTACCTTGACCTGTCCCCATCCACCATCACTCTCCATACGTGGGACGGTATTTCATCATAGCCCCTTGGTTTATATCTCAACTGTCCTATCACTATTCTTGAAAATACTATCTTTATTTACATCGAATTAATTGATGCCCCATTGGATTATAACATCCTTCTAGGTTGTAGTTACACCTATGCCATGTCAGTTTTCGCATCTACGGTTTTACGTAAGATGTGTTCTCCACATAACGAAAAGATCATTACCATCGATCAGTTGTCATACTATGATCCTAAGGCTCAGACTTCACCCGAGTCTAATATCTCATCGATGACTAGAAATACGACTGTCTCATCCATCAAAAATGTCTCACCTAGATTCTATAAAGATTCCACTTTTGTTGGTGCTTAATATGGTCCACCAACTACCCCTTTTGAGCCTATATTGTCTATTGTTTGCATGATCCAAGCATCACGGGATGCTCATAAGAAGTCTAGTATGCCCATCCAATAGCCAATGCCTCCACAACTTGTTGTTCCCCACTCAACCCAGCATACAGGTATAATTCCTCAAGGATCACTTCCTTTTGTTGGTGTCTCTCCTAGTCCATTCCAACCAGGAACCATTCCTCTAGGTCTTAACCATCCAAGATGAGTTCCTATAGGTCATTATCATTCAGGTCAAATACATTTCCTATTTCCCATACATGGAATTTTTTATTTCCATGTCATTTCTACATTGATTTTACCCAAAATTACCTTGGGGATCCTTGTCTGGTACATTGATCCCCCCGCAAACACTCCTCCTGACCAACTTAAACCTTACACAACTTTGACCCTGGTATAACCCATTGTTCCTTCCCCTTCCTTTTCTTCAATTCCAAAGAAACCTTAGCAGGAACCTTCTCCTATTTTGAAAGCATCTGGTCAGGGGAGGAAGCCTAGAAAAATGGAACCAAAGATAAGGCACCCCAAACAACTCCATCTCCTCCTAAGCCTCCAAAGTTGACACCTCCGTGCACTTTGTGTGATGTTTTTAGGCATGCTACCAATAATTTTCCTGAACTCCCTCATATCAAATATGTGGTTTTTGATACCTTTCCTAGCTCCAACATCCCATAGGTTCATGTCACCTTACCTAAGTCAGCTAAGAAGAACATATCATTATGCAAGAATCACCCTTGTGCTTTTTTCGATAATTTTGGCCACTATTCTCATCACTATCCTCACTTCAAGATGACAGAAAGGATTGTGCCTATTCTTTACCTATCTTCATCCACAAGATCATTGTATGGGGACTCCCTTGGAGTTTTCTATTGTAATTCGATCAAACCTTCTTTGTCAGATACCCTGGTATCAATGTCGCTAGATATTCCATCTACTAGTCATTTTTCCCCTCCTGTTGTCGATGTGCATGTGAACCTTGTCTCTCATGACGATGCTTTAGGTAGTTCCTCCACATCATGTGATTTCTTCTCGTCCCATCCGCAAATATTTCATTCAGATGAAAACATCATGGAAGCCATGACCACCCCTGATTATACTTAGGATGATATGCACCATCGTGCATATCTCCTTCCGCAGCAAACCCATGATCAATATGTTGTGGAGACTAAATACTTCATCCATGCTGAGTTCGAATGGTTCAATAACCCTTTAATTTGAACCAATGAATTTGAACCAAATCCACCTTGTGGTAATTACATTGACATCCAATGTTTGGGTAAGGGGGCATCCATATTTAAGAGCCTAGGAGAAGCAATTCTCCCCAAACATCCTAGTGCATCTAATAGTGTCGACTCTAGTGCCATTATTATTCCCCACCTTGTATAATCTATAAAGTCCCATATCACTTCATATCACTCTAGGGATGATCCACTTAATCATTCCTTCATATTAAATCAACAATCCAGTCCATTAGACATTGTTTATTCTCAACCACCATGTTTTATAGGTGAACAATATTTAATTATATCTGAAGCCACTCTTTGGTATAGTGACACTATGTATGCAAACCTAGAAATTAAGTCCATTTGATTCATATATGTAGTTCCAAACAACATTGGTAATCCACCATTTCCTTTCTCCAATTGTATCTATCTAGTTCTTCCCATAAAAAGACATCCATAACACAAAAAATGGCAAACCAAATCATTAAAAAAAATTGGAGTCCACTACTCTAAATACATCTGACATGCCCATAGTGTGCTACATAAAAATGGGGGGCACGTATTCCCCTACATATCCTCATCATCCTATGATAGGATCTCGTGTTATAGAATCCATTATTTGAGAACTTTGCACACAATGGCACTCCACAAACTTATCTCACTAGGAGGCATCATTCCCACCCGATTAGTCCCCTCCATCATCATAGGTTGGGGGGAAGTATCTCGAAATTTGGGTCATGATGGAAACCGTATCCACCTTCTCACTTGATTAACATAAGTCTCAGCCTAGACACCATCGATATAGGTATGATCGATTATCCTTTCATTCTATGGATAGTTTTTCCTACCAACCTCTTTGGCGAGACATATACACATCACATATCATAGATGTTGGATACTATATATTCAACCATCCTACTCTATGTGATGCCACTCTTTCCATCTGGTCCCAATGTTTGACTTAGTGGGCGGGGAAGATCCTATACCTTCTCTAGTGATTCATTCATGTATTCCATTCTTACCTTCATTTTTCACTAGGAACCATCCTTCCAGGAAGCATTAAGGACATCCTTAGACAAATTTATCTACCTAAAACTCGCAAATTCTAATTCTGATGGTAAGTTTGTATGCTACAATCTCCACAATATTTAGAGCCTTCTCCTCCTCTCCAAATTCTTCAACAACTCACTATGTAAATGAATTGGATTTGGATGCAAGAAACACTTTTATAAGAAAAACCCTATTTTTTTTGTCACCCATTATGACCAAACCGTAGCTCGGTTTGATGAACCATCAACAACATTGGAAATCTCTCACCGAGTTATATCATGGGTATTTCTTTTTTGGTAATTTGAAACTTCACCTAGAAGCCATTATTCCACAAAGTTTCACTTTGTCGATCATTAAAACCAAAATTCTTCATATGAGCCACTTGTACTTTGGTACCACTTTGCCTTGGCACTTGTCGATTCATCTATCGGTTTTCATCATGATTAACCATTATTTACTCATGTTTTTATGGTTCCCTTGGGCCTATCCCATTTTTCAGCATCATCAAGCCACCCTTATTCAAAGCATCTAAGATGAGTCACTTGTGCATTCATCGAGTCTGTTTTGAGTCCCATTGAGTCCCGTTATAGTATTCCATCCATTTTTATGTCACATTCATCCCTTTTTTTCTCCTTTTGGCCTCTAGCTATATTTTTTTGTCTCTGAAAAAGTTTATCTAAGAAATTGACCATCCCCTCTGGAATCTAATCAGTAGGTGCCGTGTCAAGCATGAATATTTTGATCTGATAAGGGAATTCGGCAGTCTTCCTCTCATCTTGTATCCCTCCATTCTCATCCCTGGGTCCAATCCATCAGTCACTCTAATATGACCCCTTGTGCCTTTTTTGAGCATTCCTTATTGCCTAAACTTTGGCTGGCCATCTTCTATCGAATTCAACACATTTATTCCAAAAGTATGGTCTAGAGGGAGGTGTACCTTGGTTCCTTCTTTCATCATTTTTTTGTGCCTCGGATCACGAAAAGGGAATCATCATTTCAATTTTACTTGGTTGTTTCTCACGTGCTCGACCTTAAATCATTATCGCATGATTGAGAATCATACACTTGATGGTCCAATGATCTAGCAGATTGTCCTAGTGATTCTTGGGTGTGTGAGAGATGTTATATACCTCATGAGGGGGTGGCCCTTCATGTATCTCCCCACAAGCTTGGATGTACTCAGATCATAATCCAGGCTCATTTGTAGTTCCACATATTTGTTGGGTTTTTTTTCAGCTGCTTGCAATACCCACCGCATGCATGTCTCCTTCAGATGATCCATTCAGATCTTGAGATCCATTTCCTATTTAGAAGTGCTTCATTGGTTGTGATTCAACCTCCCCATGTCATCTTAAGGGGAATTATATCTCATGTACTCAGATTTTATCATATTCAGTCCTGGCCTATGTTTTTCCAAGCGCATTATGTATATGGAATTCATTGCATTATATCCTAGCCCATTGATGTCTGCACATCATCTATCATGTATCATGTACTTTGTAGCTCAGTCCCACATTGTTGGGATAACCATTATTATTTGTAATTAGTCACCTAGTGTTGAAATGGAACCCCAACGAGGCTTCTGATTTAATTTTCCATTAATTAAATCAGAAGAGAAATTGTAATTTCATCTCATGACAACTTGTATTAGTTAACTAAGCCAGAATGACTGAGTTACATTAGGAAATTCGAGCTTAGGGTCAGAGAGGATGCATGTATAGTTATCCCATGATTTAAGGGGGTCTAGTTACAGTTATTTGTGAGTTGTAATTAGTTAACTCAATTATTTAACTTAAAATCACTTTAACTAGTTCTAACTGAGTGTTGAGCTAGTGATAAGTCTACTGAATTAAATAGAATTTAATTCACAAGTAGTGATCAGTTAGTTAACTGATAATTAGCCATAAATAATTGTTTCATGTCAATTCTAATTAAGGCCCAGTTGATACTGACATTAAAGGGATGATAACTATTAGTTGTATAATTATAAATTTGTACAGGTCAGTTATAGAGTCGTGGAGGGCAAGGATGAACTGCTCAATCAATTCAAAGGAATTTTCTATTTAATAGGGCGACAATTCCTCCAGAATGCATGACCAAGGAAGGTTGAGCAGAGGCTGAGAATGGGTTAATTATTTGACTGATTTTTCCTAGATTACAGTGATACAGTTGGCATAATGTAGGAGTTTCTCTGAGAGATAAAAGCATTGTATTGTTTCATGATCTTGAATTTATACAATATACAGAAAGAGGGGTTTTAGGTAGTGTGATTTCCCTAAATACATCTTGTGTTGTGTGATTAATTTTATCTATCTCTTAGTTTTTATGTGATCATACGATCATGCTTTTTTCACAAATTGTAGAAGGATTCAGTATTGTGTTTTAGTAAATTACAAGGTCAGTTCGAATCTCATTGTTAGGTTTTCTACATGGTACCAGAGCTCTAGGAATCATAATAAGAAGAGAAGAACATAGTTTTTTTTCATCAGGTTCGAATTTGTAGATTTATTCTTTGAGATCCAGCAGTAGATCAAGATGTATTTCAATGGATTGACACTCGAATATGCACTCAAGGGAAATTTGAATTACATTGCATGGAAGGACAGGATGGAGGTAGTGCTCGAGGAGCCCACAATGTAAAATGATCAAATTCTTAATGCATGGAAGAATAATGTAGAAAAGGTGAGAAAGATATTGTTAGAGGGAGTTTGAGATCATATTTTCTTGATTCTCCACAGGAAGACGACTCCATATTCTATGTGGAAGGCCTTCACAAATATGTATTAGAATAGTAGTGACCACAGGAAGCGAGTGCTGAAAGAAAATATTAGGAAGATCAAAATGGAGAAGGGTGACATGATCCAAAAATACTTTACGAAGATCACTCAATGTCGAAATGAGCATGGAAGTGTTGGCATAACTTTTCCCTCATATTATTTGGTGAGCCTACCTCCTCTAGGCCTTACCAAGAGTTGGCATAGTTACCAGGACATTGTGAATGGGAGGGAGAAGTTACCAGATTGGGAGTTGTTATCATTCTAGTAATTCTCAAGTTGTGTGATTTTGGTTTTTAGTCAAATAATTCTAGAGGTAACCAAAAGCCTACTTCAAACTCTAGGATCTAGCCTTCCTAGGGTTCAAAGAGGGCTCTCTCTTTAAAATTTAACTTTTTTTTAATTTGTGAACATTAGGCTAGTTATGAAAGAACAGTTTTGGTTTTGTTTTGGTATATTTGGTGGGAAAAAACACTTTAAAGGAAGGATATTGGGAAATCTATTTTTCCATTGGGCTATGGAATAAAAATCAAGCAAACAGGACTAGGATCAAGGGCAAAAATGTCAAATGTCTTCAGGGCAAGATAGATAAACCTTGGAGATCTTATAAATTTGTTTTTGTGAGGTGGTATGATCAAGATAAAGGGCACTTAAGAATCCTTAAATCCGAAAAAGGAAGTAGTAGGAAGAGGTCAAATGAGAGAGGGAGAAATTAAGGGTTCCCTACACTGGAAATGAGAGGAAAACATAAAAATGGTAACTAGTTAAAAACAGGGTGCTCTTCAACAAATCCTGTAGTAATACTCCTAGTTATACATTCATATTTAGCATAAACATAAATGGATGCATGTAACAAAGAATGGAAACAATGACAAGTAAAGAAAATAATTCACTCCAAATAGCTCATCACAAGAATCCTGAAGTATGATGCCAATTTGCTTTGATCCAGCCTTCTACTCGAAGTTTTGACACACAAAAGCTTTAAAGTCCAAGAAGAAATGACTATAACAATCCCAAAAATTTTGTTCCACACAAAATACTTCTAAAGATGAAGTATTTATACATAATGTTTTACAAAATATCCTAGAAGACTTCTAGGAATTATCTTAGGAAAATAAAATATCTTTACAATAAAAATAGAGACAACTGCTTAACAAATCAGCAAGCTGTCCTATTTTATCCAAAAGAAATAGAAACAGATTGAGGATAAGAAGCAGATGGTTGCCTTGTTGTCCTCCTTGCTGGCTTTTAGATATTTTTTTAAATCTGATTTGCCTTGTCTGATACTCTTTCTCGGATACTCTTTATTCACTGATACTCTTTAACCAAAAAATTGTTTTACTGCTGTAAAGAAAATATGTTTCACTGTCAAATTAGAAAATATTTTTTTGTCTTCCTTTCATCTGCTTGTTTTTATCCTTCACAGTAAATCTGTGAGTGCTTGCCAATCCTCATTTCTAGGAATTTGAATATTCTTTAATTTCCTAAAGTTCTCATCAGCTTTTGTATATATAGCAAAGGTTGGCTTGATGACAAACAAGTGTTTGATCTCATGCTGCAAGTAAAATGAATCTTCAAAACTCTTAAGTAACACTTTTCCTATTGGGATGCCTTGACCTGTTGGTTTATTTACGCGTTCCTTGGCAAATTCTCTTATCTTCTTATCATAGTCATTTTGAGGCAGCAATTTATCATTAATAACCATGATATCAGGAAGTGATTTTTGCATCAACTTGTGAACTTAACCATGAACATGATTATGGTAGTATTCATGCCTTCACACTTTTGTTCAAGTTGCCTCATCAAATTTCTCTTTGTTGTGACTTTCCTAATTTCTAGGATAGTTGCAGTTTTGTCTGTTATTTTGAGCTCTTCCAACTCCTATCTATTTTTTATGTTAAGGAAATTGAATAGCCTTACAATTTGCTCTGGTTTTTTAGCCAAATCAGTTTGATTCTTTTGAATTTATGCTTGGGTTGCTAGTAATAACTCTCTTTGCTAAAAAATTACCTGAATTAAAGGCCATACATCATGGATGGCTTCAATTATATTATTCCAAAGGTAATTTTTGATGTATGATATCTAATCCTTCAAAGTTAATTCTTTCTGCAACTTTTTTAACTCTTCACTTAATCTACTAGCATTTTTTTCATGTGTCTTAGCATTTACCTGAGCTAATTTATTTGAATTTTCAAGATTTTCAACCATTTTTTTCAATATATTAATCTCATTTGTCTTTAAAGACATCTCTTACATTTCTTTCACTATCTTGCTGTCCTAATTAGTAGGTTATACTATTGTTCTAGAAGATTCAGTGGCTGATGTTGTGGAAGAATTCACTGGCACTGTAGTAGCTAGTGGTTCTTTGGGTGCCAACTTTTCACCTAAAGTTGAAGGCACTAGTGCAGTGATAACTAGAATGACTGTAGGAATCACTGGTTATTTCACTGTCTCCTTTTCTTGGACAAGTTTCTCCATCTTTATTTCCATTTCCTTAACCTGGGCTGTCAACTGAAGAATTAAATTCATCATTTCATCTTTTTAATTCTATTCCTATATGAATTCTTTTTTCTGAGGATGATCACTTTGAGGAAGTTTGAGCTACTTCCTCAAGGGTGCTATATCCTCATTTTTCTTTTTTACCAATAATTCAGCTTCTTTGATATTAGTAGGATCAAATCCTACCTGTAAAACTAGTTCTTCCAAGGCTTTTATCCTTAGATCCTTGGAATACAATGAGGCTTTGTCCAACTTCATATGATCTTGCATGTTGGAGATGGTGTTTTGGAGCTTTTAAGCACTCATAGATTTTGTTGTAACTGTGGAATACAACATCTCTGAGATTTTCCTGTGAAAATCTATTTGATCTAATTCATGGATACTGTCTGTAACTACTTCTAGATAAACTTTCTTATAGTTAGCAATTGTCTTTGGAACTGATACTGTGGGCTGTAATACTGACATAATCAATTTTTTACTTGAGTAATCAAATGCTAATAGGAATCTGTTTTGATTACCTGAATTTTGTGTCAAGAAATGAGAGTAAATTTCAGTTTTTATTTCCTCATTCTTCAGTTTAATCTACTTATATTTCTCCTTAATATCCAAATCCTTTTCCTAAGCTGACTGTGAGGAAGAAGCTTCCATGTTTTACTGTCTTTCCATCAACTATGTATCTTCATTATTGAGTTGTTCTTCATTATGATTTTTAGCATTTGGCTCATTTATAATCACAGTGGCAACATTGGTTTTTGGAAAAAATTTATTCGTATTTAAAGGCTCTATTTCTTCAACATCTATTTTCACTGTTCCTTTACCTGTTGTATCTAATTTAGGACTTTTTTTATAAATGATCTTGAACTTTTTTTTTGTTGTATTTTTTGCCACATAGGCTCCTCCTTCCCTTACTCTCTTAATGGACTTCTCTGGCTGATTTGCAGTCTCTAAGGTATGACTAGTATTACCTTTGTTTACTGCATCTATTAATGTGTTTTCAATCCATTCAATCTGATTGGAAATTTTTTCTATTTCTGGTTTAGCTTCATGAATAAAGGGTGTTAATTTGAATTTAACCCTTAGCTTGCTCAAGATCCCTTGTGGATCATAGTTCCAAGGGAAAATCTTTTCAAATTTATATTCCAATAACTAATTTGCTGCTTATTTTTCTGCATCCCTGTGATTGCATATGAATGGCCCAATTTGATTCTTAACTTTGAATTGGGTTTTCTTCTTAGCTACCATGAAATTTATTGAATCAAAGTTTAGGAACTGCCTGATATACTCCAAGGCAAAGATCCTCATTGAAGGATGTTTGGGTAACTTGTAAGGTAATAAGTTTGACCCAAAGACTCTGATTTCAGTGTATTTCTCATACAAATTCCAGTCACCAACTTTACTCTGCTCTGATAACTGCAATATTTTCATCATTCCTTCGTTTATTCTAGGTTTCTTTGTCATGGTAAACATGGTGATCACTAGATGTAAAAAATAAATTTTAAAACTCTGAATAACTAAAATCTGTACATTCTTTTCTGAGCAATGATGTCCAAAAAATGACAGATAGAGGATTTTCCTCTATGTCAAGTTTTTGAAGAGTAATTGGAAAATTATCCGATTGGAAGCATAGGAACATATGGAAAAGGTAGGAACTATATATGAATACTCCCTCTATTTGAAAATTGGGCAATTGATAATGAATACTATCAGCAATTAAACTAGCATAATCAAATATTACTGAGGGTGGTTGGCCTGGAGAAAAAGTAGATAAGAATCCGAAGATGGATTCATCAGTGTGTTCATCAATGAAATATCCAAGTATTAAAGAAAGCATGGAAATCGCATGTCTTGATCCTTCAAGGAATTTAGCAGTAGAATATGGAGGATTTAACTTGGGAATTTCTAGATGCAGAGGCATAAAATTCTGAAAAATCTTGAACCTTTTAGGAAAATCTAGGCCAATGTATAGTTTGGTGAGGGCCTCTATAGACAAAGGGACTGCTTGGGGGTCAAGCTAAAGTTGTAACATTTGGTTAATTGACTCTACATTAATGGTAAAAATCACATATTTACTGGCATTTACAATGGCTCTTTGTTAAGGAATATATTACTGCTGACACAATCTAATAATCTCTTGACAAGGTGAGTCAATGGGACAACATATTTGGGGAAATTGGATTCCAAAATATGAACTTCTTCATGATCATCTGAAGACTTATCATATCACCAGTTATGGATATCTATCAGGTTGAATTCAACTATGGGATCTGCTATTTTGTAATTAGTATCAGCTAGGGGAATGTGTTAAATATCGACAACAGGTGGTTGCAATGGATTGACAACAATAACAGTACTTGAAGTCATGGCAGGGGTAGGTTTAGGTGCTTTAGAATCTTTAGGCTTGCTTACACTTTGATTTTTAGCCATTTTGACCTACTTCTACAAGTTTAGACAGTTTGCAGAAGTAATTTTACTATAGCAGAGGATTTACTGGGCAAATTTCGCAAAGTATAGTCTCTTTTTGGGTTTTCTGTCAAATTAGGCCTGTCGAAGAGATTTTGAGGCTTTATAACTGGTTTAAAATAGAAAACAAGGGTTTCCTGAGTCTCTTAATGAAAATTTGGGAGAAAAAATCTCTTGAAAAGATCACAGAGGTTCAGGGTACCTGCAGAGGTTTTCTAGCTTATTTCAGAGTTTGAAATAGATCTTTAAACTGTGAAAAACTCATAAATTTTCTTAAAATAGTGCATAATAGAGAAAAAGGGTTTCTGGGAAAAATTTGCCTGATTTTGGCCTACTTTTGGGACTTTTTGGCAGTTTATTAATCAATTTCTAAAACTCTGGGAGTGTTTGTTCTTTAAAAGGTCTTTAAATTGATCGCAGGTTCAATTTTTTTTTTAAAATACTTGTTGTAATGCAGAAATTTGGCTTTGAAGAGTTTCAGAGTTTTCCGAATGATTTGATGTCTTCTGTGGATTTCCTAGGGCAAGGTGCAGCTCCTCAACAATATTTAATGGTTTACTGGGTAAATATTGGAGGTTTCAGGCATGAAAATGGTAGAAAAGAGGATTTAAAAAGAGTATTTTACAGTTGGGGAGGTTGTGCAGTTAGGTTAACTGCACAGAAGATAGATGGATAAATGCATTTCCAACGTTAAAATATGCATTTTGAGTTACATTAGTTACGCATTGAATGCAGGTCGCATCGGTGGGGAGGGCAGTTTTAGGATTCAACGAATTTTAAAACCACTGGTTATCACGCAACAACTGGGTGGTAAGTGGTATTAGACTCAACCCATACGATCCAGTAAGGAAAGGCCATGTGGAGGAGAGAGGTAAATGCGAAACCACCCATTTCGCACAGCTTCAGAGTTTGGATGGTCGCACATATTTTTACGCGATATTAGACCTGTGCCGTCAGATCTGGGGGATCGATGCGAAAGGTCCATATTTTTTTTGGAAGTTGTGTTGGAATGGGAGGTGGGACCGGGGTGTGTTATGCGGCAATGGGCTTTAAACTTTATAAAATTTAAAATGGTTTAATTCAAAACCTTGGGTTATATGAATATAGGTGGGGGGAATAGATATAACATGTATTTAATATTAAAACATTTTTATGAAATGTCTCAATAAAAAACATATGCAGGTGCGGGCTTTAGTTTATTATATAGTTTTTAAACTTTTTGACAGTTTTGCAAAAACTATAGGGCTGAGATATTTTAAATAACGGTATTTTTTAGACCAATGGGTTTTGGGAGGGGTTTTATTTAGCGCACATGGGATATATTAACTTTGCTCTAAAGTTTAAAATAGTGGGTTTTGGGGGGTTATTTTAAATATAATGGAATTAATAACTACGGGAGGGTATTTTTAGGGATTTAATAAAATAGTTTAAAAGTTAATATGAAAATGGTAGTGAAATGGAAATAAAACACATGTTATCTCTAAGTGTAAAAATAAAGCATAGCTCATCTTTTATATTACTTCACTAATACTTAGGATAAATGTAATTTTGAGGGTTTTATGAATGTTTTTGAAAGGAAATTAATTATTTTAGGGTTTTCAATTTTACTAAGTAAGAATGTGTCTTTACTTAGGCTAAAGGGGTTTTTATGTATGAATGAAGGGTAAATGTTGATGAATGAGGGTTTAAGGAAATAATTAAACATTTTTAACTGACCAATCATCGAGCCTTGGGTCCGGTCCCAACAAAAGTCAGAGAAATGCTCTGAGCCTTTTTGATTGATAGTTTAGAATAATGAATACCTATAGGGAATGGGATATTAGTGATTTTTCCCAATGATGTGCTATTTACATGATTACTCAACTGCTTTCTACCTACCCAACTTTATTTATAACACTTTCTCTTCATTTTGTAGGTGCATTTAGGCTTGCAACCTTAAAACACTTTTTTCAAATCATAAAACTGTCCAGATATACCTTATTCCATCCAAGAGCTCAGATTAAATTGTTGAGCTCCTCATTGTTCTCTACCTATCTATTGATTTGTCAAGTTTAAAGTTTTTGAAAAATCTTTATTCACTATCTAAAACATGAAATTGAAAACATGAAAAGTTAATATTAAATTGTTTAATTGATCATGGATCATGGCATTTATTGACACTCTACGCATAATCATTATTCTTGCAGTAAAATTAAAGGTAGTGGCATTTGATCTTGCTCACTTTCAGGTCTTATTTCTCTTTTTTCTTTCGGGGTCTATATTTTTCTAAGTCCTTTGATTTTTCTTTTAGGACTTTTTACCCTCTTTTTGGCTTTTTATTATTTCTCATTTTTTTCAAAATATGGGAAAACAACTTGCAGAAAGAAAAGTATGTACATATTTACAAGACTATCAAAGTGAATTCAAAATTTTATGAACCCTATTATTATAGGACCCTAACAGGAGCGACTATGGTCTGATCTGGAACAAGAAGAAATTTGGTGGAGCACCAGAGATGGATCCTCATCAAAGAATGATGATGAGAAGAATTGTTCCTTGGATGGAAAGGTGAAGAAATGAAAAGGGCAGGCGTCCCATTCCAAAATAGAGTCTAGAAATGTAGGAAAGAAGCAATACTTATCAAATGTAAAAAATTTCAATTGTCATGAGGATGGATATTATGCAACAAATTTTCCACAAAATAAGAACAACAAGAAGGCCTCAGGAGGAGTAGCAAGTGAAGCATTATCTTCACAGTTCAATTTGGACTTCACCCTCATCGCATGCATGGTTTCATCGATGATGGGCTATGTGTGGTACTTGGATATTTTAGCTTCATTCTATATGACCAACAACAAATAATTCTTCAGTAGCTTGGAGGAGAAGGATCGCCAGATGCACATCGAGATGGGTGACGAAGGGAGGTATAATGCTACTGGTGTAGGTATAGTTACCTTTCAGAGGGATTTAGTTAATCCACTCACATTAAAATATTTCATGTATGTTCCTGGTTTAAATAAGAATTTTGTTTATGTTACCATGTAAGAAAATCATGGGTATGATGTGATCTTCAGTGAAGGAAAGGCATTCCTTCATCACAAAGTCACGGTACAGGTGAAAAATATTGCGGTTCAAGTAAATAATCTCTACAAACTAAATGTGCAATATTGTGCAGCACTGATCACTAAATCAGAGAAGGTGGAGATTCAATACATCAGTGAGTTATGGCAGAGGAGGTTGGGCCATCTACACCATAACGCTTTGAATATCATGCAGCATATTTCTACAAGACTTCCAAAGGGTGCAATTGCATAGAGAGATACATGCAAAGGGTTTGCATTGGGGAAGTATACCAAGGCCATCCTTCATGATAAGGAAATTTGAGCCAAGGAGATCCTTGAGAGATTTCACTCAAACATGTGTGGACTCTTCTTGAAAACTTCCACAACAAAGCACATGTATTATGTGATTTTTGCTAATGATTTTTCAAGAAAGTGTTGGATTTTCTTCATGCAGAAGAAATATCAAACGCTCTCCAAGTTTTGTGAGTTCAAGAAACTTGTAGATAAAGATACAAGGAAGAAGGTGAAGGCTCTGAGGAGCGCCAATGGTGGAGAATACATATCTAACGAATTCAATAACTTATGTGCCTCAAAAGGAATTTGAAGAGAATTGATTGCACCTCATAACCCATAGTAGAATGGGGTTGAATAAATAAACAACATAATGATTGTGAGAGAAGCACGAGCTATGTTTCATGATCATGGCCTCCCATTGCATCTATGGGCAGAAGAAATATTTGTGCAGAACAGAAATCCTCATCAGATACTTGGGATGAGTACACCAGAGGAGTATTTTTCAGGTAAGATACTGGATGTGTCATATTTTAAAATTTTTGGTTAATTTGTTTATTTCCATGTAACCAAATATGTTAGGAAGAAGCTAGAGCCAACATCAGAGTTGGGGATATTTGTGGGGTACATTGATACACCTCATAACTACTCGGTGCTCTTGCCATCACACAGGACGATAGTGGTCAGAAGAGATGTGAAATTTGATGAAGACAAAGCCATGTGATTGCCCCTTGAGAGGGAGCTCAAGTTGCATGCAGTTGAGGAGCTCTTGGCTCCAAAGGATGAACCTCGAGATGTGGAGAAGACACAAGCAGAGGAACAGAGAGTGGTAGAAATGACTCATGCAGAGCTGTCTACCAGAGATGGAAGGAATCACACCAGATAGGCTAAAAAATTATTTCTCGATGCAAGAGATAATGTGGGAGCACCCACATCACAATGCAGGCAAAGAAAGTCCCCAGAGTGGTACGCTGGATACATGGCTCTTATGATCGAAGGTATTTTTTGGATGGATAAATCGTTCTTGCGGACAAGACCGATCTCCCTAGTACTGAAAGTATCTAGCAACAAACAGCCAAATAAACTAATCTTTCTCTAAGCATATATGATTTACAAATAGTTCTATAGAGGTGTAAAAGACCTACCTTATGTCCGGCACTTGTTTGAAGTCGTTGTTTTCCCTCGTGCACTTGAAGGAGTTTTCTTCGTAAACTTACAGTCACAAACAAGAAAAATATTACATAGCACCTGTATAGAAATCATCATAAACCATGCTTATCATAGTGATCAAGGAATCTATGAAATAAACCATTAATAGACAGCTTATTGAGAAAAATGAGTATATTTGTATTAATTTCAAAAGAAAGAAAACCTTACAACCTGAGCCTTGATGTTGCACAGGTCTTCCCAAGGACCAAAGCAGGAGTCTCCTCTACTTTGACAAGCTCTACACTCTTTCAATCAAGACAAATAGAGGTATGTAATCTCTCCTCACAAAAGTCTTGTTTAACTTAGTCTGAATCTCAACAGCACTTATCCTGAAATATTCTAATGCCTCTAACCCCCTTTGAGGCTACCCAATGCCTCTTTTTATAGTGGAAAAGAGGAAGTTTTTCTGTTCCAAATATGAAGGGATAGAATCCTCCTTCAAAGGGATAAGCTCCTCACATCAAGGGGTTAGCTCCATAAGGTAAGGGATACATGCATCTTATCAAAGCATATTCATCCCCGAAAATTCTTGTCTAGAATCTTCTAGAATTAATCTCAAATCAATTTTTTAACTTTACTTTCTCGCCTTTTTGAGTTTTACAGGAGTCCACACCTATAACACATAGAAAGTGTGTTTTAGGTCCACAATAGAGCTGAACATTAGGTGCAGGACCGCAGACAATGTATAGAGAAAGTGCGATACCAAAGTTTAAGAGATTTTTAGGAACTTTTCTCTGATTTTCAAGGCTTGATATGAAGAACTGATATGTTAGACTTGCAAAAGGAGGAAGTATGAGTTATAATGAGCTCATACCCATAGAAGAATGTCAGGATGACAATTTTTAGTGTAATAGATTGCCCCCTAAAGTGCAAAGTCTGGAATAGATGAAACTGAAGTCTGTCATATATGAAGAGTGTAGTACTTTATCATTTCAAGGATCATCCTGTGGACACCCCAGTCGGAACCTGTAAAAACATTCAATGCAAAATATATGTATACATATCATCGCTGAGGTAGGCATTCCTATACTCAGATCAAAACTAACTAGAACTAACTTAAATTGTTCTGATACAGGAATGATTTTGAATACATCACAGTATAAACATGTGTAGACACAGTATGGACGCAACCATCTGTTTATAAATAGTCTACTGTATGAATGATAACAAAATTCCTCGCAACCTGGATGGTAGAAACTAGATCCAGGGTCTTGATTTTCGCATCTCGAACTAGTATGATTCTATCCATGTGAATAAATGTGTTGAAGTTGAACATGGTAGAAACCACTTGATTACCAGTCAATGATGTAAACTGTTAACAAGTGTGAGAGAAACCACCAGTAATGTCAATGGCTCTCAAATTACTCAGTACAATCCATGAAATGTGAATGAATGAGTTGAAGTCGAACATCTCACGGAATCATTCGATCGAAGGTCGATGATGCAACCTGTCGTCGAAGGCGAGAAACCTGCCATTGAGGCATGCAAATTTCAAGGTATTGACGATTTCTGGATCAACTTTCTAGATAATGAGTTGTTGTCGATAGAAAGTGATCTGTCATAGGCAAGCCCACAACACGAAATCATAGATCAAGTTTGAAAATATATTGGCAAGGAATGACTCAGGGATGGTCAATATGGATGAGAGATATTTTGCAGATGAATGGTTTATTTGAACTGTCCTCTTGAACACATAACGACACTGTAGATGGCTTGGTGACAATTGACCCAAAGCTAATACCCAGAAACCGGCTGAAGACTTTCAATGTGGTTTGATTAACTGTTAGGAAAAGTATTTCCCAACCCAGGTGAATGAAAGTGTCGTGTTCAAGAGTGGTTGACTAGATTTTCGAAAAATAAAAATACAACAAACATGCCCATTTTCCTCTTTTTCCCCCCACCATTTCTGGCAAGTACCCCTTTATTTTTGACAAGCTTGAGGAGGATAACATTTGCTTGTTTATAAGCTCATCCTTCAGATGAGTCCAACTTAGTTTAAGATTCGAACCCTAAGAAGGAGTGGTTCATTCATGTTTAAAAATTGAACAGGTCCTTTACTGTTAAATTTTAACGAGTCCAGTATAGGAGAAACTCGGTGTTTTTCAATTTTAGGGAGTCAGAAGAAAAAACTTAAGAAAACTCCATGGGTGTACTTTTTCGTAAATTTAGTCTCTCGAGCCCGAAAAAGGATAAAATAATGCGGGAAAGAACTCTATTGACCGTATTTAGTCAACGTATACCTTTTTCGTAAATAGTCCATTTCAGTCCGTAAAAGGGGTAAACTTATAATGAAGGGACGATCATTCATTTCCTTTAATGAGTTCGAATAATCAAGTGCTCGACAATATTTTCATATTTAGAGAGTCTGAAAAGGGCTTAAAAGAGGACTCCAATGTTTCGCTTTTTTGTAAATTTTTGAAAGAGTCCGAAAAAATGATAAAAGTATGCTCTTTGTTGAAAAATCATCAGTTTTCCTGAAAAATCCAATTTCTGCAAAAAAACTTGAAACATTACACATACCTGTTTAAGATAAGTAAAAATGCTTTCAAAAATACCCTTTTTAAAGTGAAAAATAAACAAATTAAAAATTCATCTATTCGAAAAAACTTATAAAAAGGACTTTTTCAATTTCATTTTTACTGTTCAATTTCAAAGTGAAAAGTAAAAAGCTTTTGGGTAAGAAAGTTCCTGTGAAGATTCTGGAAAATCCATTCGGCAAAATCGAGAATCGTCAATCTCAGGTAATCCACGACCTCTTAATCTTGTATTTCATCCATTTACAATTCAGTTTTAGGCTTTAGATTTTATTTTTATGGAAAAATATGGTTTAAAAATTCGCCCGCGGGGGTCCGCAGGTAAGACACATGGGACCTGTGAACCCCGAATTTTTTCTATATAGAAAAAGGTCGTGGGTCCGCACTCATCACACAGAGCGTGTGCGTTTCTACGCACTATGTATAAAGGCTAAGTGCGGTCCTTGCGCATTTAAATTTAAAACTCAAATTTCTCATTTGCCGCCCAAAAATTTCCAAATTAGATTGTTCTAACTTGTGTTTCTATGCATTGCAGGAGTAACAAGATGTTGATTTGGAGAGAACGCGAACATGAGGACGTGTATGACGCCGCAATGCTCGATTTGCCCACAATGCAAGCATTAAAAGCATGCGGTATATATAAATTCCGGGCCATCCAAGGCATGAGGGCACAGGTAGACCTCCTGACATGGCTGGTAAACAGGTGGAACGTGCAGGACCAGTGTTTCATTATTGGTGGCCACCGGCTCAAAACTGAGCTGGAGGATATTTATTTTCTGACTGGTTTGTCCAAAAGGGGCTAACAAGTTTCTCTGTTTGGGACTAGGCGAGGTGGCCAGTCTGTCGCTAGTCTTCAACTACAATTCTGTAATGATCAGGAAAACCCTAGGGACAAACGGATTGACATAAAAAACATCATCCGTCCTGAGTTGAAAGTTATTGAATTTACTATTACCAGACTGTATGGGAGTGTTGCGCTACATGTGGATACCATTTCCCAAATGCGTATTGCTGTGGACTGTTTTTGCAGCACCATTTTCAACTGGTGCGAAGCTGTGTTGGCCAATATAAAAGGCCAATTGACTAGAGCGAAGAATGGTAAACTGAACAAATTTGGATATGGATCCATTTTCGTTACCTTTTCTCTAGAGAGGATCCCCATGCTAGCTCCGCAGAGTATTTCTGTTGATGCCGGTCGAGTTCGAGAACCTAGGATGGCTCGTTGGGTCGCACTGATGGCCCGTCACAGTATTGAGGGCTCTGAGATTGTTTGATTTCCTCCTTCATATTTTCGTTGGTTGGATCACCAAATTTTTACCATAGAGGAATTTCCATACACCGGGATAGACTTCCGCAGTGACCGAGAGATGACTCTCCCAGCAGGGGAACAATGGGATGAATCAGGTAAAATCATTTTCAACAATTTCTAAGTTCTATTTTTTTAATTTTTTGATCGTCTTTGAAGCTAATAACCAAAAATTTTGAATGTAGATGTGGGCCCACGACGATCAACCCATCTCCAACCTTATGAAAGAAGACAACCAGCTGCAGTTGCACCAGCCCCAGCCCCAGCAGGCCAATCAACAGAAATCTTGTTTGACTTAGAGCATCAACTAGAGCACCTGACTCTAGATATTCCAGAGACGGATATAGATGAGATTCCACTCAGATTACAGAGATACGTGATTGGTGTTCCAGGACCTTTTAGGAGGTTCCTGTGTAGGGTGGCTCGAGCAGTGGTCTCTTATCGTGATCACCATCAGTGATGGGATGATCGTGTTGTAGACTCATATTTTGACTTTTTGTGTTATCATTCTACCAATCATAAGATGTTTCCAACCTATGATCGAAGACGATGTATATTTTTTTGAAAACACTCCTATATTATGATATATCACTATTTACCGGCTATCTGTGTGCATGTTATGGATGTTGTTTGTTTTACTGTTTTGATCATTGCAAATGTCGATTTATCATACTAGAAGAAACTGCATCTACTAATGTATTTAAATGTCTTGGAATATGTTGATATTCAATGTAATCAAATTCACGTTCCAAGAGACGAACTCTTAAAAATAACCGTAATAACACTGGATTTCTAATGGTATAAACTCTGTTTAATTGTAATACAACAAGTTCAGAATCCAACCTAACAATCAAACTCTGAATTCCAAATGATATGGATTCAGACAATAACTCAATCACTGCACTATACTCGGCAATGTTATTCGTTGTTTGACCAAGGCTTACCCCATGCATGGAAACTAACTCGTCAGAGGGTGAATAAATAACCTAAGCTGCGGAAGAAATGTTCCGTGTACTACGACAAGCACCATCAGTAAAACCAATGTAGGTTTGAAGAGACGTCGACATCTGCAATATCAAGAGTAAAACTCAGATAAGCAGGAATAGTGATAAAAACACACTTCTAAACTAGGCACACTTTTCTAACCTAAAACACACCAGCAGTAAAGAAATCTAATCTAACAAAAAATCTCCACACTAATTTTAAGCATAATATCGCTTTAGATAAAGCCCATTTCTGGGTTTATCCAAAGGGACACCGTCAAAATCTATCAACTCATAGGCCCCTTTTGCTAGTTTTCGTTTAATAATGAAAGGACCATGCCACATAGGCACGAATTTCCCAGCTCCTAGCTTATCGTTGGCTTGATCATAAAGTAAGACTAGGTCTCCTTCTGAAAAATTTCAAGGGGTCACGCTTCTATCATACTGAGCTTTAATTCGTTTAACATGAGCCTCGTTTGCTATTGCAGCGTTTCGTCGATTCTCATCTAGCTGAGCCAAGTACAAGAAACGTTTCTCCTCTTCAGAAGTAGCTGGGAGTAATTCTATGGCTAATTTTAAGGACGGAATTTTGCATTCAATCGGCAACACAGCTTCCAAACCGTAAACGAGTTGAAAGGGAGTGAAACCAGTTGATGTTTTAACTGAGGTTCGATATGCCCAAAGTGCTGAAAATAACATGGAATGCCAATTCGTCTTGTGAATACCAATAATGTGTTTGATCATGGTGACTAAAACTTTATTGATGTCTTCAACCAGACCATTGGCTTGTGGATAATACGGAGTGGAACTATCATGGCGTAGGCCAAGTTGATCTGTCAGTTCAGTCATCATAACATTCCGAAAATGACTTCCATGATCTGTAATAATGGCTTGAGGAACACTGAACCTAGCAATTATGTGATTAAATATGAAAGTTGTAGCAGTCTTGCTGTCAGCCGAAAATGTAGGCATCGCCTCGGCCCACTTAGTAAAATAATCTACTGCTAAGATAATATATGCATTCCCCCCGTCTGAGTGAGGGTTACATGTAATAAAGTCGATACCCCACTTTGCGAATGGACCAACAGCAATTATAGGGTGAAGAGGAGCGGGTGGCGCGCACATTTTACGATCAAAAAGTTGACAATTATGGAATTTCCGGACGACATAAATACAATCTTTGAATAACGATGGCCAGAAATACCAGCGCATAATATTTTCTGGGCTGTGGCATACCCAGACATATGACCGCCACATGCTCCAAAGTGGCAGTCATTTAAAACCTTTTCAGCTTCTTCATGAACAGGACAGCGTCAAAAAACTGAATCCGCCCCACGACGATAAAGTGTATCACCAATAATATTATACTGTTGGGATTGGAAGCATATTTTCTGTCTCTGAGATCATGAAATTTCTGGCCGAAAAGATTGGGTTTGGAGATAAAAAATAATATCTCCATACCATGGATCAAGAGTACTGATAAGAAACAAAGATTCGTCCGCAATGGACTCCTCTGCCACTGTTTCAGTATCAGTAGAGGGGAAATCACACATTAGTTCCGCAAAGACCAAAGATTTCTTTGCCTTGGATTTTTCAAATTCCAAGTCAAATTCCTGGAGGATAACTATCCATTTGGAATACTTGCCCCCTAGAAATTGTTTGGTTAAAATGTACATCATCGGGTTGCAATAAAAAATTACTGTGGTTTTGCGTAACAAAATGTAATGTCTAAATCTTTGGACAGCTTGTACGGCTGCCAAGGCCAATTTCTCCACATGTGTGTATTTGATCTTAGTCGGATGCAAATTTCGACTAAGATAGTAAATCAAATGTTCATTGTGAGATTCATCTTCCTGAACTAACACCATCCCAATAGTGGAATGAGAAGCGACGAGGTACAAAAATTAATCCTGATTGTAATTGGGAGGATGCAATAACGGTGCATGGGTCAACACGTGTTTAAGTGCATCAAAAGATCGATCAACGATCTCATCCCAAAAGAATGGAATGTTCTGTTTTAACAATGAGGTAAAACCCTTTGTAAGCTCGGCATAGTTAGGAATGAATCGACGTAAAAAATTTGCTTTTCCCTGCAAACTTTGGAGTTGGTGCAAAGTCGAAGGAGGAGGCAATTTAACAATAGCTTCGACCTTTGACGGATCGATGCGAATGCCTGCTTTCGAAACAATAAATCCCAGTAATCGACCTGATTCTACAAAGAAAACACATTTGTGTGGATTCAGCCTAATTCGATAATGCTTACATCTCATAAAGATAGCTTGTAAGTGAGTGAGATGATCGGCCCTATGCGATGAATGAGCAGGTAAATCATCGAGATAAGGCTGCACAATGTGCTTAATGTCATGAAATGTGTAAGACATTTCCCGTTGAAAAGTTTCTCCAACGTTATTTAATCCAAAAGGTAGTTTATAGTAAGAAAACGTACCCCACAGACAAATAAAAGTTGTTTTTGGTTGATCAGCAGGGAGTATGTTTATTTGATTGTAACCGGAAAAGCCATCCATAAAGGAAAACATTTCACTGCCAGCACAATCATCGATTATTTGATCGATATAGGGGGTTGGATAATTGTCCTTAGGACAAGCTCGATTAATATCCCTATAATCGATACATACTATTATTGTTCCTTGTTTTTTAGTCACAGGAACAATATTCGATACCCAATCCGTTAAGGGAATTGGATAAATGAATCCTGCAAGAAGTAATTTTTCAACTTCTGTTTTGATAGCAGCAACTTTTCTAGGATGAATTTGACGTAAACGTTGATGAACAGGTTTAGCATCCGAGTAAGTCTTGATTTCATGTATGACGATTAACAGATCGATTCTTGGCATTTCTTCATAAGACTAGGCAAACACATCACGGAATTCTTGAAATAGGGCTTTATAAGTTTGAATTTCATCTTCTGTATAGCAAGCACCTATATGAATGTTTTCAATTATTCCTGGTTTTAATGAAATGTCAATGGGAACCGTTCGAGATATATTTTCCAAATTTAACTCAGAATCAGGATTTTGCAAAGGATTCTGTGGTTCTTTAACATATTCAACAGTAAAAATTGAAGCGAAATCATCTTCAAAATGATCTAGCTCAGAGAAAAATGAAGATCGGTGATGTAGATCTTCCCATGGTAAATCGTCAACAGAAAAAAACTCACAAATTTTCTCATCAGTATGAACAAGTTCAGGAAATTTCATTGTGGCTGAACTAGATATAGAAAGTGATTCCTCATGGATCCCATTCATTGGATCAGTTTCGGTTGAAGAGGGGTTGGAAAGTGACTGTACAGCCTGATACGCAATTTCAAATGGACTCAAAGGCATCATGCCATCAAATGAATCTAACTCGGAGTTGGAGGGTACGATCCAAGGATCATCAAACGTAACAGTGTCTGACGAAATCATGTGAATATTTGCAATAGAAGGTGATATGTTAGGAGGAGGAAAGGAAAAAGTTCCTAGTAAACCAGAATCTATAATCAAACCTACTCCAACATCCTTGTCAGGGATAGCTATTTTTCCAACATGCTGGATTGTTTTTGTAGAGGCTGGGTCGGAAGAAAAATAAGTTAACTGATCTATTGTAACGATCTTTCCTTGATATGGAAATTTTATGAGTCGAAAGACCGAAGAAACAACAACAGTCATAGCATAAGACCAACTATGACCTAGGAGAAGGTTGTAATCTAGAGGGGCATCAACCACTTCCACATCTAGATTTACTATTTTACCTTCGACCCCTATGGGTAAATCCTACAAAATACCAAAAGGTTGAAAACCTCGACCATCAAGAGCCTTAAGAATCGTCGGAGATTGGTTAAGTGTAGGATAACCAAGTGATTTCCAACACTGAATTGACATAATACACGTTGAAGCTCCCTCATCAATCACAGTCCGAAATATTGGTCAGTTTTTTACTAACACTAGAATCTAGAAAGCCATTTGGTGAGGTAGACGAGGTATACTATTTTCTAAATCGAAGATTATAAGGTTAGAATCCTGAATATAAACAGCTCCTATAGCAGACAAAAGCAATTTACGCTGTGCTAGGCATGATTGCAGCACTTCCAAAGCCGACATTGCTGAAGGAGAAATAGCTAAGTCTTCAACAATGTTGTAATTCTGAGCAGCTCTCGTATGTGGATTGAAAGCTGATTTACAAAGAACACCTTTAGCAGGCGGTTTGATTATTAAGTCTAGATTTTGTTTTTCGATCTGTAGCGGACCAGAAACAGGAGGAGGTGTAGTTGATGCGTTTGCATTAGAAGATTCTGCTTCTTTACCATCAACAGGATTCTTACTACTGTAATCTTGCGATCGCGTCACAATCCTTACATGAGACATCATCATAATAGGTTCTTCAAAAGTAGTCGAGGTAGAACCAACCATCTTACTATCTTGAATTGGAAAAGGATCTTTCAAGACAACAGGTTGTTGCGATCCTTTAACGAATTTTGTAACTTCGGCTCGATATGGACATTATTTTGTGAAATGATCCTCTTCACAAATGAAACAAGGATAGCGAGGTTTACGTTTTTCGTCATTGGATTCATTTTTATCAGTTTTCTCTTTCGAATTCTTTTTGTTTTTATTCTTCCCTTTCTTTTTACCACTAGATTTAGATTTGGTCGTAGATGTCTCTACGATGTGAATATCGACAGAAACTTCGGGGGAAGATTCTCCTTTCGGGGAATCAGGTAAAGTTATAATAGGAGAAGAATTCTTTGAATATTTCTTCTTGCTTTCAGAATTGACCGTACCAATCATACCATAAGTGACATGAGACCCTGAAGGAGCAGCAGCTATTTGACCTTGTTTTGGAAGGTCTGGGATTTTTTCATGTAAAGTACCTAACTATGTATAAACGAGGTCAAGGTACTGAGCTTGAGAAATTACTTGCTCTTCAGTAACAACACTAGCCTTAGCTACATCTTTAATAATCTTGGGTAACAATGATCTAACAAACCATTCTGCCAAAATTTGATCTGGAATATAAAATTTCACCAAACGTCTCCTACGTCACCATTCATGAATATGGTCAGAAATATACGTAGACGTGGACTGTTTCAGCGAAGTTAATAATTCCGTGCCATTATCGTATCTAACTGGCAACTGAAAATGAGTCAAGAAGGCAGTTGCTAACTGACTGAAATTATGAAACGAGCCTCAGGGTAACTCAATGTACCATTTCGCTGCAAGACCAATAAGAGTTCTTTGGAAAAGACGTAAGCGAATCGAATCATCAATGATTGAATTAGATGCACACCAGAGGTGATAAGTCATGACGTAATTTGATGGATCCTCTCCTGACTTACCTTCAAATTTAGGTATATCACTGGGCAACTTATGTGGCATTGGCGGCCAATTTTGATAATAGAAAATTGGATCATTCGTAAGTCGCGTCAAGTCAGGTAAATCTAAAGTTGCTATAAATGGTAATTGACGGTTAGGATCATGAAAACCTTGAGTAGCCAAAGGAGTTCCAGGAGGTGGATACCCAGGATAGATGGGAATCAGATTTGCATTAGGAATTTTGTAACCTCCCCGGTAACCAGGATTAATCGTACCAAACTAGGGTTGTTGAGGCTGCTAATAAGTATAGCCAGGGTACGGTTGATACTGATAGTTTGGATTTTGTGTATAGGGACCAAATTGCGACTGTCCCTGGTACGGTTGATACGTGAATTGTAGTTGACTTGTGACAACTGTACTTGTACCAGTTTGTCCTGCTAGTATCTGAACCGAAGTTTGAACTGAAGATCCTGACTGGGGTACAGAGACTTGAGGAATTTGCATGGATACAAGGATATCCGAACTTAGGGTTACAGATACTCCAGAAACAGGTGTTACAGGTTGGACAGTCGTTGCAGTGGTTGCAGCAGTTTGAGGCAGAGTCTGAGGTGAACTGGGCCTAGCCTGCTGAACAGTACTAGGTGCAGGAGTTTGAATAGTTGGCTGGACAGGTTGCTGGGTTGGACCACAAACCAATGGCTATCTAGGTTGATAAGGCATCTGCACATTAGGCTGCATAGGCTGTTGATATTGGGATGGATCCCACACCATCATTCCAGGGTATTGTCCCACAGAAGGTTGAACATAAGGACCATAACCTGGTTGAACGTAGGGTTGATAATTAAGTGGTACATTTCCGGCTCCTTGAATAGATGGTTGACTAGAAGGCTGTTGGTAACCTTGAATTGGGTACTGACCTTGAGGTTGATAACCCTGAGGCGCGTACTGAGGCTAGGGTTGATAAGGACCCTGAGGAGCATATTGAGTTTGGGGTTGACCTTGAGATATGTACTGTCCTGAAGGTTGATACCCTTGAGGTATGTAATGTCCTTGGGGTTTTCCCCCAAAATAATATGATTCCACAGTTTGTCTTGGGAAAAAGCTACCTTGAGGTTATGCCCTGGGTGGTAACTGACTACCTTGAGGTTGCCCTCCAGGTGGTAACTGACTACTTGAAGGTTGCCCCCCAAGCGATAACTAACTACCCTGAGGTTTCCCCCCAGGCGGTAACAGATTTCCTTGAGGTTGCCCCCCAGGCAGTAACTGACTGCCTTGTGGTTGAGGATTGGGAACATTACCAGACATCATAAAAATTTGCTTTGCGTTCGACGTTTCAATTTTAAGACCATTAAGACCAGATGATAACACGTTTTCAATGGGTTGAGGAGCTATTCCCAAGAAAGTACCAGATAGAGCCTGGTATCCCGAAGGAACAGAAGGACCACCGTGTAAAAATGATTCCGGAGTCTGGGAAAACATGGATGACTCTCCTGCCATAATGGATGACGGATAGTAACCTCTGGGTGTAGGATGAAATGGAACTCGAAGTGGATGAAAAGAAAGACCCGGATTCTCTAAAAAAATTGTTAAGGATAGATACCAAGCACTAGTTCGAATAGGGTTGTAGAAAATAGATTCACGCTCCCTAAGATTTAAAGATTGAGGGGAGTCGGGAAGAGATATATCTTTGTCTGGATTAGTAAGTTCTTCAATAGAAATAAGACCAGCTGGAAGATCGTCAGTAATGATATTTCTTACCTTAGGTGAACCAAGATAGCTAGAAGTTGGTGAAATAAATCCTGAGGATGTTTCCAAAACAGAAGGCTCAGTTTCAGGTTCAGAGATTTCAGGTTCATCAACTAGTTCACTGGAAGGAGAAATATAACTAGTAACTTCAGAAACTGAAATCGGCTCTTGAATGTATTCTGTTGTGGGTGTTTGATAATCAGGATGAATTACAATGGATGAAGTTCCAATTTCTGTTGATCTAATCCTACCGCTGCTAGATGATACCAGAGCACGTAGCCCTTCAAGTTGAGTTGGTGTATATAGGGGGTTTCCCTTGTAGTCTCTGGGATTGTCTTGGAAAGTCCGCCACGATTAAAAAATTAATTAATCACACGCAAACAAAGAAAATTTCAATGAAAATACCTAAAGTCTCTAAGAAACAAACATTTGAATCATACGCTTAAAAAATCTAAGAGTTCAAACCACACACAAACAGTAACTTTCCATACTAAAAACACTAGTTGGTGATGAAATCCAACTTAGTAGAAATTTAATACGAAAAGGGCAGTTGGAACAGTTACCCCAACAACCTACCTAATGAAACAGACCGGTGCAAGTTTCTCCACTATACCATCTCGAGTGAAGATAACCCTCCGGAGAGTCCAAGTGAGTCTAGCTGACGTCTGCTCCAGGTACAGTGGGATCTTCCCTCCACCGTCACCTTAGGAAAGAATCCTAATGATTATGGCCTCTAAGGTTACCAACAGAAAAAATATACCAGGGGGAACAGTCTACGATCCGAGACACACGCAAGGGCAGAGTAACAAAGCTCAATCCCCTTGAAGGCTCCTTGAAATAATCCAAGGTATGCCAACAAGTGACCCCAGGCTCCTCGACAATGGTCTATCCGAGGTTTACCATTGTTAATACGTGTATATCTTCTATCGTTCCCAATGAGGAAGGATTGATTACCTTACTGGTTCATATATGATCTCGTGCTTGTCTCCTTTAAGAGGAGCTTCCCAGAGCATATATGCAACAATTGGAATTTATTCCTACCGCAAGATTTGTCTACTTGTTTTTTTTTTACTATCTTGGAGAGTTAATTACTCCCTACTCCAAGATACTAGCCTAAGCTATGTTGGTGATAAGAGTCCTAGAAAATAAAAGATTGCTAGATGAATTTTAATTAAGCGTTACTTTTAAAAGTTGTTTCTTAAGTCAATGGGTGCAGAAATGAAACTTTGGTGGTGTGAAGACTCGATTTCCAAAAGACACTAAAAATGCATCTAAAAATGATAATCAGATTGTTTTCTTTCAATGAAATTCTAATTATGGAAAAGTTAGAGAATGCAACTCTTTTAATAAAAAATTCCTTCTTTAAACATAAAAAATACTTTGAAAGAAAATATTTTTGTCTTTTCCAATAAATTATCAAAGCCCACAATAAAAATCCTTTCACTTTCCAAAAACTTGAAGCTACAAAACAATTTTCCTTCAAAAGAAAGCTAGAAATTTAAAAAAAAACACTCAAAACTACAAAACTAATCTTAAGGTCTAACTAATTTTTAACAATCTAAAAGAATAAAAGCTTTAAGATTTTTTGAAGAATGTTTTACTTAGTTATTGAGAAAAATAAGGATCTATTCGTTTAGAATAACAAACAGATCGAAAACACTCAATTATGTTTTTTACAAAAAATGAAATTCAAAAAACCAATAACAGAGTTTTTTCGAAGATTTGCAAAGAAGCAAGTAGCTCTATTTCTCAATAAAGGATGATTTCATAAGAAGGTCAGATTCAGCAAAAAGACAAAAAAACCGATATAATCTGAGGTATTTCAAAATGTCAAATGCTTCAAATCGCTACAAAGACCAAGAGAAATGCAATCCAAAATGCAAAGTCTTCTAGAAAATAATCAAAACATCAACACTGTTGGAATTCATTCATAGAAAGTTTTTGATAGAAAGAGTAATCAATCTGGGCAGAAATCAAAAATACTAAATCAAAATAAATATAAACTAAAGAAAGGAATCTAGAGTTTTTCTAAAATTTAAACAGGGTTCGTAAGCTTCCAGAAGTACCAGGTGCGGTACCGCACTGTTTACTTAAAGAAGATGCGAAACTGCCCGCACTATCAAAAGAAGACAGAGTGCGGTCCCTGAAAAATTAGAGAAAAATAATAAATATTTGAAAATTTTCTAAAACAGAGAAAACCTAAACTACCTAGGCAGATGTCTATCAATCAAAAACTAAGAAAGAACGTTTCTTCAAATCAAAATAAAAGAGAACCAAAAAAAACATTCCCCAGTATGGTCGCCAATTTGTTGGACAGATAAATCGTTCTTGCGGACAAGACCGATCTCCCTAGTACTGAAAGTATCTAGCAACAAACAGCCAAATAAACTAATCTTTCTCTAAGCATATATGATTTACAAAGAGTTCTATAGAGGTGTAAAAGACCTACCTTATGTCCGGCGCTTGTTTGAAGTCATTGTTGTCCCTGGTGCACTTGAAGGAGTTTTCTTCTTAAACTTGCAGTCACAAACAAGAAAAATATTACATAGCACCTGTATAGACATCATCATAAACCATGCTTATCATAGTGATCAAGGAATCTATGAAATAAACCATTAATAGACAGCTTATTGAGAAAAATGATTATATTTGTATTAATTTCAAAAGAAAGAAAACCTTACAACCTGAGCCTTGATGTTGCACAGGTCTTCCCGGGGTCCAAAGCAGGAGTCTCCTCTACTTTGAAAAGCTCTACACTCTTTCAATAAAGAAAAATATAGGTATGTAATCTCTCCTCACAAAAGTCTTGTTTAACTGAGTCTGAATCTTAACAGCACTTATCCTCAAATATTCTAAAGCTTCTAACCCCCTTTGAGGCTACCCAATGCCTCTTTTTACAGTGGAAAAGAGGAAGTTTTTCTGTTCCAAATATGAAGGGATAGAATCCTCCTTCAAAGGGATAAGCTCCTCACATCAAGGGGTTAGCTCCATAAGGTAAGGGATACATGCATCTTATCAAAGTGTACTCATCCCCGAAAATTCTTGTCTAGAATCTTCTAGAATTAATCTCAAATCAATTTTTTAACTTTACTTTCTCGCCTTTTTGAGTTTTACAGGAGTCCACACCTATAACACATAGAAAGTGCATTTTAGGTCCGCGATAGAGCTGAACATTAGGTGTGGGACAGCAGACAATGTATAGAGAAAGTGCGATACCAAAGTTTAAGAGATTTTTAGGAACTTTTCTCTGATTTTCAAGGCTTGATATGAAGAACTGATATGTTAGACTTGCAAAAGGAGGAAGTATGAGTTATAATGAGCTCATACCCATAGCAGAATGTCAGGATGACAATTTTTAGTGTAACAGTATTGATATAGAACCATCCTCTTTTGAGGATGTAGTGCAACATCCAATGTGGTTTGATTCCATGGTTGAAGAGTATGACTCCATTATCAGAAATAGTGCATGGGAAGTTATCCCAAGACCAGTAGGGAAGTCAGTTGTAGGATCCAAGTGGGTCTACAAGGTGAAGCAAGTAGCATATGGGAGTGTGTAGAAACACAAGGCTATATTTGTGGCCAGATGGTTATCTTATGTGGAGGGGATTGATTATGATAAGAATCTTTCACCAGTCGCAAGGTACTCATGTATTAGATCCATCCTTCCACTCTCAATGCACATGGAATGGCAGATACATCATATGGATGTAAAGAGATTTTCTCAATGGAGTTATTGAGGAAGAGGTGTACATTGAGCATCCATAAGGTTTTGAGACCCTATATAGGGATTTGCATGTGTGCAGAATCAAGACAACACTGTATGGGCTAAATAAATAACCTTGTGCTTGGTACACAAAGATATACAACTATTTCATTGGGTTGGGCTTCACCAAGAGTGAAGCGGATGCAAACCTATATCATATTGTGTTTGATGGTAATATTTTCATTATTTTACTTTATGTCGATGATATTATACTGAAAGGTGATGAGAAACTCATAAATTCTTGCAAAGAGGATCTTGCAAGAGTGTTTGAGATGAAGGACATGGGGCTCTTGCACTATTTCATTGGATTGGAAATATGGAAATGATATGAGGAGTTATTTGTTTCTTAGGGAAAGTATGCCAAGGAGATTTTGAGGAAGTTCCACAAAGAGGGTAGCAAACCCATGGAGACTCCTCTAGCAGGAAATTGGAGGAAGGAGGATGCTACTTCGAGTGAAGTAGTGGATGCTACTGTTTATAGGCAGCTTGTGGGTTCACTCATGTATTTGGTGAACACACAACCCTACATAAGCTACACATTTAACCAACTGAGCTAAGATATCGTTAAGCCTACCAAGCTATTTTGGAAGGTAGGAAATCATTTGTTGAGATATCTCAGATGCACTATAGAGTATGGATTATGGTATAGAAACATAGAGGGAGTGAAGCTTCAAGGCTTCACCGATGCATATTGGACGCGGAGTCCATTCGATAGGAAGAGAACATCAGGAGAAATCTTTGGCATATTATCAACAATAGTTTCATGGTATAGTATGAAGAAGAGATCAGTTTCACTCAATTCAACAGAGGCAGAGTACATGGCCTCCAGTCAAGCAACATGCGAGGCCATCTAGATGAGGAAGATACCTTTTGGTTTGTTTGGTCAAAAAATGGATCCAACGGTGATACATTATGATAACCAGATTTGCATCAAACTCTCGTTTAATCCAGTATTCCATGATAGGTCCAAACATATTTATATCCAGTATCATCATCTTAGAGATTGTGTTCAGAGGTGAATTATGTCATTAGAGTACATTCCCACGAAGGATCAGGATGCATACATATTGACGAAGGTGCTCGAAAGAAGAAAATTTGAATTCCACAGAGGTAGGATTGGGGTAGCAAGTAATCCCTTTCTTATTGAGAGTGACTATTTAAATGGAACCAAGAAATGGCACCCCAAGGGGGATTCCGATTTAATTCTACCTTAATTAAATTGGAAGAGAAATTTTAAATTAATCTCACAACTTGTATTAGTTAACTAAGTCAGAATGACTGATTTAGCTTAGGAAATTCTATTTTAGGGTCAGATAAGAGGCATGTAGATTTATCCCATGATTTAAGGTTTCCAGTTACAATTATTTGTGAGTTGTAATTAGTTAACTCAATTATTTATTTTAAAATCAGTTTAATTAGTTCTAACTGAGTGATGAGTGTGAGAGGTCTAGTGAATTAAATATGATTTAATTCACAGGTGGTGATCAATCAGATAACTAATAATTGGCTATAAATAGTTGTTTCATGTCAATTCTAAGGAAGGCCCAATTGAGATTGAGGTTAAAGTAATGATAAATATCAATTTTATAATTAGAAAATTGTGAAGGTCAGTTATAGATTCATGTGGAGGCCAAGGATGCATTGCACAATAAATTCTAAGGAATTTCCTATTTAAGAGGGAAAAAGTTCCTCTAAGAATATGTGAGAAATGCAGGATGAGAAGAGGCTAAGAATCGGTTAAGTATTTGACTTATTCCTCCTAGATCAAAGTGAGACGGTTGGCAGAGTGCAGGAGTTTCTCTAAGAGAGAAAATCATTGTATTGTTTCATGATCTTGAATTATACAATATACAGATAGTGGGGTTTTAGGTAGTGTTATTTCCCTAGATACATCTTGTGTTGTGCGATTGATTGTCTCTTTCTCTTGTTATGTGATTGTGCGATCGCATTTTGTTTCTGAAAATTGTAGAAGGATTAAGTATTTTGTTTTAGTACATTAAAATATTAGTTTGAATCCCGTTGTTAGATTTTATACATCTTAGCGGGTATGGGTATGCCTCCCCCGCCTCATTTGAGATCATGTAATCCAAAATAAAAGGAGACATATATCAATTTATTAGGCCTCACACCCTCTATTTGTGTTCTTCCTTGCATTTCTTCAGTTGTATCTCACTCTCTCTCTAAATACTCTTTGGTTTCTTGTGGAAGTGTAACTTACAATGTATTTGAGTCATGCGATTTTCTCCTAACACTCGTACATTGAGGGGAAATTTGTTATCACCAAAAAATGACCACCTAGCCATTTCTAACTAGGTGGATCGAAATACACCATGTTATTTTAATTGTACCATAGTAAAAACACTTTCACTATAGGAAATAATTTAATAAACAACTTTTATTAATTTATTTCTAATTAAAGTTAAAAAACCCCATGAGAATAATTGAATAAACCATTATTTATTTAATTTTCTCTAGGAATAATTATTAAATCATTGTTTGATAATTATTCCTTGTCATATTTGACTAAATCACATAGGAATAATTAAATAAATCACTATTTATTTATTTTTCCTTAACTCCATTCTTGGAATAATTACTAAATCATTATTTAATAATTATTTCATTTGATATCTTATTAGGAGGAATTCAGGAGTTGGGCGGTAAGGATGGATGGCGTTAGGGTTTCGCTTTGCTTTGCTGCTGCCCCTGCAGACATTGTAGCACCTACTCTTGAGCCTGATTCACTCTTTGCCGTTGAAGCCGTCATGCAAGAAACTGGGGATGCCCTCGATGCTGTCCCTGATTCACTCCTTGTCGTTGAAGCCACCGTGCAGGAAAATGGGGATGCCCTCGATGCTGCCCCCAACAGTGAGATTCCCCTACCATAATTGAGGGCCTTACCAAAATCTACAGCTATTGTTCATTCGGAGAGCACATGCTACGGAGACACCACTGTCGCGGAAGAATACACTGCAACACATAAAAATAATGCCAATGCTTTAGCACCTGCGGCTGCTCGATGCTAATTTGTAGCTCTTCATAAGGCAGATCCAGCCAGCATTACCAAACACATCGACTCTGCCATCGCTTGTGCCCTACGGTAGCTGCGTCCTCCAGATCTGACTCTGGTTCTTCTTATAGGGTTCGTAGAGGGGTTTCTCTTAGTGGAAAATATTAAGCTCCAAAGTAGTCATTATCTTCTTGCTACTTCCTTCAAACCCCAGCAAGGCCTGGAGGAGCTGGAATACTAGAGATCCAACTCGCTCTCATCTCAGATTTATAATGATAATAAGGGGTTTTCAGATCACTCTTCCCCTTTTCAGATCCATATCTCACCTCTTTCTGGAAAAACCATGCTGCATTGGGTGAGCTCTTCGGATCTGGTGCAAGACCTCAAGCTAGACCTGGAACATCGAATAGGGATTCCCTCTTCCCTTCAGAGACTTCTCTATAAAGGTAAACATCTTGAGGATCTTCTTCCTCTCTCTGTTTATATTATTGAAAGAAATTCTTCTATTGTGTTAACCCTTCGTTTGAGAGGAGGCGGAGCTGGATAGTCATCTTCAGCACCTGCTTTCTCCTACAAAGATGATTTCCATACTCAGATCCCCAAACCCCCTGAGGCCCCCAAGACTTTTTTGGTCGAAAAATTAGAGGATGTTCCCTCCATAGAGATCTCCCATCCAGATCTAGCAGAAGAAATTCAAAAATTTGCAGAAATAGCTATTATATGCAGATTCAATGGACTTTGGCCGCGCATAAAGGAACCCTACGAGTGGATCTACACTAACTGGACCCACAATTGCAAGGTCAGCTTCTGTTCAAAAGGATTCTTCATAGTACTGTTCGATCACATCAAGGATTATCAACAGGCCCTAATAGAAGGCCCATTGTTTTTGGGAGTAGCAGGGCTATTCATAACCCCATGGTTCCCAAATTTCGACCTAGCTACAGCAATAATCACCAGGACTCCTGTCCGGGTCAGACTTCCCAATTTACCAGCCCATCTATGGCACCTTGCAGTCTATAAAGCACAATGCCCTGGGCTACTTTCTGACTGCAGATTATTCTAGGGAGAGCCAAGGAATATATACATATCCCAGAATATGTGTGGAATTAGACATAAGCAAAGGCCTACCCGACCAAATCAATCTCAATATAGGTGACTTTGTATGGAAACAGATCCTAGACTACAAGAATACTGCCTTTCGTTACTACCATTATCACCAAACAGGGCATCTGCAGCACTCCTGCCCCACATTCCCTGCAAAAAAAAAGGGAAAACATTACAAAATCTAAATCCAAAAGATGGATTCCTTGTAGTCAACCACCCGTAGATGACACTGAATCTTCGAGTTCAGAGGAAGAAGAGTTTGATGCAGAAATGGACCATTTTCAACAGATAAATGACTTTTCCTTCGCTCTACCTGAGCATCCTCCAGACACGACGATCACTCAAAAACGCATTCATGAGTCCTCCTCTTCCTATACAGATAAGAATATTCCTCCCACTATGAAATCTAGTCTTCAAGTTGTTCTTGCCCATCCACACCAAGCTGGATGGGTTAAAGTCAACAAAAAGAAAGGGAAAAAACTTCGTATGGAGGCTTCTGCCTATTCTAGGTAGAATCCGGATTTTTCTGGCACGCTAGTCACATTTCTCAACTCATTGCTTGTTTCATTTACTCTCTTGGGGACCGAGGTTGATGGTTCATCATTTCTGGTTCGCCCGTTTCTTGCCTATATTGTTTGTATTCTCATCTTGTACCATATTTTAGCATAATAGAATTAGTCCAATTCAAAAAAAAGAAAAAAAGAAAAAAAAGAATAAATAAATAAATAATTTCATTTTCACACCGTTATTAATATTCACAAAATAGTTAATAAATCATTTTATTTTTTAACTATTTCTAAACAAATATATTTGACCATTTTTAATATCTTTTCTCTCTCCAAAAAAATAATAAAGCATTTCTAGTAGTCAGATCTAGATTTAGGTCAATAATATTTTATTATTCTCCATTTTTTAGATCAACCCAATATTGTCTTAAAAATAAGATGTTTTTTCATTCATTCTTCACCGTTATCATTATCATCGTCACCATTATTGTCTCCATACTTTTGAGCTCCCACTAGAGTTCTACATATTGTTTAGGTTTTCACAAATTAAGAGAGGAAGATCTAATACTGAAGCGTTAAGGACATCAAAGGACCCATCCCATGGATGGGGATTTGAAACCCTTTTGTAAATATAATTCACCAATTGATATTAATAAAGGGTTTATTTATTTAAATTCCTTTCCATAATTGGGTTATTACATCAGATTCTTTTTTTTTTTTGTTCTATTAGATCGCATACATTTATTTTTCTGCAGGTTTTTCTCACATTCTTATTGCAGATCTGAAGTATAATAATCCACAATTTTTGTTAGGTTCACTAGTCACTTGTGACTTGAGTAAGATATTTTTGGTACATCATCCAAGAAATTTCACATTAACATGCCTAGATTTTTCCCAGGGCTGAATTATTTCTGGGGCTTTGTAGATGTATGTTAGTGGATAATAACCTAAGTTTTATCTCCTTATACCTTCTTACCAAAAAATATAGCTTCTATGTTGGTAAATATTCCCTCAAGAGTGTTGATATCATATTCCTTAGCCAATTTTGTGCCTTGGAAATTCTAACCCTAAACGAGCTTCAACTTGAGGCCTATTTTCAGGTTTACACTATTGTGTTGTTGTTCTAACATTCAAGTAAACCCTTTCTTGAATTTCTCTATGTCTAAATATCCATTTATCAATGCATATCAATAATCCCTAGTTCATATAAGTCTTTATCTATTCTAGGTGCATGATACATTGCTCCCTTATCAAGAAGCACTAAACCTTGTCAAACATAACGTGTCTTTATCGAGCCTATTCATATCACCTTAAGCCTTATACTTGTATTTCAACATATGTGAACATATGGAATCCTCCCATATGGTTAAATTCCACTAAAGATAAGAAGGAGAGTTGGTTATGTGGCACTGGTAATATCTCCTCATTGCTTCTATGAGGTTTGGCACTCACCTTGTGAATGCCATCACAAGGCCTACTATATTTTGTGCAAACAAATCCTAGATATGATTTGTGTCTCATTGTGTTTATATGGCTATGATATATCTTTCTAGTATGAAGAGGCTATAAGGGTCATTATTAACACATTAATCTGATATATTTTTCTTAGTGGTAGTGTATTTGTGAAGGAATTGGTGAAGTATATACCAAGTCCCTAGTGACACAAGCGACATGAAGAGGGAGAAATACTTGATGGAATTGTTGGTATGATAATTATTTAGGACATAGAAACTGAAATATATTGAAAATACCCAAAATTGTAATGGAAATGAGGTGGTTATGTGAGGTGTTGCATATAACATGTATAAAGTGGTAGAATTGTGTGGTGAATGATAAGGTTGAGATTGAGGAAATCATGTTAGGAAATATTTGAAATCATAAATAGAGAGTAAATTGTTGGGAACTTTTGGGAATCATTATGACAATGTGACCAGTCATTATGAATAATGACCTTGTACATAATAAAAATATATCCAAGCAAATCACATATGCTCAGGTATGAAGACATGTACTATGTCATACACCCAATAGAGAGTGTATGCTACAATATAGTACCTTGTTTGGATAAATGACCTCGACAGTTGCATCCTCCATGTAAGAATATTGGTTGAGTAATCCCCATGCTATAGATAAAAAAAATTTCATGAGGAAATTGAAAGTGGATGAAGTGTGTGACCTCCCTCGAAAAGATAGCAGTAACTTCAAATAAAATCACCAAGCATGTTGTTGCTACATTGAACCATGTGCCTTACAGTGGGGTTTTGATGTTGTACTAATTCATGTAGTTGTTTATAATTAGTGTGATACATATGTATAGATATATATCAAGTGAATGTTTGACAGATATCGATTGTAGATCTACTTAGTCAGCTAAATTTTGTAGAGGAAATATCAATCATGTTGAAAAGGTTTTCTCTATGCAAGTTGATAGAAAATAATGTGGGGACTAATTGGATGGAGGAATAGGGGAAGATGATACATAAAGGAGTTAAATTGGTGTTAGGTTGAAGAAAATTATAAAGCATCATCTAGGTTTAGGGTTGAAAATGGGTAATAATGTGATGATGTATCCTTGTGATAGGCATATAAAGTAATTATAAAAATTAGGAACCCAGACTAGCCCATTAAGAATGGAGTCTAGGATGGAGCTTCATGCACTGGTATGTTAGGGGGGTAAACATATTTAAATAAAGGAATTTATGTAGGCTTATCAATTGAAATTAAACTAGGCTAGAGAGAGGAATAGTGGTAGAGGTTAGTTGAAAGGCTTTTCAAACTTTGAATATCTTATAGTTGTTACATTGAGAATCGTATAATGCATTGAATTGGTTTCCATATGGGATTCCTAATAGAATATTAGAATAGTCTAAAGGAGATATGCCACATTTGATGGTATATTTTAATGGACAAATGGAAAAAATGACTATGTATTTCTTATTAACTAGTAGGTGAGGGTTTTTCTACTTGACCTAGTTGAGATGATACAAATATGGGTGATTTGTGGTGGATAGTATTATGCAGATTAATCCCTCTTATGGACAAGAGCGATCTCCCTATTATTCTACGAATAGTTAGAAATAAAAATCCATTTGTAAATATTTTTCTCTATATTATTTGAAATTCAGAATTATTATAAACAAAGAAAGAGGACATGCCCCTACCTTGAAATCCAACGTTCGATGCAGTCTTTTATCTAGTCTCTCCAGAGAGGCTTCTTCGGTAAGTAGAACCTGCAATCAAAGACAGAAAAAAGAATCAAAGCATCTACAACATATAATAATTAAGAGAAGCTAATCCAGCTTAGTGATCAAAGAGCCTAAGTATTGATGTTATTCAACAAGCACAAGAACAACTCAATGAGAAAAATATATCCATATGTATTATATTAAATGAAAAGAGTAACTTTACAACCTAATGCATTGATGTCGTACAAGTTTCTCTTTGGGTCTTGAACAATCATTCCTCCTTCAATTTGGAAATCCGTCCTCTCTTTGTACCAACATAGAGTTATGGACATAAGGGTGTGATCATTCTCATGCCAACAACAACTAGCATAGAGAGTATGCGCTCTTGGGAATTTCTTCAGCAACTAACATGTATGTCTAGTATGTGTGTAGAATCTACCCTTTAGACTGAAACATGAGCTCAATTTATAGGGAAATGGAGGTAGTTTCAGTTCCATGAAAAGGGGGGTGGATTCCTCTCATGAAGGGATTTGAGCTCCATAGACCAAGGGATAAGCTCCATGAGTGGAGGGAAACTGATCGTGCCTTTAGAAGCTTCCATTTGGGAGAATATTCGACCAGCTGGGCTTCTAGAGCTTACCTTTTCCTTTATTTGAATTTTTATGGGGGTCCATAGGTTTTAGTAGTAGAACGTGTGGGAGCTGTCATAGGCTATAGAACAAGTATCCGCGAACCCACAGGAAAAGGCTAAAAAAAGTGCAGAGGTAGAATTTTAAGGGTTCTAATGAGATTTTCTCCAATTCCAAGACTTGGTTTAGGAACATTAGGTTTTTTGGCTTCTAAGGGAGCATAATATAGGTAGTGATAGACCTATATGGACAGTCAAATGTCATGGTGATAGAATAACGTGTAACAGATTTCCCCCTAAAGTGCGAAGTTTGAGGCTATTCTGAAGAGTGAAGTGCTTTATCATTCTGAGGATTGGATTGTGGACACCCGGGTCAAAAACCTGCAAAAACATATATATATATATATATATATATATATATATATCATCACAGAGGTAGGCATTCCAATACTCAGATACAAACTAACTAAATATTCTGGTATAGATATGATTTTAATATTACATCAATTGTAGACACAGTATGGGCACAACCATATATCATAAGTAGTCTACTGTATCATGAATAATGAAACTCCTCGCAGTCTGGATGGTGGAAACTAGATCCAGCATCTTGATTTCTACTTCCCGAACTAGTACGATTCTATCCATGCGATTGATTGTGTCGAAGTCGAACATGGTAGAAACCATTTGATTACCAGTCAATGATGTGAACTGTTAACAAGTGTGAGAGAAACCACCACTAATGAAAATGGCTCTCAAAGTACTCAGAACAATCCATGAAGTGTGAATAAATGATTTGCAGTCGAACACTTCGTGGAATCATTTGATCGAAGGTCAATGATGCAACCTGTCATTGAAGGCAAGAAACCTGCCATTAGGGCATGTAGATCCCAAGGTACTGATAGGATTCTAGATAAAATTTCTAGATGATGAGTTGTCGTCAATAGAAAGTGAACCGTCACAAGAAATCCCACGACACAAAACCATTAGATAAAGTTTTGAAGAAATAATTACAAGGACTGACTCGGGGATGGTCAATGCGAATGGAGACAAATGTTTGCAATGAATGGTTTATTTGAACTGTCTCTTGAACACATAATGACACTACAGATGGTTTGGCAACAATTGACCTAAAGCTAATACCCAGAAACCGGTTGAAGACTTTCAATGTGGTTTTATTAACTTGTTAGATATTTCCCAACCCGGGTACAAGTGCGACAAAGTGTAGTTTTCAAGAGTGACATAATGCTTTTTAAACAAGGGTGAAAACTGGATTATTTTTCTCTCTTTTCCCCCGACCATTACTGGCAAGTACCTCTTTATTTTTGAAAATCTTAAGAAGAATAACATTTGCCTTTTTGTGTAAGCTCATCCTTCAGATGAGTCCATCTGAGTATTAAAATCGAACCCTAAGAAGGAGTGGTTCGGTCCTGTTTATAATCAACAGATCCTTTACTGTTAAGTTTTAACGAGTCCAGTGTAGGAGAAACTCAGTGTTTTTCAGTTTTAGGGAGTCAGAAGAAAAACATAAGTAAATCCTGTGGTTGTAATTTTTAGTAAATTTATTCTCTCAAGCCCGAAAAAGGATAAAATAATACAGGAGATAACTCTATTGACCATGATTAGTCAACGTATACCTTTTTCATAAATAATCCATTTTAGTCAGGAAAAGGGGTAAACTTATACTGAAGGATGACTGTTCATTTCCTTTAACGAGTTCGAATAGTCAAGTACTCGACGATCTTTTCATATTTTAGAGAGTCTGAAAAGGGCTTAAAAGAGAACTCCATGGTTTCACTTTTTCATAATTTTCAAGAGCCCGAAAAATTAATAAAAGTATACTCAGTGTCAAAATAATTCTTTTCACCAAAATCCTGTATCCTACACAAAAGCTCAAAATATTACACAGACATGTTTCCAAGAAGTAAAAATATTGAAAAATAGCCTTTTAAAGTGAAAAATAAATCAAATATAATATTTTATTCATTCAAAAACTATAAAAAGGAGTTAAAAAAAATCATTTTCACCTTTTGTCTTGAGAGTAGTGAATTGAGAGCTTTTGGCAAAAAAGTTCCGGAGCTAATATCAGGAGAACTGACCATCCATTCCGTGAATCGTCAGAACCAGGTAATCCACATCATCTTACTCTTCATTTATATCCATTTAATTTCTCCTTTTTAGCTTTAATTTCATCTTTTAGGAGGAATTAATGTTTAAAAATATGCTCTCAGGGGTCCGCAGGTCATGCGCGCACTACCTGCGAACCCCAAAAATTTTCTAAATAGAAAAATATCGGGCTGTCACGGTTTTTGTGTAAAGCCCGTGCGAACGTCCATGCTATCTCCTCACAAGAACTGTGGAGGCGCCATGACAATTTCAAAATTCATAAATTCTCTTAAAAATTATTCAAGTTTTACACTCCAATGGTTTCAAACTTTCAAATGTGTTTATTTGTAGGCAATTCCACCATGTTAGAGAGGAGAGAACGTGAGCATGAGGCTATAGAAAATTAAGCCATGGAAGATGCTACAATAATACGTGCATTACAAAATTGTGGGTTATATAAGTTTTGGGAGATCCAAGGTATGAAAGCACAAGTAGAGCTGATTACATGGCTAGTAAATTCATGGGAAGTTCAATATCAGTGCTTTATCATTGGTGACCATCAACTCGAAATTGAGCTAGAGGATATTTAAATTTTCTCACTAGATTTTCCCAGAGGAGAGAAAACATATCCTTTTTTGGGGCTAGACAGGGTGGCCTACCTGTTTCTAGCTACAAACAACAGTATTGTAGTGATGATACAAATCCAAAGTATAATCGCATAGACATTAAAACTATCTTGCGATTAGATCTCAAAGTGATTGCATTTATGGTAACCAGATTGTATGGGAATGCAGCTCCGCATGTAGCTACTAAATCTCAAATGTAGACTGCAGTAGAGTGTTTCAGAGGCAACATATTCAATAGGAGCGAAGGGGTATTGGCCAACATGAAAGGCCATTTAACTAGAGAAAAGAACACAAAGTTGAAAAATTTTGGTTATGGAGCCATTTTGATTTCTTTTACTTTAGAGAGAATCCCTCTTCTTGCCCCTAAACTTATTCTAGTAGTTTGTGGGGAACCTTGGATGGTACGTTGGGTTTCATTAATGGCTCGCCATGGTGGTGATGGCAGTTTAGTGGTTCAGTTCACTCCGACGTACTTTATGTGGCTAAGGAACCAAGTCTTCACAATCAAAGACTTCCCCTATGCATGTATAGATTTCAGAGGTGATCCTGAGATGTCTATGCCTCCAGGGGCACAGTGGGATGAATCAGGTAAGAGAAATATTCAGGGAATGACCAGCTACACTCTGCCACTTTGATAGGCAGCAAGCAGAGCCTATATCACCACCAAAATATCAGGCAGCAGAGATCCTAACCGATATGGAACACAACCTGAAGAGGTTAACCATAGACATTCCTGAAACAGGGACAAATGACATTCCTCTCCAGCTGCAAAGACATGTTACTGGTGTTCCAGGACCGTTTAGGAGATTCATGTGCAAGGTGGTGCGTGCCATAGTCTATTACCATGATAATCATCAAGGATAGTGGATGATCATTGTGGATTGACATGTTTTGTTTTTTTTATCAGTATCTATTAGATCATAAGGTGTTTGAACTTATGATCATAGACAATGTAATATTTTTGAAAAAAAAACCTATTTATGATATTACTACTTTCTCTGAGTATCTTGTTCAACATGTATTGAATGTTGTTTTGGTTTACTCTTTTAATGTTGCAAATGTCTATTTAGAACACGATTATCTAATGCATCGGCCACTGTTTTTAAATTGCTTGAAATGTGTTGATATTCAATGTAATAAAATTGTCATTCCAAGCAACGAACCTTCAAAAATAATCTAAATAACACTGGAATTTTAATTGCATATACCCTATTTAAATGTAATACAATGAGTTATGAATCCAACCTAATGATCAAACGTCGAATACCAAATGAAATGACATTAGTTAATAACTCAATGACTATGCTATATTCTGCAATATTGTTCATTGTTTGACCAAGGCATACCCCATGCATAGAAACTAACTCATCGATGGGTGAATAGATAACCCAAGCCATAGAAGAGATATTCCGTGTACTATGACAGGAACCATCAGCAAAACCAATGTACTTTTGAAGGGATGTTGACATCTACAATATCAAGAGTAATCAAGATAATCAATGATAGTAGTAACAAAAAACTTAATCTAGGCACACTTATCTAATCTAAGGCACACTATCTAAAAAGTAACTAATGTACAAGTGAGATCTTCACATGAAATTCAAGTATAGTATCTCTTAAGATAAAGACCATTTTTGGGCTTATCTAAAGAGATCCCTTCATAATCAGTCAATTCATAGGCTCCTTTAGCAAGCACACGCTTGACAATGTAGGGACCATGCCACATCAGTTCGAATTTTCTAGCACCTAGCTTATCGTTAGCTTGATCATATATTAAGACTAGTTCACCTTCTAAAAAAACACGAGGGGTAACACTTCGATCATACCGAGCTTTCACACATTTCTTATGAGCTTCGGTAGCTAGTCCAATGGTGTGTCTACTCTCATCTAATTGTGCTAAGTACAAAAAGTGTTTTTTCTCTTTAGAGGTAGCTGGTAGTAACTCAATGGCTAATTGGAGTGACAATATTTAGCATTCAATGGGTAACACAGCTTCTAAATCATAAACCAGTTGAAAAGGAGTGAACCTTGTAGCAATTTTTTTTGAGGTTCAGTATGCCCATAGTGCCGAAAAAATCATGGTATGCCAATTCAATTTGTGAGTTCCGATAATCCGTTTAAGCATGGTGGTTAAAACCTTGTTGACGGCTTCAAATTTACCATTAGCCTATGGGTAATATGGAGTAGATTTATCATGGCGCAAGCCAAGTTGATCGGAAAGTTCGGTCATCATTATATTTCGAAAATGACTCCCATGGTATGTGATAATAGCTTGGGGTACGCCGAAACGAGCAATCACATGATGGAATATGAACATAGCTGCAGTTTTTCCATCTTCCGCGAATGTAGGCATCACCTCGGCCCATTGGGTAAAGTAATCTATAGTGAGAATAATATACCCATGCCCCCCTGACCGAGTGAGGGTTACATGTAATGAAATTAATGCCCCATTTTGCAAAAGGACCAACAACAATGATTGGGTGAAGAGGAGTTGGAGGCGCACACATATTTCGATCAAAAATTTGGTAGTTGTGACATTTTTAGGCCACAATAATACAATCTTTGAATAATGACGGCTAAAAATAACCAACGCGCAATATCTTTTGGGTTTTGGAAAACCCAAACATATGACCACCACATGCTCTAGAGTGGCAGCCATTCAAAACCCTTTTAGCCTCTTTGTGAGTTATACAACGTTGAAAAAAAGAATCTGCACCATGACGATAAAGAGTGTCTCCAACAATATTGTATTGCTAGGATTGATATTGGATTCTCCATCAATTTGAACATGAAAAATCTGGGAGAAAGGTTTGGGTTTGAAGATATATAATGATATCTCCATACCATGGATCTAACGTACTGATAAGATATAGAGATTCATCTGCAATGGGATTATCTACAACAGTTTTTGTCTTAGTATTGGGAAAGTCACACATAAGCTCTGCAAACACTAGTGATTTCTTTGATTTGGATTTCCCGAATTCCAAATCAAACTCTTGTAGGATGACAATCCATTTAGATTATTTTCCCCTGAGTAATTGTTTTGTCAAAATATACATCATTGGGTTGCAATTAGATATCATAGTTGTTTTAAGTAACAGTATGTAGTGACGAAATCGTTGGACAGCTCGTACTGCTGCCAAGGCCAATTTCTCCACATGCGAATATTTAATTTCCATCAGGTTAAGATTATGAATTAGATAATAGATCACATTCTCATTGTGAGATTCATCTTCTTGAACCAAAACCATTCCAATGGTGGAATCAGAGGCTGCTAAGTATAAAAAGTAGTCCTGGTGGTAATTAGGTGGATGAAATAATGGTGCATGGGTCAACGCGTGTTTTAATGCACCAAAAGATCGATCAACAATCTCATCCCAAATAAATGGAACACTTTGTTTCAACAACCGGGTAAAACTTTTTGTTAACTCAACATAGTTCGGGATAAACCTACGTAGAAAATTTTCTTTCCCTTGCAAACTTTGGAGTTGGCGAAGTGTGGAAGGAGAAGGTAAATTGATGAAAGCCTCAACCTTCAAGGGGTCAACACAAATTTCGGCTTTTGAAATGATGAACCCTAGTAATCGTCCCGATTGCACACAAAAAGCACATTTGTGCAGGCTCAAATGAATCTTGTAATGCCTACATCTCATGAAAATAGCTCGTAAGTGTGTAGGATGAGTGTCCCTGTGTAAAGAGTGAGCACGTAAATCATCCAGATAAGGTTGCACAATATTTTTGATATGATGAAAAGTGTAAGGCATGGCCCTTTGAAAAGTTGCACCAGCATTCTTTAATCTGAAAGGTAATTTGCAATAAGAAACTGTCCCCCAAGGGCATATAAACATTGTTTTTGGTTGATCAGCAGGGAGTATGTTTATTTGATTATACCCAGAAAATCCATCTATAAATAAATAGAAAATCATTTCTAGCACAATCATCGATAATTTGGTCAATATAGGAGGTAGGATAATTGTCTTTGGGACAAGCTTTATTAATATCCATATAATTGACGCATACTCGTATAGTCCTTTTTTTTTTTTGGTAACGGGAACTATATTAGACACCCAATCTGTCAATAGAATTGGATAAATAAATCCTGCTCGCAATAGCTTTTCAACTTCAGCTTTGATAGCAGCAACTTTTCGTGGATGTATTGGACATAATCTTTGTCTAATAAGCTTGGCATCTGGGTATGTATTAATTTCATGAATGACAATCTTTGGATCGATTCATGGCATCTCTTCGTAAGACCAGGAAAATATGTCTTATAATTCTTGAAATAGGGCTTTGTATGTATTAATCTCTTCAATCGTACAAGAAGCACCTATATGAATGTTTTCAATAATTCCAAGTTTAACTGATATGTCGATAGGAACAGTTGTAGAAATGTTTTCCAAATTAATCTCAAAATCCAAATTTGTAATCAATATGGGATTCTATGGTTCCTCGACATAATCAATTGTAAAAATAGACGAGAAATCGTTTTCAAACCTATCAAGCTCAGGTAAAAATGAAGATCTATGATTTATATCATCCCAGGGTAATTCATCCAAAGACAAAAATTCTCGAATACTTTCATCGGTGTGAAACACTTGTTGAAAAAGATCAAAAAGTGATGTCAAGGCTGAGTTTGATTGTGAATAAGATTATTCGGTGATCACATTCATTTGATCAGGAGTAGTTGAAATTGTGTCAAAAAATGACTGTACTGCCACATATGCCATTTAAAAAAGACTCAAAGGCATCTCACAATTGAAAGAGTCTAGTTCTAATTCTAAAGGCACTACCCAAGTGTCATCGAATGGTATAGTGCTTGATGAAATAATATTGCTGTTGAAAATGGTACGTGGTACGTTGGGTGGAGGCATAGAGAAAGTTCCCATCAAAGCGGAGTCCTTTACTAAACCTAAACCAACATCTTCATATGGGATAGCAGTAGCTTTTCACGGATGTATTGGACGTAATATTTATCTAATAGGCTTTGCATCCGTGTATGTCTTAATTTCATGAATGATAATCTTTAGATTGATTCCTGGAATCTCTTCGTAAGACCAGGAAAATATGTCTCGGAATTATTGAAATAGGGCTTTGTATGTATTAATCTCTTCAATCATACAAGAAGCACCTATATGAATGTTTTCAATAATTCCAGGTTTAACTGATATGTCGATAGGAACAGTTGTAGAAATGTTTCCCAAATTAATCTCAGAATAGAAATTTGCAATCGATATGGGATTATATGGTTCCTCGACATAATCAATTGTAAAAATAGATGAAAAATCATTTTCAAACCTATCAAGTTCAGGTAAAAACCAAGATCTATGATTTAGATCATCCGAGGGTAATTCATCCAAAGACAAAAATTCTCGAATACTTTCATTGGTGTGAAACACTTGTTTAAAATGATTGGAAAGTGATGTCAAGGCTGAGCTTGATTGTGAATAAGATTCTTTGGTGATCACATTCATTTGATCAGGAGTATTTGAAATTGTGTCAGAAAATGACTGTACTGCCACATATGCCATTTCAAAAGGACTCAAAGGCATCTTTCCATTGAAAGAGTCTAGTTCTGATTCTGAAGGCACTACCCAAGTGTCATGGAATGGTATAGCGCTTGATGGAATCAAATTGATGTTGGAAATGGTACATGGTACATTGGGTGGAGGCACAGAGAAATTTCCCATCAAAGTAGATTCCTTTACTAAACCTACACCAACATCTTCATATGCGATAGTCGATTTTCCAACATGTTGGATACTATCTATAGAAGCAGGGTCGGACAAATAATATGGCAACTGATTGATTTTCAAAATTTTCCCCTTATGAGGAAACATGATTAACCAAAATATTGATGAAATGACAGTAGTCATGGCATAAGACCAACTATGACCCAAAATAAGGTTGTAATCCAGAGGGGCATCAACAACTTCCACATCTAGATTAACAGTTTTTCCTTCTACTTCTATAGGTAAATCCTAGAGTATTCTTATCCTCTTCCATCAAAGGCTTTAAGGATTGTCAGTGATTGGTTGAGTGTTGGAGAACCAAGAGCTTTCCAACATTTTAACGACATTATGCATGTGGATTCCCCCTCATTAATTACAGTACGAAAGACTCGTCTGTTTTTAACTAATACTAGACTCTGAAAAGCCATCTGATGAGGTAGTCTCGGTGTAAAATTTTCTAGATCAAAGAACATGAGGTTAGAATCCTGACGATCAATAGCTCCAATAGCCGATAAGAGTAATTTCCTTTGTGCTGGAAATGATTGTAGCATTTCTAAGGCTAACATTACTGAAGGGGATATCACCAAGTCTTCAACAATGTTGTAATTCTGAGCAGCTCTCTCTTGTGGATTGAAAGCTGATTTTCGAAGTACACCTTTATCTTGCGGTTTAATCACTAGATCAGGATTAGGTTTCTCGATGTGTAGTGGATCGAAAACCAAAGGAGATACAGCTGGTGTTTGACTAGAATTTTCTGTCTCTTTACCAGTTACAGGATTTTTACTTCCATAGTCTTGCGATCACGTTGCAACCATAACCTCAGACATCATTAAAATATATGTCGATGAATTTGAAGAAGATCCTATCATTTTTCTATCTTGAGTAGGAAACGGATCCTTCAATACAACGGGTGTGTGTGAACCTTTGACAAATTTAGAGACCTCAGACCGATGTGGGCACTCTTTGGTAAATTGATCCTCATCATAGATAAGACAAGGATAATGAGGTTTCCGTTTATCATCAACTGTTTCATTTTTTTCGATTTTCTCTTTGGCATATGAAGTTTTATTTTATTTTTATTCTTTCCTTTATTCTTATTACCAGTTTTAGGTTTAGATGTAGATGATTCTACAACAAGAATGTCGGTAGAAGTTTCAAGGGAAGAATCTCCTTTTGGTGAATCGGGTAAATTTATGATAGGAGAAGTAGTTTTGGAGGAATTATTCTTAATCTTATTAGAGCTAACTAAACCAATTACACCATCTGCAGCCTGAGAACCTAAAGGAGCTGCAATTGTTTGACCAGGACGTGGTAAGTCAGGAATTCTTTCGTATAAAGTACCAAAATGTGTATATACAAGGTCTAAGTACTAAGCTTGAGCAATGACCTGTTCTTCTGTAACAACCCGTCCCTTAGCCACATCTTTAGTGATTTTTTGGAAGCAATGATTTTATAAACCATTCTACCAAAATCTAATCTGGAATAAAAACTTTCACTAAATGTCTTCTACGTCCGCATTCATGTATGTGATCTGAAATGTATGTAGATGTATATTGTTTTAATGAAGTTAAGAGTTTTGTTCCATTGTCGTATCGAATTGGAAACTGAAAGTGTGTTAAGAAATTTGTTACTAACATGTTTAAATTGTTGAATGAGCTACGTGGTAGTTCAATATACCATTTTTCAGCTAAGCCTATCAGTGTTCTCTGAAATAGTCTTAATCCAATGGAATAATTGATTAAAGAGTTGGATGCGCACCAAAGGTGGTAATTCATGACATGGTTTGCGGGGTCTTTTCCTGATTTACCTTTGAACTTAGGAATATAACTCAGCAACTTATTCAGCATTGGCAGCTAATACGGAAGATAATAAATCGAATCGTTCGTTAGGCACGAAAAATCGAGTAAATCCAAAGCTTCTATAAATGTTAACCAACGGTTAGGGTCCTACTGAGCAAATTGATAACCTTGTGGAACTATACCAGTACTAGGATGAGGATATCCAGGATAACCTAGAATATCCTATGCATTTGGGATTGGAATGCCTCCCGGATAACCAGGGTTGGCCGGACCATACTGAGGTTGCACTGGTATCTGATAAGTGTAACTAGGGTACAGTTGATGTTGGTATATTGGATTCTATGCTACAAGTCCATATTGATACTGCCCTTGATATGGTTGATAAAAAAACTGAGGTTGTCTTGTTACAATTGTACTTGTTCCAGGTTATCCCGCAGGCATCTGAACAACAGTCTGAATTGTGGGTCCAGGTTGTTGTGCAGTGACTTGAGGGATTTGTTGTGATACTTAAGGGGTTTTAGAAATAGGGGTTGCATAAATTCCAGGAACATGTTTGGTAGGTTGAACAGAAGTTGGTGCAACAGTTTGAGGCAGAGTTCTAGGTGTACTCGGAGTAGGCTGCTGAACATTACTAGGTGTAGATACCTGTGGTATAACTTGAAGCATAGGTTGGACAGGTTGCTGGATTTTACTGTAACCAATTGGCTGTCCAAGTTGATTATAAGGTACTTGCACATTAGATGGAAAATTCTGTTGATTTAAAGATGGATTCCACACTTTTTTAACTCTAGGGTATGGAGCTCCCATTGAAGGTTGTGCTACGTAAGATGGACCATAACCAGGTTCATAATTTGGAATGTAAGCTTGAGAGTTGGCTGGATAATTTCCACTAAAAGATTTACCTCCCCGAAATAATTGTTGTTCCTGATAAAACTACAGTCCTAAAGGAGGTTGTTGTCCTTGGAAAGGTTGTGGACCTTGAATAAATTACTTCCCTTGAGGTTGATATTGTCTTTGAGGTATGTAATATCCTTGAGGTATGTACTATACTTGAGGTTACCCCCTAGGCGGTAAATTACTACCATGAGGATGCACCCCACGTGGTAAATTACTACTTTGAGGGTCTGGGTTAAGAATGTTTCCGCACATCATGTAAACCTCTTCCGCGTTCAAATTTTCGGTATGTGATTCATTTGGACTAGGTGATTGTATAAGTTTCTCAGGAGAGGGAGCTGCTCCTGAGAAAGTACGAGAAAGTGACTAGTATCCTGGAGGAACATACGAACCACCATATAGATATGATTCTGGCAATGCAGAAAACATGGATGACTCACTAGACATGTTGAATGAAGGTCTGTAATGACCTCTTGGTATGGAATAAAAATGAATTCGGGATGGCGAATAATTTAGAATAGAACTGTGTAGAAAGTCGATTAACTGAGAATACCAAGGATCTTGTTTGAAAGGGCTATAATAGTATGGCATAAAAAGGAATTCGGGGTGGCGAATAGTTTAGACCATAACTGTGTAGAAATTTGGTTAACTGAGAATACCAAGGATCTTGTTTGAAAGGGCTATAATAGTAAATCGATTCACTTGGCCTAAGATGTAAATATTCGTGATGTGAAGGAAGAATAACTTCTTCTTATGTGTCAGTAATTTCTTCAATGCTAATGAGGCCAGGAGGAAGGTTCTCAGTGATGCGAAACTTCACTCATGGTGAATGAGGATGACCAGGGGTTGGAGTAATGAAATCTATATTAGGCTCAGATGTAGCAGGTTCAGTTTATGGTTCGGAAATTTTAGGCTCAGTAGTTGATAATTCACTAGTTGTGGAAGCAAGTTCAAGTAGTTCAGAAATTGATATTTTCCTTTGAGAAATTTCTACTGTTTGAGGTTGATCTACTTCGTAATCAGGATGTACAATTATTTATTTTTTCTCTTTTTCAATTAATCCATTCCCTGATGGTTGTCCTTTCTCAAATTTAAGCTTTTCTAACTAGCTTGGTGTGTACTTAGGGGGTTTCCCCTGCATTCTATGTGATTGTCCTAGTAATTCAACCAGGATTAAAAGTTTAACACGAAATCAATGAAAATTTCAACAAAATATCCTAAATTATATAAGGAAACAATCAAATTAATCACATGCCTACAAAATCTAAGAGAGAAATCCACACACAAACCATATGTTCCCACACTAAAAACACTAGTTGGTGATGAAATCCAACGTCGTAGAATGTTAATGTGAAAATGGTGGTCGAAATAGCTACCCCGACAACCTACTTAATGAAACAGTCTGGTGCAAGTCTCTCCACTTATTCCATCTCAAAGTGAAGAGTACCCTTCAGAAATTCCAAGTGAGTCTAGTCGACGTCTGCTCCAGGTATAGTAGTACCTTCCTTTCACTATCACCTTGGGAAAAAATCCTAAAGTTTATAGTCACTAAGGTGACCAATGGGAAAACATGTACCTGGGGGAATAGTCTACGATCCGATATACATGCAAGGGCAGAGTAACAAGCTCAATCCCCTTGAAGGCTCCTTTATATAATCCAAGATTTACCAACAAGTGACCCCAGGCTCCTCGACAATGGTCTATCGAAGGTTTACCATTTTTAGTACGTGCACATCTTTTATCTTTCCCAATGAGATAGGTATGATTACCTCACTGGTTCCGACATGATCTCATGCTTGACTCTTTTAAGAAGAGCTTCCCAGAGCACTAATGATAAAATTGGATTTTCCTACCACAAGATTGCTACTTGTTTGTTTGAACTCTCTTGGACTTTTAATTACAACCTGTTCCAAGACACTAGCCTAAGCTATGTTGGTGGAAAGATCCCTAGAAAATGTAAAATATCTAGATTGATTTTATTAAAGTGTTTTTTTTTATTTGTTTTTTGCTTAGAACAGAAGGTATGGAAGTGAAACTTCAATGATGTTTGTGACCCAACTCAAAAATACACTAAATGAATCTAAATGAGAAGTGAAACTCTTTTCTTTTCAATGAATCTTATTTAAGGGAAAGATTGAGAGATTTAACAACTTTCAAAGCACCAATTATTTCATTCATAAACAAAATCTTTGAAAAGAAGACGACTTCTTTGAGAACTCGATTTTGAAAAAATGATCAATTACTCATTTGAAATCAAATTACTTTATCAATCAGATAAGAAACTACAAATCAATAAACAAACTATTTCCATAAAGAAAACAATATCTAAAACACCTAAAAACATAAATTTCAAAATCAAAGAAAAATCTAATTTTGAAGTCTATCTAAAAAGTTTGAGGATGTTTTCTCCTAGTTTGTGATCGAACAAAGAAGAATTTCTACTTATCTCAGCAGAAATTAAAACATCCAAAAAATGGTTTGGTGTGAAAATCAGGCTTTAGTAAGCTAGAAAGCTCTTTCAAATTTGAAAATGAAAATGGAATCAATTTTCATAAATGTAAGGTTTTCAATGATCTTAATGGATCAAAAATAGAATATCATCATACTAGTAAGTTGAGGTATATGAAGGTATATTGTATGGAGCAGCAAGAAAGTAGGCCAAACACTCACCCATAAAATGAAAATCAGATGAAAAATCACACAAACGCAAAAGTTGTTGAAAATATATTCACACATAAGATTTGACAACTAAGGTAGACCGGGGAAAACACAAAGAATCGGATAATCTGGCTCCTAAAAAGAGAATTTTAATTTTTTCAAACAATTTCCACAAGTCTGCAGTTTCTAATGGAGAACAGAGCGGTACCGCATTGTTCTAAACTAAAAGTTGCGGAGGCTGCTGCACTGTTTTCAAATTAAAACTACGGAGGTAAGGAAAAGTACATAAAAAATAAATATTCAGCTTTTCTTTTCATGGATTCTTAAAAGTTATCTACCCAACCCAATATCAGACAAATCAAAATTAGAAAACTCTCAAATTTCAAACTAAAAAATAAAAAATGGAAACTAACTTACATCCCCAGCGGAGTCACCATTTTGTTATGAGGATTAATCCCTCTTGCGGACAAGAGTGATCTCCCTAGTATTCTATGAATAGCTAGAAACAAACATCGATTTGTAAATATTTTTATCTAGATTATTTGCAATTCAAAATTATTTTAAACAAAGAAAGAGGACATACCCCTACCTTGAAATCCAACGTTCGATGCAGTATTTTATCTAGTCGCTCCAAAGAGGCTTCTTCAGTAAATATAACCTGCAATCAAAGATAGACAAAAGAATAAAAGCATCTGCAACATATAATAATTAATAAAATATAATCCAACTTAGTGATCAAGGAGTCTAATTATTGATGTTATTCAGCAAGCACAAGAACAACTCAATGAGAAAAAGAGATCCATATGTATTATCTTGAATGAAAAGAGTAACTTTACAACCTAATGCCTTGATGTCGTATAAGTTTCTCCCGGGGACCTAAAAAATTATTCCTCCTTGAGTTTGACAAGCCTTCCTCTCTTTGTACCAGCATGGAGTTATGGACATAAGGGTGTGATCATTCTCATGCCAACAACAACTAGCATACAGAGTATGCTCTCTTAGGAATTTCTTCAACAACTAACATGTATGTCTACTATGTGTGTAGAATCTACCCTTTAGACTAAAACATGAGCTCAATTTATAGGGAAATTGAGGTAGTTTTAGTTCCATGAAGAGGGGGATGGATTTCTCTCATGAAGGGATTTGAGCTCCATAGACCGAGGGATAAGCTCCATGAGTGGAGGGATAAAGCTCGAACTGATAGCCTCTAGAAGCTTCCAGTTGGGAGAATATTCGACTAGCTAGGCTTCTAGAACGTACTTTTTCCTTGATTTTAATTTTTACGAGGGTCCACAGGTTTTAGTAGCAAAACGTGTGGGAGCTGTCATAGGCTATAGAACAAGTATCCACAAACCCGCAGGAAAAGGTTAGAAAAAGTGCGGAGGTAGACTTTTAATGGTTTTAATGAGCTTTTCTCCAATTCCAAGGCTTGTTTTAGGAACATTAGGGTTTTTTATTTCTAATGGAGCACAATATAGGTAGTGATAGACCTATATGAACAGTAAAATGTCATGGTGACAAAATAACGTGTAGCCCACCAAAAACCCACAAGGTTATGAGAAATTCTTTTTTTTATTAGGGATTAACATGACTAATTTATTTTTAACCTAGCATTTATGAATTAAAAAAATCCAAATATTGAATAATATTTCCCTTCATCACTGAGAGTAATGAGGGATATGTAATGGGAGGATTGGGGAGAGAGGTGACTATGGGTTCTCATTCAATGGTATGGCATAGGGAGAATCCTCATAGTCTTTAATGGTTCTAAAAATTTCATCATACACATCAAGGGTTACTACATCTAACTCCACTTCATCAATAACATTTTCATTTAAAGAAAATTTGATCTTACATTATTTAGTGACTTTGAGATATGCTTCCTTATTCACCCATCCAAATGGATGTGCGCTAAAAACAATCATGAATTTCCAACCAATATTGCTAACCAAATCATTTTATATAAGGTTTCCTTGTGAACCAAATTCAATTAGAGCATTGAATTTAGTCTTTTGGACCTAGATATTAGTGTGGAAGAGTTTAATTATTCCCTCTTATTAGTGATCAAAGCTACTAAAATTTTCCTTCTCCTAGACTGAGTTGTAGATAATATTATCATCCACATCTAAGTTTCTCTCTATCAAGTTGCTTGAATCTATGGCTAGAAATTTATTCTTCCTATAATCCTTCTTTTGATACTTTGGATTCAGCTTTAGATGTAGATTCCAACACTTATATTTGGTGGTACCATCAATATTATAATGGTTTTAGTGGTTTTTTAGACCCTTATACTGATGTTTAGTGGTTATCATCTTCTTTTCTTTTCATTTCCACTTTTTCTTCCCCTACTTAGAAGAATCTTGGTGTTCTTTGTTTTTCGAACCACTTGTCCTTTCTTATGGCCTATGTTCTCTAGGTATTTTTCTTGCACACATGAATCATCAACAACCCTTGGTTTCAAGAGCATCACTTTCTTTTTCAAATCACAGTATAGACCCCTAGATACTTGAGGAGTACATTTAAGTTCTTGGAATATATACCCAACATGATCGCCATTTTCCTAAACTTGGTGGTGTACTCTTACATGCTTTCCCCTTGTATTTTCTTGAAGTGATGCCAACATATCCAATGGTCCTCCACAAACCCAGTAGGATATAACTAAATATTGTTGAAGGTTCCAAAATCCTCCCACTTAGTAATTAGTTAGTCACCTTCCATTGTAAATGTCTTCATGTGGCTTTCACTTTATGTTAATGCATCAACCAATGACTCAACTTAACAACATCAATATCACCTTGTTGTATCTTGATTTCCGCTTTCTCTTCCATTTTAGAACATTATGAAGCTTTTAGAAACCTCATACTTAGTAACTAGTGAATCACCCTCCATCCTAAGTGTCTTCATGTGCCTTTCCCACTATGTTAATGCATTAATCAGTGATTCAAGTTAAAAACATCAATCTAAACTTGGTATGGATTTTTCCACTTTCACTTCCATTTTAAACAAAGGATGTGAAGGAGTAATAGCTCTAGAAATTGTTTTCTCTTCCTTGGGTTCAATTTTTGACTCATTTTATGGGTCTTCAATATCTCCTTGTTTCTCATTCAATATAGCTTCAAAGTTATATCCACCAACCTCCTTGGAATTTCCGTAAAATTTTTCCAAAGCCACCATCAAGAGGTACTTGTTGCAAGAGATATCAGTGACTTACTCTCTACCATTTCAAATCTCTTCTACTACATCCCAAATTTCGTTATAAATGGACTGTTACACAACAATTTGTCACTGTCCTTGTACTCCCCATTCCTTGATCCTGGAGGACCCATACAGTGACCCTTGTGTACTTTCCAAGCTTGGAATACATACCCCTGAACCACACTTTGTCTTCCAATTCATCTCCCTTTAAAAATTTTGTCGAAGATCCCCATAAAAACTTAGTTTTCAAGGTCGGCGCTTTGTTTCAGTGTCTTACCTGCACTGATAGAATAGATTTGCACTAAGACCCGCGTTGATTAGCGCTCTGTCTTAATGTCTGACCTGCGCCAATCCTCTTTCAGAAATTTTTTTAAATAGAAATGAAGTTTCCATGACTAGAAGCTTCGCGAAATGGAGATATGGAAGTTTGTTTTGAGGATATGGCTGAATAATTCCCCTTTAGGCTTCTTGTTCCCATAAAATAGGAACTAATACAAAGGATAAGATTTTTTCCCATTGTTTGAGGGCCCATATCCTCCTCCTCCATTGTTATATAAGGAGACCTCTTTCACCTCTGCTACCCTAGCTGGTTAGAGGTAGAAATCATAGAGAGAAGAAGAAATTATAGTGTTGTTATAGCTTCGGGAGAATGGATCAGAGTGTGATTGTTTTTTTGTGTTAGGGACATAGTGAGATCTTAGACCTTTGTGTATGAGGGTGTTGCAAACGTGCTTGGATATGTACCTGACAAAGGAGAGCCTCAATATCAAGGCTTGGTTGTAAAATCCCCTCGTCTTTATCATAATAAAATGAAACTGATGTTTATCTTCCACTCTTGTTTACATTTATAATGAGATTTATAGCATTCCTTGATCAGTTAGATAGGTTGTAAATTTTTTATGTTTGTCGTGATTTTATGCTTTTCATGGTGTCTTTACTGTCTTTATAGGTAATCAAACATTGGTAGCATCATGTATTTATATTGAGAAGAACGACACATCAAGAAGCTTCGGTGGAAGACGACAACATAGCATCAGAACAAGGTAGGTCATCTTCCTTGCTCTAAATTTCATTTACAATCTAGGAAGGTAGATGTTAGTATGTTCCTGTAGTTTCTAGACCCACCCTAGGGCTAGAGGGATCGCCTTTGTATGTACAGGGGATTTTCTTGCTTCAACAAGTTGGCAACCATACTGGGGATCAGTGTGTCTGTCTTCTCTCATTGTTCATTTTTGAGTTTTGCTTGTCTATCCAACTTTGGTCATATTTCCATTTCTCTGCTTTGTTTTTATTATCTAACTATTTCAAGCCACTTCACCTATTCTTAGAGTGATAATTCTAGTCTTTCCTAAGATGCATTTTCTCCTTTCGTTGTTTTCCTTACTCGGTGTTGTTGTTTTCTTGACAGTCGCACCGATTGGTGTAGGTTGCATTTGGCACGGGTGAGATTTTCCCTGTTCAGCACAGATTATTGTAGAATAGTCACGTCGATTCCTGTAGGTTTTATTTTAGGCCTCTTTCCTGAGTTTCTAGTCCATCTTACCCTCTAGATTTGTTTTTCTCCCTGGTTAATCCACTTGGATTGGTTCTTGAATTCCTTATCTTATTCAATTCATTTGATTGTCTCAAATCAGATTAGTGTGGATTTTTCATCCTAGGGTTTCTAGGTGTCTTTGATTGCTAGTTTGGCCACATGTTCGTTGAGTCTCTGAGCTGTGTATGAGTCAGTTTAGTCATTTTTCTTTTCAGCCTATTGCCTGATTTCTTGGTCTTTTCTTTCGATTCTACATGTTGTAGGATTTCTGAGCTATCATCCTCATGTCCATTCAACCCTTCCTCCCATCGCTCTGAGCATGAATCACATTTCTCATTGAGTCCACTTGAAAGTCCTTTTTTCTGTGTCAAGGAATGCATGTCTGGTTTTGAGTGTGTTCTACATTCGCCTAGAATTGGCCTCTTTATATTTTGATCATTTCATTCGTAGTTGCTCAAAGCTAGTGTTGGTTTTGTCCTTTTAGTGTAGCATTGCATTATTGCTTCTCACTCATACAAAAGAACAAAAAATTTGCATTCTTTCTCTTTGTTTGAAAATGAAAAGTACTATTTTTCATTAGTAGGTTTCTTCTTCATTAAAAAGTGAAAACCAAGATATGCATTTTTTGTTTTCTTCTTTGGTTGTGCTAGTAGCATAAAGGAAAGTGTTATTCATGCATTCGATTGATTGTTGCTTCATCGAGAACCTCTATCCCTCTCTTAGCTAGTTGTTCATCGAACTGAAATGGTATTATTTCTCTCATATATTTGTGCATTAGATATTTGAGATGACAGTAGCAGGGCCTTGGAATTGAAACCTAATTCAAGATAAACTGTAAAATGAACTTAATCTATGGAAGCATTGAAACTTAAAATTCATAATTAGAGGTCTAGGCTAGTGACGTGTTCCAACATTGTTAAACCTAGCAGTTTTTTTTCACACTCTTGCATTGGATAACGCTAATATGGAATTGTGCTCCCTGTACCGTCGCGTATATAAAGGGAGACCCCTATAGGTTGCAATCCTTTATCCATAGGAAGCTCAGTCTGTCACCCTGTAACCATGATACATTTAACACAACATTCGGGGAGACTACCTACAGTATGTTAAGTCCTTAGTCATTTATCTCTTATTTTATCACCAAGGTGTATATTGCAGTTCATGGGAGCTTCGTACACCCTCTTTCCTGGAGTTCCTGAGTAGTCATTTTTTATCTTTACTGACTCTTTAAATTTGAAAATATCATCGAGTCATTGTCCTTTTGAGCTCGTTAAATCTGAAAGTGACTGGAATCAACTTTTTTCCTTTTCTTGACTCTTAAAATATGAAAAGGAAAATTCTTGTTTCAATGTTATAAAATTAACTGCCCACAAAATATTCCTGGTTAAAGTTATATTCCTTAGTGATTATTTAGGGTTGATTCCAATCGCAACATTTCCAGTGTCCATCAACCCATGGATCCCTTCGAATGGGAATCCTGGTTCGTTTCCTTCTTTTGGAAATGTTGGTACCCCATACATGGCGACGTTGTTCCTCCCGGGACTAACCATTGGTTTGCCAGTTTGGTTATTTTCAACCCATGTGGTGTCGAATATACCAAATGTCTCTCAACCGAGTTCTCCTTCGCCTGAACCATGTCAAACCCATGTTGATCCTACGGTTGACCCCTCACATTCTTCACCTTTTTATTCACCTCATTATTACTCTTCACCTGGTGAGAGTCTAGATTCTAGTACCCAGGTGGCTAAGAAGAAGAAGAATAAGTCGAAGAAGAAGAAGGAAAATAATCTAGGTGGAAATCAACAACTATTGCTACCCGTGCAGCTAATATTGAGAAACATCCCACTCCATCTCATGGAGTCAAATTCCCTTTCCAGCTATGTGAGGGTGACCACCTTCTTCATGATTTCCCTAGTATTCTCAAGATCCTAGAAGTGTAGTTTGTTGGCCCAATTCATCCTTCATCATCAACCTCTGGACATCATGCTGATGATGAGACTTCAGCTAAAGATAATGAGACTCATAAGAAACATGGTAAGATAACATTTCCATGTAGGTTGTTGGAAGGGAACCACCTCACCTCTATCCTTATATGGATGAATATTCTAAAGTATTGGATACGCTTTCAGCTTCTGAGTCTTGTCTTCCTGTCGGGTACCAGAAGTTTTCTTCGAATCCTCCGATAGTTGATCAAGTCATGATCAAGATTCATTTGTGGTCAATTCCACTCTCTCTGAAATTTAGTCTCTCGAGTCCATTATTTACCAATAATTGGTTGAGAGAAAGGTCGACCTAATTCCATCTACATTTCATCAGGTATTTTCCACCGAGAGTGGGTCTCATCCCAGTCTGGTTCTTTTTGTTTCCTTTGATTCTCTGGGATCGGAGGGTGATCCTCTCATTTCCATGATCTAGGAGGGTGATCCTCTGAATCCCAACTTCGGAGCGGAGTTATTTCTTGTGTCAAGCTCCTTAAAAAATTAAACAAGCTCGTTGGAGCATAGTTCATTTTCTTTTGTCAAGCTCCTTAAAAAATGAAACAAGCTCCTAAGAGCATAATTCTTGTCTTTTTTCGAGCTCTTTAAATGAAACAAGGTGTCATGAGGATAGTTATTTTAATATTTCAACCTCGTTAAAAAATGAAACACGTTCCCGTGCAATTTGAGCTTTTGATTAGATCTTGGAAAATCTAAGTCGAGTCTTTCTCTTGATCTCATAATTGAACCTTCATCCCATCCACCTGTTAGTAACCAGCAGTGTACTCAAGTGAATTCCATGACTTTGGGGGGCATGTACTCGAATTGATTCATCATTCCAGCGACATGCAAATGTATTTTAAACATAGTTTTTTTCCATTTCAAGATTTTGTAAAAATGAAACCGGTTTCAAGCATAGTTTTTTAAAAAGTTTCAAGTTTGTGTAAAAATGAAACCAACTTCAAGCATAGTTTCCATGATTTCAATCTTGTGTAAAAATCAAAACCACTCTTCTTTTACCTCTCATGATTTCCCTTTTCACTCTGTCACTTTGCCTCCATGGGTTTGGGAAATCCGTTTGCCTCTCATTCGATTACCAATCTTGTCAACATAACCTCTGATCCTATTTGAGTCAAATGATGCCAAATTCCAGAGTCGTGTCGTCAATATGTTCAAGAGAAAATCCTTCTGCAGTTTGTACATTCCCTGATCCTCTGTTTCATTCTTGATTAACACTCATATTACATTCTCTGTTTTGTGTCGATGATGTGGGATTCATTATGACCCTCCTTCGATGGATCACTTCCCATCGACTTCAGCTCATTATCCGGGAATTCGATCTAGAGACTCCTTTCTGGTACCTTAGAGCTTGCATGCCCTAATGGTAAGTTCTTCGCATTCGACGACAGGCTCACATCATTGGCCTTAGATCAGGTGATTTCACGAGTGTTCGACTTCAGTTCCTTATTCATATTTCGTGGATTGTACTGGTAGTACTTTGAGGACCATTTTCGCCATTGGTGGTTTCTCTCACACCTATTAACAATTTACATCATTGACTGCTAATCAGGTGATTTTCCTGCATGTTCAACTTTAGCTCATGCTTGAAATTGTACTTAATCGGGTCATGACGGAGCGCAAGACCCTGGATTTTATTCTCTAGAGTCCAAGCTGTGAGGTGATATGATTTTTCCATGATTGGATACATGTTTCTTTCAGATGGATGGTTGTGAACATACCATGAGTCTATATGTGATCCTTCTCATATGGATGGCTGCGACCATACCATGGTCTGTTTTACGGATGGTTGCATCAGTGCCTTTATTCATGTATTTTCATTAAAGATTCTAGTTATGTATTTGTATCTATGCTTTATTTTCAAGTCTCGTGATGGCAGCGTCTGGTTCCTTGCACATACTCGTAAAGCATTTCACCGCTCACTGATGTTCGGACTTCCTGCTTTATGGGGCATCTGTTACAGAAAAAAAATTTGTTGTCCCTGTAATCCTCATTCCTTGATCTTGGAGGACCCATATAGTGACCCTTGTGTACTTTCCAAGCATGTAATACATACCCCTTAACCATACTTTGTCTACCAATTCATCTCCCTATACAAATTTTCTAGAAGATCCCTATAAAAACCTAGTTTTCAAGGTGGGTGCTTTGTCTCCATGTCTTACCCATGCCGATAGCAAAGATTTGCACTGAGACCCACGCTGATCGGCACTCTATCTTAATGTCTGACCCAAACCAATCCTCCTTTCTAATTTTTTTTTAAATAGAAATGAAGTTTCCATGACTAGGACCTTTGCGAAGCGGAGAGCTAGAAGTTTGTTTTGAGGATATGGCCGAAGAATTCCCCTTTAGGCTTCTTGTTCCCATAAAATGGGAACTACTCCAAAGGATAAGATTTTTTCCCATTATTTGAGGGCCCACATCCTGCTCCTCCATTTTTATATAAGAATACCTCTTTCACCTCTGCTTCCCTAGCTGGTTAGCAGCAACAATCATAGAGAGAAGAAGAAATTATAGTGTTGTTGTAGCTTCGAGAGAATGGAGCAGAGTGTGATTTTTTTTTTGTGTTGGGAAAATAGTGATATCTTAGAACTTTGTGAACGAGGCTGTCACAAACGTGCTTGGATAAGAACCTGCCGAAGGAGAGCCTCAACATCAAGGCTTGGCTATAAACTCCCCTTGTCTTTATCATAATAAAATGCAACTGATTTTTATCTTCCGCTCTTGTTTACATTTATAATGATATTTCTAGCATTCCTTGATCAGTTAGATAGGTTGTAATTGTTTTATGTTTTTCATGATTTTACGCTTGTCGTGGTTTCTTGACTATCTGTATAGGTAGCTAAACATTGGTAGCAACGTGTATCGAGATTGAGAAGAGAGACACATCAAGAAGCTTCGACGGAAGACGACAACATAGCATCATAACAAGGGAGGTCATCTTCCTTACTCTAAATTTCATTTAAAATCTAGGAAGGTAGATGTTAGTATGTTCCCGTAATTTCTATACCCACAATAGGGCTAGAGGGATTGCCTATGTCTGCAGAGGGGATTTTCCTACTTCAACATGGACTCATTTTCCATGGTTAGGAATCTATGACTTCCTTTTTAAGCCAATTCCTAGATCCTGCAGCTTTACCTCAAGGAAAATTTATCTAAAACCAATATGATTTGTGAACTATTGTGTGTATTCCACTAGAATAGTTAGTCACAAAAAATCTTATATTATGTTAAACATTTTTATCATGCATGATTATTTCCTTAGATCCCATACTTATTATCACTAGTGTATTACTAAAGTTTATGAAAATTTGAAATAAAAAAATGAAATAACAAGCAAGTGAACACACTATCCACAGAAATAAACACAAGAGATATCCTGGGAAATCCAATATGGGAGAAAATTTGAACTATAAGTTGAGGCCTATGCTTTTCTCTCTTTTATTTAGTTATTAAAATGAAAATGCAAAGAAAGGGGCACTCGGTGTGGAGTTTTATTTGGTAGTATGGCATGAATGGTTTCTACATAATCTTCTTCATCCTTTTTTATGGTCTCAAATCCTACTCCTAGATACTCTACTCCACTATGGAACAAGTACAATGCTAAAATAAGGGAATCCATCTCCTCCTAAAAAATTGATATTTAAAATAGTTTAATAACTATCTAGAGTTCGGGTTTTTACATGCCTCGACCATTAATCTATGTTATGGTTTTGGAACTTATAGAATATTTTTGAAATTCCACATGTGACTAACCCTGAATATGAGTAATGGGATGTATCATGGCATCCAATCGATACTAATGGTCATCAATAAGGTAGATAAACTTGCATGGGGCATAAATTATGCATACAAACTCTAATTAAAGTGATTTTCTTACCATTATAAAGATCTCTATGTGTAGAAAAACATAAAGGGACTAAAATTTATGCTTGCAAAGTATTTACACCAAAAAGTGTTGTTTGATTCCTCAAAATGGCCTTGTAATTTTCTAGACCCAAAATTCCAAAACTAAGACTTGCCATTTAAATGGGCTATTAAGCCAATTCCTCCAATTTTTCCATCGAAAAAGTATCAAGATTAATATGAAAAAATAAATAATGATATGATTGGAATCAAATTCTATTTCCCTTTGTAATGGGCTGAAGAGTTGCAACAAGGGGTTGAACTCCTTGGTCGTAACTTTAAATTTTCAGCCTAAGGAAGGAAACATGTCAACTTTATAAATACAAGGATTAATTTATCAATGGATGGGCTGAAAAGTATTATGCAATAATAAAATAAAAACTTAAAAATGACTAAATGAAAAGAGCTACAGAATATAACTTGATACAACCTACAAATCATGGGATAACCCTACTTATAATGACATAAATGAGAACTGAAATAAAAAGTTAAAAGCCCAAGAAAATTTAACTAAGTTGTTACACTACATAGAAAAAACAAACTTATTGCAAAATATAATTGAACTTACTTCAACTAGCCTATTGAAAACACAATTTAATCTACTACACTTAACATACTAGAAAGTTTATTCAAATCAATAGAAAAAAATTGTAATTATAGTTTAAATGACATTACCTTGCTGAAGAAAATGGAGTTAACAATACCTCCTTATCAATAAAATGATACCATGAAAATTACTTGAGTTGACATGTCATAAATTGCTATAGAAAAAAAAGACTAGTTGCAGAAAATGATGTACAACATAGAATTAAAACAAGATGGACTAAAGACAGGTGAAAGGAAAGGAATGTAACTATACATGGACTTTCCTTGTTCAACCCTGAGTGGGACTTACATAATTCTTCTACATGGAACCTATAAAGGATACCAAAAGTAAGAAATATGGAAGTAAACATTTTACATTAGAATACTAGTCCATGATAGAAATACATCCTCAAAGTGATTGAATTCCTTAGATGCATAAGAGTTCCTAGTTCTTCAAAATAAATAAGGCTAGATATTACTAACCCTTAGCTCCTATTTATGCAAAAGCGTTACATCAATCATCCCTTCAATCGGTCCTTAATTGAAGGGCTCATGTCTAAAATATCCCTATAATAAAGGTCCAATGTTTGAGGGATCAAATACCCTTCTAGATTGTCCTTTCTCAATAAACAATTTGAGTGGATATAATTTGAATTTAGTGCCTTAGGTGATTGAAGGATTGGAAATCATTGGAGGGTGGTGAAGTAGCACAATATCCATTTTCCTTTTTTCTCACAAAAATCTTGGTGAATAATCTCCTTGAACTTCAACCTACTTGAGCCATATGTTATTACATCCTTAAATATGCATGAAATTATCGAAACCATAACTAAACAAGGATACATGACACACACAAACACATACATACAAATCATTCAATTAATAATAAATTTCACAAAACCCAATGTAATTGTCACTAATCATGGTAAATAGAGGTATCATGGAGTACAAAGGTGATAATAATATCTCAAAAATGGTGGTGCTCATGATAAAACAATTGGGAGGTTTATCAATTTTTATAAAAATATGCATGTCTATATGATCAATAAAAAAAATCATGATTAAATTTTCCATGCTAAACAAAATTCATATGCCAAAGGATAATTTCCCCCAAAATATACTAAACCAAGTCACATCAATGCCAAGCCTAGGTGAGACCAAATTAACTCAAATCATTCAAATTTTCAATATCAAGAGTTATATATGATCAATTCAAATTTTCAAGTACCCTACACCAAAAGCCAAATATAACATATTACTCTCTTCAAGTGCATGATACCAAGGGTTCCATGCCCTTTAAGTGCTACTTATCGGCATGCACCAAGGGTCCCATGTTCCTACATGCCCTTCAAGTATCATTTTTCAATGATGAGGGATGGTGTTATGGTTAGGACTTAATTAACCCAACTCATTCACCATTGGTGAGATAAAAATGGTCATTGAGAATAATAATTTACACCTTCTTATGCAAGATAGACCTCATATATGAAATAATCCTTCCCCTACCCTTATAGAAATGGGTAACACCTGGGAACAAACATAAAACATTTATTTTTCCACCTATTACATGATAGGGAGGATAATGGGAAGAAATAAACAACCTATAATTCCTCTCCTTGATGGTGTTTATGTCACGTATCATCATATGATAGGTTCCCCATGTGTAACCCTATTTTGGAAATGTTCCCCTCTCTCTACACACATTTAGAGACAACAAATAAAAAACAAGTGTTAATAAACTTAAATAAACAATAAGAAATGGTGTATGTGTGTTAACTATACATACCCAACCTCATTTTGGGTTTACATATCTTAATTCAATCTAAAGTCCATATGCACTTGTGGTTCTTCCTATTGCATTTAACAAACCATAAATATTATTATATAACATAACATATTTTATTGTGTAAGCATGGATTCATTTTCAATATTCCATGGCATCTCAAGCATATTGAAGCTTAAACTATAAAATATATATGTACATATCAAGCAATATTCACATAAAATTAAATCAATGGTCTAGATCACATCATCCTTAAATGTATTTTTCAACCAGCCAAGTCATTCTTATAGCCAAACTACCCTCAAATAATAACATCATATCAATAAAATAAATTCAGAGCAAATGAGGTCAATTTGTATTTATCTCGGGTGGTTGGGAGAAATGATTATTATACTCCACACTCGAATTCAATTCCCACAAGTGACATGGTGAGATTTTTGTAATCGCTTCCAACCTTGTTGTTGAATCTAAATGGTCCCTCAATGACCGAAGAATGTATGTTCCTCATATGGAATATACAGATATTTCTCATAGAAAATAAAATGAAATGAAATGAAAAAACTAGAGCAAAAGAGGGCACTAATAAGTATATGGAAAATAATAGTTAATCCTTACATATAGTATTTTTTTTTCTTGCACTAAACATTATTGAAATGAAATTAATGGACTAATGCTTCTACTAACATTTATTTCCATATATATAAGTATTTAATGATGCAAATAGTAGAGTTAAAAGGAATGACAATATTACAAGTCATTGAAATGCACTTGAAATTTATTTTTTGCAAGAAATAAAAATAGAGGATAAATGTAATAAATAATTCTATGAGAAGCACCCAAGGTAATTATATTTCTTATCTTATAAGTTTGTCTATACAATTCTCATCTCATAGTTATACATTTTTACCTTTGAAAGTAACCTATAACAATGGTCTACAATAATGCTTCCTTTTATCTTGACTTCAGCCTTCATTATGAAAATGATAGATGTTCATAATAGCTATACAACACTGATGAATCAACACCATTTTCAACTCATGATATCTATGAATTTTCTTCATTGTAAGAGTCAAAGTATCACATGAAGCACTACTCTACGTAATCATTAGTATTTTTTATAGGTTTTAATTGAAGAGATATGGGATAGGAATTAGAAAGTAAAATCCCCCCTTAACATTGATTAATTGGAATATATGCATTTTTTTTACTACCATAAAATCAATTTATATACCAACATAACTTTTTTGAAATTCAGTTATTATCTCAACTTTTTTAGAGTTAAACCTTCCACACTTATAAATGTTGATAAATAGATGTTACTCTTGATATTGAATTCCCATTAATATGAATTGATAGCTTCCTTGATGGGGTTGTTACTCCTATTTTGATGGTATCGTTGGAGGGTGTTCCCTCCTCCTCCCAAGAGTACTTACTCCATTAGGGAGATTTGATAGGTGGTGGCATGGTTTAATTCATGCTCGGTGACAGGTGGCGATGCCCTCCATTTTTTTTTGGTCTATGTTTTTTTCGCTCAATGGTATTGTTAGTGCTCCTTAGTTTCCTAAGGCTGAGAAAAGAAACCAAAGAGGTAACCATAGACAAAATTTTGACTTGGTATCTAGCCTACCAAATCAAAGAGGGCTCTCTCAAAATCAACCTCACAGCCAATGGAAGTGACTGGAGAGTATTAGGGTTTTAGGCTAGTTATCAGCTCAATAGGGTTTTGATTAGGGTCTGTTGGATAAGAAGCATCAGGTTTAGGAATTAGGCCAAGTATTCTAAAAGATCAGTTGTAGACATAGAATAAGGCAAGGCAGGTTTAATAAGTGACACAAACTAATCTTTCATTGTAGTGTGGTGAGGAGAAAATCATATAGAAGGAATTAAGTGAGCATAATGAATTCACTTGTTCAAAGGATGAAAACACTTATGTGACAATCTCAAACAAAACAGAGCATATGAGGAAATGTATTATGTTTAAAACTTAAGAGATAATCATGAGAAGAAATGTAGATGGATGCTAGAAACATATTATAATCAAATGCATAATAAATACTGAGGAAAACAAGTGTCACTAACCACAGCACATGGATCCCATAAAAATAGTTGCAACTCTCTTTATTATTTCTGCCAAAATCAAGTACAAAAATTCCAAAATTATGAGCTTCAAGTATCCCACCTTTTCTTAGACTTGTTTCTGAGTACATATAGAGGAAAACCAAGATTCCACCTCTAAGGGGTCTAATCATGATCATAGCAATTGATTCATACACCTATTAACTCATTTCCCAATCTTAGGGAAGTTAGAAACGACTTTCCCCTTTTTTAGCTAACTCATTGAGATTATCTCTCAAACCATTGATTACAAGATTATTTACAATGATAATCATTAGCAAGCCTATTAAAATCAAATAAAATCATGATTCAACTATTTACATCAACCAAGTTTGAATTTTGACCTTCACGTGTAGTCAAAAATCTCCAAACACAATAACGCAGCAAATGTCCTTAGCAAAAGCGCAACAACTTTGGCTTGATCTTTTGATGACTTGGAAGAGGTTCTGAATGTTGTTGAAGGCTGGTGAACAAATATTAGGATTTATAATATACCCTGAGACCATTAAGTCATCAAAAATCATCATTTTATCCGCCTCAAAATAGATTTTAAAACCAAGTGTCCAGAAACACAACGAATTTCTGAAAAGGTGGTAGAAAGGTGTAAAAAAGGCCTTGTTTTATCATTTCCTACAAATTTATCATTCCTCAAGCATCATCAAATATTTTTATGGTATCCTTATGCCTTAATATATCCAACTATGCTTTAAATTCTTGATTTTGACCCTCTGAGAAAAAGTGTAGCAACTAGTTGTTGTGTTTTTGTACATTGAAATTTCTGCACTTTTGTAAAAAATAGGGGTCAAAGATGAATTGATATCTCTTTAACCATAAATGTTTTACAACACTGGGAGAGGGTTTTGTAGATAATTTTTTTGTGGCGAAAACAATCTCTCATTTTTTTAAAATTAATCTTCATTTGGTCAGAAACCTATTTTGAAATAAGGAGAAAAACAGAGTCAAAAGAACAACGACTGAAAAGGCTGATATTTTGATGCTTTTGGTGAAGTGTAAAATCCTCTTGGTGATGTGATTGAATATAATAACATTTTTATGACACCCTTGAACCTTTAAAACTTGCACTATTAAAAAATTTCCCTCCAAAAAAATTATTTTAATCACGACTGCCTAAAAGCGCAAAAAGAGGTGGAAAAGTAGGGTAGTGAGGTGTCAAAAATACATTATTTGAGATTTTTATGATGTTTCAAGCACACTATTTGTCTCCTCCAATCATATTCTGATCATATAATGCCCTGAGAAATCACAAAAGGTTTGAAAATGTGTTTTAGGATTCTTGAAACAAAAGCACAGAAATTATTTGTTGTGTTTCTGTGGGCTACATTTGCAGAAAGGATTTCAGATTTTATTGGAGTTGGGCACTATCCAGCTTGTTGTGAGACTTGAGGCTGCACTTGGGAGGCTATTTGTGTATTTATTTAAGTTAATGGAAGAGAGGCTTGTTAAATCATGATTGTAACATTCCTCTTACACCTTTAAACAAAACCCTAGGCATCCTGCCTGCTCAAATTATTTTCTAATAAATTGTGATGCATTGACCTCTTGCATATGAGTTGCATATTGACCTCCTCCTTTCACTAGTATTCACCATATTTATATCTTCACTTTTAATAATAATCCCTAATTTCAAACAAGGAAGGGAAAGAGATTTGAGCTACAAAACAGGGCTAAAAGTGCAACAACTTGAGGGAAGGGAATGGAGGGGATGGGGGGTAGGAAAAAATATGAAAAAATTATGGGAGGTAGTGATATGTGTTAGGAACACAATGAACGTGGAATTTCCCAAAATGAGTGAGAAATAAGGGGAGGAAAAGAGAAAATATAGACGTGTGCCAGAAGCGCAACAACAAGCTAGGTTTGTTAAGGGAAACGGTGAATATGAGGGGATATGAGTGTGGGGATTGATGGATAATGTTTTATGAGGGTAATAAATGATATGTAGACTCAAAAACAAAGAGAATCCTTCTCAACTAAAGCTATATACCATAGAAAAGGAAAACGTAGCAAGAAAGCGCAGAAAAACCCAAGGGATTGAGTTTGATCAATTTTCGAGGGAAAAAGACCGTTTAGAAGGTTGGAAAGGTTGGAATTACTTGTTAAGAGAGACTTTGAAGCACTAAGATGATAATTTAACCCTTTCTTTCTCCATTTTTCTTGCAAATGAAAAGCACAGCAAGACCCTCTAGAAACATAGAAAACTTATAAATAAGGGCAGTGATGATAAAATTCGAACTTGTGATGGATATGGTAGCTCTTCAAAGTGATGGAGAGGAGCTCTTGGAACTTTGAAAGGGTGAAATGAAGCTTTGAAGTGTGTTAATGCTTCTTATATCTTTAAAAATCAATTTTTTGGCTTGATAATGATGTGACATCATGTGTACCTTTGAAAAAATGACTTGATGATGTGATTAGTAATGCAACAATGTTTCTTTCAATAGGAAGGTTACATCTCTATGTGACATAGATGTACCTTGATACTCTGATGTAATTTATTTCTTAATTTTATAACTCTCATGATAATTTACTAGTTTTGGATGATGATGACTTCAAATGGAAATATGATGACCACACACCCAAATTAATAAATATGATTACTCACTAGACCAACCAAGACACTCATGACACCTTCATGATAAACCCTATGACATCATGACTCTTTTGACACTTAATGAAAGAAAAATGACCTTTGGTGACTCAATTACTCATGAAATTAATTATGAATTAACCTTCATGACCATGACATGAGAGTAGCATTACACCTAGACAATGACTTAGGACCATTTGACAACCAAGAGGGATGTCAAATTTTATTTGAAAATATAACAATTTGACTATAAAACTCTAACTATAGTGGAAAGAGTAAATTTGATCAATGTGACTATTAGACACTAGCAGGTATGATTAGTGTGAAGGGTGTTGAGGGAAGACAATCTACCACCTTTATTTGGTGTGCCTCAATTGTTTAATGTCTGTGTTGGTGTACCTCATTCAATAGTTGGTTAGTGAAGCTAATGTGCAATGAGAGTTCCTTTATAGGGCGTGGTCTTGGATATATTGGTGTGTTGGTGAGTAGACTTTGGATTATTTCCTTCTCTTGTATTTTAATTTTGGCTTTGGTGTCTTGGTGTTAGTTGGTTTTTTTATCATTTACTTCTATCCATCCTCACATTATTGCTCCAGGCCTTGCGATTTTGTATTGGTATTGGTCATTGGTGTTATTCAATTATACTTCTAGTCAGATTTTTATCATTTTCAATGCGAGTATCCTTTGGAGCTATTGCGTGTCTATTTCTTTGAATAATAGGAAGGTTTTCTTGTCATATTATGTTCATCTCATACTGGGTTGGTTATTAATTTCTTGATCTACCTTGATAAAGTTGGTTCTTTGTTTTTCAAAATTAAATCAGTGTAATGGTCAAATCTTCTATATCTCAGGACATTGTGGGTTGGTAATGGTTCTTGTCTGTCAGGATATTGATTACTTGGTGAATCTGGGGCCTTTAGTTTGGTCATTCAGTGATGACATTGTGGTTCTCAAGTCCGGTTTTTTTGGTCCGATGTCGAGTCTTGCTTTCAGTTTTTTTTTAGGTCGTCGGTTGTTTAGCAGTTTCCCCAAGTGTTCTATTTCTTCTTATTCTAATTCCTCTGAGGCAGAGGGGACTTACAGACGACGTGATGGAAGTCATTCTTCTTGGAGGTGAAAGTGGTCTCACCCTTTTTCTTATGATTATGTTTCTTCCCTTTTCGATGTTGTTCCTCCTAAGGTGAGGAAATAACCTCATGTTCTGGACATTCAAAATGAAGGGGAGCGCTTATATCATTCAAATGTTTGGTAGATTTTTATTTGTAATGGAAAGCAATTTAGGTTCATGGTAAGTCTAGGGGTAACATACTTCATCTTCTGAGTTATCTTGCTCTAAATCTTCAAGTGTCTACCTTGTTTTGAATCAAATTTCATGATAGTAAAGTGGAAAATTATAATATGTTCTCATCTCTAGAGGATATTGATATGAAAGGACTATATTAGCTAAGTTTCTTTTCAGTTTTAAAACATGTACAATTTGTCTCCATTTGTTTTCTTAAGGAATGAGTAATTTAACCATGAAACATAGATTAATTTGTGAGTTTTAAGCATGTAAATAAGGCTAAATAACACTAAAAAATAGTGTATAATAGATAAATAACATCACACATAAGGGTTACATAGTAGGCATGATGAAGTAGTTCACCCCTCCTGGGCTACATCTGTTGTTCCAGCTACCAATGGCATGTCCCTATTTGTCATTATACTCAAAATTTCAAATACATTTGTTTACAAGCCTCTAATGGTTCTTTTCTCTGCACCAGTGGCTCTAGAATGCTCAAATTAGTCTAAGTAGACTCTTGCTTCACCCAAATTGGTCGAAAATTGACCTTGCTAGCCATTTTTCCAATCACAGCTACAAAACCTCCACTAATTGTGGATAACTACACTTATCCACAGTTAAAACTGGCCCATAACTCTGAAAATAGGGAGCGCGCTAATTATTCCACCAGTTACTACCACTGGAATTACATTTAATGGTTAGGGGTGGGGGTGGCCACATGCCAACCCCCGTAAACCCCCCGGTTAGAGTTAACTCCACAACAAAAAGTGGAACAGAACCTGGAGTGAAGTTGGAGTTATGAAACCGTCGTAATACATACTACGTAACCTGTATGCATGTGACAGGTTTAAGTTTATCCGCCAGTGTTAGTCTTATGGAACCTTCGGAGTTTGATGTTGCGGTTTACATATAGCATGTGACCATATCATTTGGGGCCGTCGGCGGGTTGGGACCGCCAACAGTCTCCTCCACAAATTACAAATGTCCACACTTTAAATACATGTGTAGTGCTTATAAGGTTAAGTCTTTCAATAGTGGAGTTGGTGGAGACTTGTGTAGGTGCGCCATAGGTCACGGGGTCGAACCCCCCAGACCCAAACATAATTTTACACAACTTTCCAAGGGACCCGTGGCAGCCTCTAGGCTGGCCACATGTCACCCATCCAACGAGCCACAAAAATTTGTTCCATTCAAATCAATGACCCAGAAAATGACACTTGGCGAAACATGATTGGATTAGAAAAATGAAATATTCTCAGGGATATTCCATTTTTGCTGACTGTACCTGCAAGCTGACTGGGCATCCCAGTCACTCCTGTCACAAAATTTTAGTTGTTTGGGAAAACGATCATAACGTGATATCTCCCTAATACGGAATTGATTTTTCAAACTGTTCACGGTGCCAGAATCAGAACAATGAGATCTACCCAGTCGCTCAGGTTTGGTACAGTTTTGAAAAATTTCAATTTTGAGCAAAATACATGATCTCCTGATCACACCTCCCCATTGGGAAGCTTTTGGACCCCAAAAGACTTTGATTACCTGTTCAGTAGATGAGAGTACAACTCCCTCACCTTTCCAACTTCCATTCACTTTTTCTTGCTTGTCTTACTGCCTTTGAGTCCAACTTGAAGGTATTCGACACTTCCCCTCTTAGATACTCTTGTCCTCCTGTCAAGGATGGTATCCTCCTTGGGCTCATCCATAAATTCTGGTGATAAATATTCAATAGAAGGTAGCTGAACATCACTCCCTTGATCATCAATCAAAAGGGGCTCATACAAACGTAAATTTTCAACATTGACAACTGAATACATTTGCATATATGAAGGCAAGTCAAGTTGAAATGCATTGTTACCAACTTTCTTGATGATATTAAATGGACCATAGTGAATGGGCTTGAGCTTTTTACCTTCTCTTTGCATCCTTTCTTTTCTTATGTGCAACCATACCTCATATCCTTCTTGAAACTTGTGATCTACTCTATGTTTTGTCATGCATGTCCTTGTATTTTCTTTGACTCTTATCAAGCTGCTCTTGAACTTTTTAATGAATAATTTGAATTTTCTCAATGAACTTTCAAGCCTTGTCAATGTCACTATGCCCATCAATTGCAAAATCCATCTCAAAGATGAAGTCTAATGGAAATTTTGGAAAATACCCAAAGCATGCTTCAAAAGGTGAAGTATTTGTAAAGAGTGCTTTCCCCAGTTGTAAGTGTGTTGAATGTAATGCAGTTGTTCATTCCACAACTTGGGATGTTTGCTGCAATATCCTCTCAATAGATGCACAACGGTTTTTTTCACCACCTCGGTTTGGCCATCAGTTTGCGGATGAAAAGCAGTACTCTTTTTCAACTTTGTGTCCATCATCTTCCAAATATTGGCCCAAAAATTTCCAATGAACCTGGAATCCCTGTCACTAACAATAGAAGTTCAAAATCCATAATGAACCCATACATGTTGAAAATAAAGTTCAGTAGTTTGTTTAGCAGTAATGGTTTTCTTACATGGAATAAGTATACACATTTTACTGAATCTATCTACAACTACATAAAGATAATCATTTTTTTCTTGACATAGGTAGACCTCCAACAAGGTCCATGGAGACATTCTCCCATGGCCTTGATGGTATCGGTAGTGGCGTGTACAACCCAAACTTTCTATTGCTAGGCTTTCTTGTTGCAGACATAGAACAACCTCTTATAAAACGTAACACACTATGTATCATGCGAGGCCAATAGCAATACCTCTGTAGATGCACCACTGTTTTTCTTACCCAAAAGTGTCTAACAATAAGAGACAAATGAGCCTCTCTCATGACACTAAGCCTCTCTCCTTATGGTATACACAGCTTGCCCAAATGAAACAGAAAATTTTTATGCATGTGTTGTGGAGATAAATCCCCTCTGCAGACAGAGGCAATCCCTACTAGCCCAGACCGAGTCTAGCAACAATCGTCACAAGCTATAGTGTAGGTTACTAATTGCAAATAAACCAACTAGCGATGAAGGCTTACCTGGAATCCAACGCTGTCGCTTGTAGAGAAAGTAGCGCCCCCGTTCCTTACCTCTAGCAGATCACGATCCTCATGATCTCCATGACCGGACACCTGCACACGCAAGAAACATAACAAACGCAAGCGTAAAATCCAATATACGCAACTATATGTCAATTAGAGAAGACATAACTCATCATCATAATCAACAACAGGAGTGGAACCATAACCAATAGTCGCTTATCATTAATCAATCAAAGGAGGATACAACCTGGCTTTGATGCTGAATTCTCTTTGGAGGGTCGCCAGTGGAACACGTCTTGAAAAATCCTGTCGGGGATGGGACAAACCTCTCTCTTCGGATGTCTCAACAATAATCTCCTTGCTTGGATTTGGCCTTAAGGGAATGAATCAAGGCTCTTGCAGCATAAGGCTCTGATGGCTCTTGGGAACTAGCTTGCAAAGGAGATGAGCAAGCTTTTATAGATGGAGGAAAGGGAGTTGGGATCCCTATAATCATGGGATTGGTCCTATCCTCAAGGAAGCTTCCATGAGAGGTGGCAAACCACTTCCTCTACATGGAGATCCGGAGCCAAACCTCCCAACTCAAATTAGATACCAGTTTATGGATTAGTTAGGACGAAACTTCCGCCATTTATTTTTAAAAAATACTCCTTAAAATGGCTGGTGCGAGTGTGACTCTGAGACAGAGCGCCAATTGACGCGCCCTATTTGAAGGATTTCCCCCATTGGCATGGGTATAACACTGGCTAGTCGCGCTAATGATGAAAAGGTTTTTCACAAGGATGTGTCTTCAGGGCAATGAAAGCTCATGTTTAGAGGGATGTCATGAAAGCAGTTTCAAGTCATGTCACTGCTCACAGGTCACGGAATGAGCCCTCCAATTGTGCGGGATGGGGAATTGTAGGGACGGTGAAAAATTTTTGTGTAACAGATGCCCCCTAAAGCATGAGGCCTGAGAGAGAGAGAGAGGGGTGAAGTGCTTTACGAGAACGTGTCCAATTGAAAACACCGCCGTCGGAAAACCTCTTTAGAGAAGTAAAACTGATATCTCAAATACATGATATATGTGTGGTATGGGCACAACCATCCATAGCAGAGTATACAATAATCCAGATCCAAGGTATGGGCGCAACCATCCAGTGAGGATCGACAAATAGACTCAGGTATGGTCGCAGCCATCCAATCAATGAGTCATGTAACTAATCATGATAATCCACAAAATCGCAGCCTAGATTATAACAGACAGGAATCCAGGGTCTTGCGCTCCATCTCGACCCAAACAAAGTACAAGTTCAAGCATGCGAATAAGTGAAATGTGAAATTAAGACATACAAGAACATGATACGTTACCATTGATGGTAAGTACATTGAGACGTGAAATCTACAATGATGACAATGGCCCTCAAGGTACTATAGGTACAATCTACGACATGTGAATCAATGAGCTGGCGTCGAACACCCATAGAATCACTCGATCGGAGGCCAATGATGAAAACCTCACGTCGAATGCGAAAAACCTGCCATTGCGGCATGCAGGCTCCAAGGTACCAAAAGGGAGTCTCTAGATCATCTTCTTGGATAATGAGCTGAAGTCGACAGGAAGTGACCTTGATCGAAGGTGGGCCATAGTGTTTCCCACATCATCGACATGAGATAGAGGAACATAATTTCTTTGTGAATCAAGATCAGATGAGAATCAGAGGAAGGTTGAAATTTGCAGAGGTCAACTTCTCTTGAACATATGACGGCACGATAGTGGATTTGGTAGTATTTGACATCAAAAGATCAAGGGTCATGATGACAAGGCAAAGAGCAGATGAGAGGTCAAAAGAGATCACCGAAACCCACGGAGGAAATTGAAAAAACGAGATGAGATATCCCTAGCCCGACACGCATGCAAACAAGTGCCATGTTCAAGAGCGACATACTGCCGACATGACAATGATGTTGGTTCCATTTTCACCACCATTTCTGGCGAGTACCTCTTTATTTTTACACAAGCTTGAAGAGGATACCATATGCTTGCTGTATAAGTCCATCCTAGTACATTTTACAAACCCTAGGAAGGAGGAACTCGAATATCATCATTTCGACTGAATCCAATGTCATCAAGGTTTAACGAGTCTGACAAAGGAAGAACTCAGAGTCCTTTCATGTTTAGAGAGTTTGAAAAGACAGAGGAAAAGTAAACTCCAACGGTCCCTTTTCGTAAATAGTTTCTCAGATCCGAAAAGGTAGAAAACTATGTCTGAGAAAACCTCCTAGTCACAATAGGCTAGGGTATTCATTTTTCGTAAGTAATCTATCCTAGCTCGAAAAAGGGGTAAACGTATACTGGGTAGATGTCGTTTCGTGGCCACTTTAACGAGATCGAAACGAAAAGGGCCTCGGAAATCTTTTCATGTTCAGAGAGTCAGAAAAGAGCTGAAAGATGACTCCAAAATGACTTTTTCGTGTATTTACCGAGTCCGGAAAAGTATAAAATACAACTCGTGTCACCATTTAAGTCACGTAAAGACCTATTGTTGCACATAAAGGCAAGTGTAAAATCCATTTTTGACAAAATATATTAAAATATTAATAAAAATGACTTTTAAAACCTAATTAGATTTCAAAAATTTATAAATAAGTCTCCAATGGTAAAAAAAAAATTACTTTTACTATTTACCTCATTGGAGAGCAACAATGGTCCATTTGTGTGCAAACTTCTGACGGCGACTGCGACTTATCCAGGCTATCATTCAGATTCTTGTTTGTTCTAGGTAAGGGGCACTTCCTTGAACTCCATTTCGATCCATTTTTAAGAGATTTCCATTACGGATTAGACTTATGTGGAGAATTTTTAAAATTTTAGGGCTCCGCCCATTGGCGTGGGTATCGGGCACGGACCCGCGCCAATGACATTTTTCTTACAAAGGGGCCGCGCTAACGGGCGCGACTATTAGGGAAAAAGTTGCGCCAACGGCGGAACTCAATTTTCCGCTTTAGATTTTTGAATTGCAAGCGATCTAAATGAAATTTCCAGCATAACAGAGATCTAATAGAGGCTTTTTGATCATGTTGATACAGGTTACTCAGGCATAATGGTTATCGAATGGAAGTAGAGGGAGCATGGGGAAGAGGATGAACTGGCTATGGAAAATGAAGCTTGTATGAATGCACTTAAGAACTGTGGACTCAAAAAGTTCTTCCTGACGCCCTGCTTATGAGCTCAACCAGAGCTACTACAATACTTGGTCAGTATATGGGATGAAAATGAAGAAGTGTTTAAGCTTCGAGACCAAGTGTTGGAATTGGAGGTTTCCGACGTATATTTCATAACCGGACTGTCGCGCAGAGGTCTGGTGCCCATCTTGACAGGTAGTAGACCATCAGGGGAAAAGATGGAGCAGGTAATGGCAAGGGTGTACCCAGGGGCACGAACCGGATCAGGAAGCGGGAAGGTGGACATCCACATTGTCCAGGATCTAGCACTGAGAGTAGTGCTACACACCATCACGCGAGCTACAGGATCACAAGCTCCACATGAGGCAACCAAGGCCCAACTCCTACTAACCGCTAAGTGTATGAGTCCAACACTGTTTGATTGGGCTACTGCAGTGACAAAAAATATCAAGAGGCATCTTACAAAGTGCAAACAAGTCAAAATGAAGCAGTTTGGCTACGGTTCCATTTTGGTGTCGTTCATCTTGGAATGACTACCTATCTTCCAGGGCCAAGGGGCCATGTTGTTGATCCGGTGCCACGAGAGCCTAGGATGGCTTGCTGGGCAGCACTTATGCCCAGGTCAGGAGGAGGGCAACAGATGTCTTAGAGGCCGGAGTTTTTTGGATGGTTACGGCGACAGCTGATCTTGGTCAAGGATTGGCCCTATGCCAGGACTGATTTCACTTGAGACCCAGATCTCCCACTTCCGAAGGGGGATGACTGGGACGAGGAGTTGGGTATGACCTGTCTTTTTTATTTTTATGTTTTATGATTTTTTGGTAATACATGTCCGTTCTAACAACAGTTTTATATGTATGCAGATGTCGGCCCAGAGAGACCTGCCGGTATGTATCCTATTGCACAGAGAACTCAGCCCACAGCTGACTCTCAGGTGGAGGGTGCCAAGGGGGGAGAGTTGATCCAGAACCTTGAGGGGATCGCCCGGGGGATTCCATACTACGCCCGACTGACAGATGTCCCGATGGCGTATCAGAGACATATGGTGGGAGTGCCTAATCACCTCCATCGACTTTTGAGATGCTTTGTGCGCGCGGTAGCATGTTACCATGAGCACCATGTGGATTAGACACCTAGGGCTTCTTTCATGCATATTTTTTGAGAGACATGTCGTCTCTGGATGTACTATGACGAACATGTATATTTTTTTATTTTATGTGATGCACACTATGTAAATATTCCGACACATATATATATACATACCTATTTCTGGATGGATCTTTTTACATGTGATGATGTTTTTATTTATAAATTGCACAAATGTCTATCTAGAACCAAATTAGCTACTGCATTTGTTAATGTATTCATATGTCTGGGTATGTGTTGATATGTAATATAGCCAAAATTTCTTTCCAGAAAATGAATACGTAGATACAGATGTAAAAGGGATGGATTTCTTACTGAATAATGTTCGTTAAGTTGTAATACTACAAGTTGTGAGTCTAGATACACAGCTAATTCACGAATTCCAAGGTCCACAGCCTCGGTTAATAATTCCAATACAACACTATATTCCGTGATATTATTTGTAGCAGGACCCAGACATACACCTTGCAGGTTAACCAACTCACCAACAGGATCATAGATTACCCAGGCTGCCGAAGACAGATTCCTGGTACTGCGAGAGCCACCATCCGCGAAATCCACAAACGGAGTAATAAACATCTCCACAATCAGGAAGACCCAATCAGTAGAAAAATGCTTACATGCACACCACACCAAACATGCACACCTATGAATATACATTTCGCACTCAACCGGAAGAATGGCTTCCAGACCATACACCAATTGGAATGGTGTAAATCCAGTCGCACTCTTTGCTGACGTCCGATATGCCCATAGAGCTGAGAAAAATTGGAGGTTCCAATTGGACTTATGAATTCCAACTGTTCGTTGAAGAATTGTGACCAAAACCTTGTTCACAGCCTCAACCTGGCCATTTGCCTGGGGGTAATATGGCGTTGAGCTATCGTGACGTAAGCCCAATCTTGATGTCAGCTCGACCATCATGTAATCTTGAAAGTGAGTACCATGATCGTTAACAATGGCCTGAGGGACCACAAAACATGCAATAATATGGTTGAAAATGAACTGGGCAGCTGTCTTACCGTCGGCGGCTAGTGTAGGCATCACTTCGGCCCACTTAGTAAAGTAGTCAACAGCGAAGATTATATATGCATGCCCCCTGGCCGAATGAGGGTTACACGACATGAAATCTACGCCCCATTTTTCAAAAGGGCTGACAGTAATGACAGGATGCAATGGGAGAGGTGGCGCACGCATCTTGCGCTAACCTGGAATGAATGACACTTGCAGACTGCGACAATACAATCTTTAAAGGTTGACGGCCAAAAGTATCTCGCACACAGAATATTCTGGGCGATGGCATATCCAGAAATGTGACCACCACAGGTGCCATTGTGACAGTCATTTAAGACTCGTTCAGCCTCTTCGAGTGTCAAGCACCGACGGAGCACTGAATCTACTCCAACGCGGTATAAAGTATCTCCTACAATGCGGTAGGGTTGAGACTAATGCCGAATCCGACGTCAGGCATCTTTGGTCAACTCAGACCGAAACGTTGACGTTTTAAGATACAAAATAATATCTCCATACCACGGGTCACGGGTGCTGATAAGGAAGAGGGTTTCGTCTGGGATATGATCTTTAGAGTGAGAGGGTGTGGAGTCTGTCGCGAGGGAGCAAATGAGATCCGCAAAAACCAGTGATTTGGTCAACTTAGCAGTGGTAAACTCTAAGTCGAACTCTTGAAGGATAACGATCCATTTGGAGTATTTTCACCCCAACAATTTTCGAGATAGAATGTATGTCATGGGGTTGCAATCCGAAACCATGGTTGTTGTACACAGCAGGATGTAGTGTCGAAAACGTTGCACAACTTGTACGGCTGCTAATGCCAGCTTCTCGACATGAGCGTAACATGTCTTTGTGTCAAGAAGGTTCCGTGATAGATAATAGACAACATGTTCATTTCCATTATTTTTGTCCTGCACCAGAACCATAGCTATAGTGCTAAACGCGGCGGCCAAATATAGAGTGAAATCATGGTGATAGTTTGGAGGCCGAAGCAACGGAGCATTAACAAGTAACATCTTAAGCTTCTCAAAGGATTGTTGAGAAATATCGTCCCAATGAAAGGGAACGTTCTGCTTTAAAATATGCGTGAATCCTTTGGCCACTTCCGCGTAGTTCGGTATAAAGCGTCTAAGGAAATTAGCTTTTCCCTGTAGACTCTGCAATTGATATAACGAAGAGGGTGATGGGAGATTGACAATGGCCTCAACCTTTAGGGGATCGAGGCGAATCCCGTCCTTGGAGACTATGAACCCCAAAAGACAGCCAGAATCCACACAAAAGATGCATTTATGAGAGTTAAGTCGGATATTATAGCGTCGACAGCGAAGGAAAATCTAGCGGAGGTGTTCTGGGTGGTCCTCCCGCTGAGCTGAGTGAGCTAGCAGATCTTCCAGATAAGGCTAAATGATATGGCGTATGTCATGGAATGCATAAGACATCGCACGCTGGAAAGTAGCTCCAGCATTCTTCAAGCCGAACGGGAGCTTTTTATAAGCAAAAGTACCCCAGGGACAGATGAATGCGGTCTTGTGTTGATCAGCAGGTAGAATATTTATCTGATTATACCCGGAAAAGCCGTCCATTAGGGAATAAATCTCACTCCCAGCACATTCTTCAATGATTTGATCTATGAAAGGAGTGGGGTAGTTGTCCTTCGGACAGATGCGATTAATATCACAGTAATCAACACAGACTCTTATAGTACCATGTTTCTTATCTACAGGGACAATATTTGAAACCCATTATGTGAGGGGAATTGGGTAAATGAAGCCCGCGTTCAGAAGTTTTTCAACTTCTGCTTTAATGGCAGCGGCTTTGTGAGGATGCACCGGGCGTAGGCATTGGTGCATGGGTTTCGCACCAAGGTAGGTAGGAATCTCGTGCACTACTATGCTGGGATCAATCCTAGGCATTTCCTCATAGGACCAAGCGAACACGTCTCTGAATTCTCGAAAAATATCAGTATAAACTCATATCTCATCAGGAGAACAAGTTACTCCCACGTGTATGTTCTCAACTATCCCCGGTTTAACGGAGATGTCGATCGGAATGGTTTGAGTAATGCTGCTCAGGTTTCTCTCTGAAAGGACCTCATGAGTCAATATAGGTGTCTGGAGAGGTGGAGTAGGAACCTGAGATGAAAAACGCTCTAGACAGTCTGACATTTCCCCCAGGCCGGGCATGAAAGAGGAACAATGATGTGTGTCGCTCCAAGGTAGCTCCTCAAGAGACATTGTTTCAACAATGGCTTCGTCAGAAGGAAAAATCTCTTTAAGGGGATCAGGCGCGTCGGCCTCGCCGAGCTAGGGGGATTGAGAGTAGACATCTAAAACCATGCTCGAAGGAGCATGCTGAGGAGGGGGAGGATCTGATGCGGCAATGATTTCACAGTAATTAATCTCTACTAGAGTTAAGGGCATCGATTCTCGAAAATCAGACACCTGCTCAGGCGAAGGGATGAGCCATGGGTTGTCAGACCTAGAGATCATATTAACTTGAGCGGTGTGTAGTGGCGGTGTGGGAAAAATACCCATGAGGACAAGGTCTTTGAAGAGACCGGGTCCTACACTGTCAAGGGGATTTGGGATCTGATCCACGTAAGGAACGTTGTTCTCGGAGGTGGAGGTAAAGAAAGACAACTGATCCACCGTAACGATATTTCCCTCGTGAGGGAACTTAAGGAGTCGAAAGAGGGTGGATGGCACGCATATCATGGCGTGAGTCTAGCTGTGGCTGAGAAGTATATTGTAGTTAAGCTTGGTGTCAATTACTTCTACTTCTACGTTGACTATCTTCCCCTGTAAAGTAATCGATAAAATCTCGAGAACACCAAGGGGTTTTGATTCCCGACCATCTAATGCCTCTAAGGCATTGGGAGAAGATGAAAGGGCTGGAGAGCCAATGGCCTTCCAGCAAGCGGATGACATGACACAGGTATAAGTGCCTTCATCCACAATGGCCCTATGGATGTTAATACTGTTGATCCCGACTTGAATAACAAGAGCGATCTGATGTGGGAGTCGGGGGGTGAAGTTTTCTAAGTCGAAGGTGAGAAGATTACAATCAGTGGGATCGATCCCACTGATTGCAGACAATAAAGCTTTCCATTGTGACGGGAAACTTTGAAGAACTTCCAATGCAGACATAGCAGAAGGCGCCTATGCCAAATCCTCAACAATACTGTAGTGCTGAGCGGCACGGGAATTTGGGTTGAAGGAAGATCTTCGTAGAACACCTTTAGAAGGTGGCCTCACAACAGGTTCAGCAGTAGGATTCTCAATTTCCAACAGACCGGAGACAGGTGGGGGAGGTGGGTCATCCACAACTTCCTTCCCAACTGCCTAGCACGAGGCAGCATAATCCTTCGAACACATAGCAATGTAGATAGGTGCAGCACCATTCATCATAAAGACTTGGGACCCAAATGGTGCAGATGGTGAAGGCTGTTCAACCATCCGGGTCTGGTGAGACAGGAATGGTTCTTTTAGGACTGCCTGAGTCCCTTTGGAGCCTTTGAGAAGTTGACTAATTTCAGACCGTCGGGGACAGTCCTTGGTATAGTGCTCTCCTTCACAAATAAGGCAGGGGTACTTTGGTTTACATTGATAATCGTCCTCAGTCCGAGGTTTGGAAGACTCTAGCTTCGGAGCATCAGATTTTAATTTACCGTTTCCCTTCTTTTTCCCTTTGGAGGTCTTTTCCGTAGGATTGGCCTGAACGACATTAACCTCCGTAGTTTTGCCAGAATCTGGAGGGGCGGGAAGAGCAGAATTATTGGAAGAATTGGACTTCTGCTTCCCATTCGAATATTTTCGAGAATTCTGAGATACGGAACTAATAACACCATCCACCGCAGGGGTAGGTGAAGCTTTAGATGTTCATGGGCATGGAGCATCAGTCAAAATATCATAAAACGTGCCAGACTGAGAGTATACCAGATCAAGATACTGAGCACGCGCTATGGCTTGTTCTTCAGTCACACATGCCCCCATAGCAATATCTTGAGCGATTTTGTTAACGAAGGATGTGGTGAACCAATGAGTTAGTAGTTGATCAGGTATATCAAACTTGATCAGTCTACGATGACGTCGCCACTCATGAATGTGATCCGAAATGTGAGTGGCTTTATCCTGCTTCAATGAAGTCAGGAGATGTGTCCCGGCTTCATACCAAATCGGTAACTGAAAGTGAGTCATAAAAGCCATGGCTAACGTATTGAAATCTTGAAATATGCCACGGGATAATTTGATATACCACTTGGCAGCAGCGCCAGTAAGAGTACGTTGGAAGAGACGTAGACGAATTGAATCGTCTACCCAAGAGTTAGACGAACACCAAAGATGGTAAGTCATAACGTGAGCTTGGGGGTCTTCTCCAGCTTTACCCTCAAATTTTGGGCAATCGTCGGGTACCTTGGTCGAAACCGGAGGCCAATAAGGATTGTGCAGAATCGGATCATTAGTTAATTTTGAAACATTCGGTAATTCCAAGGTAGCCAAGAACGACAATTACGGATTGAATGGCATGCTTGGCCCTCAATAAGGACCAGTACTTGTACTCCACGCTGGTTGAGAATATCCTTACCCCCATGGGTTCTGCCCAGTAGGATTCTGACTATAGGGGGTATAGGGCATATAACCAGTCTGATTTGGTTGCTGGTAACCAACATACGAGGCTTGATAACCAGAGTATGGATCTTGATTATATGTCGGTCCCGCATGAGTAGTATGTGGATTTGGCTACTGAGCATAGGTGTAGCCAGGTTGTTGAGAGTAATAGTTAGAACCTTGGGGCTGGCTATAATTCGGTCGGTATTGACCATGAGAGTAGTAACCGCCTTGAGGTTGAGTGGGCTGCTGATAGGTGGGACCCTGCTGAACCTGATAATTAGAGTGCAGCGATTGATTTGGCTGTGAAATTGAATAAGTAGATTGTTGGGTAGGGTTGACAGGATGTACAGGTTGGCCTGGTTGGGCAGGCTGACTTGGCTGAACGGGCTGCCCTGGTTGAACAGGTTGACCCGGATAAACAGGTTGTGCTGGTTGTGCAGGCTAACTTGGCTGCTGAGGAGCACCAGGTTGTGCCGGATGGGCCAGTTGGCCTGGTGGCGGAACACCAGGTTGTACCAAATGGATCGGTTGACTTGGTGGAGGAACACTAGGTTGTGTCGGATTGGCCGGTTGGCCTGGTGGCAGAACGGAAATAGGTGGTGGTTGATAACCGGTTTGACCCGCAACAGGACCATAAGATGGTCCTAGCTGATGTGCAACGTTGGGACCAAGAGGATACTGAGGTTGCATGGGTTGAGAAGGTTGAAATTGTCCCCCAAGACCATATACTGGCCCTGGTTGGTACCCCGGTTGACCTGTGAGTCCTTGAGGTTGCCCAGGTGGGACTCCAGGGAGAGGCTGGACGAGTTGACCTGAAGGGTTATAATACTGTCCTTGTGGACCGTATAATGGCCCTTGCTGGTCCGGAGGGTAGCCCTGTATAGGTTGTCCCTGCGGGTCATAAGGATAGCCAGGCTGGCCCGATGGTTGGCCTTGACAAGGTTTTCCTTGTGGCTTATAAGGCTGTACAGCCTCATTATACGGTAAACCCTGAGCATGAAATTGAGCCTCAGGAGCGAGTAAATGTAAAGGTTTCCCATGCTCATCGTACTGATATGGAAAGACGTACATGGGTGTACCATCTTGTGCATAACGCGAAAAATACGAGTGGTTGGGATCTTGAGAGGACTGTCCAACCTCGGGGTTCGATTGTTACAGGGACAATTGATACTCCTCCGAAGAGATGTTCTCCAGCATAGCAGATGCTATATAGATGTCTTTGGGAAGCGATGTGGTCCTTACGGACTGAGTGGTAACAACAGGTGTAGATGCAGCCACACAGACAGTGGGCCTGACGGGTACAGAAGTGACCTGAGGGGATGGCGTGACAGGTGTCCATGGAGACATCCCCAATGAAGGAACAACCGGCCTCCTAGAAGGAGCTAATACTCCCATAGAGGCAGCGGCGGCAATAATCTGACCCAAGGATCTATACCCTGTTGGTAATGAGGGACCGGGTGATGACATAACAGATGGTTCAGGGTTGTCTTCTGGAAATAACTGTCGAGGGAATAACTGGTAATCTTCACCAGACGTGGGGATTTCCTCGCTAGGAGAATCACTCATATTTGAACCTGCCTCTAGATCTCATAACAGATGGCGAGGACTAGGACGAATAATGGCAGCTATAAAAGGAAAACCCGATGTAAGAGGAGGGAAATATTCCCCTACTCGAAATCCAGACCAAGGGTCGGAAAAGGGCCAATTGAACTCAACTGGTCCTCCAAAGGGAATCTCAGACAAAACCGGTCCCCCATTAGGAAACTCAGAAACGATGGGCTGCTGAGGTTCAGCAGAGGATTGAGAAGCCTTTGATGAATCGTCCATATATGGACTACCAGTAGACGAAACAGAAGGTTCCACCACTGTGGCAACAATGGAAAAAGATCAAGCACAAAACACATGAGGTGAAAAAGAGTCAAGACACACAATCAAACGGCCAACAAGAAAAATCTAACAGGACGTGTGATCGCGGGTGATTTATTTTACCACATTGAAACTTAGAAACTTCACCATTTCATGTTTTAAGAGTCGAGAAATGGATAAAAGGTGACTCTATCTCTTACAGTTTTGAAGCAAGCGTGAAAGGACAAGCGCTTGGGGATGCTTTCAAATTTAAAGAGTCAGAAAAGATCAAATGACTACTCAGGAATACTAGGTAAAGGGTGTACCAAATAACCATGAACTGCAATATACACCTTGGTTTCAAAAATGAAGGAGAAATCAACCAAGGACTTAAAGTACGTGTAGGCAATCTCCCCGAATGTTGTGTTCGGTGTATCATGGGTATAGGGCGGCAAACTCGGCTTCCTATGGATAAAGGATAAAAACCTAGTGGGGTCTCCCTTTATATACTCAACGGTACAGGGAGCACAAGTCCGTACTAATGCTGTCTAAAGCCAAGAGGTGAACGACAACTACTAGGTTTAAAGACGTCGGAACACGTCTCTAGCCTAGACCACTAAATGTTGCGTTAATGTTTCAATGCTGCCTTAGTGTAAATTGAATAAATTTTAATGTTTATCATCAATTACGTTTCAGTTTTCAGGCCCTAGCGAGTGTTATGTCTCGAAATATCCTAAATGCACACTATATGCCACAATATATCATTTCATTCGATGAAAGCTAATTACAAAAGAGTTAAGAGCTTTTCACACAATAATAAAATGATCAGAGAACAACCAGCAAAGTCTCTAATGCAGCTAATGGAAACCAAAAACTTTTCTCTCAAAGTCACTAATCACTAATAACACCGAAAAGATTTTAATTTGCACTAACTAATCGAAAGCAAAAGAGATTTTTTGTATTTTCAATGTTTAATAGCAAAGTGCACTAAACAAAATGAAAACTAATGAAAAGAGCAATTTGAGAAGTGATGAGGAAAGAGCAAAACAAACAAATCTCACTCAATGCAAACACACAATCAGATCTCAAATTGACAAAACAGTCCCTTAAAGCCAAGAGAATCCCAAAGACTCAAACAGACCATGTAATCCATGCCCAAAGCGAGAGAAAAGCGAAATTCGAATGAAGAAGAGAAAACACACTCAAATGACGCAATAAAATGATAAACAACCGCTAAACGAATGCAGAGGAGCAATCAGAAGGTTGACTAAACAAATAGAAACCAAAAAATCCCAAGGGAGGCTCGACACACAAGAGCACCTAGATGCCCTAGGGCTAGAATGTGAAATCGATGGAAACGGGCAAACAACCAAAGGACGAAGGTCACAGCTAGTCAAACAAGGCTCCAGAACACCCAAGCAGTCGAAAAAGCAAGACCAAACACACTAATCAAGATTAGGAAGCTCAAAACAGAGCAAACCCTAGTACCTCACAAGATTGGCGTGACTGTGAGGATGAAACTAGTGCCAGAAACGAATTGGCACGGGCAATACACTAGCAACCTGTGCTAATGGGCGCGACTGTCAGGCTGTAAAGCGCGCCAGTCGAGTTTACTATGGAAAAAATAAAAATAGGCAATCCAACAAGTAGACCAGTGATGATCAAGCTCACCAAAAGCCAAAATCACAAGAAGAGCTAACCAAAAGAGCCGATCAAGCAAGCAGAATCGAGAAACAACCGAAAAGACAAGACAATACTCCAAGTGTTTAGTTCATAAACTAAACCGGAGATTGACTGAAGCAGCTTTGATCTAATTCGCTAATGCAGAGCAATAGCGTTTCGAAGGCTATCTGGCTAATTTCAGGCTCTGTCTGTAGCTTACAAAGAAGAACAACAACAAGCTAGACGATCCCCAGTGGAGTCACCAATTTGTTGTGGAGGTAAATCACCTCTGCGGACAGAGGCGATCCCTACTAGCCCAGACCGGGTCTAGCAACAATCGTCACACGCTATAGTGCAGGTTCCTAATTGCAAATAGACTAACTAGAGATGAAGGCTTACCTAGAATCCAACGTTGTCGCTTGTAGAGAAAGTAGCGCTCCCGTTCCTTAGTTCTGGCAGATCACGATCCTCACGATCTCCGTGACCGGACACCTGCACACGCAAGAAACACAACAAACGCAAGCGTAAAATCCAATATATGCAACTATATGTCAGTCAGAGAAGACATAACTCATCATCATAATCAACAACAGGAGTGGAACTATAACCAATAGTCGCTTATCATTAATCAATCAAAGGAGGATACAACCTGGCTCTGACGTTGAATTCTCCTTCGGAGGGTTGCCAACGGAACACGTCTCGAAAAAGCCTGTCAGGGATGGGACAAACCTCTCTCTTCGAATGTCTCAACAATAATCTCCTTGCTTGGATTTGGCCTTAAGGGAATGAATCAAGGCTCTTGCAACATAAGGCTCTGATGGCTCTTGGGAACTAGCTTGCAAAGGAGATGAGCAAGCTTTTATAGATGGAGGAAGGGGAGTTGGGATCCCTATAATCATGGGATTTGTCCTATCCTCAAGGAAGCTTCCATGAGAGGTGGAAAACCACTTCCTCTACATGGAGATCCGGAGCCAAACCTCCCAACTCAAATTAGATATCAGTTTATGGATTAGTTAGGATGAAACTTCCGCCATTTATTTTTAAAAAACACTCCTTAAAATGGTTGGCGCGAGTGCGAATCTGAGACAGAGCGCCAATTGGCGCGCCCTATTTGAAGGATTTCCCCCATTGGCACGTGTATAACACTGGCTAGTCCCGCCAATGATGAAAAGGCCATTTTTAGGGTTTTTCACAAGGATGTGTCTTCAGGGCAATGAAAGCTCATGTTCAGAGGGATGTCATGAAAGCGGTTTCAAGTCATGTCACTACTCACAGGTCACGGAATGAGCCCTCCAATTGTGCGGGATGGGGAATTGCAGGGACGGTGACAAATTGCTGTGTAACAGCATGTGATAATCATTTTCCTCAACTTTATTCCCTTCACTCAAACTAGCATACACATATTGAAAATCATCATCATGTACATATTGTTCTATGTAACTCTCATGTACAATAGAATCATTTCTAAGTAAAGTAGAAGCAGTTATAATTGGCCTTGAAATCATATCAGAAACTTTATTGAAAATACCTTTCTTGTACCTTATAACCAAGTGAAATTTTTGAAGCAATCCCATCCACATGAAATGACATGATTGCTACAATTTTGTTTGCGACTGCAAGTACTGTAATGGTTGGTGATCGGTATGTATAATCATCTCTTTACCCATCGAGTAGTGTTTCCAATTCTTTATGCTTTGTACCAATGCATAAAGCTCTTTGTCATATGTCAGATAATTAGTTACATCACCATTGAATGTTTCAGAATAAAAAGTGATATGCTTACCATGCTGCAAAAGTAATTCACCCATGGCATAATCACTAGCATCGATTTGTATCTTGAATGGTTGTCTCAAATTCGGTAATGCAAGGACTGGAGCTGAAATGATATTGTCTTTTAAAGCTTCAAAATCTTGTTGTTGTTTGCCTCCCCATTGGAAGCCTTTATTCACACTTGTCACTGCATGCATAGGAGTTGCTATGGCAGAAAAGTTAGCAATAAACTTTCTCCAATACTGATTTTCACCTAAGAAAATTCTTACCTTGGTTACTATTTTTGGAGTGGGCCAATTCACAATAACTTCCACTTTAGAAGGATCAATTCTCAACTTGCTTCCTCCTACAATGTGTCCCAAGTAAACCAAAGAAGTCTTTCCGAACTCACACTTTGACATATTAAAAAACAAATTCTCTTTCTTCAAAACATCAAGAACCCTTCTCACAAGCAAGACATGTTCTTCTCTTGTCTTGCTGAAAATTAGTATATCATCTAAATACACAATCAAAAATTCATCAAGAAATGGATGCAAAACATTATCATAACACGCATGAAATTTGTCAGTGCATTACACAAACAAAATGGCATAACCAACCACTCAAGAGTCCTTGTTTGGTTTTGAATGAAATCTTCATATATCACTTTCTGCAATTCTTACTTGATGATATCCACTTCGTAAATCTAACTTAGTGAAAAAAAAATATTCTTTCAGTTGATCAAGCAAATCATCTATCCTTGGGAGTGGGTATTGATTCTTTACCGTTATCTTGTTCAAAGCTCTAAAGTCTACACACATCCGCCAAGTCTCATATTTCTTCAAAATCAAGACTATGGGTGAACCACATGGCGAAGTGCTTGGCCTTATGAGTCCCTTGTCCAACATGTCCTTGATTTGCCTCTTAATTTCAACATTCTCCATTATTGACATGCGATACATGTATGCCGATGTCTGGAAGAGGACAATCTTGTTGTAACTGAATCTCATGTTGAATCTCCCTTTTTGGAGGCAATCATGTTGGCTCCTAAAACATCTCATGATGTGTATCAACTACATCATATAAATATTTTTTCAACATAGTATCACAATCCTCAACATCAACTTTAGGCTTAATCATTAGAAGAAAAAAATTCTTACCTGAATTCATGAGCCGCTTTACTTGTCCAACATTTACCATTGCAATATTTGTCTTCTTGCGATGTGCTCTAACAATGTACTCCTTGCCATATTTGAATAAATGGTATTTGTTCTCATGGCGATGGAAGATAAATTTCCTGTCATACAAGTAAGGACTGCCCAACACAATACCTATAATATCAAGTGGAACCGCATCTAATTCAACTGTGTCAACAAAATGTGCAGTTATTGCAAACCGCAATATGCACTTCTTTGAAACCTGTAAATTTGCATCCTTACAAATCCACCCAAGTGGATATGGTTTTGGATGTGGAATGGTCTCAAGATTAAGCTTCTTGACTAAGTCTTCAGAGATTAAGTTTTCTTGTGACCCACTGCCAAACAGTGTGTCAATATTGGTATGTTTGGATATGACCCTCACATGAAACAGTTCAATTCTCTCTTCTTCATTTGGAGCTTGTATGTCACAGTTTGATGTAATAGTACTGGGTTTTGTTTCAATTCCTTTCCCCTTCATGTTATTCAATACCATGGCTATAATTTTAGATTCATCACCTAAATCCTCTCCTAAATCATGTTGAGTTGCAGCTACAGTTTTTTGTTTCCCTTTGTTGTTCTGATGTTTGGGCCTCTTTTCAGGATGTAATTTCCAAAAAAAATTCTCTTCGTGGCCTTCTCTTGAACAATGTTTACAGACCACTTTGTATCTCTCTTTCTTGACAGATGCATTATTTTTTCCCTTACCTTTTGAGGTCTTCTCTTTTTTTTTCCCCTTAAAAGGTTTCTGCCTACCCTCATCAGGAATGTTTTTCCCTCTAGATTCTAGATGTGTGGCCTCAGTGAACAAAAACTTCATCTAGAATTGTAGGGTTAAACATGAGAATAGTATGTCTTAGGTAGCTATGTAAGCCTCCTATGTACTTGAGCAAAGTATCTTGGCTCTGCAAATCTACCCCTAATAAGAGAGCTCTTCTCCTAAATTCGTGGGTGTATTCTTGTACATTTTGTCCTTTTAATTGTCTAAATTTTTTCCAGTTCATTATGGCTTTCTACATATGAGCTAATGGATAAAACTGTTGTTTTATTGCAGTAATGAAATCAGTCCATGATAGGATAATCTTACCATGCTTCTTGATCTCCTCCTTTGTCTTGGATTCCCAACAAACAAGTGTTGCACCTTCCATTCTGAATGAAGATAGTTGGATTTTGGTATCATCATCATGAAGGTTCTGAATTCTCAAATAGACCTCTAATTTCTTAATCTGATTATCAAGATTTTCTGCATTGAATTCACCATTAAACCTTGGAAATTCAAACTTAACATCAATTTTTAGAAAAGGACTTTTACCAGTGTTCTTTGACTTATGTGGATGATGTAATGAAGATGAAGTAGAGGATGATGATGATGAGCGTGAGGATGGTGAATTTCCACTGCCTCCATTTCCTCCATTGCCCTTCTTGATTTATCTTCATCATTTTGACCTCCTGATGATCCATGTCCTTCATTTGGATCCTTCTCCTTCTACTCTCTCATTACTTTCTCGATAAAGGACTCTCACCATCTCAGTCATGTCAAGGAATTCTTCCCTAAACACCCTTTCTCCTTCTTTGGGATCCATCTCTTCATGGATTTATTCTTCCTCTGGAGGCATGCTTAATGTTTCTTTTGCTTATTTTGGAGGTGAACTAGGTGGTGGATAATGTCAAAATATTGCCCTCCTTTACTGTGGCTCAATTCGAGAGCCTCTTGCTTCCACCAATTTTCCTTCTCCTCTCTTAAGCTTGAGCCTAGTAAGCATGTGAACATTTTCACACAGTTAAACAAATATTTGCACACAACAACACTAGAGCATAAACTCTAGCTCTGATACCAACCTGATATGAAAGGATTGTATTAGTTTTTTGTGCTAAGTGTCTTTTCAGTTATAAAACATGTACAATTTGTCTCCAGTCGTTTGCTTAAGGAATGAGTAAATTAACCATGAAACATAGATGAATTTGTGAGTTTTAAGCATGTAAATAAGTCTAAATAACACTGAAAAACAATTTATAACAGAGAAATAACATCACACATAAGATTTACATAGCAGGCATGATGAAGCAGTTCACCCCTCCTGGGCTACATCTGCTGGTCCAGCTCCCAATGGCATGTCCCTCTTTGTCATTATGCTCAAAATAGCAAATACATGTGTTTACAAGCCTCTAATGGTTGTTTTCTTTCTGTGCACCAGTGGCTCCAGAATTCTCAAATTAGTCTAGGTAGACTCTTGTTTCACCCAAATTGGTCAAAAATTGACCTCCCTAGCCATTTTTCCAATCACAGCTACAAAACCTCCACTAATTGTGGAGAACTGCACCTATCCACAGTTAAAACTGGACCATAACTCTGAAAATACGAAACACGCTAATTATTCCGCTAGTTACTAACCGTTGGCATTAAATTTGATAGTTAGGGGCAGGGGTGGCCACATGCCGACCCCCATAAACCTCGCGGTTAGAGTTAACTCCGCAACAAAAAGTGGAACGGAACCCAGAGTGAAGTCGGAGTTCTAAAACCATTGCAATACATACCACATAACCCGCGTGCATGTGACAGTGTTTAAGGTTATTCGTCGATGTTAGGTTTATGGAACTTCCGGAGTTTGATATTGCAGTTTACATATAACATGTGACCATATCATTTGGGGTCGTCGGCGGTCCCCCCACAAATTGCAAATGTCAACACTTTAAATACATGCAGAGTGCTTATAAGGTTAATTCCTTCGATAGCGGAGTTGGCGGATACTTGTGTAGGCGCATCAGAGGTCACGGGGTCGAACCCCCCAAACCTAAACATAATTTTACACAATTGTCCAGGCGACATGTGGCAGCCTCTGGGTTGGCCACGTGCCACCCATCCAACGTGCCACAAAAATTCGTACCATTCAAATAAAAAAACTAGAAAATGACACTTGTCAAAACCTAATTGGATTAAGGAAATAGAATATTCTTAAGAATATTCCAATTTTGTTGACTGTACCTGCAAGCTAACTTGGCATCCCAATCACTCCTGTCACAATTTTAGTTGTTTGGGAAAACGATCAGAACATGATATCTCCCTCATACAACATCAATTTTCGAACCGTTTGTGACTTCGAAATCATAAGGACGAGATATACCCAATCGCTCAGGTTCAATACAATTTCGAGCACTTTCAATTTTGAGCAAAATACCTGATCTCCTAATCAGATATCAAGCACATGCTCTGAAATTACATGTTTTATCTAGATAGTTTGGACTCTTGTTTGGCCTATGTAGAGGGATTTCTTGTGAGTGCTTTGGCCTCTAGGGACCTTACTAATCCTTCGAGATATAGTGCTTAGGAACCAGCTACATTGTCTTCTTCTAATCATGATTAAAGCTGAAGAATTTCATAGTTTTTGGAATCAATTTGGATAATCTTTAATGTAATTATCAAGGTATGGCCTTTTGAATCCCTGGATTCTTTTTTTTAACTCCCAATATGTTTCAGCCCTAATGTGTTCTGATTGAATACTTTTTCATGGTCATCCAATGGTGAAGTATTGGTGAGGGATGCCTCTACTCTCAGTGTTTGGTTTGGATGTAGTTTTTTCATTATTATTATGGCTATTTGTGCTTATGAGGGCTCTCGATCTTTGTGTTTCTTCATGGCCACTTCTATGGTATGTTGGTTCTTGATCCATTGTATATCTTACATTTTTGGTAGGATAGATGTTTATCAGGGGGGGTTGCTTATATATTGTATTTGTCCTATCTTGGCATCTCAATGCACCATGCTTACTCTCTTAGACAAATCATTTCTCTACTCTTATGGTGATGATATTTCCTTCAATCATTTTGTTGGTTTCTTTGGTGATATTTCTTGAATGGTATTGTTATATCATTTGTTGGTTGTTGATCAGTTGGCATTGGGAATTTTATGATGTGGTGATTTCATTCAAAAAATTTCACAATGGCATGAAGGCATTGTGCTTAGCTTGTCACTATCAAATGTTGGGTATTGCCTACAAAACTCTAGTTTCTTCTATGAAATTTGACTCCTGGTGATTTTGAGTTGTAGGGAGAAAGTTTTTGTTATGCATACTAATACTTGGATTTTGGTTTTATTGAAATAAACCTCATCTCGTTGGATTGTTTATTGAGATTGATATAATTTGGTTCTTCTTGGGGTATTTGATGATCTTGTCTTTTACAACAATGTAACTTTGTTTCCAAGAAGAATATATCTGGTTCAAGTCACATGCAATACTACTTGTTTTTGTTGGACAAATAATTTCTAGTTGTGCTAGATTGAGTTTTTTACTCTCACTTGGGAAGTAGTTGGGCTCTTGGATTAGTTTGGCTTTATGATGTATTGTATGGACCATTAGAGGAATTTTGAGGTCTAAAATGGGCCTCCTAAGAAAAATGTACAAATTGCAAACATCAACACTTTAAATACATGTGGAGTGCTTATAAGGTTAATTCCTTCGATAGCAGAGTTGGTGGATACTTGTGCAAGCACACCAGAGGTCACGGGGTCGAACCCCCCGAACCCAAACATAATTTTACACAACTATCCAGGGGACACGTGGCAGCCTCTGGGTTGGCCACGTGTCACCCATCCAATGAGCCACAAAAATTCGTACCATTCAAATCAACAACCTAGAAAATGACACTTGGTGAAACCTGATTGGATTAGGGAAATATAATATTCTCATGAATATTCCATTTTTGCTTACTGTACCTGCAAGCTGAATTGGCATCCCAGTCACTCATGTCACAAAAATTTAGGTATTTGGGAAAACAATCAAAATGTGATATCTCCCTCATACGACATCAATTTTTCGAACCGTTCACGGCATCGAAATCAGAACGACGAGATATACCCAGTCGCTTAGGTTCGATAAAATTTCGAGCACTTTCAATTTTGAGCAAAATACATGTTCTCCTAATTAGATATCAAGCACATGCTCTGAAATTACAAGTCTTATCAAGATAGTTTGGACTCTCGTTTGGCCTATGTAGAGGTATTTCTCGTTAGTGCTTCAGCCTCTAGGGACCTTACTGGTCCTCCGAGATCTAGTGCTTAGGAACCAGCTACACTATCTTCTTCTGATCATGATTAAAGTTGAATAATTTCACAATTTTTGGAATCAATTTGGATAATCTTCAATGCAATTATCAAGGTATGGCCTTTTGAATCCTTGGATTCTTGTTTTGAACTCCCAGTATGTTTCATCCCTAATGTGATTTGGTTGAATACTTTTTCATAGTCATCCTGTGGTGAAGTATTGGTGAGGGATGCCTCTACTCTCAGTGTTTGGTTTGGATGTAGTTGTTTCAGTATTATTGTGGCCATTTGTACTTATGAGGGTTCTTGATATTGGTGTTTTTTCATGGCCACTTCTATGGTATGTTGGTTCAAGATCCATTGTATAACTTACATTTTTGGTAGGATATATGTTTATCAAGGGGGGTCGCTTATATATTTTATTTGTCCTATCTTGGCATCTCAATGCACCATGCTTACTCTCTTAGACAAATCATTTCTCTACTCTTATGGTGATGATATTTCCTTCAATCATTTTGTTGGTTTCTTTGGTGATATTTCTTGGATGGTATTGTTATATCTTTTATTGGTGGTTGATCAGTTGGCATTGGGAATTTTATGATGTGGTGATTTCATTCAAAAGTTTTCACAATGGCATGAGGGCATTGTGCTTAGCTTGTCACTATCAAATTTTGGGTATTTCCTACAAACTCTTGTTGCTTCTATGAAATTTGACTACTGGTGATTTTGAGTTGGAGGGATAAAGTTTCTGTTATGCATACTAATACTTGGATTTTGGTTTTATTGAAATAAACCTCATCTCGTTGGATTTTTTATTGAGATTGATATAATTTGGTTCTTATTGGGGTATTTGATGATCTCATCTTTTACAACAATGTAACTTTGTTTCCAAGAAGAATATATATGGGTTAGGTCACATGCAATACTACTTGTTTTTGTTGGAGAAATGATTATTAATTGTGCTAGATTGAGTTTCTTACTCACTTCAGAAGTAGTTGGGCTCTTGGGTTAGTTTGGCTTTATGATGTACTATATGGACCATTAGAGGAATTTTGAGGTCTAAAATGGTCCTCCTAAGAAAAATGTACAAATTGCAAACGTCAACACTTTAAATACATGCATATTGCTTATAAGGTTAATTCCTTCGATAGCGGAGTTGGTGGATACTTGTGCAGGCACACCGGAGGTCACGGGGTCGAACCCCCTGAACCCAAACATAATTTTACACAACTGTCCAGGGGACACATGGCATCTTCTAGGCTGGCCACGTGCCACCCATCCAACAAGCCACAAAAATTCGTACCATTCAAATCAAAGACCTAGAAAATGACACTTGGCGAAACCTGATTGGATTAGGGAAATATAATATTCTCAAGAATATTCCATTTTTGCTGATTGTACCTACAAGTTGACTAGGCATCCCAGTCACTCCTCTCACACAATTTTACTTGTTTGGGAAAATGATCAAAAGGCGATATCGCCTTCATACGACATCGGTTTTTTGAACCGTTCACGGCGCCGGAATCAAAACGATGAGATATACCCAGTCTCTTAGGTTTGATACAATTTCAAGCACTTTCAATTTTGAGCAAAATACATGATCTCCTAATCATATATCAAGCACATGCTCTGAAATTGCAGGTTTTATCTAGATAGCTTGGACTCTTTTTTGGCCTATGTAGAGGGATTTGTTGTGAGTTCTTCGGCCTCTGGGGACCTTATTGATCCTCTGAGATTTAGTGCTTAGGAATCAGCTACACTATCTTCTTCTGATCATGATTAAAGTTGAAGAATTTCATAATTTTTGGAATCAATTTGGATAATATTCAATGCAATTATCAAGGTATGGCCTTTTGAATCCCTCGATTCGTGTTTTTAAATCCCAGTATGTTTCAGCTTTGATGTGATTTGGTTGAATACTTTTTCATGGTCATCATGTGGTGAAGTAGTGGTGAGGGATGCCTCTACTCTCAGTGTTTGGTTTGGATGTAGTTGTTTCAGTATTATTGTGGCCATTTTTGCTTACGAGGGCTCTCAATCTTGGTGTTTCTTCATGGCCACTTCTATGGTATGTTGGTTCTAGATCCATCGCATATCTTACATTTTTGGTAGGATATATATTTATCAAGGGGGGTCGCTTATATATTGTATTTGTCCTATCTTGGCATCTCAATGCACCATGATTACTCTCTTAGACAAATAATTTCTCTACTCTTATGGTGATGATATTTCCTTCAATCGTTTTGTTGGTTTCTTTAGTGATATTTCTTGGATGGTATTTTTATATCGTTTATTGGTTGTTGATCAGTTGGCATTAGTTATTTTATGATATGGTGATTTCATTCAAAAGTTTTCACAATGACATGAAGGCATTGTGCTTAGCTTGTCACTATCAAATGTTGGCTATTGGCTACAAACTCTTGTTGCTTCTATGAAATTTGACTCTTGGTGATTTTTTGTTGCAGGGAGAGTTTCTGTTATGCATACTAATACTTGGATTTTGGATTTATTGAAATAAACCTCATCTCATTGTATTGTTTACTGAGATTGATATAATTCGATTCTTCTTGGGGTATTTGATGATCTCGTCTTTTACAACAATGTAAATTTGTTTCCAAGAAGAATATATATGGGTCAAGTCATATGCAAAACTAAAATTTGTTGGAGAAATGATTAGTTGTGCTAGATTGAGTTTTTTACTCTCACTTGGGAAGTAGTTGGGCTCTTGGGTTAATTTGGCTTTATGATGTACTGTATGGACCACTAGAGGAATTGAGGTCTAAAATGAGCCGCCTACGAAAAATGTACAACTAAAATAAACTTTATAAGAACCAATAGGTTTCAAGATGATGATGCCAACCATGGGGTATGATTCACCATTTTTGAAGTAAAAAAGTAAAAATATTAAAAATAATAAAATAATAAAACTAATTTTTCAACTCATATTTTCAACTTATCTCCCTAATGTTTTACTCAAATTTCAAGTGGGAGTACCCATGTTGCATTCTTTCGATGGACCTTGCCACACGAAAAATGAAAAATGAATGAAAAAACATGATTGCAATCATGTTTTTCATGTATTTCTCATTTTTCATGTAGCAAGGTCCATATAAGGTATGCAACATAGGTACTCCTTAGATGAGGAATCACATTTTGCATCCAACGAGTGTTTTAACTTGAAATTTTAGTAAACCCATAGGTAAATAAGTTGAAAATGCGAGTTGAAAAAATAATAATTTTCTTTTTTCCCTCTAAAATTTGATGATGTAAGCTATTCTTATTTTATTATTTCAACTATTATTTTATAATTTCTTTAGGAGACTCATTTTAGACCTCAAAATTCCTCTAATGTGAAATGACACGCTCTGTAATCGCGTTGTTAATGCAATACATGTTAATTTAAAAATATATATGAATAGGTAACTACAAAATTATCAATATAATGATCTTAATAAATTTGCTTTTTGGATAGAGATAATTATAACACACCTATAGGCATATAAAACATTATTTACTAAAAATGTTGGGATAATAATGTTTCTAAATAAAATTCAAAGTTAAATAAATTAAATTAAGAAGATATCTTTGTAAGCTTAACATCAACATGTAAATATTGAAATAATATTATATAAACAACAATTTTGACCCCAAATATAATAATATTAGTAGCACATATATAACATGCAATGATTTTCTATTTAAAATGGGACTTGTCCATTTTGAGAAAATATTTTGATTAAAATTTTATGTAACAAATATAAATTTTTATGTTTTGATTTTGAGGAAATATTTTAATTAAAATTTTATGTAATAGATATAAAACATTTTTATTATAATTTCTTTGATTTTTATATAACAAAAATGAAATTATCATTTTTATTTAAATGGCGTTTTCTATCAAAGTTTATACTCTACCATCGATAAAAAAGAAACTTGAGATACATGAGTAATTTGTATAGACTTTTGCTAGACACTAATAATGTTAGAAGAAAACAAATTAGACAATTATTATGGATAATAAGATTAATAATGTGATGATTAATCCATATTAAAATATCAAAATTATGTGAGTTAAAATTAGAAAAAAGGGATTATGTTGAACCTATTAAGAAATGTCTTAGAAAAAAAAATGTTTAACCTATTATAAAATGTTTTCCACAAAATTTGGTTCTATAAATATTGATGATGTGTAATTTTAAGAAAACTATAAAATATTTATGATCTGTAATTTTAAGAATACTATCATGTTTGAAATTTAAAATTTACATAATCCAAAAACTTTGATTTCATTTGTACGAAGACGAGTATGATCTACCTAACATCCACGATCTACCTAACATCCACGTAATGAATGAATAATGATTTGCTTTGTTTGTATTCCACATGTTATTAGAAAATATATAATGTTATAATATTATTTGTATCACTGTAATATATTGAATATTTTTAATTGGTTAAAAACCAATATTTTATTATTTACAAAATCAAGGTGTTATATTATCATTCGTACCACTTCAAGATGTGTGTCTTTCTTTCTGCTCACAACCCTCTGCTGACTCAATACACTCAGCAATACATCAAACAACTCGAACAGCTGAAAAATAATTATGTTCTAACAAACCCTAACTACAAGAAGAACTCTGCTAAGAATACAAATATGCTCAACAGTTCTGGGCATGCACACATCAACAACATTCCTATTATCATCATCAGTAGAGATAGATTCACAATGGGTTTCTGAGATGAAATCACGTTATAAAATGCAAATTATACCCAAACCCTTATAGTAACCATTGCTTTCAACGGCATGTCCATACAAGATAATAACTTTGCTGAAACGCTTCTAACAAACCTTAGCATCAGTAGCTTATGTTTTAATACAGTACTAGCAACCTACATATATTTCTTTATATATTATGTATAAATAAATACATACATCTTCGCTTCCCATCACAAAATTACTGCCAAACCCTAGCAGCCAACAATATGAACAAACTGCCACAGTCATATTTTGTCAGATATTAACTCACTTGTTGCTTCTAGTTAATGTTAACAACCAATGCAATAGAGATACTTCGAATTCTATTTCCTGACGAACTTAAGCAAGGCAAGCTATGCAGGTAATGTTAGAATTATGATCACTTAAATCGATAATTCACAGTGTGCATAACATTTGGAAATTATCTAAGTGTACCTCAAACAATCACAATGTCCATATGATGTCCCAACCTCCAGAATTATTCCAAGTTTCAATAATAACTCAAATACAATTGAAACATCATACCTCAGGTTCGTTGATGAATATTTCAGATTAGTGGCATTGCTACACAACAACTATGTCCTATACCTTGTCAAGTTATGTTGTCAGCTTTGTTGATAAAGTTATGTCACTGACTATCTCGTACTGTAAATATGTCACTGACAGATCCTTTGAGAGGCTAACGTATTGATGCTTTTACCCATTGTTGTACATGAGACCTTTTGATAATGAAGAGGTATTTATGCACTCAAATGGGTCTTCAAGCGGACCCAAGGAAACCCTTACTTTTAAGGATCAACTTTAATGCTTCAAATGGAGCCCTCACAAGCAAATTCAATAAATGATCATATCATAGATCAGATTTTTCTTCAAGTTCAGTTTAAGTATGTTCTCCAACAAGGATTATCACCTCTGCCACATCCACACTTGTAGTGAGTTCACAATGACTATTTTAACCAAGCGAAAAAAAAATGCCATAGCATCAGTTCTAGGGCTGAATAGTCTTGTGGATTTGTGATATTGGTAGGCCCTAAATATAGCTATGATACTCCCTCTAGATCTTATGTAAATTTGGCCAACCGCTTTAGAAAATGGTCTCAATTTTGTCATGCCCTAATCACGAATATATATGTGAAGAAAACCTTGAAAGACCTGTGAAAGCCTTGACCAGTGCGCAACACTTCCTCAGAAATTTGACTGCAGACAAATATAATATAAGCTCATCAAGAATATGCCACAACTCTGCTTTGAAACTTCAGAAGAGCCTCTTAAAAATGGCCGAGTAGGCCTTAGTATACTTCCAAATTAATCCTCAGGTCAGGGCACTGATCCGCCTTTAAAAATAATGAAAAACACCAACAAGAATGCTCTAGTGAAAGACTAATACTCCAGTGAGTTCTCCTTCAAACGATGCCACAAAATAAGCTTCAAAACTAGCCTAAAACTACACCGAATTTTGATTATTCTCCTGAAATAACACTTCAGAACTAGTCGTAGAATGATCATGGAATAGCCTTTAAGGCCAAATCTTAAATAGTTCAGTTGAACAGGCCTCGAATGAGTGAGTGATATCCCTAAAAATTTCGCGACAGACCTCGGAAATAAGCCTTAGTTGCTATGTGTGAATACACCAGATCTGTTTCAGAAGAGGGCTGAATGGCCTCAGAAAAATCGCCTGTTTCAGAAGAACCAAGAAAAGATGAATTCGTGAATTCCCAAACATCTCCCAAAACTCGGCTTGTATCTTTAGATAGGTGTGTCAAACTAGGCCTCAGTTCGTGCAAGATTTCAAATATAATTACTTCGGTTCATACCTTTTCGAGGGCAACAAGTCCAGAATCTATACTAGCCGAGGAGACATCTAGAAGGGTAGGGCCGACTTGACAAAAGGAGGGAGCCCACTTAAAATTTTGAATTTCAAAATTAAATTTTGGAGCCAAAATAATTTACTTTGGGAGGTCGACTTAACCTCAAATATTTGAGGTATTTTTCTCAATAAATAACTTCAACGTAATCCTCCTTTTGAAGTCGAATTTAAATAAGATATTCAGGGATAAGCCCAACATAATTTTAATCATTTTTATTTAAGAATAAATGTCATAAATAAATCAATCAAAATGATTTCATTAACATCATAGTTTGGGGCTTCTTTACCAAATTTTGGGGCTTCAACATTGATGAGGCATATCTTTTTAATCGTGAGGAGTTATGGAGCATGCCACCTGTCGTTGGAATCCGTATGACTAGGAGAATCATATGAAGATGATTTTGCATGCAAAGACAATGGGATTCTCAACCAAATTATTTGTTAAATTTAGGGCGTCGTGACCTTCCAAGGCTTCTTGACCAATGGAGCTTCTGATCGATGCAATTCATAGACAAATATTAAGAGCATCCAAGGACGACTTTGGCATCAATGACAACTCCATTCAACGGGCTATAGGATAGGGGGTAAAGGAAGGGAATAAATGACAGTCAAAAGATCTATGTCTTGTTTGAAACAATTATTGGAAGAGATGAAAGGGGTAGAAGTATAGAATGAAGGAAGAAACATAATGGAAGAAATACGAGCTAAGTGGTCAACTATAAAATTCCATAAAGTAATTTTTTATATAACCATAAATATGACATTAATTTTTGTTCCTCTCTTTTATGGAAATATATTTTATGTTAATGTATTATATGTGGCAATGGTGCACATGAGGGATAATAACCATTTTAGATCTTCCTAAGATTTGAAATGGAAGGGTCTTCTTATCTTCATACATGAGAAATTATCTATATCCTACATAGTTAGTGATAGAAAACCAAATTGAATGGTAAGTGATAGAACATATTGTTTGGGGACCATTTCACTCCATATTACTAAGATATTGATAGCACCATGTCAATTCATTTTGAAACAATTTTATTACAAGAAAGAAAAATGGATACAATTCTATAACAAAAGGTTTCTTGTATGGTTGTGAGAGGAGATAAATAGGATGAAAAAAACATATTGTTGATATGAACATCAAAACCCTCTCAAGGTGAAAAATAATATGCACTATGAGATAATAAAGGTATTTGTCTATAGTTGTCATGACCCCAAGGGCTCTGCACAGTTACAAGGCACTTGATGGGCACATTGTTACCCCTCGAGCATGCATCACTAACATGTTTCGCAATTTCTTAGGGTAGTGCAGAGTTACTCCACCTAGACTACACCTCATAGTAAGTTTACTTATATAGTCTCTATATTTTTTGTCTCTATAGTGCAAGTAATACTTATTTTCATTCTACTTAAGTTAACTTCCATTCATCAAACATTCATGAGCAATATGTAAATACATCACATCATCATCAATACAATTACAGATGTGCAATTTTATATGAAATAACCCTCTGGCCTTATGCTTTTATAAAGGATCATATTTTACATCAAGACTTGAGACAATGGCTCAGTCTCACAAAGTACAATGCCAAAAACCTCAAGCAATACAAAGAGAAACCTGTTCACCTATTTCCACCCTATGTGTGTCACCCTTCAATCGACTTGACACGACTTCGGTTCAGTCTTCTCCTTCACTCAGGGTTTGTGCAGCATACTCGAAACCCACCCAAGTTAATTTTCTCTCCTCATCTTCAACCCTTCTCCTCACACTTTGTCCTATGATATGACTCATCTATGACTTGAGCTCATATTATTCCTTGTGAATTGTTGTGTGTCTTTCAACTTGTCTCCTCTTCATTTCATACATTTCCTTTATTTATATGGCACTTTGATTGGTAATACAGCTTTTTCTCCATTACGGTTGGGTTAGCTCTATCACTTATGTAATGTAACTTCATTTTGTGGTGTGACTCCCTTCCTCGGCCCTACCATTCTATTGGGAGCTAGCTCGTCACTCCATAACGTGACTTCAGGTCGAGCCAACCTCTCATAGTTCCACCCATCCTTCACTTTCCTGGCTATCGCTTGGTCATCAGACCTTCTCATTTTCCCACCACTCAGCCCACCATGCGACATGAGCATTCAGTTAAATGACACTCAATTGATTCATCTCAGGGTTTCATGCCTTGGTCGTGTTGCACCCTTGTGGCGTTCGTGCCACCAAGCCCATATGCAAAGAAATTCCAACTTCAATTTTTTGACACCCATGTTGGCCTACTGTCGCCCAATCTCTTCTTTCTGTGCATTTATTTCTCTTGCCCAACCTCCTCTTTCTCTGCATTTCTTGCAATATCTTCATCACAAACCATGTGATGGGGATGTCGCCCATGGCGCGCACCTCAGTTAAAGGCACACCCAACTCTAAGGCTTGACAATAATACTTAGATGGATTTTTTTTGCCATTAAAATCTCAATGCAACCATCCGAATGGAATACAAAAATTGATATGAAACATGGAATTTTTTGGACATGTCCTATTACGTAGCTTGAAACCTTGGAAATTCCCCCACTAATCATAGGTTCAAACCCCACAGACACATATGATATCCATGCATGGTAGTACTCATGAGAAAGGTGAAATTAAACCCATTAACTTGAACATAACATCCAAAGAAAAATTAATATTGTTGGATTTTCATTTACCAACTTACATTTCTGACCAGCAAGACATTTTTAAAGAGTCGCCATACCCAATGGCCCATTATAAGCTATCAAAGGAAAAATGATATCAAGATTCTCCTATTATATTATCTTGTATGTGCAATGGAACATATGTATCTCCAAAAGGGTATTGCTTGTTATCTTGATAGCCGTCTAACTTTATCTACCAAGGGATTAATTTCTAGTAGCATAAAAAATTAGACCCTTGTTAAACGACACATTATGAAGCTTGTAAACCTGTTCCATATTGCCCTCATTTATATATCCTCCTCATGATCAAATTAATTCTTGTGTAAATATGGCATATGTCTATATCCTATTTCAGTTTTAGCTCAAAAAGGAGTGTCCTCCATGCCTATTGCCAACAACCCTAAGCGACATTGTAAATGTTTATTTTTAAATTTTCATTTTTTTTGAAGTACCCATTTGATTTGCAGCCATAGTTTGAATCCAAATTATATGCATGAACGATTATAACATAGGCTATTTAGCTTATAATTGCATGAGGTTGTAGTAATTAGTATGACTCAAACGGAAGAATATGTCATAATAATGCACAGAAGGCCCACATCAAAGGTTATTTTAAGAGAATGGCCACCCATGAAGCCTTGAAATTATTTAATGAAATGCAAGTCAAAGAGTGTAAAACACAACTCAATGACCATGTTTGGTGTTTTTACTATGTCTATTGGTTTAGTGTTCTCAATAACTAGGTAAACAACCTCATAATTATTAAATAATAATGGCCACCCCCATGAAGTGTAAGTTATAATATGTAGAAATTATGTTCTATATTTGCAACTGCTCATGAAGTTTTAACCAAAATCAAGAGACACAAACCTACTCTACTACTTTGAGGATATTATTTCAAAGTTTAGAACAAAAATTTCAGACATGCAGTAAGAAATCAGACACATACAACAAGTATTTTTATCTGGGGAAAGAAATCTGCTAAAAGATCCAATGCCTCTTGCATTAATCAAAATAATAGAGATGGATTACAATTGCTTTGCTCAACAGAGCTGATGCACGAGCATCAAGCACCTAGCTAGCAATGTGACATCTTGGTCACATGTTGTGGCTAGTTAGAAATAAAATAGACTTAGAAATAGTTTAAATAATATATTTTATTAAATTTGGTATTTATTTTAGGAGAATTGTTAGTTTGTTTTATATTTAATTAAATATGGCATAATAATAGAAATTGGTTTCTTTCCATGCGTGGAATAGAACCAAAATAGGGATAAATGATAAATAATAGGGAGGCATTAGTTTGTTGAGAAACTCTAGAAGAATATTTTCTCATATTTGTATAAATTAGTGAAGCTCGAGGTGTGAATGTATGTGAGAGAAACTGAATTATCTATTGAAATTGCAGAGAGGGGCAGCAAATGCTTATTCTCCCATGCAATACTCTGTTGATTGGAATTTTAGCTCGTTTATTTATTTTCTGTATAAGATTCGATTTCTTTGTGTATTGTATACGTGTTTGACATATTGCAGGTAGCAGGCACAGGAATGAAATTATGAGAGTGTTCTTGTGGGGCTTACAAATCGTGGTGTTGATGTAGATTCGTGGGTGTAGATCCACAAGCCTGTAGTCACTTTGAAGGAGCGCACACACGAGTAAAGACTCTGCGTTGAATTGGAGCACATGCAGGAGAAGATTCAGCGTTGAGCATACGTAGGAGCAGACTCTGCGTTGAGGTTGGTTCATACATTTGTCAATAAAGAGCTGAAGCTGTGTTTCATTGTAAAGACTGTGTTTTCATTGTGCGCTGCATAAACTTTAAATTGAATTCGAATTGATGTCGAATCCACACGCTATTTGGTTACGTTGTGGGATCATGGCGGTGTTGAATTATATGAATGTGAATTCAAGGTGTCTGGTGGGGCGACTATTCTTGGACAGATTTGAGTTTTAAATATTTAAGCTGCTTGATGGAGGCATATATGTTAGCTAATTGTATTTCATGGTGGTGGTTCATGCCATTAGAAATCAGAAAATGTGTGTCTAAAGTCCATTTTGGGATTTTGAGGAATTAATTTGACATTGTCATTAAAGGGTGAATAAAGAAGAAGTCAATCAAATTCGAGCATAAACTTGGCCTTAGTAAAATTATAAATTTTACTACAACAAATTGATTGGTAGGAATAGTGTGTTGTTTATTCCTACATCAAGAGCTCACCATGCAAGTGCTCAACCTATCTCACTACTCACTGAAGGCCTCTGACCCAAAATTAGTCAATTTCCGCCTTGGCTTGAGCTCATATTTGAAAATCCCCCCTAATTGATTGTGCAATTCCTCTCGGTTGAGTCTAACCAATACAATGATCTATACACTCAATTTAGTATATAATAAATTTTACATTGCCTTGGAAACTCCACAACTGGTAAATTCAAATTCTCTGCATGCATGAGCTAATTTAGGTTGATTGATTAGTTATTTGGATGATCACCAAGTGTGGTTGAAGTTCCACTTCCACAACTTGAACTTTTACTAGTTCCTCCAACAGTTAGAACTAGTTTAACTAGCCATAATTCAATTTAACTAAATAAAATTGCTATAACTAAAATTAAGCCAACCTAAGCTCCTAAAATTTAGGAAGCCACAACACAACTAAAATTCACGCCCCTAACTTGAATTAACTGAGCTAGACTACTATTTTTTAGGAATCAACTCAAGTAAATTGAACTTCAACTCATTAAATCGAATTGAGTGTTCTTAAGTGAGTGACAAGGGCCACGTCACCTCAGTCACTCCTCCAAGTTGTCTATTGATGTGGAATTTCGAATTTCCTCAATTTTAGTTAAGGAAAAATCAAAATTGAGACTTTCTTGCTTCATTTTCAACACTCCCTCTCAGCAAGAAAGGGATTATCAACCACCCCTATCCTGCACCTGTAGAATGTACTGCATGCAACACCTCTCATCGTTGGTGTTGCTACTGCAACATCTGCAACTGAGAACCATCCAAAAAAAACATTGAATTAATTGTGTCTACAACTGTCTATTGAGAAAACTGTGTTGTTGTTGACTCTACTACTAAGACTTCTGCTTTGCTATCAACACTTCTCTGCACTTCTCAGTATCTGATTGACATTGATCCTCCTGCTACTGAATACTATGGGACCTCGTAGAAAGGTAATGATCTATGAGGAGAACACATCAATAGAAATTGCCCAAATTTATGTAACTCTTGGACTAAAGGATCTACATCACCCCACCTCACTCCTAAAAGTATAGTTTCATGTGCTCCCTCTACCCACTTGGCTCGAACTCTCCCCTTACTGGAGGTCTCTCCTTGAGTGGATGTCTCCTCTTTGCCTCCTCTCTACTTCTACATTTGTGGTTGCTCCACAAACTCCTTACTCTTTTTTTGAGGCTGCATGTTGAGAGGTCTAACATGCTCCCTCTCAACCACCTTATCTCTAGTCTCTACCTTGCTCCTCAAGGCTTTGCATTCATCTTCTACCTCAAGTGCATACAAGTTCTTGAATCGAGCACCAATCTGCTTCACATGTCCCATGGTTATGTGTCTAAGGAATGTCTTTCATTTGTTGAAGATCACATCATAACCACGGTCTTCCAACACTACTACAAAGATAATATTTTTCTTTAGACTTAGAAGAAACATCAAATCCTTGATTTGAGAGGGGAGTTTGACTCCCTCAGAAAGGTTATTGTACCAATCATGGTCGTGTTGTACCTTTTTTCGTCTCCAAACTCAATGTTCATCTAGAGATCTTTCTCCACCAAGTCACTAAACAATTCTTTATACCCTGTCATGTGGAACGAGGCACCAATGTCCAAGTACCACATGCTCCCTGTCACTGTGCTCAACTTGCATGCGTTGAGAGTGAATTCAAGCTTGAATTGTGAAGCCAAAGCTTCATCTGTTGCTGCTACTATAAGCTCCTTCTTTCTTGCCTTCTTGTGTGGACACTTCGTGGCATAGTGCCCGAATTCATGACAATGAAAGCACTTGATTTTGGACAAGTATTTCTTCTTCTCCTCTTGGCTGGAATTAGCCTTACCTTGGGACTTCTTCCTCTTGGCCTTCATTCCTTTGCTGAATAGGTCAAATTCCTCTTCCTCTTCTTTGAATGAGGTCCCATCTATGGTATTTTTCATTATTTCCTCTTGTACCAAATCAGACCATAAGTGTTCCCAATTTGGTAGCTTCTCCCTCCCATTCACCAAATCTTGATAGCTATGCCACCTCTTGGGAAGGCCTAGAATGGCTAGGCTTACCAAGTCTTCTTCAAGGACATGGACCTCGACTCCGCCAAGTTAATCACAACACTACGAAATTGTGTCATTATTCTGCATCTTGATACTCCAAATTTTTTACTTGAGCGCCAAATTTTTGTGGTCAATATTATTCTCGAAAAATTATGACAATGATTTCCACATCATGAAAAAAATTTCCTTTCCATGGATATTCGAGGCAATATGATCTTATATACCTTGCAACAAAATTATCATCACTTTGGCGAGATCTTTCTTCCACTAATCACAGTTATGAGCATCAAATTCGAGCAGTTGTGCAACATCTGACATGATTTATTCTAGAAAACCATTTTCATCCAATATTGCCTCCATACATTCCTTCCATGCAACAAAATTAGAGGTGCCTTCCAAGGCATACTCTAGCCTTAGTTCATTGAAATCCATCTTCTCAGTTTTCAAGAAAACCTGCAACACTGATCTCCAAATTCGAGCCTCTAATAAACAACTTTGAATTCATGCTCTATTGTGAATCCAACTTTGGTACCATGTATAAATTATGACGTATATTTGCAACTGATCATTAAGTTTCAACCAAAATCACAAGATACAAACCTAGTCTACTATTATATGGATATTATTTCATAGTTTAGAACAAAAATTTCAAACATGCAATAAGAAATCACACACATGCAACAAGTATTTTTATATGGGGAAAAAATCTTCTAAAAATGCCAATGCCTTTTGCATTAATCAGAAGAATAGAGATGGATTATTATTGATTTGCTCAATTGAGCTCACCCTGAAATTTTTCAACCTATATCACTGCTCACTGAAGGCCTCTGACCCAGATGTAGTCAATTTCTTCCTTGGATTGAGCTCCTATTCCCTTGTGTTGTTCTTGAAGGAATTAGCCCCTATTAAATAGGAAATTCCCCCTATTTTCTTGTGAAATTCCTCTCGGTTGATCCTCTGGACAATACAATTAACGATACACTTAATCTAGTATATAATTAATTGTACACTGCCTTGGAAACTCCACCACAACTGGGCAATTCGAATTCTTTATGCATGAGTTGATTTAGCCTAATTGATTAGTTATCTGGATGATCGCTGAGTGTGGTTGAAGTTCCACTTCCATAACTTGACCTTACACTAGTTCCTCCAACAGTTAGAACAAGTTCAACTGACCATAACTAAAATTAACTCAACCTAGTCTCCTAAAATTCAAGAACCCACTGCAGATAACTGAACTTCATGCCCCTAACTCGAATTAATTGAGCTAGACTCCTATTTTTTTGGAATAAACTCAAGTAAACTGAACCTCAACTCATTAAATCAAATTGAGTGTTCTTAATTGAGTGACAAGGGTCATGTCACCTCAGTCAACTCCTCCAAGTTGTTTGTTGATGTGGAACTTTGAATTTCCTCAATTTTAATTAAGGAAAAATCAAAATTGAGACTTTCTCGTTGCATTTTCAACATAATATCTAATACATAGTAATAGGAACTATGCCATATAAAATTTCTTAAGGCATACTACCTATGGGTTTGAAATAAAGTCACGAGACTCAAATTTTTAAAATTGTTTATAAAGTTGTCAAGGAGTTTAAATAAAACAAGGTTGATATGACATTACCCTCCATTGGTTCCAATAAACTATCAAATATCACTATTGTGGATAGCTACACCCTCACTGTCATCAATAGCTAATCTAACTGTTGAAAATATCTAATATGTGTTTGTTGCCATACTAATGAAATAAATATGGCATCGTTCTTCCTTCTTGTGACATAACACCATCCAAACAAATACTAAACAGGTGAGGAAATAGTGTTGAAGATTGCACCCTTGCTGCTCTTAGAATAAAGATAAAAAAGGAGTTATAATCAGCCCAAGTATCCATTCTTCTTTGCTGCATGGGAGAGGGTTGAATCTCACTTTTGTGATTTTTTTTTATGTTTACCTTTTCTAGAAGAATAGTTAGTTTTTGCTGGGAATTTTAGAGACTATTTATGATATCTATTTTAGATTCTTTGAGGTTCATGGAGAACTCTTGATGCTAGTATCTTTTGGAATGTAATCAACATATTTTTTGAGGTTTTTTTATTGTAGAAAACATTAAAAAATATCTCGATTAGGCTTTCATCTTTTATGCATATGTGATAGTGACTAAATGTATGAAGTTTGAACTAAAGTCACAATGCTCAAATCCTAATTTTTTTTTGAATAAGTCATCAATGAGTTTAGATAAAATATTTTTTATATGATTGTGTCATCAGTTATTGCTAATAAACTAGAAAACATTACTAATGTAGATAGGTACACCCTTTGTCATCAACACATGATCTAATTTCTAAAATATATTCTTAACCTTTATTGCCATACTATGCATGAAACAAGTCTGACATTGCTTTTACTTCCTATGGAATAACTCCATCCAAATAATACTGAACAACTACGAAAAAAAAGTTGATAGAAGCACCCCTACTACTGCTAGTAATAAAGATAAGAAAGGCATTTGAAGCAGCACGAGATAAAGTTCTTCTTTCATGTCATACATCCTTTTGATATTGAACATTTGTTTCTCCATGGGATTGGAGTTTATTTCTATCCAATCCTTATATGGAGTTCAAGATGGAGTTTGCACTACTCCCCCCATGCCTTAAATATGTGCGTAAAGATCAACTCAATAGATAGCCCTTGCAAGAATTTCAAATTTTTTTATATTTGTCATGTAAAAGTTATCCTTTTTTCCTTTTTTCCATATGCAACATGCCAAAAAAAAATTCTATTAATTTCTCCTAAACTAGATAACTGATGTTGGGGTGTCTAAATAAAATAAGATAAATTTGTTAACATCGAACAAAAAATCTAAGATAAATTTATTAACATTCAACAAACAACAAACAACGTGAGTAAATATTTAAATATGAAAGATATCTATTAGGAATGTTCAACAAGAATACTTTGAACCTTGCAACATCCCAGGGCTAGTCATAGTTTCAAACGTTGTGGATACATATGCTATTCATGTAAGGTATAAATCATGAGTGAGGTGAAACTAAACCCATAGGTTTTAGTAATGGAAGGACGAGTTTCATGAATATCTAAATCACACCCCCAAAATTTTCAGGAGATAAAAGGTTGGGGATATGTGTGTGTGTGTGTGTGTGTGTAACACTTAGCTACGAATGGTGGACGAATGTGGCAAACGGTGGACACAAGCGGCAAACTCGCAAGAGGAATAGAAAAATGCTCGCATGAGGAGGTGTGATGTGTTGATTTAGTGCATTGGTCTTCTGGAGCGGCTAGAGAGATAATACTCTGGTTGAGGAGAAGAAAAAGAGTCCATTCAAGGTGAAAATGAGGACATTTTATTAGGGAAAAATGAGGCACAAAGGCTTAGAATTTAGGTGGGCCCTAGGTTTTTTTTTTTTTTTAACCTTACCCTATGATAGGGTTGAGAGTTGGTCCCCTATTTTTTTCAAGGGACGGTGGAACTGTACCTAAAAATTTCCCAAATTCATCCAGGCACAGACCGGGAATGGCTTGGATATCCCTAGCACCCCGATGATGTCCCTGTGACATTTGGAACGCTCCTAAGGCGTTTTTACCTTCCCGTAACGTCGTAACGTAGGATACGAGGGGGTGTTTTGGGGGACGGGTCCCATATAACATAGATTTGAAGATAAGTTCCAAAAAAAAATTAAAACGGTTGGCTTCTCATTTCAAAGCATAACCCTGACCTACAACACATTTTTAAAGCAAGAATACTATAGACATTGATCCATCATAAGCCAATTTTATTTTTAAATATTACTACCAATGCAAAACGATATTAAGATTTTGCAACCATATTGTCTTACATGTGCACTGGAATGGTATGTATCTGCATAATGACACTGTTTGTTATCTTGACAGGCCTCTGACTCCATCTACCCAGAGATCAATTTATAGTAGTGTTATTTGTCAAACATTTTTTCATGAAGCTTGTAGACCTATTGCATGTTGTCCTCATTCATATATCTTTCTCTTGATCGAATTCATACACACACACACACATACACACACATGTAGTCTAAACCAATGTTGCGAAGATCACAATCGGGATTAAATTGGCGAGGGGAAAAAATCATAAAAATCGGGAAAAAATTCGCACATACAAAAATATTTGATTTTTTTGATTTTTTTAATATCTAAAGCATCCACAACATAAAATAAATTCATTGACACCAAAACATGAAAAAAAAATTAATATATAAGATGTGTAATATCATGTCTAGTGCTACACCACACATAACAGTGAATCATGTCCTCAATACTAACTTATTAAGTCCTGAGTCCCAAGTTAGCCTCAAAATATCAACAAAAAATATAATAATGTATATCATATCATGATTCATAATGTCATATACAAATGAATGCACCAAATAACCTATACTATTGATTTCCTCTGCCCCTCTTGCGATAAAATTTAACAACTTTCCCTCTAGATGAAGAAGCTGTTGGGGTTGGAAATGGACTATACTGTGATCTAGAACCTTAAGCACCAAAACCTAAAGCATCAGGAGCTAAAGGAGGTATACCATGTCCTCTACCGATGACAGGGGTAGGTGGTGTCACCTCTTCCTCCTGCTCCTCCTGTTTCTCCTCCTCCTCCTCCCCCTCCACTGCCTCCTCCTCTATCCAATCAGGGCTTGACTCCATGATAGGTCTGTCGGCCTCAACCCTCCATGCAGCAGTGGTGTCAATCACATCTAAAGAGATGGCCTCCATATCAGATGTCCTCTCAAGTTGCCTCACCCACAATCTAATATTGTAATAGACGTAGACCATGTAATTGAGGTGTTGGAACTCCAACCTGTAAAAATGTCATAAATTAATAAATTATATAATATATATTATAAATAATAAATTAATAATTATAAAAATATTTATTGTGCCGAGAGGCGCTCTATAGCCCAGTATATAGGGATGTGTAGATGTAATGTGTGTAATGTAAACTTTTTATATGTTAGGCCCAATATATAGAGATGTGTAGATGTAATCTGTGTGTAATGTAAAATTTTGATATGTTGGCCCAATATATAGAGATGTGTAGATGTAATGTGTGTAATGTAAAATTTTGATATGTCGGAGTGTATATAGATGTGTAGATGTCATGTGAGTAATGTAAACTTTTTATATATTTACCACTTTAATACCATGGGCTGAATACCATAGGCCAAATACCATATTTATAAAAGAGGTATGGTAAATAAATAAAATATAAGTAAACCATATATATGGTAAATAAATAAAAAGGCTTTTTACATTTACTCCATAATCCTATTTATATTTATGAACATCAAAAAGTGGTTTTATTTAGGTGAATCGTGAGCTAAATACCATGGGCCAAATTATTATTAATACATGGCAAAAAAACACTATTCACCCTAATATTAATATTATTATTAATTCTAATATTCACATTATTATATTATAATATTAATATTATTAAATTTAATTAATGTAAACTTTTGATATGACCGAGTGTATAGAAATGTGCCACTTTAATACCATGGGCCAAATACCATATTTATAAAAAAGGTATGGTAAATAAATAAAATATAAATAAACCATAGGTATGGTAAATAAATAAAACGTCTTTTTATATTTACTCCATAATCCTATTTATATTTAGGAACACTCAAAAAGTTGTTTTATTTAGGTGAATCCTCAGCTAAATACCATGGGCCAAATTAAACTACACTATATGCATTGCCTATCTGTAAGAATAAACATGTAAACGTGAATGTAAAAATAATGTTTAATATTTAACATTTAAAATTTAATCTAATTAATCTAATGTGGGCCCTAATGAAAAATCACTTCTCTCCCTACATATATAAATTTGACACAGTGGGCCAAATACCATATTTTTCTATTTCTCTTCCATTTTATATTGGAGGGAAAAGAGCGAGAGGGACAGAGAAGAGAGATGGGGGAAGAGATAGGGAGGTAGGAGAGGAAGGACGAGAGAGAGGAGGAGAGAGGGAGGGATATAGGAGGAGAGAGGGAGGGATATAGAGATGGAGTTGGAGGGTGAGAGAGGGAGGGAATAAGAAATACATAGAGAGAGCGAGAAGTGGAGAGAGAGAGGGAGTGACAAGGGAGAAATAGAGAGAGTATGTGTATGTTTGAGGGAGAGATATAGATAAAAATAAGGAGAGATGGAGGGAATTGGGGGAGAAAGAGAGAGGAAATGATATAGTAACATAGTTGGAGGGTGAAGAGAGGGAGAGAGAGGGAGATATTGAGAGAGATAGATGTGGGAGAGAAATGGATAGAGGGGAAGGAAGAGAGAGAAGACGTGAGAGAGTGGAGAGAGGGAGGGAAAGAGAGATGGATTTGGAGGGATATAGTAACATATTTGGAGCGAGAAAATAGGGAGAGAGAGGGAGATATAGAGAGAGATAGATTTGGGAGAGAAAGGGATAGAGGGGAAGGAAGAGAGAGAGGACTTGAGAGAATGGAGAGAGGGAGGGAAAAAGAGATGGAGTTGGAGGGGAGAGAGAGGGAAGATGATTTCTTGCACTCGATGCATTGATTTCAGTGTGGATGGTGATTTATAATCCTATTTTTCTTGCACTATATGCATTGATTTTAGTGTATATGTTGAGAGTGTGTGTGTGTGTGTGTGTGTGTGTGTGTGTTGGGGGAGGAAAGAGGATTGGAAGGCAAAGAGAGAGAGAGAGAGATAGAGAGAGATAATTGGATTGCAAAGAGAGAGAGAGAGGAAAAGATAGATGAAGGTAGGAGAGGAAGGACAAGAGAGAGGACATGAGAGAGAGGAAGAGAGTTATGGGGGAAGAGAGAAAATTGGAGGGAAAAGAAAGAGAGAGAAAGGGGGGGGGGGAGAGAGGAAGGACGCGAGAGGGGAGGAGAGAGGGAGGGAGATAGAAGGAGAGATGGAAGGATGGAGAGATGGATTTGGAGGGGGAGAGAGGGAGGGAAGAAGGAATACATAGAGAGTGAGAAGTGGAGAGAGATATGAAGTAACAAGGGAGATATGGAGAGAGTGTGTATATGTTTTGGGGTGAGATAAAGAGATAAAGAAGGAGATATGGAGAGAAGGAGAGAGGGAGGGATATAGTAACATAGTTGGAGGGTGAAGAGAGAGGGAGATATATATGTGGGAAAGAAATGGAGAGAGAAGAAGGAAGAGGGAGGATGTGAGAGAGTGGAGAGATGGAGGGAAAGAGAGATGTAGTTCAAGGGGGGAGATAGGGAAGTAGATGGTGATTTATAATCCTATTTGATTACTTGCACTAGATGCATTGATTTCAGTGTAGATGTTGATTTTAGTGTATAGGAGGTGAGATGGAGGGAAAGAGAGATGTAGTTGGAGGCGGGAGATAGGGAAGATGATTTCAGTGTGGATGGTGATTTATAAACCTATTTTTCTTGCACTATATGCATTGATTTTAGTGTAGATGTTGAGGGAGAGAAAGATTAACATAGTTGGAGGGTCAAGAGAGAGGGAGATATATATGTGGGAAAGAAATGGAGAGAGAGGAAGGAAGAGGGAGGATGTGAGAAAGTGGAGAGATGGAGGGAAAGAGAGATGTAGTTCGAGGGGGGAGATAGGGAAGTAGATGGTGATTTATAATCCTATTTGATTACTTGCACTAGATGCATTGATATCAGTGTAGATGTTGGTTTCTAATATTATTTTATTACTTGCACTAGATCCATTGATTTCAATATAGATTTTTATTTCTAATATTATTTGATTACCTACATTAGATGCATTGATCTCTGTGTATATGTTGTTTTGTAATATTATTTGATTATTTGCATTAGGTGCATTGATTTTAGTGTTGACGTTGATTTATGATTTGATGTAATTGGATGTACATTGATGGTACATTAATTTTAAACTGTCTAGATTAAGATTGTGTATTGATTTTTGTGTAAGCACACAAAATTATTAACAATTTACATTAACATGATGATTTCTAATCTTATTTGATTGCTTACAATAGATACATTGATATCAATGTAGATGTTGGTTTCTAATCTTATTTTCTTACTTGCACTAGATGCATTGATTTCAGTGTAAATACAAATAATATCAAACTCTGGATCCAGAGTAATGTATTTACATAGGAAGCAAGAAGTGGAGAGAGAGAGGGAGTGACAAGGGAGAAATAGAGGAGTATGTGTATGTTTGGGGGTGAGATAAAGAGAAAAATAAGGAGATATGGAGGGAATGGAGGGAGAATGAGAGAGGGAGGGATATAGTAACATAGTTGGAGGGTGAAGAGAGGGAGAGAGATAGAGATATAGAGAGAGATAGATGTGGGAGAGAAAGGGATAGAGGGGAAGGAAGAGAGAGAGGATGTGAGAGAGTGGAGAGAGGGAGGGAAAGAGAGATGGATTTTGAGGGGAGAGAGAGGGAAGATATTTCTTGCACTCGATGCATTTATTTCAGTGTGGATGGTGATTTTTAATCCTATTTTTCTTGCACTATATGCATTGATTTTAGTGTAGATGTTGAGAGAGTGTGTGTGTGTGTGTGTTAGGGGAGGAAAGAGGATTGGAAGGCAACGAGAGAGAGAGAGAGAGAGAGATAATTGGATTGCAAAGAGAGAGTGAGAGGAAGGTAGGAGATGAAGGACATGAGAGAGAGGAAGAGACTTATGGGGGAAGAGAGAAAATTGGAAGGCAAAAAAGGAGAGAGAGAGAGAGCGAGGGGGGGGAGAAAGAGGAAGGACGAGAGAGAGGAGGAGAGAGGGAGGGAGATGGAAGGATGGAGAGATGGAGTTGGAGGGAGAGAGAGGGAGGGAAGAAGGATTACATAGAGAGTGATGAGTGGAGAGAGAGATGAAGTGACAATGGAGATATGGAGAGAGTGTGTATATGTTTTGGGGTGAGATAAAGAGATAAATAAGGAGAGAGGGAGGGATATAGTAACATAGTTGGAGGGTGAAGAGAGAGGGAGATATATATGTGGGAAATAAATGAAGAGAGAGGAAGGAAGAGGGATGATGTGAGAGAGTGGAGAGATGGAGGGAAAGAGAGATGTAGTTCGAGGGGGGAGATATGGAAGTAGATGGTGATTTATAATCCTATTTGATTTCTTGCACTAGATGCATTCATTTTAGTGTAGATGTTTATTTCAGTGTAGAGGAGGAGAGATGGAGGGAAAGAGAGATGTAATTGGAGGGGGGAGAGAGGGAAGATGATTGCTTACACTTGATTCATTGATTTCAGTGTGGATGGTGATTTCTAATACTATTTTTCTTGCACTATATGCATTGATTTTAGTGTAGATGTTGAGAGAGAGAGAGAGAGAGAGAGAGTAACATAGTTGGAGGGTGAAGAGAGAGGGAGATATATATGTGGGAAAGAAATGGAGAGAGAGGAAGGAAGAGGGAGGATGTGAGAGAGTGAAGAGATGGGCGGAAAGAGAGATGTAGTTCAGGGGGGAAGATAGGGAAGTAGATGGTGATTTATAATCCTATTTGATTGCTTGCACTAGATGCATTGATATCAGTGTAGATGTTGGTTTCTAATCCTATTTTATTACTTGCACTAGATCCATTGATTTCAATATAGATTTTGATTTCTAATATTATTTGATTACCTCCATTAGATGCATTGATCCCAGTGTAGATGTTGTTTTGTAATCTTATTTGATTCTTTGCATTAGGTGCATTTATTTCAGTGTAGACATTGATTTCTGATTTGATATACGTTGATGGTACATTAATTTTAAAGTGATTGGATTAAGATTGTGCATTGATTTCAGTGTAAGCACACAAAAATATTAACAATGTACATTAATATTTGTGTTATAGTAAATCAACCGATTAATATTTAAGAGCAAGAGAGACAATGTATGATGTTTAGTACAATAGTTCAAGCTAAATATTTAAATGGTTTATTATTTCAATTGTCCTTTTCATATAATCGATATGAAAAGATGAAAAAACTAACAAGGGTGACAATAAGAATAGAAAAATAAAATAATTCGAGATTGATCACAATGAAGACTATTTTTAATTGACTACATTCTTATTATTTTTATTTTCTATCATTCAACACTATTACATTGTCACTTTGCATTGAAAAAAATGATTTTGTCATTAAATTTATTAACAAGATTTATCATATCAAAAAACTGAGGTAACTAAGAAAATTTTAAAATTAAAATGACCAGATAAATATCAGACATATTTAGCATATATAAAATTATTATATTTATATTATCTATATTTACATATTATTGATAAAATTAATCATATTTTCGATATATTTTCCTTGGCCACACACGACTGAAACCAGCCTAGATCCATCTTAACTCTGGATCTATCAAGCGCCGAGAGGGATCAAATCTCTTGAGGTGCAAACCTTTCCTCAAGTTTTGCACTCAAAAAAAGAGGTTTGCACCTCAAGAGATTTGATCCCTCTCGGCACTTGATAGATCCAGAGTTAAGATGGATCTAGGCTGGTTTAATGAATTCAAAAAATCAATTCAAATATTTTAAGTTTTTAACTTGTTTTTCTTTTTGGTGTGTATTTTTTCATTTACACTCCAGTTGTGCTCGCATCCTGAAGAGCTACATTTTGGCTGACTATTCTAATGGAAAGCCTTTGGAGATTTTGTATTCTTCCACCGTAGCCCCTCCGCCATGCATTTACAACAAATAAGATAAATTTATAAAGTTTAAACATAAGAAAAATTTTATAATAATGAAAATTTGAAAATTTAAAGTTGAAGAAAAGTATGCAGTTATGAACTTGAAGAGACAATGAATTTTGAAACAAACTAAATCTTACTTTCCATTTTAGTATTCATATCGTAAACATCCATGTCAAAGCTCAATGTGCCACCTGCCATTCTATATATCTCAATTTCTTTGCATATATCTACATGTTCTGATGGATATGGCACCATCTTCTGAACACAAGTGAAAAATCCATCCATGACCTCAACATCAAATAGGAAGTCGTATGAGTAAGAAAATTCGGGGTTCAGGAATATCCCTGTAGCATGAATGGGACAATGGAGTGTGTTGTTCCATCGCTCATCAATCACTTCCCATACAAGTAGTTGTTTCTGAAACCCCTCATCCCCCTTATCTTCTTAGTGGCTCTGAATGGCTTCTTTGGCCCTATCCATGGCCTCATACAAGTAACCCATTGCAGGTTTCTCTCCATCAAATAATCTAAGAATCTTTACCAAAGGTTCAATAATGTTGCAAACCTCATGCGCTCCTGCCCAGAAGCTTTCCTTATATGAAAGCAACTTGCATATCGCCTCTCCCTCTAATTTGTGGTTGTATGTCAAAGCACACCACACCTCTAAAAGAAACATTCTCTTCAAATCCCACATAGAATTCAAGAGGGATTGAAGATATATGAAATTGGTGGCAAGTCATCCACTGGCATGGCACACAAACTCCTTCTTGTTGGTGAATGTTCTCATCAAATGAAGCACATATCTATGATTATATATAAATTTTGTAATGCTCTTTGATGATTCAATAATATATTTGACAAAGGGAATTTTTCATGTGTCCTCCAACATCAAATCAGTGCAATGTGCAGCAAAAGGTGTCCAAAATATGTTAGGATTCCTCTCCATAAGCATCTTTCTAGTAGCAACATAATTTGCAACATTGTCCATTATGATTTGGACAACATTTTGTGGACCCACCTCCAGAATGAACACATCCAATAAATCACATAATAATTGTGCATTTTGACATGTGCAGATGCATCAACAGATTTCATAAGCATTGTCCCCTTGGGACAGCTGACCAAGAATTTAATAGGGGCTCTATCATTTTGATTAGTCAAACCATCTGACATCACAGTTGTTTCTATTCCTCAGAGCTGGATTGATATTTGTGCAAGGCCCTACTTCATGCCCAAGAACTTGTGCAAGGTGGTATTTCAATTTGTATACCTCCTCAGAGCTACCTTGCTAAGTATGGGCCCACGATTTTTACTAATCGAATTGTGATTTTTTCAAAAAAAACACGATTTTTTCGCGATTTTTTTAAAATAAAAAAATCACTCAAAAAATCGTTGATTCTATTATTTTACCAGAAAAAAAACATGATTTTTTGAAAAAATCAGGATTTAATTTTGATATTCCCTTCACTGGTCTAAACATGTCACAATTTCCCCCAGAAAACAATAGAAATTCCTGCATAATTTTAAGAAAAACTGGTGAAAATACTTTGAAAATTCAGGTTACAACTCTCTGTCAAGATTCTAAATTTCGGGTGCCTTAGGGGCTCTTGCTCGTGCTGAATCCATTTCCACCATCAAAAAAATCAATTTAAACACTCCCACAGTCAGATTTCTTGCAGAAGTTTTTGTTGGATTCCCACAAGAAATTCAATGTCCGGGAGAAATTATGGCCTCTTTAGAATATATATATATACCAGTGCAGTTTTGGTTCACCTAGTAAGGAATCTTACAAAAAAAACAGTGTTATTTGTGCCTATTTCTAAAAATACTAAACAACACTGTAATCTTTATATATAAATGTTCACTAATAGAATTTAAATCTGACTTCTTCTTTTTTTCCATTTTCAAGCTTTGTCTGTCTGTTTGGGGAGGGTGAGTTGTAGAGTATTCCTTGTCAATAGGACCACCATGTGTGAAATCATAAGTAGATAAACCATAATTACGGAAAATTCATAAGTGCCTACACTATTAAATGGAAAATTTGTAAGAAACCTTATTCAAACCGTTTAAACTATAACATCCCAATTTATCTCATTGGAAAAATTGTAAATAAACTTGCTTAAAATTATGCATGAATGTTTCTATTTTCTTATATACTGATCACCGTGGGTTAGATATACCATGATATTGTAAAAATTCTAAGTATCTATTTTTTGCAATTAAAAAAATGATGATGACAAGGACCAGTAGACTATGAGTGCCTACAGTGGCTATGATACCACTAATGTTATCAAAACTAGACCGAACTGGTCAGAACCAGCCGGTCCGACCGATTGGAGGGAAAAAATATTTCGTATCAATGAGCCAAACCAATTTTGGCCAGTTCAATACCAAACTAGTCAGTTTTGTACAATGCTATCTAGTATCAAGGGCCCTTTCAATACATTTTTTTTTTTTAAAGTAATGATTTATGAATAAGGAAGACTAGTGTTTGATTTTATTGCCCCACTAATGCTATACAATTAATGGTAATGTTAAATTCTTAAAGTAAAAAGACACTTATATTTTTAACATTACCATGAATTGACTCGGGATGTTTGAGTGGTATCGAACTCATTGGATTTCATATGGAGAACGTAAAATTTTAGATCTCTCTCAAAATCAAGCAAACTTAACATGTTTTAGGATTTAGGATTGGGAGGATTGCAATATTTCCATTTGATTTTCTCATGTCTGAGGGTATGGAAATGAAATTCAAATGAGAGAAACAAACCCTCTATATACCTTGATGTTAGTGGCATTGATTATTGAACTCCACTATCATGATCCTACTAAAAATGTACCCATCACTCAAACAAAATATTGAATTGACATGCTAAGAATTTTCTATCTTGTTTTAATGCTTAGAGGGTGGTATTGATGATGAATATCCAAATATAGGCACATATTTTGATGTTGTAACCAATTTTTTAAAAACAATCGGGTCACGCTCAAAATTGGCTGACCTAACCGAGACAAACCCATGCCGGGACCGGCTTAGTATAAAAACTGGTTTGACACCCAGTTTGTGACTGAATTGGGTGAGCTGATCACCAACATAGCCCGTTCGATCACAAATCGGTCGACTCGATCGAGTCTGAGTTAGACCAACCGAGCTAGTCCCAGCTGGCCGCGGACCCCACAATCACCCAAAATCAGACTCCAAACTGGGTTTTAGTTTGCTATTAGGGTTTTGGTAAGGCCTCTAACCCCAATCAATCCTATAAAAGCTACCCAACCCCTCTCATTGCCTCACAACTATCTCATTGCATTTGAGTTAGCATTTGTGAGGAATTTGTGAAGAGTTGTGGAGTTGGTTTTTGGAGTAGCTTTGAGGAGTCTCTTGGGCAAGCTTTGGAGCAACAGTAAGGAGTTTCTTGGGAAATATTTGGAGCAGCATTGAAGAGTTGGTTTGTTGGAGTAGCATTGAGGAGGCTAGAGCCTAGAGGTATTTTTTTTCACTTCTAAAATCTTCCTTTTCCTTTTTTTTTTACAAATCTGGAAATTGAAAACATAGATTTTTGTGAAAGAAATGAACATAGAATGAGTAGTTTTTTTTTTTCATTTTCAAATTTAAACCTTTCATTTCCAAGTCAAAAAATCAGTCCAAAATGGCTCTGAGAATGAAATACCTTGCTTGGGCATATGCTGAGAACGGTTAATGATCAAATGCATTGCAAATTTTGTAAGATAAAAATTAAGGGGGGTGGCGGGGGAATTCATAGGCTGAAACCACATTTGGCTAGTCTTATAGGCCAAATTGCTCCTTTTGAAGCACCAATAGAAGAAATTGGTGAAATTAGGAAGGAGTTGAGAGATCATTTTCAAAATTTTGAGGAAGACAAAGCTAGGAAAAATAAATAGAGGCTAAAATTGGGAGGAGGAAGAATATAAAACACATGATGGTTGCCAACACCAATTTTGATTATGAAGGTTCTTCATTTATCCCTTGCACTAGTGCATCAAATCCCTTTCGCTATGTTCCTCCCTCTTTAGAGTCTATTCAAGAAAAGGGTAAGGGTACAATGAAAAATAAGGGTGCTATCAAAATTTTTTACACACCCTCTTCTCCCTCTAATAGTGCACATGGTCCTAAAGCTACTAGAGTTCAAGTGTCACCCACATTAGATCAACATTAGAAGAAAGAATTGAAAGAAACTTCTTGTAATTACATAGCTAGATGGTGGTATGATGCTGATATCCCCTTCAATGCTTCTCGTTCACCATATTATGAACCTATGTTTGATGCTATATATGTTGTTGGAAAGGGCTTCAAAGGCCCTACTATGCTTGAGTTAAGGGGATATCTTTTGCAAAAAGAGATTGTGTCCATTGATGAATATTTGAGAGATTTCAAAAACTCATGGAAAAAAACAAGATGTACCATCATGTCAGATGGATGGATTGATAAGAGGAATTGTACCATCATAAACTTTCTTATATTTTTCCCACAGGGAACCATGTTTCTAAGATTAGTTGATGCATCCAATAGGGTGAAAGATGCACACTTGTTGTTTCAATTTTTGGATGAGGTTATTAAAGAGGTGGGGGTGGCTAATGTTGTTAAAATCATCACAGATAATGCCTCTAACTATGTTCTTGCTGGTAAAATTTTAGAGGAAAAACACAAAACCATATTTTGGACCCCATGTGCTGCACATTGCATAGACCTCATGCTTGAGGATATTGCTAAAATAGATTAGATTAAGAACATTGTAGAGCATGAAAAAAGCATTAAAAAATATATTTACAATCACTCATGGATTTTGAACCTGATGAGGAAGCACACAGGGGGAAAGGATATTATTAGGACTGCATCAATAGATTTGCAACACATTTTTTTACATTGAAATCTATGCTTTCCCCACATAGAAAATTGCAAAAAATGTTTTCCAGTGATGAACTGAATGAATGCCAATGGGCTCGCAAATAGGATGGCAAAGATGTGAAAAAGAAATTTAATGAAGAAATATTTTGGAAAAAGGTAGCAGAGATTGTGAAGGTTGCTGAGCCACTGGTTAAGGTGTTGTGGTTGGTAGATGAGGAAATATTGACTATGGGCTTCATTTATGAGGTTGTGAATCAAGAAAAGGAGCAAATAAAGGTAGCATACACGGAAAGAGTGGCTAAGTATGGGCCCATTTGGGAAATCATTGATCAAAGATGGAACAATCAACTCCATCACCCTATACATGCAGCTGGGTATTTTCTGAACCCAAGGTATCATTATAAAGTTCTGGAAGGAGGATATTTGACTGGGGAGGTCAGAGATGGATTGATTGACTGCATTGATCGCATGATCCCGAAGGAGAGTGACGAACTACTGATACACAATCAGATCAATATCTTCAACAATCCACGGGTACCTTTAGCAATAATCTTGCAAGGATTGCAAGGGAATCAAATAAGCCAGGTAAACAAAGAATTTAAATTTTCAAATTCATGTTTTTTATTATTTTGTAAATTTTTTTATAATTTCAAAGTTGGATATAATTTTTTGAGCTAACTAAAACTCATTACACAACTATGTTTTTTGCAGCACAATGGTGGGAGGCATTTGGTAGCCATTGTCTTGAATTGCAGAGGTTTGCAATCTGTATTTTGAGTCAAACTTGTAGTACTTCTGGGTGTGAGCGCAATTGATATGCCTTTGAGAGGATTCACACAAATAAGAGAACATTTTGGATAAAAAATGGTTAAATGATCTATTTTATGTCCAGTAAAACCTCTGAATAAGATGCAACCAATTGTTGAACAAAAGACTTTATTTAGATCCCATTATGTTGGATGATATTGATCTAACATCAGATTGGGTAGTGGAGAGTCGTCCACTAGATTTTGAATCTTATGAGGATATTGATGTGGGGTTGGACTTTGATTTACAGGTAGAGGCTCAGCTAAATGCAGATATGCTAGTAGCAGGCCCAGGCCCAAGTCCTCTAGTTGCAGCCACAGGAACTTCCTCTAGTCAACCACGACGCAAACGCATAACTCATCTATCTCAGGCTCAGCATGCTAGTGCTATAGTTCCAGTTGAGGATCTTGATGAGGAAGATGAGCCATGGGTTTCCCCCTCTAATTTAGAGTCTAAGCTAAAGGATATTGCCTTTTCTAGCAGTAGCGACTAGTCAAGTTTTGTTGTAGAGGCCATTTTGAGCCTTCTTGGTTATGTTTTTTTGTTCTTATATCAATATCATGTATGTATTATATAGTGCACTGGGTGCCATTTTGATATAATGGATATATTCATGAGTCTACTTTGATCATATTTTATCTTTTTTTATATTCTAATTCTTTGTGTTTGGAAACATGAATGAAAATATTTAAAATTATGTTTTTTTATTAAAAAAATTAATATTAAATGCATTTTTTAGAAATACTGAGTCATTGAAACCGAAGCAGCCGAGTCAATACCGAATCGGAGTTAGAGTCGGAGTCGACCCTTGGCTAGTTCCGAAACCGAGTTGGAGTTTTAAAATAGTGGTTGTAACACCCCCTCTCCTAAACCCGTAATAACAACAGGGTTACTAGGAGGTCTTTACTATGCATATCCAACTCCCAAAGTACCGTTATGGGAACGAGACCTAAAATTTTTGACTTTTCCCAACCTTCAAAAAACTTAAATTAGACACCATCGTTATGTTCGTCTCTTCAATATGATTCCAATGATATAAAATTTGCCCCAATCCAACTTACGATTCGAGAGTTATGCCTTCCCAAATATTGTCTTTACTCACCTTCCCACATCACCTTACCCTTCCATGTAGCAATCATCCAATGGCCCACGCAGCAGGTGACTGGAGGTACCGCTACTGTGTAAAATCCATGTGGGAGTCAAACTCAAGGACCAGTCGAAAGTCAGTCATATTCACCACTGTGCCCTTGTCATTTTAATTTCCCCGCTTGACCCCAGACCTATGAACTAATTCGGGTTTAATCCTCATTCTTGGCACGATAACTTGTTGGACCGGGGCCAGTCCCGACCCCTGACCATCTGACCTCTTGACTTCCAAAAATTACACATTAGGCCTAACCCAGGTTGGGTTGAGGCCCATCAAGGTTCGGCCTACCTGTCCAACCTTCCAACCCCCAACATGTGGGTCTCAAAACTTTAATTCCAAGCCATTTTCAGCCTTTTCTAGAGTTCGAGAGGCCACTTCCTTCAAAAAAATTTTGGGTTTTGTTCTCAATTATTTCAACCACTGATAGTAGCACTTAAGGCCACTAAACTCCAAGAAAAATCTAAAATATACTTGATGAACATTCCCCAAGGGAAGTCAGTAAAATAGAACCACTTCTAAGAGAAATTCTTCCTATGAACACAGAGAGAAAAACAACTCTTCTACAACAAGAATTATACCTTCCTTAACTCTATCAGCCTCACCAGTTGAGCAATAAATGAACATGATATTATCCCCCCTTGACTATACTCATATTAAAGTAAAAAAGATGCAACTATGAGGGTTATCAACAATCAGTATACAAAAAACCCTGATAAGGCTTGCTCAACCCTCAACATTCAAACATCACAAACTGACAGTCAATCCACAAGGACAATTAACTTCACTACTCAAAAATTTCACTAATGTGATCCCATCATTATCAGTGGTGAACCATTCCTGCAAAAACATGTTAGTTTAAGGCCAATAATCCCATGAAATGTTCATATTCATCCATGCATCCTCATATGGATCATAACTAACCTTTAAACCTATAAATGTAAGTAACCCTTGACTTGTCATGCAACCAATAACTTACCATTCATTCATACTTAAACGTGAAATCCATACAAGAGTATGTACATGAAAACTTATCTTGGATTTGTATTGAATATGGGAAACTAATTTTGCGATTTCAACTCTCCACTCAACCATGGACAAGTTGCAACCACGCTACTTGCAGCTGTCACCCCCGAGCCAATATTCCAAGGACTGAGGTGGTATTTCTCAAGGGAATAAAAATGAAACTACCGGCTGACACAAGGACTCCAAATTTCCTCCTTCCTCCACCCACCAGCTACCCAACAGTCAATCCATGCACAGGGAATATAGAGGCCTACTTCCTCCATCCTCCCTCTATCCAATAATGGTCAACAATGCATAGGGAATCGAAAGGCTTGCGACCTCCACCCTCCAGCTATCCAAGAGTGCACACACACGCTCCAAGGAATCGATAGGTTCCACCTCCACCTTGGTAGCATGCAACATAGTGGTCCCACCTAGTTAAAGGAATCTAGAACCAAATACTACATAGAGGTTCCACCCAATGAAGGGAATCCAAAACCCACTCCAAATCAAATAACGAGCATCAAATAATCCAAAATTTTCCTTTACCAGGAATCCAAGGGATAAACCTCTACTCCAAGTTGTCAAGGGAATTTTTCTGAGAACGACATCTCCACCATCCAACCCCATGAGGTATCCTGAGATCTACCCTCACCTAAAGGAAGGTTCCTCCCATACTCCTATTTCTCAATCAAAAGTATGATTATAACCTTCTGAGAGTGGTGGAAGAAACCAATATCTTCGCCCCACCCTGTAAAACTTCTGCTAATTAATTTTTCAAATCTAGATGAGCTCTTCTACTTTTTCCTATCGAGCGCTTGAAGCTCTTATGTGCCCTCTTATGAGCCAAGCTTCAAACTCACCATCTTGTCTTTCGTTTCCCAGAGAAATTACTTTCTTCCTTTTTCTTGTGTGAGCATACCTCTATGATGCTCTTCTTCCTCCAATTTTTCTCTCCCTTTTTGCGTGTTTGTTTTTTTTTTTTCTAGGTCTACCCCCCCATTGTTTTATTTATTTTCCAACTGCAACCACATAATTGTGGTGCATTAACTATTTTTGTCCTTACTTGTCTGTTTTGTTTCCCAAAACAACATGGGCTTTTTCCCTCATCTTCAATTCATAAATTCACAAAAGAAGTTCCATGAACACACCATATTAGTGCAATTAAGGCTCAACAACCAACCTTCAATGGTTGTCCAAACTGTCCATTTTATTCCTTTCAGAAGTAAGTTGAATTTCTCAAGCAATTGACCTCCCTTAGTCCCTTTGGAATCTATGTCCCTAACTTAGCCCATTTATTTTTTAAATTAAATTACATGATGTAATTACATGGCAAGATCAAGCCAATCACTGGTTGGCCTGTTACAAATGTTATGTGGATATTTGTTGTAGTGTGATTTTTTTAGGATGTTAGGGGCCATTTAGGGCCTATTTGTTGATATAATTTCAATTCAAAGATGGATTGCACTCAGTGTTATTTTGGTTATGTGCACCCTTACATGCTATATAAATGAGAAATTTTTCTTATTTGTGTATAAATGATTGGGATTCATATGGATTCACATGAATGTATACGTTTTTCTTGAAAATTTGAATATCTTTTTCATTTTTGGTTGAATGGATATTTTACCGATTTCAAGGAGGCCTAGTCAAATGCCAATTCACACCAATGTCACAAGTTTCCTTTTTTATTTAATTAGAGAAATTCCCAATTACACTTGGAGTAGCTCTCAATTAACTAGCTCAAGTTCCTCCTTGATATTCTCTAGTTGCGATTCGAGTTAACTTGGAACCTGTTGTGGCCAGCAATAACCCCCCTTCTTATTTAGTATTATTACTAATACCAAATAAGTGGGGACCCTTAGTTTTAAAATCAAAAAAATTAATTAGTGCTTGTTTTCTTTTTCAAATAAAACTTACTATCAAAAACTTAGGTTTATGATAGAATAGAATAAAGACTTTCCTTGAAGAAATATTGCATCCATCGCAAAAAAGTGAATAATATCTTTTGCAAGTAGAAGTTTCTAAATTGTGATAGCGCGATCCAAAACTATGCATTAAAATATTCATCGCAAATCACATATCACAGAAAATATATTAACAGATATTTTTAATATGTTATATTTTTGCGATATTGCGATGTTACGAGTTTACGATTTGCGATAGTTGCGATTTTGCGATGATTTCGATTTGCAGATATTGCGATCTACGATATTGCGATTTTGTGATATTGCAAAGAAAATCGCAGATCACATTATCGCAGATTCTTAAAGCTAGTTGTACGAAGAAAATCTTTCCATAAATCGAGACCCGTTATGCGCTTTTAAGTGAAGTTAATGAATTGATTGTCATTTATTAATGAAAAAGGATTTTGTTTTGATTGAAAGGTTATTTCACGTTAAATTAATATATTTCATACACCTTCAGAATTTAAAACTATCCCGTCACCTTTCTCATATCATTATTCTCACTTAATTCGTAAAACCTCAGGCGCAAAGAACAGAAAACTATACAAAGCGATATACAGAGTATTATGGGAAAGAAAGAGAAAGCTCTGAGTTCTGAAAGTAAAGAGATGGCGTCCTTGTACGCAGACACTGCCTGCAACAAAGACGTTGGTATCACCACTTGGGAGGGTATGTTTAATTTGCTTGAAGAAGAAAACCCAAGAGTAATGGATGTTGCAGCTACTGCAGGCTCAAGTAATTCTTCTGAAGAATCTCTTACAGAGCTGGCTTGTTCATTTTTGCACCGGATAGCAGCATTACCTAGAACTATTCCATATACAGACATGGTGAAATGGGTGCTAGATAGCACTGATATTACAGACAGACAGTTTAAAACTCAAGATCAAGAGTTCATTGGGTCATTTACTCCAGAAAATTTGAGGCTTATGTATCGAATGCTGGAGCCTCAGGCAACTTACAACAAACAACTTATGGAGAAGTTTTCCAAGGAAAATGAAAAATTGGTGGAATGCACCAAGGAATGGTCCAGAAGAGACGAACCACTGAAGAAAGATAAACATGGTATGTACAGTACTGGTTCAATCACTTCTCCGTATTCTTTTTCTGCTGCTATGATATGTAGGCTTTTTGGAAAGCCTGACATTAATAAGTTTTTGCCTGAATGGCTTCCCTTATTGAATGCTGCTCTTAACGCTACCATTGTGGACTAGGCTAAAATATTGTTTGATAACTTATCCACGGCTATTTTCAATTACTGGTCTAAACGAACTGTCTCTCAGAGGATTTATCCTCCTTTTTTATCTATCTGCTTATGTTATGGATTCAATCTGCTTTGTTTTTAAGTTCCCTTTAATGGGTTGGCAATGGACAATTCAAGATCCCCTACCCATTCACATTTATCACAAATAATTGTGGGAATCAAAGTTCATTCCTCATTTTTACAAAATTTTCCATGGCATAATGTTGCCTCTGTAAAGAGTATTGTATAATAAGGATGCTCCAAGGTTCTCCCCTGAAGCAGAAGTAGACATTCTCCCTATCGCAAGATGGTTTGGAGAAGAATTGTTTACCTATGTTAAGGTTTTTGGAAGCTTTGCTTCTCCTCATGTTTTACCCTTGTATGTTCCGGACAAACTCATAGCTCGGGAAATTACATATCAAACTTGTGGAGAGGGAGGTTTGACAAAAGAATTAAAGGATAAAAAGAAATCCATTTGGCCACAATTTCCTGTAGCCTGCGGAGCATTTTCATTATTTAATGTTGGTCATGGATTTAAGGAAGTAAACAATATTACATGTTTACAATTTTTCAAGTTTCCAAGAAGGCTATTCGACCCGTATGACGTTGTTAAGGATTTCACCACTGTAGTCAAGGTAAGAGTATTTTCTGGAGAATAAGATATTTTTGATGATATGTTCCAAGAAAAAGGTTCATTTAAAGAGATTTTGTATTTAGCTCAAACACATTTTTCCCCAGAAGAATTTCAAGAATTTAAAATGTACAGAGAAAGAAGATTAACCACTATCCCTTTGGAAATTTTCGCTTGGAACCCGCAAGCAAACCAACTCCTAGTGTTAGTCTCAATGGCAGCTCAGATACAGAAAGGTCTAAGTCAAAGTCTGGCAAAGAAACTTCTGAACGTTCTAAAAAGTCTTATAATGATCAGGATAAAAGTGAAGGCTCGGTGAAGGATACAGCTCAATCAAAAGAGCTTTCACAACAACAGACTTCAACCACTCCACAGTTGAATCTTCCACCTCTCAATGTATAGCAACCATCCGTCAGCACTCAGTTAGATAAAGAATGGGAAACATTTAATGATTTGATTAATGTTGAAGGACAGAACATACAAACTCCTGTACAGACAAAAAAATGTTTAATCACAGGAATAAGTGGCAATGTCAAAAAAACATAACACATACCCATTACTCCCTCCTCTGAGCTTGTACTTAAAATAGAGGAAATTCCTCCTCTGGATATATTCTATAGTCCACAACATAAAGCAGTAGTAAGAAATCAAAGGAAGAAGAGGAAATTAGAAAGTGTGCTCTCTACTGATGCAGAACAATTAGATGTTTTATGGAAAGATCCTATTATGGATCCAACTAAAAATCTTACTAAATTATCTCAGATTATGGGAGCTTATGCCTCCGCAACTATTGACAAAGCATCTGAGGTACGACTATTAGAAAGGAAATATCTATTTTCAATACACACACACATATTGGGAAACTAGTCCCATTATCCCCAGTCGGACCCACTACACCAAACGGAAAAGGAGAAAATAACCAAGGTCCGGACCGGGTGGGTATCCCCCTTGTTGTAGACCCGATTTTCGGGGCTTCAACATATTTGACGCTAGAAGGAGGGCCACGAACTATGAATGGCAAGTAAATCTAAATCTAAATACCATTCTGAGAGTAAACTACCCTCACCGTCTTCCCCGACTTCCCCATCACACTCGGAAATTTTAAATCAAGAGTCAGAAGTTGAAAGAAGAGCAGACACTGCTACAAACCCTGACTTTTCAGAAGAATCTGCTATTGAACCTCCGGAAGTTGAATCTTGAATTCATAAACTTCAACGATTTTCAACATCACCTCAAATATCTGATAAATCTCAAGGCAGTTTAACTTCGCAATATAATCCTGCTCATCCCCTCACCAGATTACAGAGTGAAAAGCTTGGCATTCAGCCAACTGAGTTACCTCTACCTACAAGGAAAAGAGAAAGGAAATCACCTAAAGGGTCTGATAGCGAGACTCTTTCATCATCATCATCCATCTCAACCTCTTCACCGCGAAGTCAACCATCCACCCCTCCACTTCAGACTATTGTCACTCACTCCACTAGAACTTCCACATCACCTTCTCAATCATCTATAATTATAATATCCTCATCTTCCCAATCACAGACATCATCTTCTACACTTTCCTCTGTTAGTAGTTCAGCGATGGCCCAAATTCCATGGAATAATCGAGGGGCAGTCTTAATGCCTGCACCCTTGAGTCAATTACCAGCCCATCCTGAAAAATGGCTGCCTAAGTTTAATCCTGAAGCAAGCATGCTAGCAGAAGAACACATAAAAAATTTTATGATGTCCATAAATCTCAATGGAGTTATTAATGAAGATGTTATTGTCCGACTTTTCCCCTATACTCTACAAGGAGCAGCTGAATCATGGTATTTTTCATTACCATCTGGATCTATCACTAGTTGGGATATCTTTCAAGATAAATTTTTGACAAAATTTGGTGATGATAGGTCTACAGCGACATTGATCAATGATCTATCTAATCTTAGAGCTGACTCAAAAGAACTTGTCAAGGATTTCAATTCACGTTTCAATAAATTGTTAAATAAAATCCCTACTGCTTCCAAGCCTAGTGAAGAAGTGCGAAGTGAATGGTACATTTCTGCTTTACCATCAAACATAGCAATCTTCGTTGATAGGGATAATAAAACAACTTTAGCAGAAAACATGAAGGAGGCAATAGCGGTAGAGAAACATATCATTGCTTTAGATAAGAAAAATGTGATAGAAGAACGAAAATCCAAGAAAGTCACTTTTAAGGAAGACACCAAGAAAAAACAATCAAAAGATCCATTTGATTTAGAAGGATTGCAGAAAGTTTTGAAAACCATGTCTAACAAAATGGTTGACATTAATAAACAAGTGGCAGAAACATCTTCTAAAAATTCTTTCAAGCCTTTTAGAAGAAACCCTTCAACTGATCCAAAACCACCAAATGCTATTACTAATGCTGAATCAGAAAAAGAAGAAGAAGAAATTGTTACAGAGGAAACTACTGATGAAGAAGAAGTTGTAGAAGTACAAGGTATGTGGGATTTTATCCTCCCAGATGAGGAAGATCAAGAAGCATCCCCAGTTAGCACTCGAAGTCGAAATCAACTTGATCCTCCTAAAACTACTCCTATGTCAAAGAGCGCAAGCTCATTGACTAAGAATAAAGTTGCACCCAAGAAAACGACATCTAAAGAAATTCAAACCAACCTAGTCCAGACAGATTCATCAACTCCAGCAAGAACACTGATTGTTCCAGATGAAATGGAGTATAATATCATAGAAGACATGAAGAAGACTAGGGCTAACATCACTTTTTATGAATTGAGCAAGTTAAAACACCAATAAAAGGTACTTTTGAAAGAATTACATGTTGTACCAGAAAAACCTTTGCATGATCCTATGATTTCTCAAGCTTCCAATGAGATGGGAAGACCTCCAGCTAATGCAATCAGTAAAGTTGATCTAGAAAATATCGCTTTAATTGGAGGAAGGTCAAGATCTCATACTCCTCCATTTCTTATTACTTATGAAGTTTTCAATAAAAATTTGCATAATTTTTTAGTAGATTCTGGAGCTTCATCTAATATTCTACCAAAATCAATATGTGCAAAGTTAAACATTCAACCACAAAAATCTGCTGTGCGCATAGTCCAATTAGATCGATCACAAGTTGAAGTTATTGGCGAATTAAATTAGGTTACCATAAGACTGTCATCAAATCCAAAGGTATGTCAAGTTATCGATATTTTGGTTGTAGATATTCCAGAATTTTATGGCTTAATTCTTAGTAGAGATTGGTCAGAAAAACTTCATGGATATTTTGCAACTGATTGGTCACATATGTGGCTTCCTTACAATGGTAAACCAAATCAGATAAAAGTTGAGTGAGAAAAACATCATAAATACATAGTAATAGAACTGGAAGGAGAGAATGAACCAGTTGCAAACAGCAGTAATATCATAGGTAATTACTCAGTCGATTATTTCTTAGGAAATTTCAATGCTCATACTTCACCTTATTTAGAACATTCTATTTTATCTCAAATGGAAATTTTTTCTCAAACAGATAGTTCTAAATGTATTAATTTTTTAGATACTCCTGTAAATAAATATTTATTTTGGAAATTATTTTTTGATGGTTCTAAGTCTAATGAAGGAGCAGGAGCAGGATGTGTGTTGGTTAGTCCAGAGGGAAACAAAATTATGCTAACTTGCAGACTCGAGTTCGATTGCACCAATAATACCGCAGAATACGAGGCTTTAGTCCAAGGATTATACAAAGCAATCGGATTAGACATCAAATATCTACAAGTTTTCGGAGATTCTGAAATTGTAATCAAACAGGTACGCAATACTATACATTGTTTATCAGGTCATTTAAAGCATTATCAATCTTTAGTTCAAGATCTGACTGAACATTTTATAGCATTTAATATTTCATCAATTCCCAGAATTCAGAATGCTAGTTCAGACCTCCTAGCTAATGTAGCTTCCAAGCTCATTCCTGCAGAAGACTTTAGTCCTGATCGATTTTCAATCGAATTAATATTTAGACCCTCAATTCCTGATAACATTACCAATTGGAGGATTTTCAATGATGATCCTGATATTGTAAACTTTCTCACATCTGAAGGATATTACACCAATCAGATAATTGATGAAGACCAACATGATAGACAATTGCATCAAGATAGCACCAATAATGTTATGCCAAAGTCAGTAGTCAAGTTATAAGACCTTCATGATTTGAAAGATCGATTTAAAAGATCTACCAATTCAAAATTACAAAGTTCGACTTTGAATTATGAATTAGTAAATCTTGGAATTGATGCCAAACCACAGAATGTCAACCTAGGCCTTGGCCTAGCTCCTGAAGAAAAATTAGTGTATGTTCGTCTTTTGAAACAATATAAAAGTGTCTTTGCTTGGAACTACGATGAACTTAAAACTTATGACACTTCTATCATCCAACATACTATCCCAATGATAAATGATGAAAAACCTGTCCAACAAAAGTTGAGAAAGATCCATCCCAATCTAGAAAATCAAATCAAATCTGAACTCAATAAGTTATTGAAAGCCAAAATTATTTTTCCCGTCCGACATTCTAAATGGGTTTCCAATATGGTTCCTGTTAGAAAGAAGAACAGAGACATTAGAATTTGCATTGACTTTCGAAATCTTAATAAAGCCTACCAAAAAGATAATTTTCCTTTGCCTCCCATGGAGCAAATATTACAGGCAGTTGCAGGATCAGAATTAATGTCTTTCTTAGATGGTTTTTCTGGCTACAATCAAGTATTAGTCCATCCTGATGATCAATTGAAAACTACATTCAGAACCAAATGGGGCACTTATGCATATCAAAAGATGCCTTTTGGTCTGATCAATGCTGGTGCCACATTTCAGAGAGCCATGGACATTGCTTTCAAGGGATTAGTTAACAAATCAATGGTAATTTACTTGGATGATATAACTGTATATTCCAAAAAATGAAGCAATCATCTTAGAGATTTGAAGCAGATCTTCCAACGTTGTCAAAGGTATGGAATTTCACTTAATCCGAAAAAATATTTTTTGCATTAAATGAAGGAAAAATTCTTGGATTCATAGTATCAAAATCTGGAATTCATATTGATCCTGATAGAGTCAAGGAAATTTTTGAAATATATTTACCTCACAACAAAAAAGCTATGCAATATTTTCTTGGCCAGATTAATTTTGTAAAGAGATTTGTGGCAGATTTTTCGAGAACTGTATCTCCTTTGCAAGCAATGATTAAAAAGAATTCAAACTTCAAGTGGGGCAAAGACGAATATGAGGCATTCAATCTGATCAAACAAGCAATTATTAATGCTCCATCTTTAGCAATTCCAAATTTTTCTGATTCTTTTATTTTGTACACATTTGCCTCTGATAAATCTTATGCTGCAATACTCACTCAAGAAAATCAAGACAAAGCAGAAGCTCCAATTTCTTTTTTCAGTTCAAATTTACAGGGAGCTGAGTTGAATTATTCAGATGTGGAGAAACAAGCTTATGCTGTTTTCAAAGCAATTAAATATTTCAGACCCTTTCTACTCAAAACCCATACAAAAATCATAGTACCGTTTCCAGCGGTAAGAAATATTTTAGTTCAAAAAGATGTGGGTGAGAAAAGAGCCAATTGGGTTACTGCTTTACAAGAATATGATGTAGAAATCAAACCGGCAAGTATTGTAAGAGGTCAAGGCTTTTGCAAAATACTAGCTGGAGCATCGCTTATTTCTGAAAAACCATATGAAGAGATACAAACATATGAGGTAAGCCTAAACGATGTTGAATCATTATATGCTGATATCATATTTTATCTGAAGAATGGATATGCTCCTCCAAATCTCGATTACACCAAGAAAAGAGCTCTAAGGTTGAAGGCTAAAAAATATCAGCTTGTGAATGATGCTATTTTTAGAATAAATTATGATTTTGTTCATCTTAGATGTCTGGAGAAATCTGAAGCTGAAAAGTCTTGCAGGAACTTCATGATGGGCCAGTAGGTGGACATTATGCTGGAGATGCTACTACACATAAGATCCTTCATGCAGGCTATTACTAGCCCACACTATTTAAATATTCACATAACTACGCAAGGAAATGTCAAATTTGTCAAACTACAGCTGGAAGACAAAAGAAACCATCATTACCGTTACAACCAGTCAACATTGAGCAACCTTTTGATCAATGGGGACTGGACATAATAGGTGAGATCATTCCTCACTCTTCTAAACAACATAGGTATATCATTACAACAACTGATTATTTTACGAAATGGATAGAAGCAGTCCCTCTCAATACTGCTAATGCTGAGCATATCATCGAGTTTATAGATCAGTTCATAATCACCAGGTTTGGTTTACCTTCTGCTTTAATGTTTGATAATGCATCGTATTTTTCTGGTAATGCTATGACTGAATTTTCACTCAAAAGAGGTTTTAAACTTAAATATTCTGCCAATTATTATCTACAGGGAAATGGGTTAGCTGAATCCACAAATAAAAACTTAATCAGAATCATTAAGCGAACCATTGATCAAAATCATAAAAATTGGCATAAATCTTTAATATATTCTTTATGGGCAGATCGAATAACGCAGAAGGCTTCTATTGACACTTCTCCCTTTAATTTAGTTTATGGGAGAGAAGTGGTTCTTCCAACTCATCTAACAATCCCTTCTTTAGCCTTAGTCCAATATATTGATGAAGAACCAACTTCTTCCTTACAACTAAGGCAGATGAAAATAATTAAGCTAGAAGAACAACGAGAAAAGGCCAAAGTAACTCATGCTCATCACCAAGCATTAGTGAAAGCTTCTTTTGATTCAAACATGATAACCAGAAAGGACTTTCAGATAGGAGATCTAGTTTTAAAATGGGACAAGGCTCATGAGGAAAAAGGAAAACATATGAAATTCCAACGAATGTGGCTTGGTCCTTTCCAATTTGCAGAGATCATAGGTCCATCTACTTTTATATTACAAGATTTAACAGGGAAAGAGAGTCTTTACCTGTTAATGGACAGATCCTTAAAAAATATTTTCCATAGGAGTTCATTCTTCTATTTTGTAGATTAGTTTTCTTTATTTTTCATAATAAAACTAGTTGTTAATGGTTATATTTGGAATTCACGAAAAAGATACAAATTCTCTTTTAAATTTTGTTTCTTCACTTATATAAATAGAATTCTTTTTATAATATTGATCATTATTATTCAAAGATACAGTTAAAAGCTTTAAATCTAGAAATGATATTAGTTTCAACTTTGAAAATTTTGATGAAAAGCAACTTTTAGTGAAAGATTGTTTTATATCAGTCCAATGAAAGGTATTAATAACAAAATGAAGGTTCTCTGTAGAAAAGTGCTTTCCAAAAAACTCTATCATTGTCGTCCAGAACTATCTTCAGGAAACAATGACTTCCTCCCCACCTAGAAAATTACAATGTTCAGGGAATAATCCAATGATAGACTTTATCTTAAAGAGTAAGGGGTCTCATCACGAGCCAGCTTGTTCAACAAAGTTATAAATCAAGTGAATGGCACTGTCATAAATTGGCTATCAAACCAAGACATTGTTCTTTAAGGGTAAAAAAAAAAAAAAAAAAAAAAAATGAAAGCAATAAGTGTGAATATGGATTTCTCTTTGAAAATTGTATATTTCTCTAAGTGGGACACAGGATCATTTCTGGGTAACAGGTAACCCTGTCGAGGCTATAGACGCTTGCTGGCAGCAGTGGCTCTACCTACGACAAATGAGCATATTTAAAATTGATTTACAGAGAAGCCTTTTGTTTTTATCTTTATAAACCAAGTAATAACTGATATAGATACAAGGACTAGCTTGAGGAAGTGAATAGTTAAAGTTGAACATAGAAGAAATGAAATATCATTTATAGATTAAAGCGTAATGTACTTTGTATTTTTATAATAAAGTTTGATTTTCTTAAAAAAAAATTGTTTTGAAAAGTTTAGAGAATTCAAAAGAAAAGAAGAGATAACTGGTTCTTCCAAGTGAATCGTCAATTATTGTGTCCAGCAACAACCCCCCTTCTTATTTAGTATTATTACTAATACCAAATAAGTGGGGACCCTTAGTTTTAAAATCCAAAAAATTAATTAGTGCTTGTTTTATTTTTCAAATAAAACTTACTATCAAAAACTTAGGTTTATGATAGAATAGAATAAAGAATTTCCTTGAAGAAATATTGCATCCATCGTAAAAAAGTGAATAATATCTTTTGCAAGTAGAATTTTCTAAATTGCGATAGCGTGATCCAAAAATATGCACTAAAATATTCATCGCAAATCACATATTGCAGAAAATATATTAATGGATATTTTTCATATGTTATATTTTTGCGATATTGCGATGTTACGATTTTGCGATTTGCGATAGTTGCAATTTTGCGATGATTTCGATTTGCGGATATTGCAATCTGCGATATTGTGATTTTGAAATATTGCAAAGCAAATCGCAGATCACATTATCGCAGATTCTTAAAGCTCGTTGTACGAAGAAAATATTTCCATAAATCGAGACCCGTTATGCACTTTTATGTGAAGTTAATGAATTGATTGTCATTTATTAATGAAAAAGGATTTTGTTTTGATTGAAAGGTTATTTCACGTTAAAGTAATATATTTCATACGCCTTCAGCATTTAAAACTATCCCGTCACCTTTCTCATATCATTATTCTCACTTAATTCGTAAAACCGCAGGCACGAAGAACAAAAGACTATACAAAGCGATATACAGAGTATTATGGGAAAGAAAGAGAGAGCTCCAAGTTCTTAAAGTAAAGAGATGGCATCCTTGTACGCAGACACTGCCTGCAACAAAGACGTTGGTATCACCACTTGGGAGGGTATGTTTAATTTTCTTGAAGAATAAAACCCAAGAGTAATGGATGTTGCGGCTACTGCAGGCTCAAGTAATTCTTCTGAAGCATCTCTTACAGAGCTGGCTTGTTCATTTTTGCACCGGATAGAAGCAAGACCTAGAATTATTCCATATACAGGCATGGTGAAATGGGTGCTAGATAGCGCTGATATTACGGACAGACAGTTTAAAACTCAATATCAAGAGCTCATTGGGTCATTTACTCCAGAAAATTTGAGGCTTATGTATCATTTTCCGGAGCGTCAGGCAAATTACAACAAAAAATTTATGGAGAAGTTCTCCAAGGAAAATGAAAACTTGGTGGAATGCACCAAGGAATGGTCCAGAAGAGACGAACCACTGAGGAAAGATAAACACGGTATGTACAGTACTGGTTCACTCACTTCTCCGTATTGTTTTGCTGCTGCTATGCTATGTAGGCTTTTTGGCAAGCCTGACATTAATAAGTTTTTGTCTGAATGGCTTCCCTTATTGAATGCTGCTATTAACGCTACCATTGTGGACTGGGCTAAAATATTGTCTGATAACTTAGCCATGGCTATTTTCAATTACCGGTCTAAACAGACTGTCTTTCAAATGATTTCTCCTCATTTTTATCTATCTGCTTATGTTATGGATTCAATCTACTTTGTTTCTAAGTTCCCTTTAATGGGTTGGCAATGGACAATTCAAGATCCCCTACCCATTCACGTTTATCACAAAGAATTGTGGGAATCAAAGTTCATTCCTCATTTTTACAAAATTTTCCATGGCATAATGTTGCCTCTGTACAGAGTGTTGTATAATAAGGATGCTCCAAGGTTCTCCCCTGAAGCAGAAGTAGACATTCTCCCTGTCGCAAGATGGTTTGGAGAAGAATTGTTTACCTATGTTATGGTTTTTGGAAGCTTTGCTTCTCCTCATGTTTTACCCTTGTATGTTCCGGACAAACTCATAGCTCGGGAAATTGCATATCAAACCTGTGGAGAGGGAGGTTTGACAAAAGAATTAAAGGATAAAAATAAATCCATCTGGCCACAATTTCTTGTAGCCTGCGGAGCATTTTCATTATTTGATGTTGGTCATGCGTTTAAGGAAGTAAACAATACTACATGTTTACAATTGTTCAGGTTTCCAGGAAGGCTATTCGACCCGTATGACGTTGTTAAGGATTTCACCACTGTAGTCAAGGTAAGAGTATTTTCTGGAGAAGAAGATCTTTTTGATTATATGTTCCAAGAAAAATGTTCATTTAAAAATATTTTGTATTTAGCTCAAACATGGTTTTCCCCAGAAGAATTTCAAGAATTTAAAATGTACAGAGAAAGAAGATTAACCAATATCCCTTTGGATAATTTGCGCTTGGAACCCGCAAGGGAACCAACTCCTAGTGTCAGTCTCAGTGGTAGCTCAGATACAGAAAGGTATAAGTCAAAGTCTGGCAAAGAAACTTCTGAACGTTCTAAAAAGTATAATAATGATCAGGATAAAAGTGAAAGCTCAGTGAAAGATATAGCTCAATCAAAAGAGCTTTCACAACAATAGACTTCAACCACTCCACAGTTGAATCTTCCACCTCTCAATGTACAAAAACCATCCGTCAGCACTCAGTTAGATAAAGAATGTGAAACATTTAATGATTTGATTAATGTTGAAGGACAAAACATACAAACTCCTGTACATACAACAAAAGGTTTAATCACAAGAATAAGTGGCAATGTCACAGAAATAGAACATATACCCATTACTCCCTCCTCTGAGCTTGTACTTAAAATAGAGGAAATTCCTCCTCTGGATATATTCTATAGTCCAAAACATAAAGCAGTAGTAAGAAAGCAAAGGAAGAAGAGTAAATTAGAAAGTGTGCTCTCTACTGATGCAGAACAATTAGATGTTTTATGGAAATATCCTATTACGGATCCAACTGAAAATCTTACTAAATTATCTCAGATTACAGGAGCTTATGCCTCCGCAACTATTGACAAAGCATCTGAGGTATAACTATTATTGAACGAAAAAGAAGATCAAATACAAGTTCTGCAACAACAATTGCAACAAGCTCATGCTAACAGTGAAGCACAGATAAAACTTGAAAAGTTACAGCAAGAGTTTCAACAAATGCAAATCGGATATCAAAAAAGTTTGTCCGAAAAAGAGAAAAAAATACAGATTATCCAAGAGATGCATAAAGATGACCCCAAGCTTACAGAGTTTATCTCAGAGTCGATTTCTTTGAATAATCAACTAATGCAACAACAAGATATATTATGCCAGAAAATCTCACAATGGAACTCTTTTTGTCAAGAAAGTGATAAAATCACTAATCATGTCGTAGAATTACGACATGATTATGATTTAACTAAAGAAAGAGTTACTAATTATTTGGCATGGCAAAAGACAGAGGAAGGAAAAAGAGCAGGAGCACCAATCATCAATGACATTCATAAAGAAATGCTCTTCAATAATTGGGATGCACAGATCAGAGAGGCAGAAAAAGTAACAGAGGAAGCAACTACATCAGCAAGTAATATTACTGATTGTGTAAATGAAAATTTGCACAAAGTTGATTTGATTTCAGAAACTATTCCAGGATACCTACCACAAGTAGAACAATTGCAAACAGAGTGGAAACATAAAGCTGAATAAAAGGCAAAATCAATTCAAGGATTGACAAAGTTAAATTGGGATTCCTACTGGACATGTCTGGTAAAACCACACAGTCAATGCAGTGCTCTTAATCGCATCATTAATTCTGCTGAGAAGATCGCGCCAACACTTGCCGATTCTGTTTTTTCGGGACAGTTAAAATCTAAAGTCGACAAACCTCCTCTTCTCAAATCAATGCTGGATGTTTGCAAATTCAAAAATCAGATTCATAAGTAGTTAGTTGATAGTTTTTAATTTTAGATTTAGTTTTAGTTTTATTTTATTTTTTCCTAGAAAAAGGACGATCATTTAAACTGAATCCTAAATTTTTGTAATAAACTATTTTTAGATTTAGTTAGTAGTATTTAAACCCTTCTCATGCATTTAGAGAAGGGTCCTGAAATTTGTCAAAAACTTGTCCTCAGAACATGCCCTTCTTCACCCTCAGAGGAGGTTTTGATGAATGAATGGAACGAGATTTATTGATATCTGTGTCTAATATCTGCTACTGATGTTGCATTTCTGTACTCGTAGTAGATGTTGGATTAAGAAGAGATAAGTCATTATTTCTTCTAGCTCATGAGTAGAACTAGTTATAAGTGGTACTTTTATCTCTTAACTATTTCTGCTTCTGTGTTAAAAGTGATATTTATGTTTAGTTATTTATATATTGATGTTTGAATGCTTAAGTTATCATTTGGCACTTTTGTACGGTGATAGCTATTTATTTATGCTTAATGTATGAATAACTTATTATGCGATATATTTTCACAACTACTTCATCTAAATTTTTATATGAAGTGGTTTATCTTTATTGAATTCTTTTCTCATAATAGTTGAATGATCTTTATTATCGATTGTTATTTGAAATCATTTGAGATCGCATAAATAGAAAGATTACATCCCGGGTTAGTTTAGAATTAGATATTTCTGTTTAAATTATAATACAATTTGCATATGATTAGATTAGAAATAGAATAAAATCATTTCACTTAGGAACCTTTTTAGAAAGGAAATATCTATTTCAATACACACACACATATTGGGAAACTGGTCCCATTATCGCCAGTCGGACCCACTACACCAAACGAAAAAGGAGCTGCTAACCAAGGTCCGGACTGGGTCGGTATCCCCCTTGTTGTAGACCCGATTTTCGGGGCTTCAACTGAACCCAACTTGTTCTATCTCCAATCAAAATTGAAGTTTTAACTCATTCTAACTCAGCTTGTCACTGCCACCTCATTTTGTAGTCTAATTGAAGAAGACTCCAACTAACTGAAGCTCCAAAATTACACATGCAAACTTGATTACCATTCTATTAAATTAGAAATCAACTCACTGTAACTGAAGTCTATCTCATGAACTCATATTCATGTTAGAGAAAAAATAAGTTGATTTTTTCACTAGCTAAGGCACAAGCCAGAAGACCTTCCATCACTACATTTTCAACACTCCCTCTTAGAGAGGAAGGAATTCTGTACAAATCCCAGCTTATCTCTAAAAAACAAGAACTTGCCTTCGTCAATATATCTGCAACTTTCTCATCTATTGGAATGTACGATAGCTTTACTATCCCTTTCTGCACACAATTCCTGAGATGATGGTACTTGATCTTGATGTGCTTGGAGCGATCATGAAACACTATATCATTGGAGAGCTTAATGAAACTCTGATTGTCAGAATGTATCACAATGGGCTCCATCCTTTGTCTGAAAAGTCCCACAAGCATCTTCCTCATCCAGATAGATTCACACGTTTCCAAACTAGTAGCCATGTACTCGGCCCCTGTTGAACTAAGTGCAACTAATCTCTGCTTCATGTTGAACCAGGAAAGATCTGCTGACCCAATGTTGAAGACGCAACCTAAACTACTCTTATGATTTGTAGAGCTTCCTACCCAATATGCATTTATGAAGCCCTCAATCTTCACTCCATGAACCTGTTTGTACCATAATCCATAATATGTTGTGCCTTTGAGATATCTCAAAACATGCTTTGTAGCAACCCAGTGAACTCTGGCAAGATCCATCATGAACTGGCTCAACTAATTCACTGCAAAACATATGTCAGGTCATGTGTTAAATAAAAACATCAATGACCCAATGAGTTTTCTGTACAATGTGGCCTCCACTCGCTCTGCTCTACTAGTGTCCACCTTCCTCTAGTTTGTGACTAGAGGCATAATCATGGGCTTGCAATCCTGCGTATGAAACCTCCCGAGGATATTTTTAGTGTACTTCCGCTACCCCAAGAAGATTTCATCATCACCTTTCCATACCACCAACCCAAATAAATAGTGCATGATCCCTATTTCCTTCATCTCAAACTCTCTTGCAAGATCTTCCTTGCAATCCTGAATCAAGTTGTTTGCTCCATTCAAGATAAGATCATCAACATAGAGCACTAGAATGGGTGAAATCCCTCCAAACATGATGTAGTATAGGTTGGAATCTTTCTCACTCTTAGTGAAGCCCAATCCCTGAACATAGTTATCAATGCGAGTGTACCATGTTCTCAGTGCCTATTTAAGCCCATAAAGAGTTCTCTTCAGGAAACATACTTCAGTGTCTTTGTTGAATATCTCAAACCGTCGTAGGTGATCCATATAAATATCTTCCTCTACTTCCCCATTTAGGAATGTTGTATTCACATCCATCTTGTGGATCTTCCACCCCATCTTAGCTGCAAGTGTGAAAATTGTCCTGAAGGATGAATAACGTGCCACTGGAGCGAATGTCTCCTCATAATGAACACCCTCAACTTGAAAGAATCCCTTGGCCACAAACCTGACCTTGTACTTATCCAGAATCCCATACACTCCATGCTTCACCTTATACATCCAACATGAGCCTACCATTTATTTTTCCTCTAGGCATGGCATAATCTCCCAAACATTGTTCTTCATGATGGAGGAATATTCCTCCACTATGGCATTCTGCCAAACCTATTGAGAGGTTGCCTCCTCATAAAAAGAAATATTTGTGTCCAATAACTCAGTATCAATTCCATATATCCAATTTACCACTATGTCTGCTTGCTCTACATGAACATAGAGCTAGGGGTATCAACTCACTCCTGGGCCTCCTCAATCAACCTCTCAGCCCACTTCGATCTCTTCCTCCATGTGTTGGGAGTTACTTACTGAGTAATTTCCTCCACTCGTCCTGTTCTCTCCTCCTCATCGTGCAATGAATAATCATCATCCTACTATACGGCCTACTTTCCACCTAAATGAGACTCAACCTCCGTTACTGGTTGAGGCTACTGCTTGGGAGCGAGTAGCTCCTCCTCAGGTACTACAAATTTCTCTCGCTCCAAGGATTCCCTTAGAGCTTTTTCCTCCTCAAACCTCATGTCCCATTTGATAATTGTCTTCTTGAGTGATGGTATATACACCCTATATACCTAAGATGTCTCACTCTAACCCACCATAAATTCCCTTTTTAGCTATGGGCTCCATCTTCTTCCTAGACTCTTTGGACACATGGCAGTAAAATTTTGTCCCAAAGATTCGAAAGTGAGAAACATCACGCTTCTTTCCTGGGAAAGCCTCATCCAGTGTAACTCTTCCAAGAAATCTAATTGGACTCTTGTTTTGCAGAAATATTGTAGTGTTTCAAGTCTCTACCCAAAAGAAAATGAGTGGACCCTAGTCATGCAACATGGCCTTGGCCACTCCAACTATGCGACGGTCCTTCCTCTCAGCCACCCCATTTTTTTTCGGGTTATGGGGTGTTGTAATATCTCTCCTAATGCCTTCCTTGACACAAATGTCCCTAAAATCATTGGAGACATATTCCCCGCCATTGTCACTCCTCACTACTTTCATCTTCTTCCCGGTCTAGTTTCCTACCAAGGCCTTAAACTCCATGAACTTGGAGAAACCCTCCTTCTTCTTCATAAATAAGATCCATGTCTTTCAAGAATAGTCATCTATGAAGGTGACATAGTACTTTTGTCTCATGAGTGATGGAGTAGAGAAGGGACCATGTACGTTTGAATTTTCAAACTCCAAAATCCCTTTGGCTTTGCTATCTTGGCTCTAAAACGATGACTAGGCATACTTTCCAAGTGTGCACCCTTTGCACATATCATGCTAGTCAAATATGCATTCTGGTAGTCATCTGACTATTTGTTGAAGAATTTTGAGTGCCCCATTATGAAAATGCCCCATGCGTCTATGTTAAATCTCACCCATGTCTCTACTTTGTGCACTTCCTGCCTTGTTGTGCATGTCTCAACCTACAGCTTGTAAATATTCTTCATCCTCACACCAATTTTCTTCATCGATCAAGAAGCTAAGTGCTTGAGGTAAGCCTTACCTCTGCTAAAAATGACATCATAACCCTTTTCCTCTAGGGTAGCAATAGAAAAAAGGTTATTCTAAAGGCCTAGAACATAAAGGACATCCATGAGATGGAGAGAGCTACCAAATTCCATCTCAAAGCTAATAGTAACTACTCCCCTAGTCAAGTACTTGCCATCATCTCCTAGCTCAATGTGAAATTTCATGTCCTTCTCCTTCAACTGGTTGAAATATTCCTTTTTCCTGGTCATGTGGAAGGATGCTTCAGAATCAATGTACCATACACTGCTACCTACTGAACTTGTCATGCAAGCTATCAATGAGAATTTTTTCTTGAACTGAGAAGAAAACACATCTACCTCAGCTGATGCAGCCACCTAGTTCTTAATAGACCCATTCTTCTGGTTAGGAAACTTAGTGGTACAGTGCCAGAACTGGTTGAAATGGAAGCATTTGATCTTACTCAAATCTTTCTTCTTCTTCTTGCCCTTCTAACTAGACTCAGACTTTCCTTGGCCCTTCTTGTGCTTGGCTTTGCTACCTTTACCTACCAGTGAAAATTTCTCATTGTCCTCTTTCTGTGTTGAAACTCTAGCTCTCGCCCCCCTCCGGATTTATTCTTAAATATAATGTCCCCACAACATTTCCCAGTTGAGAATATTCTCTTTGCCACTGACTACATCCTAGAAATTCTCCCGAGACTTATGAAGTTCTAGTAGCGCAAGACTTACAAGGTATTTTCCTGCTACAGTCTTGCCCACTCCAACTAGCTCATCCAAAACCTGGATGAACTTGGAAAGGTACATAATGATGGGCTCTCCTTTGCTCATTCAGATATTTCTTAGCCTGTATTTTAAATCAAAGCTTCCTGGCATCATTGGATCCCTGATACAACTTCAAGATGACTTTATACATCTCATATGTTATCTTCTTCTCATGGAGATGAGGGATCTTATGGTTTTTAACCCCCTCAAGAATGATCATGTTGGCCCTGGTGTCATTATTGTTATGTTGGATCAACTTTTGGGGATATGCAGGTGGAACTATTTTATTCTGCGCAGTTATAGCATCCCATTATCTTCCAACACTATAGAGATGTCATTAGAGAAATTTTTAGGTCTAAAATGGGCCTCCTAAAAAAAAAGTACGACCAAAATAAAATTTATAAGAACCAATAGGATTCAAGATGAGGATGTCAACAATGGGGGATGATTCACCATTTTTGGAGTAAAAAAGTAAAAATAATAAAAAATAATAAAATAATAAAACTACTTTTTCCACTTGTATTTTCGAATTATCTCCCTAATGTTTTACACAAATTTCAAGTGGAAGTACTCATTGGATGCAAAATTTAATTCGCATCCAAGGAATACCCATGTTACGTACTTTCGATGGACCATGCTACACGAAAAATGAGAAACACATGAAAAAACGTGATTGCAATCATGTTTTTCATGCATTTCTCATTTTTAGTGTAGCACGGTCCATCGAAAGTATGCAACATGGGTAATCCTTGGATGGGGAATCAAATTTTGCATCCAACGAGTGTTCCCACTCCAAATTTGAGTAAACCCATATGGAGATAAGTTGAGAATATGAGTTGAAAAAGTAGTTTTTTCTTTTTTCCCTCTAAAATTTGATGATGTAATCTAATATTATTTTATAATTTCCTTAGGAGGACCATTTTAGACCTCAAAATTCCCCTAATCGTTGCCTCTATGAGAAGAAATTAGAGGCTCCCTCTAAATAGTGATCTTCCCTTAGTCCTTGGAATGACATCTTGTTATCCAAAAAATTCTCTTCAAAAATCTAGTGCAAGCCTACTCACTGATCTACACCCTTCACTTACTGAACAACCTTGGTTCTTGGTTTTTATGCAGAGAGTGGCTATGATACCATGTTAAATTTCGTTAAAAATCTACAACTACTTAGATGAATCAACTGAAAACAAGGAAAAGAAAAACTGAAACCAAATTTACTTTCACCAAGATATAGAGTTTCTTAACTTTCAACATGTAGTAGAAAATATTCGAGATAAAAAACTCATGCACACAAAATTGACACGCTTGTTTTACCCAAGAAACCCAAAAGGGAAAACCTGCTTTCTTTTTTGTGGTATTTTATTGATTGTATTTGAGCATGTTATGACTCATTTGCATTTACTTTCAAATTACTTCTCAAAACACCAAAAAAGCATATATGTTAGAAAATGTAAAATTTTTGTATACCGAAAAATAATTTTTGATTTATATGTTGATGTATTAACATTATGTGTGGAGATGTGAAGTCGAGTAAATTGGGGCTTATTTGCATGCAAAATAGTTCAAGAATTGGGCCAATTGATGCGTTCAAAACATTGCACACAGGTCAGGGTTGAGTCGTGCAAATATACATGAAAAACAATGTTCGGAGGCTTAAGCGCAATCGCATGTGGAAAGCCCGCCCGCATATGGAAAATCGAAATCGCATAGCTTAGGAGGAATAGAACAAGGTTAAATCGCCAAAATGTGAAATGCAATACAAGGGCTGGATGCGATATATTTCGAAGCTCGATCTGAAGTATTTAAAGTCCGGCCGTGGGACCCTCTCGTACATCACACATCGTGCATTGCAAGCTCGGGAGGAAAGGCGCTAAGGAACATTTTGTGAAGGCCAAAATGTGAAGTGTGATAAAGTTTCATATCGCCAATTTCAATTTGCGATCGGCCCCACCTCCACTTCCCACATCACCCCTACCGTTATCGCACATTGCAAGTTCAAGAGGAAAGTAGCTAAGGAACGTGTTAAGAATTTCGATATGCGAAATGTGATATGAATATTGGATGTGATATAGTTCGAAGCTCGAATCTGAAGTATTTAAAGTCCGGCTGTGGGACCCTCACACACATCGCACATCGCGCATCGCAAGCTCAGGAGTAAAGGTGCAAGGAAAAAGGTTGAATCGCCGAAGTGAGAAGTATGATAATGAAGCGAATCAAATGGAAGTTATTGCTAAATTCTAAAGGTTTTTAAGTCTGGGTACAAGGGTTTTTCCTTTGTAAAAGTTGCATCGGATGGAAAAACCGAACTATAACGTAGAAATTTGGAATGATGAGATGCGACAGAGAAGCAGATGAAATACACTTTTCAAAGGTAATGGAATATCTTTTAGAGTCTAGTCTTACGACAGTTACAAGGGAAAGTATGAACGCAGCATAGACTCGGGTAAGAAAACAACCAGCCACGTGCAAATCAATGTCGTATGCGTTGTGCCTCGTAATAAATGGGAGCATGAAAACAATGGTGGTGGACTCGGGTAAGTGACCCAACACAGAGCAAAGGAGAAGAGAAGACGAAATGTTGTGGGCATGAGAGGAAGAGGCAGAGTCAGGCAAAAGGAGCGTATAGTGGCATTGTTGGAAACACAACAGATGGGTCAAGTCGGACAAAGAGGCATCATTGCAGAACTGTTCGAATACCACATCAGAAATAGAAAAGACATGACAGCAAGCAGAAAAGACAAATATTGAACTCTGGAAGAACTGCAGGGAAAGGATGTCTGATCTGTCAGGAAGACACATCAACACTTAAGGGAGACGCATCAACAACAAATTACATTAAGAAAAAAGAATAATATTTCAAGTTTAATTTGTTTTCTTCGTTTGTTAAGATCAAATCTATAGTGGTGTCCTCAATTGCAATGTAAAAAGTAGTTTTAACAGTTTAGGTAGTCGAAGTAGTTCAAGAAATTCTAGCAATTACGAACTGTTTTGATGTATTTAAGAAAGACGGAAATAAACAGTAAGGGTTCTGAATTTTGGACCTATGGAAGACTAAAAATTTGGTACTTACCTTTTTGAGGAATTAATGAAAGAAGCATCAAGTTTCCTACAACTTTTGATGGTGATTCATTTTTCCTGTGCCACTTTGTGTCCCTTCTTCCTGGAATGAAGTGAAGTAAAGTAAAGTATTTGTCGGTCTCCTAATTACATCTATGAGTAAGAGTTAAATAACCTTAATTTTCACTCCTTCACTCCAACTCCTCTCCCTTCACAAATTCTCTCTAGAGCTTAAAAGTAATATATTATGTGTTTATAGGATATTATTTTGAGTTTCCTCTCTCTCCATCAATTCATTCTGAAATTTAAAGTGGTATATTATGTGTTACAACATATCATTTTGAGTTTTTTCTATGGTTCTTCTTTTCCTTTCAGATATCAACATTTAATGGCATTGTAGAGTCTTTCATTATACCAGATTATTAAGAGTTTAAAGAATTAGTTTCCAAAGGGATTGAACAAAGACCACCTGATATAATTACTTATGTGACACATTGTTAAAGAAAAATGTCTTAAGCATTGATTACTTTTCACAGTGAAGGAATTGTCTCTTAAGATACAACATTTTATGGCGCCACTGCCGAGGACGAAGAGATGAAGTTTATTTTCCCTAGGTTTTTCACATTATTTCCTCTAGTTTTTCAGTGAGGAGGAAACATTTGGATGTGTTTTTTATTCTCATAATTCTAGCTCACAAAAGGCCTCACAAGAGGTTAGATACCTCACAGTAAAAGGTCCCTGCTTTGTCAGAACTTGAAATATTGGTTTCTAAAAGGGTTCGGAAACCCGAAACCCCCTTGATGCCTAGTCCTACACTGTCTGCTCCTAGCAGTAGTTCTAGTAATCCTTTGTTTGAAGATGTCTCTAAAGTACTTCCTTTCTTGGAGAAAGATTCACCTTTCACACCAATTTATTTTCAAGAACCTAAGTTGTAAGAACACTCCTTTGAGTCTGTTTCTTTTACTTTAACTCAAGCTCAACAAACTCCAGTTGTTGGCCCCCCTGCCATTGTCCACCAACCCACTCCCATATCAGTTTTACCTCCACCTCCATTCATTTTCACAATAGATTCATCGATTGCATCTAACCAAGGAACAATCAATCAAGGTGAAAACATGGCAGCACCAACCTTTTGTTGAACAGATATGCTCCACTTAACCTTCCACAACCGATGAATGAAATTCCTCAAGAGTATCTTCAATTAATCCCACGTTTTATTGGGGAAGATGAAATAACTGCAGAAAAACACTTTCCTATGTTTTGTAATTTTGTTGAAAATATAAATGTACAACATCTTGATGTTGTAATGAGGCTTTTTGTTTAGAATTTGGATGGAGAGGCTAGAAAGTGGTTTAAGTGATTGCAAAATGATTCTACTAATACATGGGAAGAACTGGAAAATAAAATTACTCAGAGATGGGGTGAAAAAAGGGATCATGGATATTCACTAACAGAATTAAATGCAATCAAAAGAAAACCAAATGAGAATATATCATATTTTGTCAAAATATTCAATAAATTGTATAACCGTTTTCCTGTAGAAATGAAGCCCCCTCCTTTTGGAGCAAAGGTGGTTTTTGTTGGGGCTTTTGAAGCTGATTTTAGTTTTTCACTTAGAGAAAGGAGAGCCCCTACTCTAGAGTAGATACAGACAGATGCTTTAGAAATTGAATCTAGTATGAATATAGCTGAGAAGGCGAAAGGGAAACACCTAGTCCAAGACAAGGGGAAAGAAAAAGAAGAATCATCACAAGATCAAAGAATTGAAGATATGAAAAAGGTGATAAATTTTTTTTCAAATAAGCTAGTTAAGATGGAATGGGAAAGAAAAAGCTCCCAAAGACAAGTACAACAAAACCGAGGAGGATTTAACCCTCAATTCAAAAGACAAACCATGCAAATTTTGCAGAGGGAAAGAAAATATCAAGACTAGGTTAAAGCACCATTGTATATATAAGCAGCACCCGGAGAGTCAGCAGAATATGACCAAAAGGAAGTTGAAGATCAGATATGTGCTATGTACACAATAGAATAGGATGAAGAGGAAGATTGTGAGGGAGAATATGTTGAAGCTGAAGTATCTTTTGTTCAAGATGAAATGAATGAATATTGTAGGCAATTCACAGATTTCATGGAGGCTGAGTTACATAAAAATTATGATTTAAGGTCTACAAAGAGATCTAGAATGCAGGGTAATGAAGGTGAATAACGCGATTTTATTCCTCCTCCAATGGCGACTCCACAAAAAAGGGACCCTGTAAAACAATTCAGCAATGGGAAGCAACCTGTAAATTCAGTTAATAGAATAGATGTGCAATAGGGTGAACCTTCCCAGAGCAAATCAATTGATACTAATATTTTGGAGAGAGTTGTTCTTGTACTCGAACAAGAGAAAAATTCTAAAAAGAGTGAATAAGAACTTGAAAATAATGTTAAACAAACTCATGCTTTCAGTTTGACAAAAGAGATGGAGAAGGTAAAAATTCAGATACCTCTTCTAGAATTAGCTACAATACCAGTCTACAAGAAAGAAATTTCAGAATTTACTAATCTCGCACAGATTGAAGATATAAGTGACATTGTGAACTTACATGAAGAAAATCCAGTGGTCAGCTTTTGTCCTCATGTAAAATAGGTAGACCCTTATGTTCCACCATTCTATATTTCTCTGTTGCTTCATGATTTTACTCTCCATAATTGTATGTTGGACTGAGGTGCATCCCATAATATCATGCCATTGTCTGTTATGAAGGAACTAAACTTGCGGATTACCAAAACTTATAGGGATTTGTATTCATTTGATTCCAAAATGGTGAAATGTGTTGGGTTAATTAAATATGTAGTAGTTTCTTTGGCACAAATTCCAGCAAAGTGTATAGTCATGGATGTAGTTGTTGCTGACATTCCAGCCATGTTTGGAATGCTCATGTCAAGATCTCGAGGAGAAAATTTGGGAGGTGTTATAAAATTATATTTCACTTATGCTATCATTCTTGTTTTTAATAGGGAAGACAGGAGATTTTATAGGGAAACAAGTTTCGTGAAGATCACTACCAAGAAAGATGTGGGAAATTCTGCTATCTATAGTCGAGAAACAAAAGATATTTCATGTTTCATGCTGCATGAAAATGCAGAATTTTTTTAAGACACATGGAAGCATCTCTCTTCAGCAGTTGTAAATAATGAACTGCACTCAAAGAATAATTGGAAATGTTACTTTGATGGTGCCTACTCAAAGGAAGGCGTGGGAGTTGGATTCTTGTTGATAACGTCGGAAGGTAACCTCGTGCCTTTTTCTTTCCAGTTAGAGTTTGACTCAACAAACAATGTAGTTGAGTATGAGGCCTTGATCATTAGCCTTCAAGTTGCTAAACGGATGGGATTTCAGTGTATTTCAATTTTTGGTGACTCTGAATTGATAATGTTGTGGAGGTAAATCCCCTCTGCGGACAGAGGCGATCCCTACTAGCCCAGACCGGGTCTAGCAACAATCATTCACGCTACAGTGTAGGTTCCTAATTGAAAATAAACCAACTAGCGATGAAGGCTTACCTGGAATCCAACGCTGTTGCTTGTAGAAGAGGTAGTGCTCCCGTTCCTTAGCTCTGGCAGATCAAAATCCCCACAATCTCCGTGATGGACACCTACACATGCGAGAAACAAAACAGATGCAAGCGTAAAATCCAGTAGATGCAACTATATGTCAGTCAGAAAGGACATAACTCATCATCATAAACAACAACAAGAGTGGAACCATAACCAATAGTCGTTCATTAATAATCAATCAAAGGAAAATTACAACCAAGTTCTGACGCCGAATTCTCCTTTGGAGGGTCGCCAGCAGAACACGTCTCGAAAAGCCTGTCAAGGATGGGACAAACCTCTCTCTTCAGCTCTTGACAATAGTCTCCTTGCTTGAATTTGGCCTTAAGGGAATTATGGAGGTTCTTGAAGCATAAGGCTCTTGGGAATTTGGGAACTTGAAGACTTGGAGATTAGCTTGCAATGGAGATGAGCAAGCTTTTATAGATGGAGGAAGGGGAGTTGGGATCCCTATAATCATGGGATTGGCCCTATCATCAAGGAAGATTCCATGAGAGGTGGCAAACCACTTTCTCTCTATGGAGATCCGTAGCCAAACCTCCCAACTCAAGATAGATAGCAGTCTAGGAATTTGTTAGGACAAAACTTCCGCCATTTATTTTTAAAAAACACTGCTTAAATTGGCTGGCGCGAGTGCGACTCTGGGACAGAGCGCCAATTGGCGCGCCCCTCTTTGAAGGATTTCCCCCATTGGCGCGGGTACTAAACTGGCTGCCTGCGCCAATGCAAAAAGAGGTGTTTTTAGGGTTTTTCACAAGGAGATGTCTTCAGGGCAATGAAAGCTCATGTTTAGAGGGATTTCATGTAAGTATTTTCAAGTCTTGTCTCTGCTCATAGGTCACAAAATAAGCCCTCCAATGTGCGAGACGGGGAATGGTAGGGACGGTGGCAAATTACTGTGTAATAGATGCCCCCTAAAGCATGAGGCCCGAGAGAGAGAGAGGGGTGAAATGCTTTACAAGAACGTGTCCAACTGAAAACTCCATCGTCAGAAAACCTGCATGAAGAAGTACAACTGATGTCTCAGATACATGATATATATGCGGTATGGGCGCAGCCATCCATAACAGAGTATACAATAATCCAGATCCAAGGCATGGATGCAGCCATCCAATGAGGATCGAAAAATAGACTCAAGTGTGGTCGCATCCATCCAGTAAGTGATTCATGTAAATAATCATAATAATTCACAAAATCGCAGCCTAGATTACAACAGACAGAATCCAGGGTCTTGCGCTCCATCTCGACCCGAACAAAGTACAAGTTCAAGCAGGCGAATAAGTGAGCTGAAGTCGAACATGCAAGAACATCGTCTGATTACCAGCCAATGATGAAAGCTGTTAACAGACGCGAGAGGTACCACCATTAATGCCAATGGTCCTCAAGGTACTATAGGTACAATCTACGGCATGTGAACAGTGAGCTGACGTCGAACACCCGTAGAATCACTCGATCGGAGGGAAATGATGAAAACCTCACGTCGAATGCGAAGAACCTGCCATTGAGGCATGCAGGCTCCAAGGTACCAGAAGAGAGTCTCTAGATCAGCATCCTGGATAATGAGCTGAAGTCGACAGGAAGTGACCTTGATCGAAGGTGGGCCATAGTGTTTCCCACATCATCGACATGAGACAGAGGAACATAATGCCTTTTGTGAATCAGGATCAGGCGAGAATCAGAGGAAGGTTGAAATTTTTGCAGAGGTCAACTTCTCTTGAACATATCGGCGGCACGATAGTGGATTTGGTGGTATTTGACATCAAAAGATCAAAGGTCATGGTGACGAGGCAAAGAGCAGATGAGAGGTCAAAAGGGATCACCCAAACCCACGGAGGCAAGTGGAAAACGAGATGAGATTTCCCCAACCCGACACAAATGCATACAAGTGCCATGTTCAAGAGCGACATACTGTCGACATGACAATGATGTTAGTTCCATTTTCCCCACCATTTCGGTGAGTACCTCTTTATTTTTACACAAGCTCGAAGAGGATACCATATGCTTGTCATATAAATTCATCCTTCGGACGAATCCATCCTAGTACATTTAACGAGCCCTAGGAAGGAGAAACTCGAATATCGTCATTTCGACTAAATCCAATGTCATCAGGGTTTAACGAGTCTGACAAAGGAAGAACTCGGCGTCTTTTCATGTTTAGAGAGTTTGAAAAGACAGCGGAAAAGTAAACTCCAGCAGTCCCTTTTCGTAAATAGTTTCCCAGATCCGAAAAGGTAGAAAACAATATCCGGGAAAACCTCCTAATTACTTAATACTTCAAGGTATTCCTTTACGTAAATAATCTATCCCAGCCCGAAAAGTCTGCATGCCTCTTGATAATCATTGTTTAATACATACTTGAATCGAAATGACAGAGTCTGTGGTCTTTTCTATTTAAAGAAGGATTAGAAAATTTGAAAATGGCTCCTCCTAATGGAACGAAATTAGTATAAAAATTAAGCGAGATTCCGTGTATTTGAGGCATAAAACAAGATAAAGATTCAAAGTTCATTTCATAAGACCCGCAGCAGTTCCTCTCGAACGGGTAAAACAACCAAGTGAAGGCATATAATTGGCCCGAGTAGATAATGGCAATTATAACGAAAATAGATATCCAGCAAAACATTTGTCAAAATGGCAATCCTGAGAAGGTAAATAGAAAGAGTTTCATTTTTACACAGGCTTGAAACAAAGATAAACTATGCTTGAAACCGGTTTCATTTTTACACAAGCTTGAAACGGAAACAAACTATGCTTGAAAAATTAAGCATGCCCCCAGCATGGTGACTCAATTCGAGGTACATGCCCCCCAAGATTCAGTCCATATGAAAGTCAAATGGAGTGAAGGTTCAAGTTACGAGATCAAGAGAAAGACTCGACTGGGATTTTACGAGATCTTAGCAAAGACTCGAATTGAATGGGAACGTGTTTCATTATTTTAACGAGGTTGACACATTAAAAGAACTATCCTTAGGACACCTTGTTTCATGGTTTAAGGAGCTTGGCACAAGACAAGGAACTGTGCTCCGACAACCTTGTTTCATTTTTTAAGGAGCTTGACACAAGACAAGGAACTATGCTCCGACAACCTTGTTTCATTTTTTAAGGAGATTGACACAAGACAAGGAACTCTGCTTCGACAACCTTGTTTCATTTTTTAAGGAGCTTGACAGAAGACAAGGAACTCTGGTCCGACAGACCTTATCATAATGAACTAGAATTCATCACTTCCAACAATTCCACTCCTGATGGAAGGAAAACATCCTGGAAGTCAGGACCCAATGCCCCCAGCACTTGATGCACAATGGCACTATCACTGAGTACAGGCATGGGGCAGGTAGCCACATAGTTGACCTGCAGTGGGGCAGATACAACGGGTGGATAAAAACTAGGAAGGGATGATGGCGGGCCAGCTACCACATTAGGACCAAAGAACGAAAGTTGATCAATGGTCACGATCCGTCCTTCATGCGGAAAACAGACCACACGAAAAAGGGAGGAGACAAGCGTTCCCATGGCATAGGTGTAATCGCGCCCCAAAAGCAGATTGAAATCCAAGGGGCCTGTAACAACCATCACGTCCATATGGACGGTTTTACCTCCCAAAGTAACAGGCAACCTTGGAAGGATCCCTAACAGTTGACTAGTTCTTCTGTTAAACACCAACAGATTCTGCGTAACAGGAGCAAGCGGCGGTGAACCAAAATATTTCCAAGTAGTTGAGGATAGAACACTAACAGACGCGCCTTCGTCTATAATGGTGCTGGGTACGACCAGACCAAAAGCCTGTACTGTGATCTCGAAAGGCACATAAGATGGAAGGCAGTATCCTGCAAATCGACTGCAATCGAAGGAAGTGACCAAACTACTTGGAGGGGTTACCATCGAACCGAGATGGTCTTCCCCTGGTGTTACGGAAGAAGAAGCATCCTCCACGACCTCCATCTCGAAGGTGGGAGGGGTATCCTCCGGGACCTCCATCACGGGAGGCAGAGGAGTAGCTTCTTGAGATATAGAGACAAGAGAATATTTCTCCAAGTCTGAAGAATCTAAAGAGACAAGAAGGACCTGAGGGATGTGAGGTCCACTCTCAATGGAAAAGACCTGGTGAACCATAGAAGGGACCAGCTCAACCGATCCCACGACTAATGATTGGTCGGGGACGGATTCCTTAATGGGAATTTCTGGGGGAGCAGGATTGACCAAGGATGACTCTTGACCAATGGTAGGATCAACTGGCGGAAGACTCAAAGAAAGTTGTTTATAACCAGCCAGAAGGCACGGCGCAAAAACAACCGAGTTGTCCAAAACTAGCTTGGCTTCATCCATATACGGACAAAGGTGAATGGCATGGTGCCCCCCACACAACTTACAAGGATTGGTAATCTTACCCTGCTTCTTAGGAGCCTTACCAACACCAGTTGAAAACGTGCCCCCAACTTGACTCCCAGAAGCCAGAGGCAATGGCGGGCGACTGTTGGACCATACTTCGAGTACCTTGGGAATGCCAGGGCAATCTCGAAGAAGATGGTCTCCCGTGCACAACATGCAAGGGAACTTGAATTTTCGTGGAGGGTTGGAAGGTTTATTAAGAGGAGATGTTTCAAAAGCAGTAGCTTCACTTTTAGCCTCTCGCTTATCATACTTCTTCTTCTTTGTCTTCTTCTTCTTCTTCTTAGCCACCTGGTTACTCGAATCCAGACTTTCACCAGGCGAAGTAGAAGAGGAGGACGTAGAAACAGGCGAAGAAGGGGAGAGTTCCACCTTAGAATCAACATGATGTTGTTCAGGTGGAGGAAATGATTGACTAGTAGCTGAGACATTTGGAACCACAGAGGTTGAAAACAACCAAACAGGCAACCCAACAGTTAACCTAGGAAGGGACAACGTTGCCATAAAAGGAGCACCAACATTTCCAAAAGGAGGAAAAGGACCACTATTCCCATCGGAGGGGATTCCTTGGTTGGTGAACTCCGGAAAAGTTGCCATCAACAATTCAAAACCGCACACGGGCTGAAAACCAAGGCACACAATCAAACGGCCAACAAGCAGACTCTAAAAGGGCGTGTGATCGTAGGTGATTTATTTTACCACATTGAAACTTAGAAACTTCACTGTTTCATGTTTTAAGAGTCGAGAAACGGATAAAAGGTGACTCTATCTCTTTCAGTTTTGGAGCAAGCGTGAAAGGACAAGCGCTTAGTGATCCTTTCAAATTTAAGGAGTCAGAAAAGATCAAATGACTACTCAGGAATACTAGGCAAAAGGTGTACCAAATAACCGTGAACTGCAATATACACCTTGGTTTCAAAATGAAAGAGAAATCAACCAAGGACTTAACGTACAATACGACAATCTCCACAGAATCTTCAATATAGGTGTATCACGGGTATAGAGATTAGCGATTTCAGCCACAGATTAAAGGATAGAAACCTGGTGGGGTCTCCTTTATACTCGACGTACGGGGAGTACAAGTCCATACTAGCCCATCTAAAACCCAGGCGGCAGCCGGCTAGTAGGTACCAAGATCTGGGAACACGTCTCTAGCCTAGACCTCTAAATGTGTTTCGTTAGATTTCAATGCTACCTTAGTGTAAATTGAGTAAATTTTAAAGTTTATCTTCAATTACGTTTCAGTTTTCAGGCCCTAGCGAATGTCATATGACAATCTCCTATATGCAGCTATATGAGAAAAGAAAAATTTTCAATTCGATGAATGTTATCTAGTTAAGGGAAGAGCTTCAAACAATGATGCAACAAACAACAACACTGTAAACGAAATTTTTCCAAACTAGATGACTTTCACTATCCAAATGTAATTTCAAACATTCAACGATGCGAATAATGCAATGTAATCTATGCAAAATCCTCTTGTTCGAAAACTATGCAATTGTAATCTATGCACAATTTCCTTTTCTTTTTCAAATGATAAGAATGCGCTCAAAGCGATTTTTAGTTTTCAATCACTAAACAATGTGATCTAAGTTCAATGATAAATCTCAAAAGTACTTTTCAATGCAATGTGATCTAATGCATTTTACAAAAAGAACACTTTGAGACGCAAATCTTCTTAATGAAGGATGAATGCAAAAGAGATGCAAACAAACACTAAGAATGCAATCGTTGTTTCAAACACTTTGTAACGAAATCCCTCAAAAGGCGACAAGACATATGAGGTCAAACACAAAGGGGACTTCCAAAGCAAGAGATCAAAACAAGGCATTCATTCCCTTTTACATCAAGCAATCATGGAGAGAAGACATTTCAAACAATGAGCAATGTAATCTATGCTCATACAGGAAAAGACCGGAAGGGAAAGACACAATGGTGAAGGATCTAGGGAAAAAATCTCAATTTTCACACACCCTGAAATTGGCTCGACTTGTACATTGACAACTAGCGCCAACTGGTGCGACTTGCACACTAACAACTAGTGCCAATGGCCAATTGGTGCAGGTTTCTAACTGACAACAAGCGCCAATGCCTAAAAATGAAAAAAACAAGAATTTCTCCCAACCAAGACCAGACTCACCACTTCAAGCAGAATCTCCAAGGCTCAAATGAACCATGTAATCTAGGCTCAAAGCGAGACAGACACAGATCAAGCTCAGAAAGCTCATAACAAAGAAAACCCTATTACCTCACAGGATTGGCGCGACTATGAGGCTGAAACTAGCGCCAGAACAGAATTGGCACGGGTAATACACTAGCAACCTGTGCCAATGGGCGCGACTGTCAAGCTAAAAAACACGCCAGTCGAGTTTATCAGTCAAAAATAAAAAAGAGCAATCCAACAAGCAGACCAGTGATGATCAAGCTATCCAAAAGCCAAATTCACAGAAATAGCCAGCCCAAAGAGCCGAACAAGCAAGGAGGATCAAGAATCAACCAAAAAGGCAAGACAATGCTCCAAACGTTCAGTTTACAAACTAAACTGGAGATTGACTGAAGAAGCGTTGATCTATTTCGCAATTGCAGAGAAAAAGCGTTTCGAAGGCTATTTGGCTAACTTCAGGCTCCGTGTGTAGCTTACAAAGCAGAACAACAACAAGCTAGATGATCCCCAGTGGAGTCGCCAATTGGTTGTGGAGGTAAATCCCCTCTGCGAACAGAGGCGATCCCTACTAGTCCAGACCGGGTCTAGCAACAATCATTCACGCTACAGTGCAGGTTCCTAATTGCAAATAAACCAACTAGCGATGAAGGCTTACTTGGAATCAAACGTTGTTGCTTGTAGAAGAGGTAGCGCTCCCGTTCCTTAGCTCTGGCAGATCACAATCCCCACGATCTCCGTGATGGACACCTGCACATGTGAGAAACAAAACAAATGCAAGCGTAAAATCCAGTAGATGCAACTATATGTCAGTCAGAAAGGACATAACTCATCATCATAAACAACAACAAGAGTGGAATATAACCAATAGTCGTTCATTAATAATCAATCAAGGAAAATTACAACCAGTTTTGATGCAGATTCTCATGAGATGTGACGGGAGCACGTCTCGAAAATCTGTCAGGGATGGACAAACCTCTCTCTTCGGCCTTGACAATAGTCTCCCTTGGGTGACATGAGGAATTATGGAGGCTCTTGCGGCATAAGGCTCTTTGGGAATTTGGGAGACTTGAAGACTTGGAGATTAGCTTGCAAAGGAGATGAGCAAGCTTTTATAGATGGAGAAAGGGGAGTTGGGATCCCTATAATTATGGGATTAGCCCTATCATCAAGGAAACTTCCATGAGAGGTGGCAAATCACTTCCTCTCTATGGAAATATGTAGCCAAACCTCCCAACTCAAGATAGATAGCAGTCCAGGAATTTGTTAGGACGAAACTTCCGCCATTTATTTTTAAAAGACACTGCTTAAATTGGTTGGCGCGAGTGCGACTCTGGGATAGAGCGCTAATTGGCACGCCCTCTTTGAAGGATTTCTCCCATTGGCACGGGTACTGAACTGGCTGCCCGCGCCAATGCAAAAAGAGGTGTTTTTAGGGTTTTTCACAAGGAGATGTCATAAGGGCAATGAAAGCTCATGTCTAGAGGGATGTCATGAAAGTATTTTCAAGTCTTGTCTCTGCTCACAGGTCACAAAATAAGCCCTCCAATGTGCGAGACGGGGAATGGTAGGGACGGTGACAAATTATTTTGTAACAGATAATAAGACAGTTTAAAAATAATTGTCAAACCAAGCATCCGAGATTAAGATCATATAAGAATGAATTTTGGGATCTAAAAGAGAACTATTTTTAAGCCTTCAATCTTCAATTTATTCCGAGGGAGGAGAATATATTGGCAGATTCTTTAGCAGTTGCAGCAAGCACCTTCAAGCCACCTATGAATCCAAGGTTAAGGTATGAGATCGAAATTAGACATAGACCCTCTATTCCCGATAATATGAAACATTGGCAAGTGTTTGAAGGTGATGAGAAGATAAATCATTTCTTGACAATGATTGGAAACTTTGAAGATGCTGAGATAGTTCAAAAAGAAAAACAAACGAAGGTAAGACATTTCAAAAATTCAATAGGTGATCAGAAGATTATTCACTTGAAAGATAATGTAGTGCCTAAAGTTTAGGGTTTGATTCAAATGATGTTGTTGTTGATTCAAAGGAAATACATCAACAGGAAGAGATGGAAGATTGTAATTTGGGAACTCAACAGGAGCCAAAAATGGTGAAATTATTCAAAGGTGTTCCCAAAAATTATAAAGAAATATATATTGATCCCTTTAAAAAGTATATGGATGTGTTTGCTTGGTCATATGAAGACTTGAAAACATATGATAAAAACATAATACAACATAAGATCCCATTGAAATAAGGAATCAAACCACATAGAAAAAAGCCCAAATAGATTAATCCATTACTGCTGGCTTCAATTGAAAAAGAAGTGAAGAATTTGCTGCAAGAAAAAATCATAGTCCCTCTCAGATATTCGGATTGGTTTCTAAACTGGTTCTTGTGAGGAAGAAAAATGGAGAGATAATATTGTGTGTGGACTTCAGGAATTTGAACAGAGAATCTCTAAAGGATAATTATCCTTTACCTAAAATGGATTATGTCTTACAAAAGGTGACAGGATCTTACCAGATTTATATGGTTGATGGATTCTCTGGATATAATCAAGTGGCAGTGGATCAGGAAGATCAGAAAAATACATCTTTCACAACCCCCTGGGAAACCTTTATGTATGCAAGGATTCCATTTAGCCTTATGAATGCAGGTTCAACTTTTCAGAGGGCCCTGGACATAACATTTGTTGGAGACAAGTATGTGGTTATATATTTGGATGATGTAACTATTTTTTCAGGATCAGATGATGAACACCTAGAACATCTGCAAAGAACTTTTGAAAAGTGCAGGAAGTATGGTGTCACTAAATCCCAAAAAATATTTGTTTGCCTTGGAGGAAGGTAAATTATTGGGTCACATAATTTTGAAACGAGGGGTAAGAATTGATCCAGCAAGGGTGGAGGAAATTCAAACCATTCCTTCACCTAGAAGCAAGAAATATGTTCAGATATTTTTGGGAAAAATAAACTTTCTGAGAATATTTGTACCAAATTATGCTGAGATTGTGAGAAATATAACTGACATGTTGAAGAAAAACGAAGAAGTAAGGTGGGATAAAGAATAAAGAGAAGCATTTTCTAGGATAAAAGAAGCACTCCAGGAAGCTTATGTTTTAATAATTCCTGATTATCAAAAGGTATTTCAAATATTTTCATTTTCTTCCCCCACTACTACTGTTGTCGTATTATTGTATAAAAATGAGGATAGTAACGAACAACCAGTGGAATTCTTCAACAAAGTTCTCAGAGATGCTAAGCTCAAATATAAAATTTTGGAGAAACAAGTGTATGCATTGTTCAAAGCACTCAGAGCCTTCAGGACTTATGTGCTACAATCCCAAATAACCACTTATGTACCTAATTTTGCTGCCAAGGACATGTTGGTTCAAAGTGATGTTGAAGGAAAAAGAGAGAAATGGATAGATAAAATCTAGGAGTATGATTTGGACATTAAAACCACCAATTTAATCAAAGGACAGGGTTTAGAAAATTTTCTAACAGAAATAATTTTTCAAGCATTGGGAATTAACCTCTTGGCACTAGTGGATGGAGCTAACAATGAAGAAGGTCAGAAAAAGCCCAAAACAGGTATTCAATAAAAAAATTTGTGTTCAGATTGGTATAAATATTATTTCCATTACTTGTGTTTCTTTTCTTGCCCCTCTTCACTGAATAGAACCAAATACAGAGCTCTCAAGCTTAAATCTCAGCCATATGTCATAGTACAAGCAAAGTTGTACTCAAAAGATCCTGCTGGTATTTTTATGTTGTGTTTAACTGAATGTGGATCCATTGAGGTTATCAAGGAATATCATGAAATTCTATGTGGAGGACATTATAGTTGGAAGGTCACAATCCATAAAATCCACAAGTTAGGTTTCTATTGGGCCACCCTATTTGCAGATGTACATAAATTGGTCAGAAGTTGTCAGAAATGTCAGTTGTTTGATGGGAAGAAAAGACTTGCTTCATTACCTCTTATCCCTGTATTCATATAAGAGCCCTTTAGGAAGTGGGGACTGGATATTATTGGAGAGATCAATCCACCATCAAGTGGGTAGTTCAAATGGATTCTAGCTGCCACTGATTACTTCACAAAGTGGGTTGAAGCAATCTCCACCAAGAAAGAAAATGACCAAGTGGTGATGAATTTTCTGGAGGAGAACATCTTCAGTCGGTTTGGCTGTCCAATCAAGATTGTAACCGATAATGCTTAAGTATTTAATTCTGCTCGATTCATTAATTTCTTCCAAACATATAATGTAATCTTGTCACATTCCACAGCATATCATCCACAAGGGAATGGGTTGGCAGAATCTTCAAACAAGTTTGATTTTGAAGAACATAATCATTTAAAATTAGAAAGTCTGGGATTCAAAGTTGAAGTTTTCTCTTTGGGCAATCTGAATAACCACCAGGAGGTCTACTGGCAAGTCACCCTATGAATTGGTTTATGGAACTCAAGCACTATTTCCTACTCAGTTTGCCAAGCCAATGATTTCTTTCCTTCAAGAAGCTCAGGAAGAACCTAAAGCTCTAGTGAGAAGATTGAACAAAGTGATTGAATCAAGTGAAAATAGAAACAAATTTAGAGATGCTTTGATTTCTTATCAGGAAAATATGAAGTCCATATTTGATAGAAAATCAAAAGAAATCCCCTTCCAAGCAGGAGATTTAGTATTAATACGGGGCACCAGAAGGGAGGATAAAGGAAAAAATGGTACGTTTGACCCTCTCTGGTATGGTTCGTATAGGATTTCTGAAGCCAGATCAAACAATACTTTCATCCTAGAAGATTTAGATGGAGAATCTCTGCAACTACTTGTGAATGGGCAGTATTAGAAGCATTATTTTGAGCATTGAAAGTCAACATTCAACCATTGTAAATACCAGATTTCTCATTGTTCATATGTCACCAAGAAATATTTGACTCCATGCCCAATGGATAAGGCACTAATTTGCGGTTCTTAGCACTTTCATGGATAAAAGCACTATCCCTGGGTGGAGCCAGATGTTGTGGCTCATTTGCATTTACTTTCGAAATATTTCTCAAAACACCAAAAAAGCATGTATGTTATAAAATGTAAAAATTTCGTATGCCGAAAAAGAATTTTTAATTTATATGCTGATGTATTAAAATTATATGCGGATATGTGAAGGCGGGTCGAGTCAGCTTATTCACATGTAGAAGAGTTCAAGAATTGGGCCGATTGATGCGTTCAGAACATTGCACACAATTCAGGGTTGAGTCGTGCAAATATACGTGCAGAACAGTGTTCGGAGGCTTAAGCGCAATCGCATGTGGAAATCATGCCCGCATATCGCAAATCGCAATTGCAAAGCTCAGGAGGAATAGAACAAGGTTGAATCGAGGAAATGTGAAATGCGATACGAGGGCCGGATCCAATATAGTTCGAAGCTCGATCTAAATCATTTAAATTCCGGCCGTGGGACCCTCTCATGCATTGCACATCGCGCATTGCAAGCTCAGGAGGAAAGGTTCTATGGAACACGTTATAAAGGCCAAAATGTGAAGTGCGGTAAAGTTTCATATCGCCGATTGCGATTTGTGATCAGCCCCACCTCCACTTGCCACATCACCCCTACCGTTATCGCACATCACACGTCACAAGTTCAGGAGGAAAGGTGCTAAGGAACATGTTAAGAATGCCAATATGCGAAATGTGATATCAAGACCGGATGCGATATATTTCAAAGCTCGAATATGAAGTATTTAAAGTTCAGCCGAGGGACCCTCTCGCACATCACACATCGCGCATCGCAAGCTTAGGAGGAAAGGTGCTAAGGGACAAGGTTGAATCATCAAATTACGATAATGAAGTGGACGCGACGATGGAAGTTATCGCTAAAGTCTAAAGGTTTTTAAGTCTAGGTACAGGGGTTTTTCCTTTGTAAAAGTCGCATCGGAGGGAAAAAGTGGATTATAACGTACAACATTGTAATGATGAGATGCGACAAAGAAGCAGATGTGATACATTTTTCAAAGGTAATGGAATATCTTTTAGAGTCGAGTCTTACGGAAATTACAAGGGAAAGTATGAATGCAACACAGACTCGGGTAAGAAAACACCCGGGCACATGCAAAACAGTGGCATATGAATTGTGCCTCGTAATAAACAGGAGCTTGAACACAACAGTGGTGGACTCGAGTAAGTGACTCGACACAGAGCAAAGGAGAAGAGAAGACAAAACGCCATGGGCACGAGCAGAAGAGGCGAAGTCAAGCAAAAGGAGTGTATTGTGGCACTGTTGGAAATGCAATAGCTGGGTCAAGTCAGGAAAAGAGGCTTCATTGCAAAATTGTTCGAATACCACACCAGAAACAGAAAAGACATGACAACAAGCAGAAAATACAAATATTGAACTCTGGAAGAAATGCAGGGCAAGGATGTCCAATCTGTCAGGAAGACACATCAACACTTCAGTGAGACACATCAACAACAAATCAGATTCAGCAAAAAGAATAATAATTCAAGTTTAATTTGTTCTCTTTGTTTGTTAAGATCAAATCTATAGTGATTTCCTCAATTGCAATGTAATAAGTAGTTTTAACATTTTTGGTAGTCGAAGTAGTTCAAGAAATTATAGCAGTTACGAACTGTTTTGATGTATTTAAGCAAGACAAAAAGAAAAAATAAGGGTTCCTAGTTTTGGACCTCTAGAAGACTAAAACTTTGGTACTTACCTTTCTGAGGAATTAATGAAAGAAGCATCAAGTTTCCTACAACTATTGATGGTTATTTGTTTTTCTTGTGCCATTTTGTGTCCCTTCTTCCTAGAATGAAGTGAATTAAAGTAGTTGTCGGTCCCTTAATTACATCTGTGAGTAAGAGTTAAATCACCTTAATTTGTGCTCCTTCACTCCAACTCCTCTCCCTTCACAAATTCTCTCTAGAACTTAAAACTAATAGATTCTATGTTTACAGCACACTATTATGAGTTTCCTCTCTCTCCATAAATTCATTCTGAAATTTAAAGTGGTAGATTCTGTGTTACAACATATCATTTGAGTTTCTTCTACGGTTCTTCTTTTCCATTTAGATATCAACAGTTAATGGCATTGTAGAGTCTTTCATTATACCAGATTATTAAGATTTTTAAGAATTAGTTTCCAAAAGGATTGAATGAAGACCACCTGATATAATTACTTTTGTGACTAGTGAAATAGTCACATTTTTAAAATTAAATATTTATCATAATACTAACCTTTGTTTGTTGTTTTATAGGTCTTCTAAGGGTCTTCCATAGGTTAAATATTGACCTTTTGTTGATGATTCTCTTTGTTTAGAAAAATAGGGTAGGGTATGATATGAATAGGTTATGTAATGTTTTATTGAATAATTGTATGGATATAAATGTGGATGGAATAGTAGTTAGGATAGTAGTATGAATATGAATATGGATAGAATAGGGCTAAAAATCATATAAGATATAATGTAGATGAAATTATAGGTGATAAAATGTCAATGAAATGTAGGAAATGTAGGTGATGTAAATGAAATCTAGGCAAATATGCATAACTAGTACCAAATTAGTCTTTACAATTCTAGAATATTTCGAAAAAAATTTAAAATTTTAAGAGCGATTTTTTTACTCATTGTACTTGTATTCCCTTATGACGTTCACAATGATAGACATTGTGTTTATTGTTACAAAAACTCTTGTAGACTTTGTAGAGACTTTATTTCTTCTTGCATATGATTTGATTTAGAATAATTATTGTTCAAGTCCCTTCTACAGGTTAAACTTTGAAATTTTTAGGTCCCATTTGATATGATCTTCTGTTGATAACTCAGGTCCCTTCTGACATGCTAAATTTTCAGGTCCCTTCTGGCATAATGTAAAATGATGTTCAATATTTGAAAATTTCTTAAATTTATTTTTTCGATGTTCAAGTCCCTTTCTGAATAATTTTCTCAATAACAATTCAGGTCCCTTCTGTAAATGTCAAATGATGTACCAGGTTCCTTTGTTATTGTAGTTCATATTTTGTCTTCAATTCGGCTACTAAAAACTATTTTCCTAGTTTTTTTATTTCACACCTTCCCCCAAGCTGATGATTTGACTTGTCCTCAAGTTTTCAATCTGTGGAAGGTATATATGCAAAAATTAAGTAAAGAAAAATGAAAACAAAAAGAGAATTCATGTTGGCCAAACTAGTTGGTTTTCCGACATGAATTCAAGTTTGTAATTTGCCAGTTTCCTAGATTTTCACAACTGAAATATTTTATTATTTTTATTTTTCGTTTTATTTTTATTTCTTTGGAAGTATGGAAGGAATATTACTATGCTGTTCCATTAGTTCCAGATCTGAATCCATTGAATTTTTTCTCAGAAAATCCTCTTTATTTATAGGCTTTTGTTAGATTTTAAGCCTATGTCCATTGACGACAAACGAAACAGATATTTCATCAAAAAAAAATTATCTTGCTACCTCCATTGTCCAAGATTTCTTCAATCTCATATGGCCCAAGCCAATGAGTAATAAATTTTGCTTTGAAATATTTGAACTTGGAGTCAAACAAGAGTCCCCAATCTCCTTTCTGAAACACTTTATTCTTTATGAATCGATCATGCCATTTGATCCTTTGTTCTTGGAAAAGAGATGTGTTTGATTGCTTGTTGTCATATCTCATCCAGTTTTTTTAACTGCATAATTCTCTCTTGTTGTGCTTCAGACAATTCCATCCCCAATTATGTTTCTAGCTTATATGTATGTATTTGAAATTCGATGGTAGTAGGAATTCTTTTCTGTACACTAACTTATATGGATTGAACCCTGTTGTGTTTTTCCAAGTTATTCTATATGCCCATAATGCATCTCTCAAATTTTATGACCATTCCTTTCTGTTCATTTTTACATTCTTTGTCATGATGTTTTCTAGGACTTTGTTTATTGATTCCACTTGTCCATTGGCTTGAGGATGATACGGAGTTGATTTTCTATGTTTGATCTTGTATTTCTCCATAAGATTTCGAAAAAGTTTTGACGTGAATTGTGTGCCTTGGTCAGTTACTATCTGTCTCATAACTCCATATATTACAAATATCTCTTCAAATAGAAAATACACAACAATATCTTTTGTTGTTCGTGATATACTACATTTGCCTTCACCCATTTAGTTACATAATACGTACATACAAGGATGTACTTCTTTCCATTGGATGGAGGGTTGATTGGTCCCACGAAATCTAATTCCCACTGTTCAAATGGTTCAATCAGTATTTGTGGCTTTAATGGCATTTCATCTGATGCCACTGGTCTACCATTTTTTTGGCAGTTGTTACATCTTTTCACATAGGCTCTAGAGTCTTTGAAGATGGATGGCTAGTAGTGGCCAAGTTTCAACACTTTGTATGTTGTACTTTTATCTACAAAATGACCACCACATGGTTCGTCATGACATGCTTTAAAATTTTCAATAATCTCATCTTCTCTTACACAGTTTCTAATCATTAAATCAACACCAATATAAAATAAATCTCCCTTAATCTAGCTATCCCTAGCACTTTATCTAATTATCCTTCATTTTTGCTTGTTTGTGTAATGATATGGTAGGATTCTAGATGATAAATAGTTAGCTATATATGCAAACCATGGAGTTTTGACATTTATAGAAAATAGATGTTCATCTGGAAAATTGTCTCATACTGAATTTGGATCACCAGGTGAATGTATTATTGATAGAAAGTCTGCAACTTGATTATCTTTTATCGGTCGATCTTGTACACTAATGCTAAATTATTGCATTAATAAGAGCCACCTAGTTATTCTTCCATTTTTGATTGATTTTTTCATTAAATATTTTATAGCAGAATGATTTGTGTGAATATAAACTTGATAACCTGTTATATAATGTAAAAATTTATTCACTGCATGTACTATAGTTAACATCTCTTTCTCTGTAACAGTGTAGTTCAATTCTACCGGTGTTAAGTTTTTTACTTATGAAATATATGGCATAATTGAATTTGTTCTCTTTTTGTCCAAGTGATGCTCCAATAGCAGTGTTAGATGCATCAATTGAAATGTGAAATGGAAAACACCAATTAGGTCCTCGAAGAATGGATGCAATTGATCATTTTTCTTTTAATTTTTCAAATGCATTATGAAATTTATTTGTCCATTGGAATTCCACATCTTTCTCATGTAACTTGAATAATGGCAAAGCTATTTTACTAAAATTTTCAATAAATCTCTTATAGTAGCCTGCATAACCCAGGAAACTTCTAACTTCTTTTTGTGTTGTGGGTGGTACTAAATTCACAATGACTTGAATTTTTGCAGGATCCACCTTAATTCCTAAAGAGGAAACATGGTTTCCCAACACTATCCCCTCAGTTAACATCACTAAACATTTTTCATTACTGAGTGATAGATTTGTCTCGATGCATATTTTTAACACTTTTTTCAAGATTTTGTAAATAATCATCTTATGTAGTACCATACACAATGAAATAATCCATGTAAACTTCTACACACTCATGGATCAAATCAGCAAAGATTTCAAGAACTTCTCTTTGAAAGGTAGCGGGTGCATTACAAAAACCGAAGGGTAATACATTGTATGCATATCTTCCCATGGGCATGTGAATGTTGTCTTATCTTGATCTTATAATGCTATCTTTATTTGATTATATTCGCTAAAGCCATCCAGAAATGAAAAGAATTTCTTTCCAGCTAGTGAATCTAACACTTGATCGATAAATGGTAAATGAAAATGATATTTTAATGTAGCTTTATTGAGTTCTCTGCAATCCACACAAATTCTCCATTTCCCGTTTTTCTTAAGCACTACAACTAAGGGTGAAACCCATTGAATATTGGAAATTGGATAGATAAATCCGACTTGTAATAGTTTATGTAATTCCTCTTTCACTATTTCCTTCATCATGGGATTCATCCATCTTTGTGGTTACTTTATCGATTTAATTTGATCATCAGTGTAAATGTGATGGATACATGTTTTTGGATGAATTCCAGGCATGTATTTGTAATCCCAGGAAAAATCTTTTGAATATTTTTGCAACAATGCTATTAGCTTTTCCTCTTCTAATGGCTGTAAATTATTACCAATATTCAAATGTCTTTCAGGACTGATTTCAATGATTTTCCTATTTGAATTGGTAATTTAATTTACAGGAAAAATGATTTCGAATGTATTATGAAATGATTGTATAGTGAAATTTTCCTGAAAACATTCATTTAAAATATAACTATCAGCTTCATATTGAGTTACTCTAAGTTGCTCTGAAATATTTGGTTCTGAGATGAATAGATCTAATAAGTCCTCATTTTCTTCCTCCTCTCTAAAATTATAAACTTGATTAATACTTAGAACAGATTGAAGTTCTTGTGGTTCCTCTCCATCAAGCCGTGATAATAAATATGGATATTGAGTGGGGCGATATAATGTAACATGATTTCCTTCATCTCCATGTGTAATAATCATACTTCCTGACGTGCATCCAATGTAAGCATCTACAGTGGCTAACCATGGTCTGCCTAAAATTAACGGTTTCCCTCCTAAATTTGTTTTTGGCTGCAAAATCAAGAAGTCTACAAGATACTCCCATGAATCTAGTGAAACAATGATATCTTCTAATATACCTTATGGGAAAATTTTGGATCCGTCTACATGTTCTAAAACTATAGTAGTAGGTCTAATGTTGTTCAGATTCAATTGTTTCATAGTCTCAATAGTCATAACATTGATAGTTGCTCCCAAGTCTATTAAATTATTTGGCACTGAAAATTTGTTAATCGAAATGGTAACCATAGGAATTCCTGGATCAACATATTTTTCAATGACTGCATTTGTAGACATGAGACTTGATAGACTTCCAATTACCTGGATTTTAGGTGGATCCTTCTTTCTTCTGCCAGATTTATTAATGCACAATTCCTTTACTATTTTTGAATATATCATAATGTCTTTAATTTCTTGCAACAAATTAATTTTAAGATATGAATTCTTCAATTCATCCAGAATATTAAATTCAGGGAGAGATATTGGAATATTCTATTGTATCAATCTCTACGGATATGGTGGAGTCTGTGTCATAATAGATTTACCCTTCTAAATTTGCTTTTCTGGTTGAGATTGTTGAATTTGTTCTCCTTGTTCAACTTCCTCTTCAATTATCGAAGGAGAATATTTTTGTAACACCTTCCTAGATCTTAGGTGAACATCTTCTACATGAAGAATTGAGTAAGTAGGATAATATTTTATTTCTTCTTCCACATGATATGTTGGTCTATCCACCTTGTTACTTGGATTAGCTACTGGCTGAGTTGGTAATTGTGTTGGTCTAGGAGGTGGTTGGTTAGTAGGGAGTTGAAGTTGTTGTGATTGAGTTAGCATTGGTGGGTTTTGAGATGGATATGGCATTGGTTGAGGTTGTTGGAATTGTTGATATTGAGGAAATGGTTGTGGAGGGTATGGTTGCTGATATTGATACTGTTGAGGATACATATGTTGTGGTAGTTTTTTTCCATAACAATATCCCCTCCAACCTTGTATAGGCTGGTTTTGATATTGTTGTGGTAGCCAAGCCTGCCATGGCATTGGTGTATTCCATGTATTTTGGGGAAATTGAAAATTTTGGGGGTTTTTTTGAGGTAATTGTTGAGGCATCCTTGGTTGCCAAGGTCTCCTTGGTGCCATATAGTAGAGAGAATCTACTCCTTGCACTTCTCCTTTCAATTATTTTAATTTGGGAAAAAAAAAATTTGCATGATTTTTCGTGCAAATTCCACACACTTGTATACCTTGCAAAGGACATTCCCTGAGTGGATGTTTTTTTTGACACTTGGGACAGAAAATTGCTAAGACTTCATCTTGTTCTTATTTCTTTTTATTAGCTTTCAAAACATCTAATTACGTTCCCAAAGTGCTTAATAGGTCTGTTTTAAAATTTTCTAACATGCTTCCTATCTCTTCTCTTGTTACTTCACTTGCTGTAGATTTGGAAGCTTTTGATGAAATATATCTTTTCCCACTCTTGGCTCTTCCCCTAGAGTATTTTTGACATAATTCAACAATTTTTTCAAATGGAAAATTGTAAATATTGCTTTTTCCCATTACATTTAGAATGTCTAAATACTCATCTCTGATACCCTTAAGAAAAATAGTACAGATGGTATCAGGACTAAGAAAATGATGTTTGGATTTCTATAAATTGTAAAGGAATCTTTCCAAATATTCTTGCAAACTTTCGTCTTCTTGTTGCATCATTCTGAAAATATCTTCTTTCAAGTCTCTAGCCCTGCAGTATGCTTGATACCTTTTAAGAAATATTTTCTTCATATCTTCCCAAGAAACTATGGTATGTTCTCCTAATCTCATGAACCATTTTAAAGATGTTGCTTTCAAAGTAGCAGGAAAAAGTCGAAGCTTGTATGTGTCATCAGTATATCCATAAGTTCTAAACAAGATATCAAACTCAAACATGAATGCATCATGATCTTCTGTTGACATTCCATAGAAGTTAGGAAATGCAGAAGGTGGAATATTTTTCATTTTTATTTCTTCTCCTAGTATTTCTCTTGCATCTAAAATAGGAAAGCCAAAAGTAGTTTCCTGATTATTTTTAACTTCTTGTTCATTTTCTTGCGTTCTTTGATTTTGGTATTCTCTTCTTGCTTCTTCCTATATTCTTCTAAGTGCTTCTTCTCTTCTGTCTTCTTCTGCCTTTCTTTCCACCTCAATTCTTCTTTCTTCTACTCTTTTTCTTTCTCATTCCCTTTGTTGTATTTCATATTCTAGTCTTTGTTTACGAGTCATGTTTAATCTAGTTGATCCTTCTCCTTCTTCAGCCATTTCTTGTTTAGAGATTTGTAGTGTTTCAGTAGGAGGTTGACTTTTTTTTTCTTAACTAATTTGATTTCCTCAAGGACAAGTAGCTCTATTTGTTCAAAAGTTGGTTTTCTTGTGTCTTTTTCTTTCCAAACGGAAGGAGGTTCTTTAGGTGATTTATTTTCCTTTACCTCAAAGGATAACAGGATTTTTCTTTCAACTAAATTTAATATTTGTCCCGATCTCTGTTTTTCCTCTAACTCTTCTATAGTAGGTCTTACAGAAACTGCTGTTGTTAGTCCTATGGATGAATGGGATGTTGCGGGGTTTTCTTCAACAAATCTACCTTTTTGATCTTTCTCTTTAGGCATAAGAAAACATTACTTGAAATAAAAACTATGTTTTTATTGTTTTTGATAATTTTTTATTCTTAATTTTTTATATTTTTGTCTTCCTATTTTACCCGTTTCGAAATATGCTTCCCCGGCAACATCACCAAAATTTTGGGTGAATTTACTGTTGTAAAATAACACAAGTATTTACTATCAACCGGGGTTAGTGTAAATTAGAAGCATCCCCAAAGTATATGGGTTTTGGTTGTGATCAAATTAGAAGATGGTTTATTAATAATTTAAGGAAATGCATATTACAAATATAAATATAGCTTAAACAATTTCTAAATTTAGATGTGTAATTAGAAGTAGAAGAATCTTCTAACTAAAGAGATTGGTTTTTCCTTCTCTAACAAGATTACCATATGAATTAGAAATCAAAAGCTACTTAATATAAAGAATAGATTCAGATACATGAAGGATTAATTGAAGAGGTCTTGATTTTCCTTCATCATTCATGCTATTGTTAAAACAAGAATTCAGGAAAGCATGTAAAAGATGAAATCTAGTCTCTAGTTTCTTGATTAGATAGAAGAAGTATTTAACTTAAACACTGTGTTGAATCTTCATATACAAGATAGAAACAAGATTAAGATTCATCAATAATCATGTAAAATCATATAAAATCATTTAAAGGCATGTAAAGGCATGTAAAGATGAATTCTAAGCGAATATCTTGATTAGATAGAAAGAATGTCTAACTTAGACATTTGTTTTTCCTTTCATATGCAAGTTAATAATGATCATTAGATTCATAAATACTCAGAAATAATCAGCATAAACAAATTAAACATAAACAAGCGAATTCCGAAATTGCAACTACAAAATAAACTAAGAAGTGTACTTAGCTCAGTGTGGGCACCCTCCACCCTTGCCTCGCACACTGAAGGTGAATTGATATAATTAAAACTTCAAACAATAAACCAACATGTAACAACAAAAAATATGATAGAACAGGTCTTCAATAATGTCTCCAAGTCTCAGAAATAAAATTAAGTGATACAAGTTCTACAAACATCTATGTTATTCAAGCCTTCAAAGTTTGAGGCTTGAATAGAGAAAATATATAAAAAACTCATCTAAAATAGTTCAAATATTCATAGCTATCATTATCTTATCATATCAAGTCGAATTCATCCATCAGATCTAGCCAATTCTAGAAAATCCCACAAAATAAGAGTTTTGACCTAATTTCTAGCGATCCTCCGTAAATACTGGTCCTGTTTTACCACCTTTGACCGGGCCTATCAAAGCTCGGACTGAATGTGCCAATAAGTGTAATCTTATTCTTAGTTCCCGAGCTTTCTATAAATGTATCCAGCTCGAGCCCAAGTGTCCTATATATGCATCTTTGGGTCAATAGAAGGTGGATATGATGGTAAATAGATGGATAATATGGAAAAACAAGGTGTATTTTCTAAACAAAAAGAAATAAAAAAAATGAGGGCCAACACTCCCCGAGATGATGACTAAAACAACAACAAAAACTTCAGGGGGAATGGAAATCAAAGGAACAACAGGCTCAAAGAAAAGAGGAAGGCTTCCTCTGATCAAAATGGAAATGGAAACGATAAACCTTTCACGAGGTCAAGGAAATCCATGTATGATTAATCTAATGTTGTTGATAATAAGAAAAATGAATATATTATTATATATGCCCTCTCTATTTCATCTCCTCCCGAAACCACGGATAACTGGTTGATTGATAGTGGTGCCTCAAGGCACTTCACTGGATATAAATATGCCCTCTTTGATTTGATTGAAAAGGATACTAATTTGGAGATTATCCTTAGAGACAATGCCACCTATCTCTTGAATGGGACAAGGACTATGAACCTTCATCTAAATCAAGGTCAATTCCTCTGTTTTCAAGATGTGTTGTATGTACTTGACTTTAAGAAGAATCTAGTGTCTATCTCGGCAATGGAAGACAAAGGATTCAAAGTGGCATTCATTGATGGAAAGGCATGCATTTGGAAGAGGAATTTCAAGGAATAATTCACTCTTGGATATATGGTGCATAAACTCTATCAGGTTGGAGGAAGTCCGTTGGGAGCCATGACATGTAATACAACTCTTCAATCTGAGCTATGGAACAGAAGGTTTTCACACCTTCATTATAAATTCCTTCCCAAAGCAAGGAAGGTGGTCATGGGTATGCCCAATTTCAAAGATGATCATGAAGGTGTATGTCAAGGTTGTACCGAAGGAAAGAATACAAGGGGACCATTCCCCTCAAGTTTCACTAAGACATCTAATATCTTACAACCAATTCATTCTAATCTATCTGGAATGTTGCCCATAACATCCTTGGGAGGGTGCTTATATTATATCACTTTCATAGATGACTTCACCTGCAAAACTTGGATATACTTTTTGAAGAAGAAAAAAAGATGAAGCATTCAAATGGTCCTCCACCTTCAAGGCCTTGGTTGAAAATCAAACAGGGAAGAAGATCAAAATTTTGAGGACCGATAATGTAACCGAATATGACTCAAATGAATTCAATAACTATTGCAGGTAAGTTGGCATTAAGAGGGATACCACTACTATGTATACTCCCAAAAAAATGGTGTTGCTGAAAGGAAGAATAGAACCATTTGGATGTTGTCTATGCCATGATTTATGACCAATATCTTCCGAAACTCCTATGGGGAGAAGCGGCCAACATCGTTGTGTATGTTCAAAATAGATGCCCACATTCTGCATTTTACTCCAAAACTCCCGAAGAAGTCTTCTCTGGTAAGAAGCCTGATTTTTCTAATTTTAGAGTTTTTGGAACTCCCATATATTTTCATGTGCCCAAAGAAAAGAGAAGAAAATTGGATGCTTCTGGAAATAAGGGAAAATTTTTGGGTGTAGAAGAGGTAAATCCCCTCTACGGATAGAGGCGATCCCACTAGCCTTAGAGTGGGTCTAGCAACAAACAAAACACGCTACGGTATCGATTCCCAGTTAAAAAATACAAAGATATGATAGATAACCTACCTCAAGTCCTACGCTGTTGTTGTCGACGGAGAAGTGCTGCTTCCCATTCCTAGCTTGACAGATCACAATCCTTTCGCTCACTGCATTCGAAAACCTGTACACATGCAGATAAATGCAACGACATACAACGTAATAATTCAAACATTTAACTATCAATCAGTCTGAAAATATTGAATCAAGTTGCATTACACAGATAAGAAATACAATGATGGAACCAATGACATAGTCGAGCATATATTAAAATACGAAAGAAATATTACAACCGAGTTCTGACGTCGTGTTCTTCCTTCGGTAGGGCTTCCAGCAGAGCGTGTATCACAAATATTTGTTGGGTATTTAGACAAGGCTCTCTCTCTTACGGGGTTTTCCTCAGCTCTGCTCTCAATAGTCGCTCAGCTATAGTTTTCTTCCCAAATGTTCAACTAGCTTGAAAATGGAGAGGGAAGGCTTTTATAGAGGGAGAGGAGAGGTTAGGATCCCTATAATCATGGGGGAGAGTCCTATCTCTTAGGAAGGTTCCATGAGAGGTGGAAAACCACTTCCTAACCAGGGAGATCCAGAGCCAAACAATCCAACCTATTTTTGATTATTCGTTATGAAGTTGTTAGATTCAAACTTCCACCTTTTATTGTTAAAAAACATTCCCAAATAGGCTTGGCGCGAGAAATACACAGGGACAGAGCACCATGTGGCGCAGGCTTAGTGTAAATTCCTTGATTGGCACGAATGATGAACTGGCTGCTCACGCCAATGCCCAAACATATGTTTTTAGTTTTTTTCTGAGGAAATGTTCTCCAGGAGAATTCTTTCCCTTATGCAGAAGGATGCCATCAAGGTGCTTTCAGGACATTTTACTGTTCACAGGTCACTGGAATAGTCATCCAATGTACGAGATGAGGGATTGCAAGGACAGTGACAAAATTTTGTGTAATAGATGCCCCCTAAAGCATGAGGTCCGAGAGAGAGCGAGGGGTGAAATTATTTATGAGAACACATTCAACTAAAAATACTATCATCAGAAGACCTGCGAGTACAAATACAACTGATATCTCTAATACATGATATGTGGTATGGGCATAGCCATCCATAAAAGATTACAAAAATAATGAGATCCAAGATATCGACGCAGCCATCCAGCAGTAGGGACCAATGAGTAGACTCAGGTATGGTCACAACCATCCAATCAAAAGAGTCATGTAATAAGTCATAGTAATCCACAAAGAATCTGCAACCTGGATTTCATCAGAAAAAACCCAGGGTCTTGCGCTCCATCTCGACCCGAACATAGTACAAGTTCAAGCATGCGAATATGTGATATGAAGTCAAACATGCAAGAACATCGTCTGATTACCAGCCAATGATGAAAGTTGTTAACAGATGCAATAAAAACCACCAATAATGATTATGGCTCTCAAGGTACAAAGGTACAATCCACGGTATGTGAACAATGATCTAACGTCGAACATTTGCAGAGTCAATCGATCAAAGGCCAATGATGTGGACCTTACGTCGAGTGCGAAGAAACTTTCATTGAGGCATGCAGGCTCCAAGGTACCTGAAGGGAGTCTCTATATCAACTTCCTAGATAATGAGCTGAAGTCGACATGAAGTGATCTTCATCGAAGGTGGGCCATAATGTTTCCCACATCATCGACACAAGACAGAGGAATATGATGTTTGTGAATCAAGACCAACAAAGAATCAGAGGGAGGTTGAAAACTTCATAGGAAAACTTCTCTTGAACATATCGGAGGCACGACACTGGATCTGGTAGTATTTGACATCAAGGGATCTGAGGTCATGCTGACGCAGCAAAGAGCAAATGAGCGGTCAAAATACACTACCCAAACCCATGGAGACAAGCAGATAACAAGATGAGATGTCCCCAACCCGACACGAATGCAGACAAGTGCCATGTTCAAGAGTGACATACTACCCACATGACTACAATATTGGTTCCATTTTCCCCCACCATTTCTGGCGAGTACCCCAATTATTTTTTCAAACAATATTGAAGGGGATAGCATATGCTTGTGATGTAAGTTTGTCCTTCGGACAAATCCAACCTAGTACATTTTACGAGCCCTAGGAAGGAGGAACTCGAGTAATGTCGTTGCGATGGAGTCTAATGTCATCAGTTTTTAACGAGTCTAAAAAAGGAAGAACTCGACATCTTTTCATGTTTACAGAGTTTGAAAATACAGTGGAAAAGAAAACTCCAGCGGTCCATTTTCATAGGTAGTCCCACAGACCCGAAAAGGTATAAAACTATGTCTGAGAAAACCTCCTAGTCGCAATAGGCTAGGGTATTCCTTTTTCGTAAGTAATCTATCCCAGCCCGAAAAAGGGGTAAACATATACTGGGTAGATGTTGTTTCACAACCAATTTAACAAACTCAAAAACGACAAGCAACTCGAAAATCTTTTCAGTTTTAGAGAGTCAGAAAAGAGCTAAAAGGTGACTTTATAGTGACTTTTTCGTGCTTTTACCGAGTCCGAAAAAGTATAAAATACAACTCCTGTCTTCGTCAAAACCATGTGAAAAACCTGTTACTACACAAAAATACATGTGTAAAACATATTCGACGAAAATAATGCGAAAATATATCGATAAACATGTTTAAAAACCCATTTTAGGACTTTGAAAAGCTATAAAAGACCAACAGTGGTAAAAAATATTTACTTTTCACTTTTACCTCTTTGCAGAGCAAAAGTGACCCATTTCTGCTCCGATCTTCAGGTGACGAGTGTGATCAATCCAATGGACCAAATCGAATTTCGTCTGGTTCAGGTAAGAGCCGACCTCTTTATCAATATTTTAAGTTACATTTTACTGCATTTTATTATTATTTGAGGTTCCTTAGGGGGGAATTGTCAAATTTTAGGGCTCCACGGTTGGTGCGGGTTTCGGGCATAGACCTGCACCAATCCACCCTTTTTTACACAGGGGTCACGCCATTTGGCGCGACTATTAGCCAAAGAGTCACACCAATGGCGCAACACAAAATCCGGCTAAAATTTCTCAAAATTCAACCAATGAAATGTAACTTTGAATACCCAAGGAGGTTTATAATGTTCGTATGATTGGTTGATGCAAGTATCCAACAAAAAATATGGTTATTGAATGGAAAGAGAGAGAACATAGCAAAGAATATGAACTGGCAATGGAAAACGAGCAATGTATGAATGCTCTTCGAAATTGCAAACTAAAAAAGTTCTTTCTGATGCCATGTCTCTAGGCTAGCCCGAATTTCTGTAGTATATCATCAGTATTGGGGATGAGGATGAGGAGAAATTCAAACTTCAAGACCAAGAGCTTGAGCTCGAAGTATCAGATGTATACTTCATCACTGGACTGTCACGTAGGGGTCCAGTCTCTATTTTGACCGGTACCAGGCCTTCAAGAGAAAGCATGAAAATGGTCATGAAAGGGTGTGCCCAGGGGCACGTAAAGGAACAGGGAATGGGAAATTGGACATTCAGACCATCCCTGATCTAGCATTGAGAGTAGTGCTACACACCATTACGCGGGCTGCGGGATCGCAGGCACCGTATGAGGCCACAAAGACGCATTTACTTCTTGCTTCGGAGTGTATGAACCCGGCTATCTTCAACTGGGCCGAGGCCATGACCATGAATATCAAACGACAGCTCACAAAATGCAAGAAGACCAAACTAAAACAGTTTGGGTATGGGTCGCCAGGAGGCCATAGTCCCAAATCTACCACTGAGAGAGCCACGGATGGCTCGATGGGCGAAACTAATTCCCAGGGCAGGGGGCGGACAGTAGATGTCCTGGAGGCTGTAGTTCTTTGACTGGCTCTGACGACAGTTCATCATTGTGGAGGATTGGCCCTACGCCGGGATAGATTTTATCGGAGACCCAGACCTTCCGTTCTCGGAGGGAGGGGACTGGGACGAAGAACTTGGTAAGACTCAAATTTTATTTTCATGAGTTTATAATTTTTTTTAGTATATATGCATGTTCTAACAGTTAATTTTATATGAATGCAGATGTTGGCCCCAAACGTCCTGCAGGCATGTCTCCCATAGCGAGGTGGACTCCTCGCGATTTTGACCCTCAGGGCGAGGGCATTGACAAGGAGCTAGTGTAAAACTTGGAGGGAATCACCAGTGGGGTGCCTAATTATGCGCATTTTGATGACGTACCCCTAGCCTATCATAGGCATACTGTGGGGGTGCCTTGCCGTATCCACCACTTGTTGAGGCGGCTGGTACAGGCGATGACGTGTTATCATGAGCACCATGCTGACTAGGCACTTGGGCTCTGTTTCCGCATATTTTGAGAGACATGTCGTATCATGATGTAACTGTAATAAACATATATTATTTTTTGTGGGTTTTTTGATGCACACAGCTTGTAAACAAACAATATATATATACATCTATTTTCTACATGGGTCAATGTATATATGATGATGTTTTTTTATAAATTGAGAAAATGTCCATCCAACACAATATTAGCTATTGTATCTGTTAATGTATTCATCCATCTTGGTATATATTAATAAGTAATTAAATCAAAATGTCGCTCAAGTAAATGAATACGCAAATAAAATCTTAAAATACATGGGTTTCGAACCGAATAATGACCATTCAGCTGAAGAACAACAAGCTGTGAATCCAACTTTACAAGTAATGCGTGTCTGTTGAGGTTGACTGCCTCAGTTAATAGTTCCAACACTGCACTATATTCAGTGACATTATTTGTAGCTAGTCCCAGACAAATCCCTTGTAAGTTAATCAACTCACCAACAGGATCATAAATTACCCAGGAAGCTGAAGACGAGTTCCTGGTACTGCGGGAAGCACCATCCGTGAAACCGACATAAGGAGAAATAGACATTTGCATAGAAAACAAGACCCAATAAGCAAAAAAAAGCTCACAATGCACATCAAACCAAAGCATGCACACAAAATGAAAACAATCACCTATGTACACATATCACGCGTGAGTGACTCAAGCATAGTATTTTTTCAAGTACAACCCATTTCTGGGTTGCGATAAAGGAAAAAACTCATAATCAATCAGCTCATAAGCCCCATTTTGTAACACGTGTTTGACAATGTAGGGCCCATGCCACATGGGTTGGAATTCTTCTGTCCCCAGCTTATCATAAGCTTGGTCGTATAAGAGAACGAGATCGCCTTCAACAAAAGAACAAGGAGAGACTGTTTGGTCAAAATGGGCTTTGACTCGCTTTTTCTGTGCTTCGATGACCAAGGCACCTAAGCAACGAGTCTCATCCAATATTTCTAAGTAGAGGAGATGTTATTCTTCAGGCGAAGCATCAGGTAGTAATTCCACAACTAATTTAAGTGAAGGGATTTCACATTCAATTGGATGCGTGGCTTCCAGACCGTATACCAACTGGAATGGGGTAAATCTGGTCACACTTTTGATTGACGTTCGGTAAGCCCATAGAGCTAAGAACAACATAAGATGCCAGTTTGATTTGTGGATCCTAATTTTTCATTGAAGCATCGTAACAAGGACTTTGTTTACGCCTTCAACTTGGTCATTAGCTTGAGGATAGTAAGGCATTGAGCTGTCATGACACAGACCCAACTTAGATGTCAACTTTTCCATCATGTAATCCTAAAAATGAGAGCCATGATTAGTAATGATGGCTTGAGGGACACCGAAATGAGAAATAACGTGATTGAATATGAACTGTGTCACTGTCTTACCGTCCGCAGCCAGTGTAGGCATCGCTTCGGCCCATTTCGTGAAATAATCGATGGCAACAATAATATAGGTATGCCCCCCAACGGAACGAGGGTTACATGTCATAAAATCTATGCCCAATTTGACAAATGGACCAACAGTAATGAAAATATGTAAAGGGATGGGCAGCGCACGCATATTACATTGATAAATATGGCATGCATGGCATTTGCGTACTGCAACAATGCAATATTTAAAAATTGACGGCCACAAATAGCCAGCACGAAGGATCTTCTATGCAGTGGCATAACCAGACATGTGACCACCACAGACGCTATTGTGGCAATCATTTAAAACATTCTCCGCTTCCTCGAGGGTCAGGCATCGGCGGAGTACAGAATCGACTCCGACAAGATAAAGGGTATCTCCAACAATACAATAAGGTTGTGATTGATGCCGAATGCGGCATCTAACATCCTTCGTTATCTCATACCTAAAATTATATGTTTGGAGGTACACGATGATATCACCGTACCACGGATCGAGGGTGCTAATTAGGAAAAGTGTTTTGTCTGGGATATGATCCTCAGAAGAAGAAGGAGAAGATTCGGTAGGGAGAGAACAAATCAAATCTGAAAAAACAAGTGATTTCTTCGATTTGGCAGTAGTGAACTCCAAATCAAAATCTTGGAGGATAACAATCCACTTCAAGTATTTTCCCCCCAGTAACTACCGAGACAGGATATAAGTCATGGGGTTACAGTCAGAAATCACGGTCACCGTGCGTAAAAGAATGTAATGACGAAAATGTTGGACGACCTGAACCGCAGCCAGCACTAACTTCTCGACATGTGTGTAACGTGTTTCATGGTCGTGAAGGTTCTGAGACTAGTAGTAAATGACATTCTCATTACCATCATCATCCTCTTGAACTAAAACCATAGCGATCATGCTGAAGCAACAGCTAGGTAGAGGGTGAAATCATGATGATAATCCGAAGGACGTAATACAGAAGCATTGACGAGCAACATCTTAAGTGTATCAAAATACTCCTGAGCAATCTCATCCCAACAGAAAGGGACATCCTACTTTAAAAATCGTGTAAATCCTTTAGCTACTTCGACGTAGTTTGGGATGAAACGACGTAGGAAATTGGCTTTCCCTTAGAGACTCTGCAGCTGATATAACGAGGACGGGGAGGGGAGATTAACAATAGCCTCAACCTTGAGAGGGTCAAGGAAAATTCCGTCTTTAGACATGATAAACCCTAAGAGTCTACCAGAGTCAATGCAGAAGATGCATTTATGCGGATTGAGCCTAATATTTTAGCGTCTACAACGAAGAAATATTTGACGAAGATGTTCTGGGTGGTCCTTCCGCGTAGCTGAATGAGCCAGAAGGTCATCCAAGTACGGTTGGACAATATGTCGAATATTGTGAAAATCATAGGACATTGTGCGTTGGAACGTAGCCCCAACATTATTCAAACCAAACGAGAGTTTCTTATATGCGAATGTTCCCCATGGGAAAATGAAAGAGGTCTTGTGTTGATCCGATGGGAGAATTTTAATCTGGTTATAGCTAGAGAAACCGTCCATAAGGGAGAAAATTTCACTTCCCACACAATCGTCAATGATCTGATCGATAAATAGGGTGGGATAATTATCTTTAGGACATGCCCGATTGATATCACGATAATCAACACAAACACGAATGGAACCCTGCTTCTTATCTATAGGAACTATATTAGAAACCCATTTAGTCAGGGGAATCAGATAAATGAAACCTGGTTTAATAATTTTTTCAACTTCAGCTTTGATAGGAGCGACTTTTTAAGGGTGCACCGGATGAAGACGCTGGCGAATAGGCTTCGCACCTAGGTAGGTGGGAATCTCATGCATCATGATACTAGGGTCGATTCCAGGCATTTCTTCATAAGACCATGCAAAAACATCGCGAAACTCGCGAAAGATACTAGTGTACACTTTGACTTCCTCAGAAGAGAAAGTGACTCCCACATGGATGTTCTTGACGATCCTTGGTTTAACGGAGATGTCGATAGGCATCGTTTGAGTAATGTTCCTGAAGTTACCTTCCGCAAAGAGTTCATGAGTCAAAATGGGCATCTGAAGTGGTAGAGAAGGAACCTGGGACGCAAAGCACTCTAGACAGTTAGACATGGCCCCAAGGTAAGGCATAAACGAGGAATGATGATGACCATCGCTCCATGGTAGATCTTCGAGAGACATTGTTTCCATGATAGATCATCGAACAGAAATAGTTCTTTCAGAGGATCGGGCGAATCCGCATTGCCCAGCTAGGGGGATTGAGAATACACGTCGAGAGCCATGCTCAAAGGAGCATATTTAAGAGGGGGAGAATCAAATGCAGTTGTAAGCTCACAATAATTAATCTCGATTGGACTAAGCGGCATCGAATCTCCAAACAAATGAACCTGTTCAGGTGAAGGGATGATCCAAGGGTCGTCTGACTAAGAGATCATGTTGACTTGAACCATATTTGGTGGTGCAAAGGGGAAAATACCCATAAGTGCAGGATCATTGTAAAGACTCGGTCCTATACTATCAGGGGGATTATGGATTTGATCCACGTATGGCACGTTGATGTCAGAAGATGAGGTAAAGAAAGACAACTTATTGACAATAATAATCTTGCCTTCATGCGGAAATTTCAAAAGTCGAAAGAGGGTGGACAGAATGCACAACATGGCGTGAGTCTAACTGCGACTGAGTAGAAGATTTTCATTGAGTTTGGCATCAACGACTTCCACCTCAACGTTGACTGTCTTACCTTGCAATGTAATTGGCAAGCTAGTGTGAACACTGAAGGGTTTTTATTCCCTTCCATCGAATGCCTCAAGGGAATTGGGAGAAAAATTAAGGGTTGGAGAGCCAATAGCCTTCCAACAAGCAGATGACATGACGCAGGTAGACGCACCTTCATCCACTACGGCTCTATGGATGTTGAGACTCTTGATACCGACTTGTATAACAAGTGCAATATGGTGCGGAAGTCAAGGGAAAAAATTTCTAAGTCGAAGGCGAGAAGGCTAGAATTAGCGGGATCAATCCTGCCGATCGCAGATAGCAAAGATTTCCGTTGAGACGGACAACTCTAAAGCACTTCCAACACAAACATCACGGAAGGTGCCTATGCTAAATCCTCAACAATACTATAATGCTAAGCAACACAGGCGTTTGGATTATAGGAAGATTTTCAGAGAACACCTTTAGAAGGTGGATTTACAATGGGTTCAAGACTGGGCCTTTCAATCTCAAGAGGACCAGAGTCAAGCAGGGCAGGAGGGCCATCAATGACTTCCTTCCCAAGTTCCTGGTTTGATCTAGCATACTCCTTCGATTTAGTATCAATAGAAACAGGGGCAGCACCATTCATCATGAATACCTGAGACCTAAACGGGGTAGATGGCGAAGGTTTCTCGACCATCTGGGTCTACTGAGATGGAGAAGGTTCTTTAAGAACTGCCAAAGTTCCCTTAGCATGCTTAAGAAGTTGACTAACTTCGGATCGTCTAGGAAAATATTTACTGTAGTGGTCTTCATCAAAAATTAGGCAGGGGTACGTCGGTTTTTTATGTGAACCATCATCAGCACGAGGCTTAGACGATTATGGTTTTGGGGCATCGGATTTTGCTTTGCCTTTTCCTTTATTTTTCCCTTTGGAAGTGTTGTCTGCAGGATTGGCCTGAATGGCGTTGACCTCCGCAGTTTTACCAGAATCTGGAGGAGCCTGACGAGCAGAATTATTATAAGAATTCGATTTCTGCTTCTAATTAGAAGACTTGCGTGAAGTCTGAGACACAGAACCAATAATGCCGTTAACTGATGGGGTAGCCAGCATTTTAGAGGTCCCAGGACGTGGAGCTTTAGTTAAGATGTCGTACAAAATGTTGGACTGAGAGTACACTAGGTCAAGGTACTAGGCACGAGCGATGGCTTGTTCTTCGGTCACACATGCTCCCATGGCAACATCTTTCGCAATTTGGTTGACAAAAGAAGTAGTGAACCAATGAGTGAGCAACTGATCAGGGATTTCAAACTTCATCAGGCGACAATGCCGTCTCCATTCATGAATATGGTCTGAGATATGGGTAGCCTGGTCCTGTTTCAATGATGTGAGGAGATGCATCCCGGCTTCGTAACGAACTGGAAACTGGAAATGAGTCATGAATGCCATGGAAAGAGTTTTGAAATCTTGAAAAATTCCACGGGGAAATTCTATATACCACTTAGCAACAACTCCTATGAGAGTGTGCTGAAAAAGACGAAGGCGAATAGAGTCGTCCACCCAAGAATTAGAAGAACACCATAAATGGTATGTCATGACATGTGCTTGGGGGTCTTCTCCAGACTTGCCCTCAAACTTGGGGCAATCACCAGGAACCTTGGTCGGAACCAGAGGCCAAAAAGGATTATGAAGAATAGGATCATTTTTCAATTTGGACACGTGTGGTAGCTCCAACGTGACAAGGAAAGGTAACTGCGGGTTAAAAGGCATAGCAGGCCCTCGATAAGGACCTGTAACCATATTCCACCATGGTTGAGTATAAATCTGCCCCCAATGGTTCTCTCCCAAAGGAATTTGACCATAATGGGTGTAAGCCAGATAAGTCGGTTGATATGGCGGCTGAGAACCAGGGTACGGGGGTTGAAAACCGGGATACTGATTCTGAGTATACGTGGGTCCCGATTGAGTAGTATATGGATTCTGTTGCGGAATATAAGTATAGCCAGGCGGTTGAGGGTTATAAGGGGGACCTTGAGGTGGGTCGTAAACCGGTCGATATTAACCTTGAGGAAAATAACTACCTTGGGGTCGAATAGGCTGCTGATAAGTGGGCCCCCACTGAGCTGGATACGTCGGGCGTAGTGGTTGATTTGGTTGTGGCATAGAGTAGGGCGGAGGCTGTGCAGGTTGACTTGGCTGAACAGGTTGACCTGATAGAGGAGGGCCACTAGGTTGCCCCTACGGAGCAAGTTGACCTGATGACTGAGGTGGGCCAGGTTGTACTGATATCCAGGTTGACCTGGGGCAGGACCATAGGATGGTCCTAGCTGTGCAACATTTGGACCGATCGGAAGATAAGGCTGTTGAGGTTGCATCATAGGTTGAGATGGATGGGTCTGCCCCGCAGGAGCATATGAAGGTCCGGGTCGATACCCTGATTACCCAACTGGCGCTTGGTGCTACCCAGGAGGGATCATGGGATGAGTTTGTAATGGTTGGCCTGAAGGATTGTAAGGCTTCCCTTGCAGGCTGTAAAACAATCCCTGCTGGACCAAAGGTTGGCCCTGTAAGGGTTTCCCTTGTCGGTCGTACGCATACCCTTGCTGCACCAAAGGTTGTCCCTGGAAGGGTTGTCCTTGTTGGTCAGAAGCATATCCCTACTGAACCAAAGGTTGTCCCTGAAAGGGTTGTCCTTGTTGGCTAGAGGGCTGCCCAGGAAAGGCAGGTATAACGCCCGAAATAAACTGATAAGCCTCGGGAGCAGGCAAATAGACAGGGTTTTCATGCTGATCATGCTGAAATGGAAGTGCATAAACCAGGTACCATCCGCTCCATAATGGGAAAAATAAGATCGATAAGGATCTTGAGGGGACTGATAGGTCTAGGAGTGCTGCTGCTGAACAGCCAACCGATACTCCTCAAAAGAAAGGTCGTCATGGACTGCTACGGCAATCAAAGTTTCTACCGTAGTGGAAACAACTGATGACTGAACAATGACAACTGGTGCTGAAGCAGCCACACAGATAGTAGGTCTACTGGGAACATATGTAACTAAAGGTGTCGATGAAGAGACAGGAGTCATCTGCAACATCCATAATGACGGAAGAACTGGACCCCTCGGCGGGGTGGACACTGCCATGGAGGCAATACCGACTATAATCTGACCTAGAGACCTATATCCGGCTGGAAGTGACACCAACAGTGAAGATGGAATAGTCTCTTGAAGGACGTCTTCAGGGAAGAGTTAGTATCCTTCATCCGAAACTGGATTACCCTTCGTGCCATTAGGATCAGAAGAATCCATCTCTGAATCAACCGTAAGATCTTGAAAAATGAGTACGGGGGCTCGGAGGTATAATAGTGGCCAAAAACAATGATCCCGATGTAAGAGGGGGGAAATTTTCCCTAACCCCAAACCCAAACCAAGCGTTTGAAAGAGGCCAATTGAATACAACTAGTTCTCCAAAGGGGTGCTCTGATGGGATGACATGCTGTTGAAGCTTAGCCAACTTAGAGATCTTAGAAGTTTCAGATGAATCGTCTGAAAAAGGACTACCAGTAGATGAAACCAATGGTTCCGTCACTGTGACTGTAGCACACAAAAATAGCATTAGGGGAATTTTGAGGTCTAAAATGGGCCTCCTAAGAAAAATGTACAATCAAAATTCACTTTATGACAACCAATCACATTTTAGGGGATGACATCATCCCTAATGGTTGAGGTGCATTGCTTGAGTTAAAAGGACTTACTTGTCACATTCTCAATGGTGGATAAAAACTCATGGTTAACCATGTAATGTTCTAAGTACTTTTAAAGTCAAAATAAAGTACTCATAATAAATGTCATTTCATACTTTTTGAATAAAAATATATTATTGTCATTTCATATTTCTTGAAAGAAATAATGCATATATATATATATATACATTTATTATATTATATTTATATAGTATATTAATTACATGTTATTATGAAATTTAAATAATATAAATTTTAATTAATAACATATAGTATAATTAATAAATTATAAATTTATATTTATATTTTATTTCAAGTTATTTAAGTACAAAGGACAAATGCATTAATTGTTCAATGATAATGACTTTTTCTTGAAAAACTCATTCTTATTTATAGTCACATCAATACAATTTTTTTATTAATTTTATTTTGGTACAACTTTTGAATTGAATTTAACTATGGTTACATGGATTGTGGTGCAAAAAGTGAATTGAAAATTCATAAATATTATTTTATTGTTTTATCTATTATTTTATTATTTCCTTAGGAGGCCCATTTTAGACCTCAAAATTCCCCTAATGGGAAAAAATATCAAAAAGGGGACTCTTGGATCAAACCAAGGCAAACAAAGACAGACCAAGTAATCAAACTTTAAAGGGCATGTAATCGTAGGCAGTTTATTTTACGACATTGAAACTAAACATTGTTGTTTCACGTTTTCAGAGTCAAGAAACAGTAAAAGATGACTCTAGTCTCATTCGGCCTTAAATGAATTCGAAAGGACAAGTGCTCGATGATCTTTTCAAATTTATGGAGCCAGTAAAGACCAAAAATGACTGCTCAGGTAGTCTAGGTAAAAGGGTGTACCAGGTTCTCGTCAACTGCCATATACACCTTGGTTATGAAATGAAAGAGAAATCAACCAAGGACTTGACGTATGTGCAGGTAGTCTCCCCAAATGTTGTGTTCAGTGTATCACGGTTACAAGGCGGCAAACTCAGCTTCCTATGGATAAAAGGATTGCAACCTAGAAGGGTCTCCCTTTATATACTCGACGGTACGGAGAGCGCAAGTCCATACTAGTGTTGTATGAAGCCAGATAGCGAGCGACAGCTGCTAGGCTTAAAGATGCCGAAATACGTCTCTAACTTAGACCACTAAATGTTTCGTTAAGTTTCAATGTTGCCTTATGTTAATTGAAATAAATTTTAAGCTGATATTGTATTTATGTTTCAATTCCAAGGTCCTACCAAATGTCAAATCTCACAAATCCCTAAATGCAAGCTACATGCTATAAAACACCATTTCGTTCAATGAATAGCTATCTACGAGAGAGTTAGAGATTTCAAGCAATAGCTACAATAAATCATGTGAAAACATCCACTACAATGCCTAATGCAAGCTAATGAAACCGAAAAACTCTTCCCTAGAATTATATAATGCTAGAAATGTGAAAGATTTTCCAATTTTCACTATGCTAATCAAGAACACAAAAGATTTTTTTTTTTTCAATATATCAGAGAAAGTGCACTAAATGATATGAAAAATAAACCAAAACACCGATTTGAGAATGGTGAAGTGAGAGCTGAAACAAAACAATTTCACTCAACTCAAAACAAGCACAACAAGACTCAAACCAATGATGAAATCCCTCAAATCAAAGAGAAGATCTCAAAAGAGACCCAGACAAACCATGTAATCTTGGCCTGGAGTGACAAGAGTAAAACTGAATGAAAGAAAATACAATCACTCAGTTAACGCAATCACTCAAATGGATCCAAAAAGCTAAATGCAAAGAAGCAGAAACGAAGCTGACTAGGAAACCAAAGACCCAAAACTCCCATGGGAGGCTCAGCAGGCTGAAGCACCTAGAAAACCTAGGGCTGAAAAGAAAAACTGAAAGAAAAGGGCAAACAACCAAAGGACAAGCGCTGATCTTAGTAAAAAATGACTCTAAAGCACTCAACAAGTTAGGAAAAACAACCAAAGATCAAAGCTCAGGCTCAAAAGCTCCAAAACCAAGAAAACCCCAAAACCTACCAAGGTTGGCGCGCATGTCTGGCTGTAATCTGCGCCAAACAGAGAATGACACGGGTGATGAACTGGCAACTCATGCCCGTTGGTGTGACTGTCAGGCTGGAATCTGTGCCAAAAAGGTTTACTCAGATAAAAATAAAAAAATGAACAAACAGAGAGAGTTTTGATCTCCAGGGGGCTGAACAGGGGTTTCAAACCAAGCAAGATAGACTCTAAAGTCAAACTAGACAAAAAAAAAGCCAAAACACAACCCAATGGAGAGGGACTAACTCAAACTAATCCCCATCGGAGTCGCCACTTTGTAGACAAGGTAAATCCCCTCTGTGGACAGAGGCGATCCAACTAGCCCTAGAGTGTATCCAGCAACAAACAAAACATGCTACGGTATCGATTCCTAGTTACAAAAGACAAAGCTACGATAGATAGCCTACCTCAAGTCCTACGCTATTGTTATTGACGGAGAAGTACTACTTCCCATTCCTAGCTTGACAGGTCACAATCATTTCGCTCACCGCATCTGGACACCTGTACACATGCAAAGAAAGGCAACGACATACAACGTAATAATTCAAACATGTAACTATCAACCAGTCGGAAAATATTGAATCAAGTTGCATTACACAGATAAACAATACAACGATGGAACCAATGACATAGTCGAGCATATATTAAAATACAAAAGAAAGATTACAACCGAGTTCCAACGTTGCGTTCTTCCTTCGGCAGGGCTTCCAACAGAGCGTGTCTCACAAAGCTTTGTCAGGGATTTAGACAAGGCTCTCTCTCTTACGAGGTTCTCCTCGGCTCTGCTCTCAATAGTCGCTCAACTATAGTTTTCTTGCGAAATTTTGAGCTAGCTTGCAAATGGAGAGGGTAGGATTTTATAGAGGGAGAAGGATAGGTTAGGATCCCCATAATCATGGGGGAGAGTCCTATCTCTTAGGAAGGTTCCATGAGAGGTGGAAAACCACTTCCTAACCAGGGAGATCTGAAGCCAAACAGTCCAACCTCTTTCTGATGATTCGTTTTGAAGTTGTTAGAATCAAACTTCTGCCTTTTATTGTTAAAAAGCATTCCAAAATAGGCTTGGCATGGGCAATACACAGGGACAGAGCGCCAGGTGGCGGGCTTACTGTAAATTTCCATGATTGGCACGAGTGATGAACTGGTTGCTCGTGCCAATGCCCAAACATATGTTTTTAGTGTTTTTTTAGGAAATGTTCTTCAGGCGAATTCTTGCCCTTATGCAGAAGGATGCCATCAAGGTGTTTTTAGGACATTTTACTGTTCACAGGTCATGGGAATAGTCCTCCAATGTACAGGATGAAGGATTGCAGGGACGGTGAAAAAATGTTGTGTAACAGTGGGCTATAGTGAAACCTCAAAGGTGTTAGCATCCAATATTCAGTGAACAATATGTACTCTTTCAAAAAATTTAGTAGTGGTTCTAGGTCAAAATTTTACATTTCCAAGTCGGTTTTCAAAAAAAAATTTGATCGTTGGGTGTGTCTAGGTCTTTAAAAGCTCCTCCCTCCAGGTTATTCATGGTTATTGTCATTTCATGGTTCATGTCCTTAATTTTCATCTAGAATCTCAGATCAAGTCGCAATGCTTTCACCTAGGTAAGTGTCTAGGTGTCTTTGATTTCGCGACCATAAAAGTCCAAAGTCTGTCATAAAGAAGGCAAAAAGAAGGGTCATTCACTTCCATGATACAAATTTGTCTTTAAAAGGGATTTGGATTAGGAAGGTAAATAAAAAAAGACAATTTGTATTCTTTCAAAAGCTTATTGCATTGTTAAATTATTCAAAAGCAAAGTGTTCTACAAAAAAGTCATGTTTTCACTAAATGACAAAAAATGTGTCTTATTCATGTTATAAAAAGGGAAAAAGTGATCTCTTTCACTCATTTTATCTCCTCTTTCTTGATAAAGTGCATCTCTCACCTTCATAATACCTTACCATTGCCAAAGGTGAAATAAAACTCAAAAATTTTGCAAGAAAATCCAATCTTCTACGCTTATGAAGGCTCTGAGACGTTTCTGAAGGAGCAGCGCAACATTTCTGAAGTAGCACGATGTTTCTAGGTATTGGCGCTACGCTTATGGGGAAACACTACATTTCTACAAAGAGTGCTACATTTTTGCATATCATCCACCAAATTAACTACCAAAGATTCAAACAACTGTGCAAACCTTCTGTGGCCTCCAAAACCAGTAAGTTGACACTCCATCTACCTTCTTCAAGTTAATTCATGATTGTATGAGTGTTTTCTATCATTAGGGTTTTTCTCTCCTATTTTTTAGGTTTTCTCCTTTCTTGATTGGTTTTAACCATTGGAGACCCTTTTTCCTACCATCTAAACTTTCATTTATCCTTTACAAACCCTACCACAACACCTCCTATTACTCACAGTCCCCTCTACCCTTTTTTTCATCAAAACCTTAAGATGCTACTACATTTCCACAAGAAAACTGGAAAATCTCTGTGTTTTTCTATTTTGATCCACTTCCCCATACCCATTTCAAGTAATTCCACCTATATCCTCAAGTTAAAAAATTACGCTACTGTCTCAATTTTTTGGGCAATTTTCCTCAACCTTCTTATACCTCATCACAGCCCCTAAACCTACCCTATCCATATCCCTTCTTTTCCCAAATTCATCATCCCTACCCACTTATTTCATCCAGGAGGGCTTCATCCTATTCACAAGTACTATGGAGAATGACAATAAAGCTCACAAGGGAGGCCACCACTCTATATTTGAGCCATCCACATTTCTAGAACTTAACTCCTCCCCATATGCTAAGAGATGTTTTGAAAACACTGGAAGTCTGAGATTTTTTGAAAAGGTCATGGAGCTAGGATGTCATGCCCCATTAAATACCATTTTCGCACTAAATTCAGCAAATACAAAACCACCATAGCAGGGATTGAATTCACTCTATCAGCAGAGGCCATCATTTTAGCAACAGAGATTCCAAATGAAGGAGAAGTTTGGTTCAAGGGCATGGAATTGGATCTTGAAAACTATCCAATGTTCCTAAAAAATCATTGCAAAGATGAACCTAAACAAGTTTTCCTTTTCAGTAATATAATTGATAAGTAGTCCCCATTAATGAAACTCATCATAAAGTATTTTACATGAGAGGGAAGATTTTCAAGACTGTAACAATACCATGTCACATTACTAATGCACTTCACAACTACCAAATCTCTCAATTTGTCAAACTATCTATTCAGGAGTTTGGTCAAGATGGTTGAAAAAGTACAAAGCAAAGGTAGAAATCCTCATCCAAATATATTTCACCATGGTTTAGTTAATATGATTTTTTTGCACCAAATCTCACCAAACAACATCACCTGGGAATTTTTCATGGAGAAAATAGCATCAGCTTCTGCTACTAGTCCACCTACTGTTCATATCACAACATCAGTACAACCAAAGGAGGTTGGCTCTTCAAGCAGGCAGGATCATATATAAAAATAACCTAGGGTTGAGATCACTCAAACCTATGAGAAAGGAAAGATAATGGTTTTTTCTCCTAACACCATTAGAGGTGTATTGGCACCTAAAACTACACATGAGCAAAGACAAATAGTGGATCAACCACCTAGCCATGATGGTGAGTCACCATTGCAGCACCATGATGAACACACACCCTTACAAGTTTACATGGCAGAGCAGGTGAAGGATAAGTTAGTTGAGGAGATCATAAACGAGAAGGATGAATAAATATAAGATTTAAGGGAGGTTTTATCAATTGCAAATTCTCAGATCACATTCCTACAACAAGAGAATTTTCAGCTAAAGGTGAAACTACTCCTCCAAGACAAACCAAAGGTACATGTTGATATAGATAAAGGAAAGGGAAAATAAATATTAGATGATGATCAATTGGAGGATGTAGAATTTGGAACAAAAAGCAAAAGACCAAGGACAACAAGCCTCAAGAGGGCGCTTCAGAGAGAAAGAGAATCAACATCTCCTAAATCAGGTTGGAGGACATTTGATGAACTAATTCTTGATGAAATCAATCAAGATAGAGAGTATTGGCTTGATAGGGTCAATGGAAACCTTGAGAAGTTGTTGAAGAAATCTAAAAATAACAATAACCTCAAAAGACATATGGCCAATCACTATTGTGCCATGAACAAAATTTCCCAAATCAGGCTTAAATAAGTGAAGAAAAATCTCAAAGAAGCTCAAATGAAGCTCAAGGAGAAGGAAATATTATACCTCCTTGCTGATACATCCATGGTTGTTTAGCCTATCCTCCACAGGTGTCATGGAAAAAATTCTGGTCAATTTTGAGCACTTTTTGTATTTTTGTTGATTTTTGCAAAAAATTGGAAATTTTGTCTCCTCAGAAGTGTCGCGTTGAGGCGTGACGCTTTCTCCCAGAGCTTCCAAATCAAGATTTTTTTATATGGATGAGTGCATATTGACTAGTAAATGCCATATCTGGACTATATTTTCCTCGACAATCTCTGGTTTTGAAGAAAAATGAAAAAAACTTCCACATTTCTATGCTTCTACTAGTGTTTTAGACCAAGTGCGACACTTCTGGATTGAGGTTGGGAAAAATCATTTTTAGAGGTCTTCCTGTTAGTTTTTTCCAAAAATTCAAAGTGCATTGGAAACTAGACTCATAGGGATACTCAACACAACTTTCATATTTTCATTTGGATGCTCCTAAGTAGGTCAAATTCACCCTTGAACTAGAGCGATGCTTCTACCAGACAGGCGTGACGTTTTTGCTATAGGCACGACATTTCTGCATAGGATTCCTTTCAGATGGCTGTCATGCCAGGAAAACTCCAGAAATTCAATGCTAGTTTTCCCATGAAGTTTCAATTGATGTGTTTGAGTTTTTTTTTGCCTCTATGATGAGGAAACATGTAATTTAATGGAGGAGACACTCACTCCTAATCCTTAGCTACATTTTAGGGATTAGTTTCTAACTTCCCTAGATTATAGGAAGTGAAAAAATTGATGTAATTATGATGCTTTTTGGATAGTATTTCAACCCTATGAGGTGTTATGAACTCTATTTTCTATAATTAGTCCACCTCAAGTCATTTTATAGGTTGGATAGTTGTTATTTGTAGTGGAGCTATTGTACAAGATTTTTCTAGTGAAATCAATGACAATGTTGCAGAAATAGTGTTGAGACTCCAGTGGTATGCCTTTGAGAATTTTTTTTTCTCTGTAAACTCATTATGTTGAATGCTATGTTACTCATATTTCATCTATATGCTTCTTTATGCTAAGTCTTATCAGTTTATTGACATAAATCATGCTTTCCATGCTCTGTTTTTTATAAGATTTTCATGAAATTGTCTTTGCTCTTTTGATGAATGAATTCAGTTTAATGCTCATTCTGATTCCCTCTTAGTTCACTCTATACACAATGAATTATTAAGCATGCTTCTAATCTTAACTACCTAGCCTCACTCTTACCTTTGCAACTAAACCATTGAATTCATACCTAAAACCTAGACCTAGTTTCCTAACTGTGATTCCTATCCAGCAAAACTCCAATAAAATAAAAACCCTAATCTACTAAGCATCAAAAATAGCCTAAAAAATTATATCTCCTCATCCTTTTGGCTGCTAAGTGACATTGAGATAGCCCTCTCTGGTCTTTGTAGGGCTAGCTACCTGACCTGAAGGTTGGTTTGTGGTTACCTTCCTTTAGATCCATTCTCAGCCTTGGGAAGCAAGGGGGAGTGATAACAGAAGGAATCTAGAATCTATGTGCGTGGTAAAAAAGAAGTGGATATATTTCATGATGTTACCTTTGACGAATATGTTTCCCTCAACAAGGTTAGAGGTATTCATATCTCAAAGGAAGACAAATAAGAAGAAGCAAGAAGGCAGGAAGAACTAAAGGATGAACCGATGCCCAATGTTGAAGGACCGATGGATCCTATAGATCCACCTTCTTCCAATAAAAGAAGGTCCTCATGGCTTACAGACACTCTCAAGGATGCTGAGAGACATTCTGCTCCAAGGGTAACATTCTGTGAAAGTAAGAAGCCAAATAGGTACCAAGGGCACTTAGTATCCATGAGCACCATCGTACAATATGAGCCTGGAATTTTTGAAGAAGTTGTGAAGCATAAAGTTTGGAAAGATGTTATGAGAAAGGAATACGTGTCGATCATGAAAAATGATGTTTGGAAAGTGATCACTAGACTGAAGGAAAAATCAACTGTCCATTTTCTGAATTCTGAGAAAGTGAAGATCTGGGGAAAAAAGGAATCTTTTAGATTCCCCTTAGATTCCTCCATATAGCTGCTCCATGGGTGGACTGGAAATATGCAACCTAAAAGGAAAATCTGACCTCGCCACTGCGTTCCCTGCGAAAAACAATGAAAAATGACTGTAAACTTGACTACATTCCGACATGGAAAAAAATTACCTCCTCCGGAAAATTTCAAGGCTCATGGTTCTGCTTGCATAATTACTGCTCCATGTTCATGGTTCCACCTGTAATTAAAACTCAGTCTCGAAATCCATGCGTGCTCTCCTCTGGTCTAGCATGCCTGGGTGCACTGGTAAAAATGAGGTTTATATAAAAAAATATGGGCAGAGTTTCCAAATGGGCCTGTTGGCGAGTTGGTTTGGATCCAAAATAGGGAGGAGGAGGTCAGGTGATCAGACCCCAACCCCTCCGAAATAACCTAGAATGTGTTTTAAACAAATACATACTTACTTTTAAAACCCCGGCATATATTTTTTTACTCGTCGCATTAAATTGAAAATGGATTCGTTGGGGCCAGGCCCACATTGGGTAGCCTGCCCTTTACTCCCAACGTATGGTGGTAGGTTACGGTTGGGTTTTAAAATGGTTTTATGGTACTGCCCGCTTAAGGTCGACTCACATGGACTAGGTAGTTTCAACCCCTGCTGACACCCATTCATGTTATATGACATATGGTATGGCCATTGAATATGGCTAGGGAATGGGGGTGAGGGGTCCGGTGGGGTCATGGATGCTGGCCACATTTAATACTTTTTTTTGTTACATTTTGATATTTAAAAGCCATAAAGCCACGTTTAATCAATCAAACTTTGACAGTAGGAGACAAATTAACGGTCCCACAATTTCGCCCGAAATCTGGCCTGAGCTTGCTAGAATCCAGTGACCAGTTTTCATCCAAATTGTAGCTTCCTTAACCTGCCTAGTCATCCAAGTCAACTCAAAACTTTGACCACTCCTAACTTTCGCATACGAGCTCGATTTGGCGAACCGTTCACACGGCTCCGATCAGGATGATGAGATCTACGACCTCAACCTAGTTCAAGAGTAATCTAAACACTTTGATTTTTGAGCCCACTTTGTCTTGTGTGTCTCTAGAGCCACCTTGATCGACCCTCCCCACTGAGGAGATTTTGGTCCTCCAAAAGCATCAAAAGGATCTTCACTTTCTTGTACCATGTTTGCACCACTAGCGTCCTGAAAAAGTCACACTTCCTTCTCCTTCACTTGCGTCCTATGGAGCCATAAGTGATTAACTGACACATGCATCCCCCGCAAAGTTGTACTAAAATTTCCTACAAATACCTACTCAAATTGACCAATATATGACCCAAAAATTCCCATAATTTCCATGATTTTATAAGATGTACTCGATGGTCAAGTTTACATCAAAAGGGAATCATACCCCAACTATCATTACCAGACAAGACATCACTGTTGCATTTCGAAGTGATGGTGAACACCCCATCAATTTTACATGAAATAAATGCATCACACGACTTATAAAACAAGGAAAAAAATATCATTATTGCTTAAAAAAGTGATGGAAAACACATCATCACTTTCACAAAAAAATGCGACAAATGATTTACAAACATGGCCATGACAAGCTAACATATCTAGAAAAAACAATCTAGAAGAACCATCTCTCACTTATCAAGGTGAGTGGATCATTTCCCTTTGGCAGACTTTCTTGTCGATCAACTCTTTCGACTGGTGGATGCATTAGCGCTGCTCTGGGTGAAGTCTCCAGCATGTGGCTCTTTGGTGGCCGCTTCGGTCGCAATGGGTTCAAAAGGTCTTTCTCCTCCAAACTTGCTTAACCAATTTCATTCCCTGTTGTGGAGAAGGCTTTCCATGCCTCATCCTCCTTTCTGTTGCCATTGTTTTCCAACACTTGGAAATCACATGGTTATTTAAACCACAAAAATGACACGTTTTGCGATGCCACGATTTATGACCACGATTATCAACATTCTTATAATAAAAATGCACTCTCAAATAATGAGACTTATTATACCTTCTATGGTGGTCTTTGGTGCGCTCATGGTGATGGGAGATCACCTCAGCTCTTTCACTGCAACAAGCATTACCATGGAGAAATGGTGAAGTGTCCCCATCACTCATCTTCCCCAGAGATTTCATCAATATCTATTTTCCTTTGATTTCCTTCAAACATCCTTCTCCACTGTACCCCAACGAGGTCTCTGCACAACCTCCAATGGTTCAGTTATGCCTTGGCCACGAATGCCAAGTCCTCCTCCTTTGTACCCCATCTTGGTGAGGAGTCTCATGTCGATTCTCGAAATAGGTACTCCATACTCCCAAATGAAATGATATCATATGAATAAAATGAATAAAAATCACCATTGTTTACCTTAGTTGTCGATGGTTAAATAAGTGAAGAAATCTTCTCTAAGCCTTCGTTGCACTTCACTTTCTCCAATGCCTCTATCGCGGCTTGTAGCAGAAGCTGCAACTACTGCTTCTCCTCCTTCTCTTCTTGTACGAATGCATTCAATGCATCATGATCTGCTTGAAGAATTTCACTGTTGTGCTTCAATTCTTCCCATGCCTCTATAATGGCTTGCAATTGAAGCTGCAATCGAAGTTTGTCCTCCTTCTCTTCCTGTAGGAGTGTCTTCAATTTTGCGTTCTCTACTACTTATTTTTCATAAGCCTCGTACAACATGTCCGCTTCCTCGAACACCTTGAGTATGGTCTCATACATGTCCTTGACATTCTCCATGGCTTAACTTAATGACCGTCCAATAGTTCATGCTTGTAATCCAATCAGCAAGAAGACCTGCTCTGATACCACTTGATCCAAGGTAAAATCTTGATATCCTTAACCAAGACCTTTAACTTCGGTTGATTGTTAGAATTGCATTTTATGAAAGTGTTAATGAAAATAAATGAACAAAATGCATGTTGTAAAGAAGAGGAACATAATATGTCAAGATCAACAATCATAAGAACATGTCGCTTGATAAAGAGTTCATCCAGGAGGGACTACATCTGCGGGCCTCAGTGTCAAAATGGTGTAGGCCACTACATAAGTGTTGTAAGAAGAATATGTACATGGATGTGTTTCTTTGACATGCAAGGAAAATTCCCTCATGCAGGAGTGGCTAGACCTCTCTATAAGATGTTCTGCTGTGGAACTCTCATGCATAAAAAAGGACTTCTAACAGTATGAAAGTATCTCACACATAAAGACTATTAGTATCCTGCCAACATGGCAAACAAGGGATCTCAATGACATACGTGTGACACGGAGTATCCCGCCAACATGGCATAAAAGGGATCTCAAACAATGTACATGAGTATCCTACTAATATGGCATCAAGGGATCTCAAACATAATACAAGTCCATGACAGAAAGTACATCAATATCAAAACAAGACAAGATCCCGCAACTCATATATCAACAGGGATTTGTACAACACTATGCATCTCAAGGAAAAATAAGTACATGAAAGCAACACATCATATACCTCACACTGAAGATGACTAAAGAATGGTTGCTGCTGCTGCTGGATATGAAAACACCATCACCATCGTGGCGTCGAAAGGTGTGAAATAGACTGCTCACTCACTGAAAGATGACACCTGCAACTTCACTTCAAAAAGTGACTGAAAAATATAAATCTCATATGGAAAATATGAACATGCCATCAGATTCATAACGTCGAATAGTGCAAAATAGACTGCCATTTTATGAATTCTAAGAAAGTGAAGATCTGGAAAAAAAGGAATCTTTTATATTCCCTCTAGATTCCTCCATGTAGCTGCTCCATGGGTGGACTGGAAATCTGCAACTCAAAAGCCGAATCTGACCTCGCCACTGCGTTCCCTGAGAAAAACCGTGAAAAATGACTATAAAATTGACTACATTCCGACATGGAGAAAAATTACCTCCCTGGGAAAATTTTAGGTTTTATGGTTTTGCCTGCATAATTACTGCTCCACGCTCATGGTTCCACCTGCAATTAAAACTCGGTCTCGAAATTTGTGCGCGCTCTCCTTTGGTTTGTATTTCCTAGGTGCACTAGTAAACATGAGGTTTATGTAAAAAATATGGGCGGAGTTTCCAAATGGGCCCATTGGCGAGCTGGTTTGGATCCAAAATAGGTGGGAGGAGGTCGGGTGGTCAAACCCCGACCCCTACGAAAGAACTTGGAATGCAATTTTAAACAATTGCATATTTACTTTTAAAACCCCAACATATATTTTTTACCCGTCCCATTAAATTGAAAAGGTATTCGTTGTGGTCGAGACCGCATTGGGTGGCCCGCCCTTTACTCCCATTATATGGTGGTAGGTTACGGTTGGGTTTTAAAATGGTTTTATGGTGCCGCCCACTCGGGGGCCGACCCACATGGGTCGAGAAAGTTCAACCCCTATCGACACCCATTTATGTTATATGAAATATGGTATATCCATTGAATATGGCCAAGGAATGGGGGCGAGGGTTCCGGCGGGCTCATGGCTGGTGACCCCATTTAATACCTTTTTTGTTATATTTTGATATTTAAAAACCATAAGGCCATTTTTAAAAAATTGAATTTTTACCATATGAGACAAATTAACGGTCCAACAAATTTTCCTGGAATCTAGCCTGAGCTTGCCAGAATCTGGTGGCCAGGTTTCGTCCAAATTACGGCCTCCTTAACTTGCCCAGTCATCCAAGTCAACCCAGAATTTTGACTGCTCCTAACTTTTGCATACAAGCTCGGTTTGATGAACCATTCACACCGATGTGATCAGGATGATGAGATATATGACCTGAACCTGGTTCAAGAGCAATCCAAACACTTTGATTTTTGAGGCCACTTTGTCCTGTGTGTAACTCTGGAGCCACCTGGATCTGTATGTTATGAACTAGGAGACAAAGTGGGAACAATATCTACCACTGGTTGAGTTTTCTTATAACACTGGGTATTAATAATCAATGAGGATGAGTTTGTTTGAGGCACTTTATGGGCATAGTTGTAATAATCCCATCATTTGGAGTGATCTAGTGAATAGGGTACTGATAGGATCAAACATGTTGGAAGAGATGGAATAGGAAATGCAGGTTATCAAGAAGAATATAAAGGAAAAACACATGATAGACAAAAGAATTATGTAGGTCATCACAGGGCATTTAAGAAGTTTAAGGTTGGGGAGCATGTGTACTTGCACATCAACCCCAATATAAGCTCCTTAAGGATTGGATCATGTGCCAATCTAGCACCTCGATATTGTAGGCCTTTAGATATCCTTGAGAGGATTGGACCAGTGGCCTAAAAACTTGCACTTTCTATGATAGTGAAAGTCCATGATGTTTTCCATGACTCATTTATTAAGATATGTATGAAGGATGTTAATCATGTGATTGAATGGTCTGTATTGCAGGTGGAACTAGAAGGAGAATTCCAGCCGAAACCTCAATGCATATTGCAACAAAAACAACTCATGATCCGGAACCGAGCAATCAAGCAAGTTAGTGCAGTGGAAACACTTTGGGCTCGATGAAGCTACAAGGGAGATGGATGATAAGATGTAGGCTCTGTATCCTTCATTGTTTTCCGGTTGAGGTAATGAAGTTTTGGTATATGTATATATTTATGTATGGTTGTTATTGTAAATAACATAATGAGTTATCTTATAAAGCTCCAATAGGCAGTATGGTTTTCATGTTGTCACGTTTGTCATGCTGGTTTTGTTTTTCGATAGGTTTCCATTGTAAATACTGCATCGAGATAGGCTATAAATCTCCATTGGCAGTATGTTTTTCTTTTCAATGGTTTCCTGGTCATAGGTGTCATAAACACTGATGACGATGTTCCCATAAGGGGGAGGGGTCTGTAACAACCTCTGGTTAAAATTTCATGTAATAAATTTAATAAAGGAAAAATAAGACTAAGGTAATGGGACATGTATTCGAAGCTAAATGTTGAGGAAAGCATCCTAGTGGGTGTTCAATTGGTTTATTATGACTCAATAGAATTATAATTAGACAAAGAAGAAGAGGCAAGAATGCAGGAAGAACCAAAGGATGAACCAATTCCCAATATTGAAGGACCGATGGATCCTATAGATCCACCTTCTTCAAATAAAATAAGGTCCTCATGGCTTATAGACACTCTCAAAGATGCCGAGAGACACGCTCCTCCAACGGTAACATTCTGTGAAAGTAAGAAGCCAAATAGGTACCAAGGGCACTTAGTATCCATGAGCACCATTGTACAATCTGAGCTTGGAATGTTTGAATAAGTTGTGAAGCATAAAGTTTGGAAAGATGTTATGAGAAAGGAATATGAGATGATCATGAAAAATGATGTCTAGAATGTGATCGCTAGACTGAAGGAAAAATTAACTGTCCATTTTCTGAATTCTGAGAAAGTGAAGATCTGGGGAAAAAAGGAATCTTTTAGATTCCTCCATATAGCTGCTCCATGGGTGGACTGGAAATATGCAACTTAAAAGGAAAATCTGACCTCACCACTGCGTTCCCTGCGAAAAACCGTGAAAAATGACTGTAAACTTGACTACATTCTGACATGGAAAAAAATTACCTCCTCGGGAAAATTTCAAGGCTCATGGTTCCGCCTGCATAATTACTGCTCCATGCTCATGGTTCCACCTGTAATTAAAACTCAGTCTCGAAATCCATGCATGCTCTCCTCTGGTCTAGCCTGCCTAGGCGCACTGGTAAAAATGAGGTTTATATAAAGAATATGGGTGAAGTTTCCAAATGGGCCTGTTGGTGAGTTGGTTTGGATCCAAAATAGGGGGGAGGAGGTCAGGTGGTCAAACCCCGACCCCTCCGAAACAACCTAGAATGTGTTTTAAACAACGACATATTTACTTTTAAAACCCCGACATATATTTTTTTACCTGTCACATTAAATTGAAAATGGATTCATTGTGGCCAGGCCCACATTGGGTAGCCCGCCCTTTACTCCCGTCGTATGGTGGCAGGTTATGGTTGGGTTTTAAAATGGTTTTATGGTACTTCCCACTTAAGGTCGACCCACGTGGACTGGGTAGGTTCAACCACCGTCGACACCCATTCATGTTATATGACATATGGTATGGCCGTTTAATATGGCCAGGGAATGGGGGCGAGGGGTCCGATGGGGTCATGGCCGCCGACCCCATTTAATACTTTTTTTTTTTACATTTTGATATTTAAAAGCCATAAGGCCACTTTTAATAAATCAAACTTTGACAGTGGGAGACAAATTAACAGTCCCAAAAATTCGCCCAGGATTTGGCCTGAGCTTGCCGGAATCCAATGACCGGTTTTCATCCAAATTGCAGCCTCCTTAACCTGCCTAGTCATCCAAGTCAACCCAAAAATTTGACCACTCCTAACTTTCGCATACGAGCTCGGTTTGGCAAACCGTTCACATAGCTCCGATCAGGATGACGAGATCTATGGCCTCAACCTAGTTCGAGAGTTATCTAAACACTTGGATTTTTGAGCCCACTTTGTCCTGTGTGTGTCTCTAGAGCCACCTCGATCAATCTTCCCCAATGAGGAGATTTTGGTCCTCCAAAAGCATCAAAAGGATCTTCACTGTCTTGTACCATGTCTGCACCACTAGCGTCCTGGAAAAGTCACACTTCCTTCTCCTTCACCTGCATCCTATGGAGCCATAAGTGATGAAATGACATTTTCATCCCTCGCAAAGTTGTACTGCAATTTCCTGCAAATACCTGCTCAAATTTACGAATATATGACCCAAAACTTCCCATAATTTCCATGAGTTTATAAGATGTACTCAGTGGTCAATTTTACATCAAAATGGAATCATACCCAAGCTACCATTACTAAACAAGACATCATTATTGCATTTCGAAGTGATGGCGAACACCCCATCACTTTTACATGAAATAAATGTATCACACGACTTATAAAACAAGGCCAAAAATATCATTATTGATTAAACAAGTGATGGAAAGCACATCATCACTTTCACAAAAAAATGCGACAAATGATTTACAAACATGGCCATGACAAGCTAACATATCTAGAAAAAACAATCTAGAAGAACCATCTCTCACTTATCAAGGTGAGTGGATCATTTCCCTGTGGTAGAATTTCTTGTCGATCAACTCTTTCAATTGGTGGATGCATGAGCGCTTTGTCTTTAAGGTGCTGCTCTGGGTGAAGTCTCCAGCATGTGGCTCTTTGGTGGCCACTTCGGTCGCAATGGGTGCAAAAGGTCTTTCTCCTCGAAAATTGCTTAACCAATATGATTACCTATTGTGGAGAAGGCTTTCCATGCCTCATCCTCCTTTCTGCTGCCATCGTTTTCCAACACTTGGAAATCAAAGGGTTATTTAAACCACAAAAATTACACGTTTTGCGATGCCACAATTTACGACCACGATTATCAACATTCTTATAATCAAAATACACTCTCGAATAATGAGACTTATTATGGCTTCTTTGGTGGTCTCTGGTGCGATCATGGTGATGGGAGCTCACCTCATCTCTTTCACTGCAACAAGAATTACCATGGAACGATGGTGAAGTGTCCCCATCACTCCTCTCCCCCAGAGATTTCATCAATATCTATTTGCCTTTGATGTTCTCCAAACATCCTTCTCCACTGTACCCAAAACCTACATAACGAGGTCTCTGCACAACCTCCAATGGTTCAGTTATGCCTTGGCCATGAACACCAAGTCCTCCTCCTTTGTACCCCATCTTGGTGAGGAGTCTCATGTCATTTCTAGAAATAGGTATCTCCATACTCCCAAATGAAATGATATCATATGTAGAAACTGAATAAAAATCACCATTGTTTACCTTAGTTGTCGATTGTTAAATAAGTGAAGAAAGCTTCTCTAAGCCTTCGTTGCACTTTACTTTGTCCAATGCCTCTGTCGCAGCTTGTAGCAGAAGCTGCAACTACTGCTTCTCCTCCTTCTCTTCCTATAGGAATGCCTTCAATGCATCATGATCTGCTTGAATAATTTCATTTTTGCACTTCAATTCTTCCCACGCCTCTATAATGGCTTGCAGCTGAAGCTGCAATTGAAGTTTGTCCTGCTTCTCTTCCTATAGGAGTGTCTTCAATTCTGCGTTATCTACTACTTATTTTTCATAAGCCTCGTACAACATGTCCACTTTCTCGGACACGTTGAGTATGGTCTCGTACATGTCCTTGACATTCTCCATGGCTTAATTCAATGATCATCCAATAGTTCACGCCTGTAATCCAATCAGCAAGAAGACCTGCTCTGATACCACTTGATCCAGGGTAAAATCTTGATACCCTTAACCAAGACCTTTAACTTCGTTTGATTGTTAGAATTGCATTTAATGAAAGAGTTAATGAACATAAATGAACAAACTGCATTTTGTAAAGAAGAGGAACATAATATGTCAAGATCAACAATCATAAGAACATGTCACTTGATAACGGAGTTCGTCCAAGAGGGACTACATCTCCGAGCCTCGGTGCCAAAATGGTGTAAGTCACTACAAAAGTGTTGTAAGAAGAAGATGTACATGGATGTGTTTCTTTGACATGTAAGGAAAATTCCCTCACACAGGAGTGGCTAGACCTCTCTACGAGATGTTTCGCTGCGGAAATCTAATGCATAAAAAAGGACTCCTATCAGTATGAAAGTAGCTCACACATAAAGACTGTGAGTATCTCGCCAACATGGAAAACAAGGGATCTCAATGACATACGTGTGACACAGAGTATCCTGCCAAAATGGCATAAAAGGGATCACAAACAACGTACATGAGTATCCTACCAATATGGCATCAAGGGATCTCAAACATAAAACAAGTTCATGACAGAAAGTACATCAATAACAAAACAAGACAAGATCCCACGACTCATATATCAACAAGGATTTGTACAACACTATGCATCTCAAGAAAAAAGAAGTATATGAAAGCAACACATCATATACCTCACACTGAAGATGACTGAAGAATGGTTGTTGTTGCTGCTAGATATGAAAACACCATCACCATCGTGGCGTTGAAAGGTGTGAAATGGACTACTCACTCGCTGAAAGCTGACACCTGCAACTTCACTTCAAAAAGTGACCGAAAAATATGAATCTTGGATGGAAAATATGAACATGCCATCAGATTCAGGGCATCGAATAGTGCAAAATAGACTACCATTTTTTGAATTATGAGAAAGTGAAGATCTGGGGAAAAAAGGAATCTTTTAGATTCCCTCTAGATTCCTCCATGTAGCTGCTCCATGGGTGGACTGGAAATATGCAACTCAAAAGCCGAATCTAACCTCGCCACTGCGTTCCCTGAGAAAACCGTGAAAAATGACTATAAACTTGACTACATTCCGACATGGAGAAAAATTACCTCCTTGGGAAAATTTCAAGTTTTATGGTTTCGCCTACATAATTACTGCTCCACGCTCATGGTTCCAGTTGCAATTAAAACACAGTCTCAAAATCTGTGCGCGCTATCCTTTTGTTTGTCTTTCCTGGGTGCATTAGTAAAAATGAGTTTTATGTAAAAAATATGGGCGGAGTTTCCAAATGGGCCCATTGGCGAGCTGGTTTGGATCCAAAATAGGTGGAAGGAGATCGGGTGGTCAAACCACGACCCCTCCGAAATAACTCGGAATGCAGTTTTAAACAACTACATATTTACTTTTAAAAACCCAACATATATTTTTTACCCGTCCCATTAAATTTAAAAGGTATTCGTTGGGGTTGAGACCACATTGGGTGGCCCTCCCTTTACTCCCATCGTATGGTGGTACGTTACAGTTGGGTTGTAAAATGGTTTTATGGTGCCACCCACTCGGGGGCCGACCCACATGGGTCGGGTGAGTTCGACCCCCGCCAAAACCCATCTATGTTATATGAAATATGGTGTAGCCATTGAATATGGCCATGGAATGGGGGCGAGGGGTCCGACGGGGTCATGGCCGGCGACCCCATTTAATACTTTTTTTGTTATATTTTGATATTTAAAAACCATAAGGCCATTTTTTAAAAAATGAATTTTAACCATAGGAGACAAATTAACGGTCCAACAAATTTTTCTGGAATCCAGCCTGAGCCTTCCAGAATCCGGTTGCCAGGTTTCATCCAAATTGCGGCCTCCTTAGCCTACCTAGTCATCCAATTCAACCCAAAATTTTGACCACTCCTAACTTTTGCATACGAGCTCGGTTTGATGAATCGTTCATACCGTTGTGATTAGGATGACGAAATATATGACATGAACCTGGTTCAAGAGCAATCCAAACACTTTTATTTTTTAGGCCACTTTGTCCTGTGTGTGTCTCTGGAGCCACCTGGATCTGTATGTTATGAACTAGGAGAGGAAGTGGGAACAATATCTACCACTGGTTGAGTTTTCTTATAACAATGGGTATAAATAATCAATGAGGATGATTTCGTTTGAGGCACTTTATTGGAAGATTTTTAATAATCCCATCATTTGGAGTGATCTAGTGAATAGGGTACTGATAGGATCAGACATGTTGGAAGAGATGGAATAGGAAATGTAGGTTATCAAGAAGAATCTAAAGGGAAAACACATGATAGAAAAAAGAATTATGTAGGTCATCACAGGGTATTTAAGAAGTTTAAGGTGAGGGAGCATGTGAACTTGCACATCAAGCCCAATATAAGCTCCTTAAGGATTGGATCATGTGCCAATCTAGCACCTCGATATTGCAGGCCTTTTGAAATCCTTGAGAGGATTGGAACAGTGGCCTAAAAACTTGCACTTTCTATGATATTGAAAGTCCATGATGTTTTCCATGTCTCATTTATTAAGATATGTATGAAGTATTTTAATCATGTGATTGAATGGTCTGTATTGCAGGTGGAACTAGAAGGAGAATTCCAGCCAAAACCTCAATGCATATTGCAACAAAAACAACTCATGCTCTGGAACCGAGCAATCAAGCAAGTTAGTGCAATGGAAACACTTTGGGCTCAATGAAGCTACAAGGGAGATGGATGATAAGATGTAGGCTCTGTACCCTTCATTTTTTTCCGGTTGAGGTAATGAATTTTTGGTGTATGTATATATTTATGTATGGTTGTTATTGTAAATAACATAATGAGTTATCTTATAAAGCTCCAATAAGCGGTATGGTTTTCATGTTGTCACGTTTGTCATGCTAGTTTTGTTTTTCAATAGGTTTCCATTGTAAATACTGCATCGAGATAGGCTATAAAGCTCTGTTGGCAGTATGTTTTTGTTTTCAATGGTTTGCTGGTCATAGATGTCATAAACACTGATGACGATGTTCCCATAAGGGGGAGGGGTCTGTAACAACCTCTAGTTAAAATTTCATGTAATAAAGGTAATAAAGGAAAAATAAGACTAAGGTAATGGGACACGTATTCCAAGCTAAATGTTGGGGAAAGCATCCTATTGGGTTTTCAATTGGTTTATTATGGCTAAGGAAATTGGCAAAGGCATTGGCGAAGACAAAGAGGCATTAATTGGCATTTTATTTGTGAAAATAAAGGAAATTAGGAGAAAAGGGAGATGAAAGGTCACAAGTTTGCATAAGAGGAAAATTGAAGGGAAAATATATGAAATTCAATAAAATATAGGCCTCAATAATAAATATACTTCTAAGGATCAGTTCACAACCTTTTTTCAGTTTTAGCTTGGAACTCTCTCTATCCTCTCATGCCATTGCAGACTTAGAGAATTCTGGGAGAACTCTAGCATTGGAGAAACAAAAGAAAATGAAGGACAAGAAGGAAAAGGAAAGCAACGGACAAGCAAGGAAAAGTTGGATCAAGAAGCTTTAGCAAGAATTCTTGTAGGTAACAAGTTGCATGTGTGATTTCATAGTTGGTTTGTGAATGCATGGGACATGCATGTATGTATTTGGTTCTCTTGTTCTCATTGGCATGGGTTTTGCGAGGTGTGACAGTGGTTTCAACCTTGCCTTGAAATTTCATTATAACCATGGTGTGATGGGGTTATTTTATTTTGTTGAGATTTGGATTTCCATTAGGTTTTGGAACCAGTTGGGGTGGTCTCATGAAAATTCCCATAGGGCCTAGGAATCCCTTGAACAATTTTGGCAGGATTGCGGTAAATCTTGAGGGTGGATACAAACAAATTCCTCAAGGTATTGGTGAAGAAATTCTAAGGCGTACAAGATTATTTTTGGCCTAGTAATACCTTGGTCGGTTTTGAAGGGATTGCGATAAATCCTGAGGGTGGAGGTGGTTTAATCTCCAGGAAGCCCTGGTTTTTTATGTATTGGTTTGCTTATGTGATCTCTTGACTAGTTTTGGTAGGATCGCGGAAGCTTGAGGGTGGAGGTAGTTTAATCTTTGGGAAGCCATGGTTTTTTTTGTCTTGAGTCCCACATTCATGCTTGGAATATGGCATGGGGGTGATTAGCTGAAAGAGATATTTGGTTTAGCTCAATCTATGGTAGGGTGGTACGTGGAAGTCCTTGACTTGGTTGGCTTTTGCACAGGTTAATAAGATCTCTTTCTTATTTTATTTTACGAGTACTTGTACTTTTTATTATGTGGCTTTGACGACTGTTATATCATGGTTATTATTCTGGTTATATGCTAGTTATAAGCATGGATTCATGACAGGTTCTAGTTATGGCTCTTGAAAAGTTTTGATTAGTTGATGAATGGTTATTGAATGCAAGTGCTAGAAAATGTTATTCTAGCTATTTTTAGAGGGAATTATACCTTCTTTATGATTCCTAGATAAGTATCAAAGTCCTATGTTCAGATATGCATTCATTACCTATAGATTACATTTTTTCAATATGTTTGACAAAATGACTGTTATTGTTAGGCCTGATTAAATCAAGAATTTGATCAAGTTTGGCATGAATGGTTTTTTTCTGATGTTATTTATCATTATGGAAAGTCTAACTGAGTTCTCAGAAGTAGTCTAGAGGCTGGCCTAGAATTTAGGATCATAATCCAGGAACGCACCCTATGAACTAAAGAATTTAAATCACAACTGCAACCTATATTTCTTATGCATGTGGTTGGAAGCCCTCAACTGCATGGAGGCCTTGTCATGCATGCGGTTGGGAGCCGAGGTCGCTCAAAAAATATTCCAACTTAGGGTTTGGGAATTGGGAGTGGTTGTTTGGCTCCTGGGTGTCCTGTAGTTCCTAAGGAAGGCTAGTAAGGTTCCAGAGTGTCGATTCCGCGTCCTTAACTGTACTTAGGAGGTCGATTCATGTCATAGTAGCCCTCAGCTCATGTTTACCCTGAAAGGCCAGTGAAAGTGGGTAAATGTGCGAGGAGGGCATTACAATAATGATCGGTAGCCACAAAAACAACAACAATATGCACCTCAAACACCTGAAAGTGGTGTTAGAAGATATACCAGGATAAGTAGACCCCCTGAACAATAATATCCTTCATTATATTGTGTATTGTTTACTGATTTTGGTGAACCATAATGTTATGAAGAAGCAATGTAGGTAGAAACTAGGAAGAACTAAGAGTAAGCCATGAAATAAGAGATGAACTCCTTCATACATAAACATACTTGGGACTTAGTCATGTTGCCTACAGGTAGAACAAAATTTCAAAATAAATGGGTTTACAGGTTAGAGGAAGAAGATGGAGGAAAATAAAGGTATAAGACTAGACTTGTGGTGAAGGGGTTTGCACAAAAGAAAGGTATATACTTTTATGAAATATTTTCTCTTGTTGTTAAAATGACTTCAATCAGAACTATTTTAAGTCTAGTGGCAAAAAAATATTTCCATCTTGAACAATTAGATGTAAAGGAAACCTTTCTCCATGGGAATTTTGAGGAAGATAATAATATGAAGCAAGCACAGGGTTATGAGGCCAAAGGGGAGAATACATTAATATGTAGGTTGAAGAAGAGACTATATGGCTTAAAACAAGCTTCAAGGCAATGGTATCTAAAATTTTACAGGTTTATGTACGAAAAATGTTATACTAGACGTCACTCTAACCATTGTGTTTATCTTAAAAAGAAAAATTATGGTATCTATATTATATTGCTATTATATGTAGATTACATGCTTGTTGCGGGGTCTAACATGCAAGAAATAAATGTGCTTAAAGGAAAATTGGAAAATTAATTTGCAATGAAGGATTTTGGAGCTGCAAAATAAATACTTGGTATGAGAAGAACTATAGACAAGAAAAATTGAAAATTAACAATGCCTCGGAGTGAGTACATAGAATAGGTGTTGGAAAGATTTAATATGGATAGTGCAAAACCAGTTAGTACACCTTTGGCTATCCATTTCAAACTAAGCAGGGATATGTGTCCCAAAACCGACGGAAGAGATGTATTATATGTCCAAAGTTCCATAGGAATCAACAATTGGAATCTTAATGTATGCAATGGTGTGCACAAGGCCTAATATTGCACATCTAGTGGGAGTTGTGAGCAGGTGTATGAAAAATCCAGGAAAAGAGAATTGGATGGAATTCAAGTGGATTCTCAGGTATTTGAGAGGTAATGCTAATCAAAATTTATGTTTTGGTGGTTCAAACATTGCTCTACAGGGATATTGATGAATATATGGTAGGTGATAGAGATAACAGGAGGAGAACCAAAAGGTATGTGTTTATTATAGTTGGAAAAATTGTCAGTTGGGTTTCAAAAATGAAAAATGTTGTTGCACTTTCAACAACAAAAGCATAGTATGTTGTTTCTATAGAGGCCAATAAAGAAATGATTTGGTTGCAAATGCTTATGTATGAATTGGGTAAGAATCAGGAGATAGGTAGGTTATACAGTGACATCCAAAGTTCCATTCATCTTGCAAATAAATCAACATTTCATTCAATATTAAATATATATATCTCAAGTACCATTTCATATGGTCAGTTTTGGAAGATAGACAATTGAAGCTAGAAAATATACACACTACCCATAATCCTACATATATGTTAACAAAGGTTGTAACTAGGGATAAACTAAGATTTTCCTCAGTTTCAATTGGTCTTCAGGTATGATGGTGAAGATGAGAAACAACCATGTCCAAGTGGGAACATTTTCCAACAAGTGAAGCATTGGTGGAGTTACTATAATTAGTCTCCAAGTGGGAGATTATTTTGTGTGGAACCTGATTATCTTCTTGATTCATAATTATCATTTTAACTGGGTTGGAACCAGTTTCTAATGGGGTAGCAACGCCACCCGTAGGATCGTTGTTAGGGGAGTCAAAATTTTTGATAAAATTTTCCTTTTAAAATATTGTAATTTCATAGTCAATCTGAGCCATTTATAGTTTCAGCAAGTATTTACTTCATTTGTTGCATCCTTGCCATTTATACCAAATCAGGAGAAGAAATTTTTGAGTGGAATGATGATTATAAGTGGCTAGGGGAGTGCAGATATGGAGAGAACCATGTTTGATTTCAGGGGGAGCTGCTACAACAATTCTAGAAATTTTGCCATCAATGTCAAAGGGGGAGATTGCTGCATAATGTGGCATTGTCATAAATTAGGTTAGAATGGAAAATGCATGGAGTGACAAGTTTAGGGGGAGTCTTCTAGTAGCGTTAATGTTTAGTAGAGAACCATCATAATAGCAGGTTAAGTGATGAAGCTAAAAAATTACAATGGTGGTTAGATGGCCAAATATTTGGGGGAATTTTTGCCTTAGAAGATAATTTTAGATTCTCTTGGAAATGGCACAATTGGATAATGCTCATAAATGTCTTTCAAATGCTAAATTTAAAATTTTCCCATTAGGAGTGAAAGATATGGCCAGTAAAAATTAGTAGGTGAAAATGCAAAATTGTTGACATAACCATGGGCTTCGCAAAATTGTTAGCATATAGATGGCGTAGAGATATACCAATTGAAAAAGTAAGAGATATGGCATGCAGGTACACTAAGCACAAATCACCTTTGTGGATTGACCTTGACAGGTTCCAATGGAACCACACGTGTTATGTTTCAAGGATAGGACTACCAGTATGACATGGAAAAAATGCCCAAGTGATGCATAGTTGGTGGAATGGACCATGGAAAAAGCTTAGAAGAAATGCCATGGTCCCACAGGGGCACATCACCTCAAAATTCCTTCCTCGGTGAGTTCAAAGGAAGCTCAGTTGAAAATGTCTGGGAAGACAAATCTAGGGAGACTACAAACATTATGTATTTTATAAAAACCATGAATGCTTGTCCTGACCATTGAAATTTGTGTTCTAACCTTAAAAATTTTATAAAATAAATCATGGTAAACCAAAGGCTTGGACCCCTTCCTCATTTGTACCAATGACATGACATAAGGCCAAATGGAACAATTTGATTGATTGTTAGGTATAAGTGGGAGCCTCGATGACACATGACGTAAGTGGCACAAAGGCCTGGGATGATGCCAACATGACATCAACAACTAAAATTTATGGGATATGTGGCACCAATTAGATGAGGACGTGTGGCATGTAGATTTTCATTTTTGCGTGTCTCAGTGGGCCAAAAATGAATGACAAATGGAACCTATTAGATATCAACATGTGTAAGTTGGTATAGGTGGCAGATAGTTGGCATCCTAAGTCAATAGGGTGATGTAGGTGGGACCCCACAAGAAACATCACCCCGATAGTTCTATCTTGGGTGTTTTCCGAGGAGCTCCATTGGAAATCTTTGGGGAGACGAGCCCAAGGTCATAAATTTCACGTCAAGTAACATTCTGTCATGTGTTGTAAGGGGCACTCAAGAACTATCTTTTGCAGTGTTTTCATGAGTTAAGTGATCATGGGCCATCACCAATCTATAGTCTTGATTACAAAGAACTTGCTCTATGGGAGTATGAAGCTTGAACGAGCTGAAAAGTACACTATCATATGTTCCATATTCGGAAGTTGTGCCAAAATTGGCTTTCCACCATCCTTGGAGTTAAGAGGAGAATGAATGTGTTGGAAACAACTTTGGTGATGAAATACATATTAGGCGAGTTTCACCAATATTATTAGCTAGATAAATCTAGAACCTCTGCCAAGTAATGTAAATTCCAGAATCGATCTTGAACCTCAAGAAGCTCTCTCACGCAAAGGAATTAAGGGCGATGGCACAACATTATACTAATGCATAGAGTTTGATAAATGGAGTTTGTGGAGTGCATTTTTTCTAGTGATGGAATTCATCGTCAATATGTACGTATGACAATCGAAGTACTCCTAGTTCCATGGTGAATTAAATGAAAAATCACTTCAAGAAGTTTGGAGGAGAAAAAATACCATGTCGAATCCCCTTTTCAAGTACTATGGTCAACTAATAGGGAAGGGGATCCATATTTAAAAATTAAACATATCTGGTATTGTGCAAGAAACCACATTGCGAGATTAAAGACTGTTGATGTTGTGCTACATTCGTTCTGTTCATAGTAATATGGTTCAATTATTGTTTGTTCTCTAACTAAGTGACAAAGCTGAAGGATACTCTCTATATAGTGTTGAAGGGAGAATTTTCTATGTGTGGAGAGATAGTGTACTTTGTGCATGCATTGAGAGCGTTGTGAGTGAAAAAAGTATCATGTTACATTGAGGAGATGTGCTTGAGTGACTATGTGCCAATGTTGTGGCTGTGAATAGAAGAGAAGAGGGTGTAGCGGAACTAAAGAAGCAGACACAAGGGAAACTGAGTGCATGTATGTAGATTAGAGTGAAAGGAGTTGTAGAAGAGAATAGACTAGGTCATTATTTTTTTATATAATTGAAGTAGGTCATTGTTCTTAGTCTAAAAATTGTATGAAAAATAGGAATTTTGGCTAAAGTAGGTAGGGGCCTTCAATTCTAAGAGGTTGGTGCCTCTAGGAAAGTTATGGCTTGCTAATTTGAAGGGGGTATGGGCCTCCTGTGAGCAGGTGCTCATAAAAAAATGATGTAATCAATGTTGGTACCTTGATTATCATCATAATACAAAACAAGATTTGGTGGTTTTTCTCCCGAAAGGATTTCCACATAAATCATTGTGTTCCAATGCATGTGAATGGTGGTATCTCATGTGTTGTTTGAATGTATCCATTTTAAAATTTAAATTCTCATCACAAAAATTGCTAAAAGTACTAATTATTTATTCATTGACCCCCCCTCCCCCCCACTCAGTAATTCCTTATTCCAACACATTGTAGCTCTAGACTTATTTTATAGAGTTATTTACAAGTCGGTATATTGAATATTATGATTTATTTTATTTAGTTGTAATTTTTTGAGTATTTTAATGGTGAAGAATTTGTGTAACAATATTGTTAATGTATGTATAAAATCTTGAATATGCAAGTGAATAAAAAGAATTACAATTTTGTGAGTATCTAAAATTATTCAAGAAAGTCGATCATATACAAATCAATTTAGTATAGGTGTAAATGTCTAGATAGTGTTAGGGTTATGTTTCACAAAATAAGGATTCTATAGAATAGTTTGCAAGAAATAATACTTCAAAGGTATAGATAAAGTTTAAAATTAAAGTTATGTATCTTTGCATAAACAATAGAACGATAAATGTGATAATTCGATAAAAAAATGGAAACAATCCACATGAAGTATACTGGAAATGACCTTGCCCTATATGTATATAAATTTCGCTAAATGTATATAGAATATATTAAGTGGAAAGAAAGACCCATGATGAGTTCAAGATAGGCTAATGTATTAAATAATAATTTTAATGATCCTAGACCAAATACCAGTTTAATTACAAAGGACCTTGTTATAAAAATATGTTGAGTAAATTACAATAGAAATTCTTACAGGTAAGTACAAAAACTATAATAAATAGGAATTAAAACATTCCAAATGAGGGGCAATAGCCAACCCCACTAATTCTAAGAGAATTAATAAGAAAATCCATTAATGGGTAGACATACAAGAAGTCAATAAGTATAAACATTGGAAGAGAATTAAAAAAAGAAACATGGTATTTTTTAATTAAGGATATAATTCCTTTTTATTTTGTAAAGACACCGAAGGATTTTAGTAAACAAAGCATTGACAATGAAACAAGAATTGAAAAGAAAGGCTAATTGAGACCCGGTATATATGTACATATACAAATTAGTGTTCATGCTTCCAACCTTAAGTTAAAAAATTAATATAACTAGGCTTAGATCCAAGTAAACACACGGGTGTCTCAACCCTCTACAAGAGAGTTAAACATTTACACAAGAAGCTTTCAAGGAGTGTGGTCAACCTATAAAAGACTAAGTAGAATCCATTATGAGTATAAATGAAGTGTGCAGAAAACGCCATGGAGTTGGTGATACTTGCGAAAAGTTAGAATATGTAAATATATAGGTAATTGACATAAACATTATTAACTACAAAAGAAATAATAGATTTTTTGGGCATAAAACTACCTATAGAAAGTATTAGGCTTGGTAAAACAATTTCTTTCTCTTGAAAAAAAAGTGACATTGGTAAATCATGGGAAAGAATTTCAAGTATACAAGAAGAAGGAAATAAAAACTGCATAAGTCTAAAACCATGTTAAAATAATTGAGTTTTTCCCACATAAAATCTAATTAAGTTTTTCCCACACAAGGAAAATCAACCATAATGTTGGACTCACTATGTTGCCATGGTGAATATAAGAAAAACAAAACTCATGCTTAAACATAATTGTAGCTATACGAAAACCCAGAAAATGATAGGGTCTCGGCTAGAAACCCCAATACAAGAAAACGATTAAGGAACAATGATTAGGGTTTTAAGTCTTCAAAGAATTTGGATTATTAATAAATGTTGAAAGGAAAGATTTTGTCGAGGATTGATGCCATGCCAAGAGGAGGATGCTAACATTCACATTTATTCATATTGAACCTGCGAACATAAAGAATTTGGATTATTAATAAATGTTTAAAGGAAAGCTTTTGTCGAGGATTGATGCCATGCCAAGAGGAGGATGCTAACATTCCCATTTATTCATATTGAACCTGCGAACATAAAGAAATGAGGGTTACCATAAAACCCTCATGCGTCTGATAAACCAAAGAGTGCTATGAACAATAGACATGTAAAACAAGCCAACATTACGTAGAGTAGTGCCACAGTTGGTTAGTACGTGGGTGTCATAAATTTATTTGAGGAATCCTGAGGCCGAATTTCAACATCAAAACCTATGGCCGCCAACATAAACATAGTCAATTCAATTATCTAAACTAGTAAAAGATGAAAGAGATATAAATAACTTACAAAGAAAAGGGGTTTCGTTCTCACCGACTCAGCCATAGATAGCTGCATTGTATCTTCGCTAAGACATGGAAGGATTAATACTGAAAGAGAAGAGTAACTATCACTTAACTGTAACCTGGTAATGAATTTCAAGTTGAAAACTCTGGCAGAAAATAGAGCAGATACCTATCGAAAAACCGAAAGGGAAAATTACTGAATGAACCGACGGAATGGAATTCGTAGGACAAAAAAGAACCCTAACCTTGTGCACCGTTGATTTACCATTGTTCATTTATAGATGTCAATGTAAAGTCCACAATTGTCCATGCAAGAGCCACGTGATTCCATGTGGGATAAAAGATCGCGGACCGATAGGAAAAATACAAGTATTCTCAACTATTCCATGCGTATGAGTTGCATATTAAATCAAGTGTGGTGTACTATTTGGATTTATTTAAATAAACTTTATTTTTTTTTCAGAAGGAAAAAAACGCTGTATATATTAAAAGAAATATATGACAGTACATGATCATCGATACATTCTCAAACTGTTATTTAAAACAGCGAGAAAACCCCATATACCAAATACATCCAGAATACACTTCCGAAGAGAAGTAATTCGATGTTCATGGCCTACAACATAACGGATAGTGTAAAACATATCCACGAGATCATCCCTGTATACATAGAAAAGAGCCAACAGAGAAAATATGCAGCATCATATTCATGATAATAGGGAAAAAAGATAACTGAAATGAAAGAAAGCAAACAAAAGGTGTGTTCCATAGTGTCTTCAAAACTGATAAAAGGCTGTCTTGCTAGGCAAACGCCAAATCAGGCTCGCTTGAAATACATCATGCTCGCATGACATATGGAAACTGAGTCACTTGATAAATATGCCCGGTCCATTTGAAGAACAAAGAGCAGCCCTGGACAAAACCAAAACCCCAGCACACCAAAACAGGCTCGCTTGATAAATTGTCCTAAAAACAAAAAGCATCCTAACAACGATGAGATTGGTCCCCATGATTGGGGAAGAAACGGCTCCCAGCTCGATCAGGAGATCCGACACCTTACAGCATCCAACCGAGACCTGCAAGCCCTTCAGATCCCGGATCGAAAGGATATGATATGTCCTGACTAATAGAGAAACCATCGGCCTCCCGGATCATTCCAAAACCCGATGCAGCAGAAATCAAAGGATCAGAAAACTGAAAAACTCCGGGATCCATCGAGGCTACAATGAACATCGGAGAAAGAGAATGTGGCAGTGAAGAAAAAATCCTGAGATCGATAATGTAGCATGCCCGAAGAGCAGATAGCCACGAGCCCAAGACCAATTCAGATAAAGTCGGGGGAAAACCGAATTAGGAAACAGCAGAGAGAAGTCACAGGATAAAACACTGCTGCAGCATGCACCGCATTATCCTCTCTCAAGCCTAGCAGGACACAGGGGGACCGGTTCAAGCTTCCATGACCGGGCATTCCATGATTTCATATCTCACAGAGACCGGGCATTGCATTGCATTCCCCAGGAACAAGTTGCAGAACGTAAGACAAGAATGAAGCCATTGGGTGGCCTTGTGACCTAGGTTTGTATAATGTGTGAACTCCATACTAATATCGTTAGCCCTTGAATGTTCCCTATGAGATTGGTGGATCAAATTCCATTGCGTTTGATGGTTATGCCATCGACATACCATTTTTAGTTATAAGCATGAGATCATTAATCATAAATTGGCATGGAAAGGACGAAATCTTAGAAAGGTTAAGACACACTTAACATATAAAGGTTTGAAATCCTGGTATAATAAAGGCAACACCTTTTTAACAATCAAATGACTTATGTCTATACAAGAATTCTAGTAACGAGCATATGTTTTGGTTACGAGTTTGGTAATTTATGATGAGTTAGGCTAAATATAGAGGAAATGAAAAGAGAAGGATAAAGTTGGGATATGTTTTACTTTTGGTAGCCATAAAGCTAACGTGTGTTAAAAATCCACCATCATCTCAAACCATAGACCAAGGAGTCCCATGAGAAAAGTGAAGAATAAGTTGAACTGTGTAAGATAAGTAAGTTATAAGTGAAAGACTAAAATAAAAGAGAAAATATAACTATTGATCAATAATCAAACTAATATCATGACATAAAACTATAGAGTTGTGAAGTGTTACTTTAGTATTTGATTGTAGAAAACTATTTGAGTACCGTAATGTTAGTTAACAAACCAAAAATAATATTTTTAGGGTGTATTTATGGGGTTCTTTACGTGTGGTATAAAAGCTTCACGCAACAACATTGGGACTTTATGGGTCTTGTCTGGAATATTGTTTTTTATGTAACATAGAAAGAACAACACTATTACAAGTAGAAAACATAATTGCTGAAGATAATTATAAACAAACTTATGTAGGATCACTTGAAGGGGGTAGAGAGCATGATTATGAGCATGGAATGATGAGGGGATAAATTGCAAATCAAAATAACCATGAATATGAGATTTTGCAACTAGTATGTAGTCTAAAAGAATATTTAAACATTGTGAAAGCTAATCATGAGAAACTGTCAAAGGCGAGAATTGAATAAGAAGATGTAAATGGGTACATAGTGAAGAAGTTAGAAAAAAATAGAGGAAATATAAATTATGAAGAAACTCATAAGTAATTATTTTGGAAGTGAGTATTTAGACAAAATTGAATCTATAACTTTCGGTGAGAATTAAACACTTAAATTTAATGATGAAATGGAAGAACAAAAGTATAGGAGTCGTGCTTCTGTGTCTAAGAAGAAAAAAGTTGTATCCCAATTATAGGGTAATTTAAAAAGACTATACCTCCAAACTTTGATGAAGAATCTGAAGAAGTGGAAGAATCTTGGCTTTTGAATATGTCAAAATATTTTGAGGTCTATAATTACCCTAGTAATTTGAAGGCCACAATAGCTACATATTATTTGATATAAAAAGTAACTTTATGTTGGGAAGAAAACAAAGAAATACAAAAAATTAGAGGCAAAAAATTGACCTATAAATTATTCAAGAAGGAATTCAAAAATAAGTATTTAACAGAGAGGTACTATGATGAGAAAGCTAGGGAGTTCCATGAGTTAAACAATGGATGAATTTGTGAAAAAAATTATGAGCCTATTGCAATATGTACCATATCTTAACGAAGAAAAGGAAAAAAATCAAAGTTTTATCACTTGTTTACCTTTTTCCTAGAATGAGAGGATTGAATTTGATAATGCAAAAACAATGGATGAAACAATAAAAAAAGAAAAATTGTGCTACAACCAAAATAAGAAGAAAAGTGATAATTCTAAGAGTTGGGTGGCAAAGAAGAATAAAAAAATCAATATTAAAATGGAAGGATTTAAGAAACCTACATTTTCCAATACTTTTAAAAGTGTTCAACGGGAAAATTATGGTAGGAATGATCAGATTTGGATCAAGGACCTAAGTGATAGCTAAAATTTCAAAGTGTTTGAAAGTGTGTCAATCCTAAGTGACCGAATAGGTCTCATCTTCATGATTTCGGTGCCATAAACGGTTCGAAAACTTACACCGTATGAAGTTATCGCGATTTGAAAAGTTAATTTATTGCAATTTTCGACCTTTGACCAAGTTTGACTCGGCATTTGAATGTTCAGCAAAAAGAATATTCCAGGGAATATTCTTGGAATATTCCTCTCAGGTCAGTTACAGGGTCACAAATGGCACAGTTATATTGGCAGATGAACTGTACGTGGATAGTTTGGCCCAATCGCAGGGCGCCATGTGGCAGGCCCAAAAGCCACCACATGGCCCATGAACAGTGGTTTGGCTAGTTATAGGATGACAAATGGCATAGTTGTATTGGCAGATGGAATGTATGTGGATTTTTTGGGCCAAACGCAGGCCGCTACGTGGCAGGCCCGGAGGCTGCCACGTGGCCCATGAACAATGGTTTAAAATTTTGGTGCAGCCGAACAGAGTTGACCACGTGACCTCCTCACCAACACGCCCACGTCTTACCGCCCGGGCTACCAATGGTTCTTAACCATACTGGTTTGCGGCTTATATTTAAATTAATTCAGTTCGACATTTGGGGGTTTAGAGGGGCCAACCCCTCCCCATATGTCCATCACCTATGGCCAAGGGCTTAAGCCCTAACCATGAGCGGATATGTTGTTTGTTCACATGGCATTTAAAACCTTAATGCTGACGGCTTCGCCAACAATTTCTACGACATTTAATTTGAACGCGGGGTTTTGGGACATGTGTCCAACTCCTAACCGTGTAGTTATGGCCAACGGTTATCCTGGCAGTAATTTTGGCTAGCATGCCTTTAATGGAGATTGTGCATATTTTTACTGGATTTAACTAGAGTGCTCCAGTTTTAGTGGAGCTGATTTAGGGGTAATTGGACAAAATTTGTTTAGGCTCTATCTTGAGCTAGATTCGACCATTCTGAGAGTGTGAATAGTCAATTTTGACTATCTCAAACATTCCAGACTCATTGGTGAGGATTGAAGAGCCATCAAATGACTTCTAAGTGTGATTTAGCTTCAGATAAGTTCTAGGGGCCAGTAGCAGTTTAAGGCCTAGCCAAGGCAGCTAGAGGCCTTATTCCAGAAATCAAGTCATTTTTGGACATTTTAGACATTCTGGAACTAATGGTGAGGTTTTCAGAGCCATTAGAGGAATTTTTAAGGCCGAGTTGCTTCAGAGAAGTTCCAAGGGCCACCAAGTGCCAACGGGAGAATGAGGCATATCCAAAGTAGCCAGTATCCATTCTCAGCAAACTAGTAGTCTATTCTGACTAATTTAATTCTTCTAAATCTAATGTAAGGATTTACAGAATCTTTGGAGGATTTCTGAAGGTCGATATGCTTCAGGGAATTTTTTAGTGAATCTAGATCCAGGGGGTGCCACCAGGTGTTGGAGGCGTAACCTAAGTAGCCGAAGGAAAATTTAAGTAAGTAAATAGTCTATTCTGACTATTTTTGACATTATGAATCCATTGAAGGGATTTTTAGAATCATCTGGAGACTTTTGAAGGTAGAGAAGCCACAGGGAAGTTTTGAGCAACCCATGGCCAACAGTGGATGGAGGCCTAGATTGGGGAGCCAGAGCTCATTCTGAGCAAATGATCAATCTATTTTGGAAGTTTGATATATGATGGAGATAATAGAAATTTTTTTTAGGGATAGAAAAGGGATTCTGAGGAAGTTAGTGCCACAGAGAAGCTCAGGGAATCTTAAGGTCACCGACTTAAGGAGTCAAGTCTAAGGGAGCCGAGGTTCATCTTCAGAGATATTTCAGCCATTCTAGGGGTATGATGGTATTCTAAACCAAATGGTATAGTCCTTATAACCATTGGAGTTGAGTTATTAACTTTTAAGAGATATTTTCCATCATAATCCCAAAGATCCAAGTCAGTTGAGAAGAGCTTAAGGAGATGTAGCCCATGATATTCGGGTGAACTCCTTTATTAAATTTGTTGTTATGTGTTGATGCTAATTTTATACACTTTATAGTTGTTTTACATGCTTAATATCAGCAAAAACAAATTTTCTTAAAGAATTTAAACAGTTAAAAAACATACACATGATTCAAGTGTTCAATTCTGCACAGTCAAGAATAAGCTAGATCTTAATTTGTTTAACTGAGTGGTAGGTGCTTGCGCATAAGAATTTCAATTTATCCACCCATTTTCAAACCAGATTTGTATCAGAGCACTAGGTTTCTTGCTTGATAGAGCACTAGGTGTCTTATTCAATTTGAAAGGTGTTTAACAGTGTAAATAATTTTATTGTTTGCAAATTGACTGATGCTTACAAGTTTAAGTTTGCTAGAGGTGAACGGAAAGCTACTATTAGCCAAGCCCAGAAGAGGACAAGAAGGAATAAGGACTGAAGGCATATTCCTTACAAAAAGGACCTCAAGGAAACCCTTGAATCACAAGAGGTTTTTTTTGCAAAAGGCTGCTTGAAGAAGAGCTTGACTCTACAACCATTTTGTTCAAAAGCTTTGTCAATTGTTTTTTGAAAGCTTTCTGAACTATTGTTGAATTTTTTTAGCTCGTTCACCTAAAGATGACAACTTCTTCAAGTGAGGTTTCAAAATCCTCCTCCTTCACAAGATTCTTCGATGAAGAGATGAAGCGAGACTTCTACATCTTGAAGGATATGGTGCAAATTCTATATGAATATAGAAGAGAAAGCACTAGTATTCATGACAATTGGTTGCTATGAAGGAAGAGAAAGAATAAATTCTTCAAAAAATGCATGAGATGGAGATGTAGATCCATCATGCCCAGGAGGTCTTAACCAAACACATGCATGAAGCAGAGGTAATTCCCTCAAATTTGTCTTCAATTTCCTCTTCAAAAATATGTGTAGGTTAAATTGAAAAGCACACTAGAGGTATAGGGTCCAAGTTGACATTAAAAATGGGCTATGAAGGCAAGGGTTTAGGAAAACATGCACAAGGAATGATTGATCCTATTTTGGTTGAGGAAAGGCCTAAGAAGTTTGGTCTAGGCTATGTTCAATCATATGGTGAAAACTCTAGAACCATGAAGGCATTTGAGACAACTTAAAAAGGAACTTTTGTCGCAAGTTCTAAACCACAAACATGTCAAGTTTGTTTTCAAGTTGATTGCCATTGTTTGAAGCCTAAGTTGCAGCAAGATGTGTGTAGACATGTAGCTTATGGCAAGCATGAGAGTTCTGAAAGCTATCAAGAAAATAACATTGATGTTAGTCTTCAAAAGAAAGCTGAAACCTCTACAAGTTCATCTCCTCATGAAGGTAAAAAAGATGGACATGCAAAGCAGCATTTGAGGTATAATTCTTCCCGTAGTCAAGTTGATTATGTTTTTGTTAAGCATGGAAAATCTGCATGCAAGAATGGAAGAAAGAGTTGTTGCTCCTGTTTTGGTCTCTGTAACCATGAAGTTTAAAAATTCAGGAAGAGGATGAAGGCATACAGGAAACATTTGAAGCAAAGGAAACTTACAAACAAGGTGCAAAAGACTTGAAAACATTGACAGAAGAAGGGACATATAGTTGCCCAATGTTGGACATTGCATCCAACAAATCATCCCAAGAATTTGAAGCAAGAGGATAAGAAGACTGGCGAAATTGGAACCAAAGGTTCCATCATTCGTGTGAGAATAGATGTTTCACATGAAGAATATTTTCAGCAGCAAAAATCGCCATGGAATTGGTTTGGTAAGAAGTGGTTTGACCTTTTAACTCAGTAAGACATAAATTCATTTGTACATATGAAAATTTCAGTTATGTATGTATTTATGTTGGAAAATTATGTTTGTTTGAGCCACCTTGGATCGATGATCAAGGACATGATGTTTAGCTACCTTGTATAAATTTCTTGTTAGAAATTTCTGGATGAGCAAGGAAGACAATTCTTGACAGGAGGGCAAGAGAATTTAAGAAGGGGAAGTGTTTACTACCTTTGAGTTGGGTTCAAAGGCACTAATCCAAGCAAGGAAAAGTGTATGGAGGCTGGAAAAGTGAGGGTGTTGTACTCTCATCTATTAAACAGATCAGGTAATCGGTCTTTTGGGGTCCAAAATATTCCTAATGGGGAGGTGTGATCATATTTGGATCAAGGACCTAAGTGAGAGCTCAAATTTCAAAGTGTTTGAAAGTGTGTCAAAGCTAATCTACCAGATAGATCGCATCTTCCTGATTACGACGCCACAAACAGTTCGAAAAAATAACACCGTATGAAGAAGTTATCGTGATTTGAAAAGTCCAGTAAACTGCAATTTTTGACCTTTGACCAAGTTTGACTGGGCATTTGAATGTTCATAAAAAATAATATTCTAGGGAATATTCCTAGAATATTCTTGGAATAATCCTCAAAATATTCCCCAGAATATTCCTCTTAGGCCAGTTACAAGATGACAAATGGCGCAGTTCTATTGGCAGATGGACTCTACATGGATTATTTGGGCCAATCACAGGCTACCACGTGGCAAGCCCGAAGGCCACCATGTGGCCCATGAAAAATTATTTAAAATTTTGGTGGTGCTAAAAAGATTTGACGCCATGACCTCCTCGCCAGCACGCCCACGTCTTACCATGCGGGCTACCAATGGTTCTTAACCATAACGGTCTACGGCTTACATTTTAATTAAGTCACTTCGGCATTTGGGGGTTCAGAGGGGCTAGCCTGAGGGCTAGCCCCTCCCCATATGGCCATCGCCTATGGCCAAGGGCTTAAGCCCTAACCACCAACGAATATTCTATTTGTTCACATGGCATTTAAAACCTTAATGCCGACGGTTCCGCCAACAATTTCTCCAGCATTTAATTTGACTGCAGGGTTTTTGGACATGTGTCCAACCCCTAACTGCACAGTTATGGCTAATGGTTATCCTGGCAGTAATTTTTTCCAGCGCACCTTTAATGGTGGTTGTGCCTATTTTAACTGGAGTTAACTGGAGTGCTCCATTTTTAGTGGAGTTGATTTAGGGGTAACTGGACAAAAATTGTTTAGGCTCTATCTTGAGCTAGATTCGACCATTTTGAGACTGTGAATAGTCAATTTCGACTATCTCAGACATTACAGACTCATTGGTTAGGATTTCAAAGCCATAAGAGGACTTATGAGCGTGATTTAGCTTTAGATAAGTTCTAGTTTCCACCAGGGCCACTAGGGGCCAACAGCGGTTTGAGGCCTAGCCAGGGCAGCTAGAGGCCTTATTCAAGAAACCAATATTCATTTTTGGACGTTTCATACATTTTTGAACTAATGGTGAGGTTTTCAGAGCCAGTAGAGGGCTTCTGAAGGATGATTTTCTTCTGAGAAGTTCCAAGGGCCACCAGGGCCACTAGGTACCGGTAGGAGAATGAGACCTATCCAGAGCAGCCAGTATCCATTCTTAGAAAACCAATAGTATATTATGAATAAATTGAGCCTTATGAATCTAATGGAATGATTTTCAGAAGCTTTTGAGGACTTTTGATGGTCGATATGCTTCAGGGAATTTTTCAGTGAACCGAGAGCTAGGGGATGCCACCAAGTGTTGGAAGCATAACCGGAGCAGTTGGAGGAAAATTTAAGTAAGTGAATAGTCTATTCTGACTATTTTAGACATTATGAATCCATTGAAGGGAATTTTAGAGTCATTTGGATACTTCTGAAGGTAGAGAAGCCACGGGAAATTTTCGAGCAGCCTAGGGCCAACAGTGGATGGACACCCAGATTGGGGAGTGAGAGATCATTTTGAGAAAATGATCAGTCTATTTTGGAGGTCTAATATATGCTGGAGACAGTAGAAAAGGTTTTTAGGGACAAAAAATGGATTTTGAGGGAGTTAGTACCAAAGATAAGCTCAGGGAAGCTTAAGGGCACTGACTTAAGGAGTCAAACTAAGGGAGTCGAGGTTCATCTTCAGAGAGATTTCAACCATTACAGGGGTATGATGGTATTATAAACCCAATGGTATAGTCAAAATAGCAAATGGATTTGAATTATTAACTTGTAAAATATATTTTCCATCATAATTCCAAAGAGCCAAGTCAGTTGAAAAGAGCTCAAGGAGACGTAGCCCACGATATTCAAGTGAACTCCTTTATTAAATTTGTTGTTATGTGTTGATGCTAATTTGATACACTTTATGGTTGTTTTACATGATTAATATCAGCAAAAAAAGATGTTCTTAAAGCACTTAAACAGTTAAAAACACACACACCTGATTCAAGTGTTCAATTCCAAACAGTCAAGAATAAGCTAGATCTAAATTTTTTTCACTGAGTGGGAGGTGATTGCGCATAAGAATTTCAAGTTATCCGCCCATTTTCAGATCAAGGAATTTGAATCAACAGAATAACATGGGTCAAAGAAGTGGGAAAGTATTAGGAACATGGAACCAAAACATTAACGAATCAACTAAGCCACAAATCAAGTGTTGGGGCTATAATGAAAATAATTTGTGGAGGGATTGTCCACAAAATCCTTTGAATAGGAAAGAAATGATTGATGACATTCAGGAGGAATCTATAGTAAATTATGTTTCTTGTAATATTGCAATGGGTAGTGCATTGTTGATTGATAGATAGGTTGACCATCAATCCACCATGGTGAAGATCCAAGGCAAAATATTTGGAAAGAATGTATTTGTATTAATTGATCATGGCTCTAATTTAAGTTATATTTATCCTTATGTGATTAAAAAATGTGGTGCTAAAAAATAAAAACAAACTAAACCTTAGTTAGTGCAATTAGCTACAGGAACCAAAAAAAGAGTTACTAAGATTAGTAAAGGTTGCTCAATAGAATTAAATAGATTTTACACTATATTAAATTTTAATATTCCACCTTTAGGATCATATGATCTCATTATTGGAATGGATTGGATAGAACAAAATAGGGTAGTCTTGAACTATTTGGAAAAACCTTTCACGTGTCAATGATGAAGGGGAGACTTGTATAACAAAAGGGGTTCCAAGAGCCATTTCAATGAGGAAAATATTTTCTGTACAGTTAAATAAATGTGTCCCAAAGGGATGAAATTTGTTTGCATTTTAGATTGAAGATAATTTTAACAACAATAAAAAACCTTTTATGGAAGATTATCTTATACTAGAAAAATATAACGGTGTTTTTCCTGAGGTAATTCTAATACTACCTCCATGAAGGGACATATATTTTACTATAGATCTTATTCCTGGAGTAGTCCCAACATCTAAAGCTCCATACAGAATGAGTATGCTAGAGTTAATGGAAATAACTATACAACTACAAGTGTTGTTAGACAAAAAATATATAAGACATAGTGTGTGACCTTGGTGTGCAGAAGTCTTATTTGTAAAAAAGAAAGATGGAACCCTTGGACTTTGCATAAGCTACCGACAAGTCAAAAAATTGAAAACTAAGAACAAGTATCCATTACAAAATATTTATGACCTACTTCATTAGGTTAAAGGAGTTACTATCTTCTTAAAGATTAATTTAAGATCTAGATATCATCATATTAGGATCAAAGACAAAGATATTCATAAAACAACTTTTAGGACACAGTATGGGCATTATGATTTCATCGTACTCCCTTTCAAAATCACTATTGCACCATCAACTTTTATGTGTCTAATGAATAGTGTACTCAGTCCCTATTTATACAATTTTTTTATTGTATTTATTGATGACATCTTAGTCCATTCAAAGAATAAGGAAGAACATGACTAGAATTTGCAAATGGTTATCAAAACACTTAGAGAAAATGAGTTGTATGCTAAGTTTAACAAATTTTCATTTTATCAAAAACAAATTCATTATTTAGGGCATGTTATATATAAAGAGGGGATTTTTGTATATCCAGAGAAGATAAAGTCCATTTTGGAATGGCCAGTGCCTAAGGATCTGGCTAATATCAGGTCTTTCATGTGAATCAAAAGTTATTACAAGATTTTTATAGAGGGGTTTACCAAATTATCTTACCCAATCGCTTCTCTATAGAAGAAGGGAACTAAATTTGATTGAAATTAGAAATTCCAGGAAAACTTTGAGAAATTGAAGGAATTATTGACTACTGCTCCAATTTTAAAATCAAATAACCCCAACAAAGACTTTGTAGTTTGTATTGATGCTTGTAAATAATGTTTGGGGGGATTTGAATGAAAGGAGGTCATGTAGAAAGATATGAATCTTGAAAGGTTAATGACCGAGAGATGAATTATACTACCCATGATCTAGACTAGCAGTTATTATCCATGCCTTAAAAATGTGAAAGCACTATCTTATAAGGAGGATATTCTAGTTAAAGACTGATAATTCCAGTCTTAAATATTTGTTTGATCGACCAAACTTAAATTCTAGGAAATCTCGGTGGTTGGAATTTCTTAATGAGTATGATTTTGAAATAATACACATTAAAGGAAAATAAAATAAAATAATAGATTCTCTTAGCAGGAAACCAAATCATATTTACATTATTTTTTCTAGTTAAAAAACAAATTTGACTGGAAAAGTGAGGACAATTGTAGATTTTGAAGAGTGTGTTAAAATCAAGGAAAAAATCAGATTCTCAAGATGAGAAAGATAATAAATTCAGTTAATGAAGAGGATTTGTTGATGTATATAGACAAAATTTATATACGCAATGATGAAAACATTAAATTGTTTATCCTTAATGAAGTGCATAAAAAGCCTAAAAATTGACATCCTCACTATCAAAAGCTAATAAACATGTTTAGAAAGGATTTATATTGGCCTAATATGAATTTAGAAACTTTGAATGTCAACAGATTAAAGCTTCCCATCAACATTTCACTAGATTATTACACCCTTTACCCATTCCAAAAAGGAATTGGGAGGTAATACAAATTGATTTTATGACCGGTTTTCCAAAAACAAAAGGAGACAACATGACTCTATAATGGTTGTGGTAGAAAAATTTAGTAAAGTAGCACATTTTATACCTGTAAAGTCTAATTTCAAATCCATCAATATAGAAGAAATATTCATGAAGAAAATATTTGGATTGCATGGTATGCTTAAAATTGTAATCTCAAATCAAGAAAAAGAAATTACTTCTAAGTTTTGGAAGGTTTTATTTTTGTTAGCCCCCCTATAAATTTTTTGACAAGCAAATAGGGGGCTAAATTATTTTTGAGTCTTCAAGGAATGCATTTCCTCTAAAAACACAGTCTCCTTGAAGCCTCTTTGTGTCTTTTATCCTTTGATCAAATCCCCTCTACTGGTTCCCCTTTTAAAGCCTCTCTGTTATGTGAAGAAATGCCCAAAGGCCTCCTCTCCCCTTTATTTTTCCCTCATTTAACCTCTTTTTATTCCCCCTTTTCTCCCCTTCTATTTCCCCAATTACCCCCCAAATCCTCCCAAAGTCCCATTTAATTTCTTCCCCTACCCTTTGTTTAGCTTTCTTCCCCCTTTTCCCCTCTATCGTTCCCCTCCTTCACCTTCAAAATCCATTAAAAGGGGCTAAAAACCCACTTTCCGACCTTATTCTAAGGCCTAGCCCCTTCCCCTTAACCACTTCCCCACATGTGCCCAAGCGTCAGGACCAAGTGCTTAAGTCCCGACGCTTATCGCAATTGGAGCATCGGGCGGGTGTAAATCCTTTGTAACAGCGTAAAACTCCCGATGCGATTTGTTTAACACATAAGTCCCGCAGGGCGTTCCACACCGTTGATCTTCCGTGGAGATATAACAGTTGGGTGCTAATCGCAAACCCCCCATCAATCGCAATCGGAACATTCAAGTGACACCCCCCGATTGATCGCAAGTCTTTCGCCTGCCCCTCCGATTGTTGTCCCCACCGTTGATCTCTCCGCCGATCCGACGGTCCTCCGCTAATTGCACCCTGTCTTCCGATCCCCCGATCGCTCTGTCCCTCCGATTACATCTGAACCGTTGATCTGTCCCGCGATCCGACGGTCCTCCGCCAATCGCAGATCCCCTCCGATTGTGTTCTCCACCGTTGATTCTTCCTGCAGATCAACGGCCAGCGCTTAATCTCTCCTCCATTTCCAATCGCAATCGGAGGTTTGTCGTGTGCCGCCCCGATTGATATCTCTCGATTACATCGCAGCCGCCCATTCCCTTCCAAATCCGATGGCCATCGCACTCCCATTTCCTCCGATCGCAGTCCTTCCATCTCCCTCTCGATTGAATCTTAACCGTTCGTCCTTCCGCAGATCAACGACTATCGCACAATCGCAAGTCCCTGCCCGATCGCTGATCGCAAGCCCTTTACACCATGCTTCGATTGAATCCTGACCGTCTGTTTCCTCCCAGATCGACGGTCAGCGCCCAATTGCAGACCCTTCCTGATCGCAATCGCAAGTCCCTCCTTCCGTCTCCCGATTAAATCCTGGCCGTCCATCCCCTTTCTGATCTGACGGCCATCGCTCTTCCCTTTTCCTTCGATCACGGTCCTTTCCTCTGTCTCTCGATTTGATCGCGGCCGTCCATTTTCCAGCCGATCGGACGGCCTGGCGCTAATCGCATCCCCTTCCCTCCGTCCTTCGATTTAATCCTGTCCGTCTGTTTCCCCGCTGATCCAACGGCTCAGCGCTGATCGCATCCTCTCCCATTGTCCTTCTCTATTTTCCCTCCGATTGCATCTCCGCCGTTCGTTCCCTCCAAGATCTGACGGTTCTGGCTTATTCGCCCTCCGCCTCCGCTGGGTCCCACATCCATAGCTCTGCTTCATGGTTTTTGTGCGTTTCCTTTGTATTACGCCCAAGTGTTCGACCTTTGGGCCTTTGCGTTGTTAATCTTTCCTATGCCACTTTGTGTTCTTTCCATCGTTTCTCCACCCTTCCGCCTCCATTCCACCGCCTCCACAGCATTTCCTCCGCCACCACTACCCGGGTTTTAAACAGAATTATTTCGTTGTGCAGACATCACAGAGAGGTAATTCCGGCATCGCCAGCAAGTCAGCAGAAGGTTTCAAAGGGGTTAGTGGTTTTTGTTGACATAATTAATTCCTAGCCCCAACAGTCAAAGGATTCAAGCACAGTTTGAAGACTAAGAGCGCACCAGCAATTCATAACTGCGCCACCTAACAGCAGAGCGCGTTTACTCCAGAAGACACCTTCCCACAGCAATCGCCATGCTTCCTCGAGCCCATAAGCAGTAAATTGCACTAACAGAACTTCTCAAGAGACTGTCAAGCAGCATTAAAGAAGCATGGAGGGACCTGCAGATCATTCCATCCAGTTCATTTATTCAGAATGGCAGCACAGAGTTCCAGACAGCCGAAGGACTCCAAATGAACATCAGAGGTCAATTTCCGGCTTGACAGAGCCTCCAAACAATCTACAGAGTACACACAGCGCTGCATTTTTCCATTAAGCAGTATGGGCGTGGACACTTCTGCCGATTCTGTTTTAATGAGATTGATTAATTGTCTATCTACCTCTGTCTCTCCCTTTTCTCCTATAAATATCCCCGAGAAAATAATGTAAAGGTTGTTGTTTCCTTGCTGGGCATCTGCTGTTAGAGGGATTCAGTTTTACTGTTAGAACAGCCTTGGGAGGAAGTTGCAGAGTAGTTTGTATGTAATAGGCTAGGAGGAGAAGTTGGGACTGTATTAGCCATTGAGCCATATTGTACATGACTGGTTTTGCATCAATTAATCAAAGCACATTTCACAGGATCCTGGTCTATTACTATTGGTGATGTCTTTCTTAACTCTGTTATTTACATTTTCATACTGTTTCATGTTCTTCTGGTAGGCAACAGAAGTATAACATAGGATTCACCCTTGCTAGGTGCCCTATGTTTCCTGCTCTCCCTACCTATAATGTTTTCTGCTTTATGTGTTATCTAAGAGTAAATTCATGGGTTTAACCAGTGCAGCGGATGTTATTGCCTGTTGGCTGATGTATGAACTTGGGGGTTTGCTTCTTAGATGTTTCTTTGTCAAATCTATCTCTGTTTTTCCCTTGGAGTTGCTAAAGCAGACCTGGAGTTAAATGACCTCTGGTCCGATCTATAAGCTGCCCCTTTGTCTCTCCGAGAGCAGACTTTGAGTATGTCCAAGCAGGTCTGGAGTTAAATGACCTCTGACCAGATCTATAGACAGAAAATTGGTTGCTTTCCTTCTTTCACTTTCCTCCTTAATGTTCCATCCCATCATCTATCTAAAAAGATCCTTTAGTATAGATGACTTGCCCTTTGAAATCCTTGGCTAGTTGTTGCATGTAATTTCCTTTCATGACTCCATAGCCCAATGGATGGCACGGTCTCGGCCCATTCTCCTTGTTGAAGCATCCTGCTGCCATGTTCCCTTCCCCCCATTGCTTTCTCGGCCTATGATCTCCTGACCAACCCAGCAACCCTTCAACCAAATCATTTAAAACCCCTCTGTGCTTCATACCTAGCCTAACATCTCAATCTGAGCTTCAAATACATATCATTCTTTGATCTATTTGGAAAGATCCCTCTCCGGGTCCAGTAGGGCTAGATCCTAGGGCCCCAAAGTGGTTCTGATGTTGTCTCATCTTTTGGTCTTGCCAATCTGGCCAAAACATGGGAACCCCAACAATTTGAAGGCATGGAAACAAAACTGAACTTTAGCGCGACTTATGATCCTCATATTCAATGGTAAAAAATAAAGGAACAATTAAATTCTAGAGGACATGCTACGAATGTATGTTATGGATAGGTCCACTAAGTGAGAAGATTATCTGCATTTAGCTAAATTTTCTTACAATAATGCTTATAAGAATTCACTAAAGATGATTATTTTTTTGGTAATGTCTAGGAGATGGTGTAAAGTTCCTTAGTTGGGATCATCCCGAAGATAGGATGGTTTTAGGAACATACATGCTGAAGGAAATGGAAGAGATAGTTAAGTAGGTGAAATTTTTTTTGAAAACAACTCAAGGTCAACAAAAGAATTATGCAGAGTTAAAGATAGCTCATAAAGAATTTAATGTTGGATATCATGTTTATTTGAAAGTGAAACCCAAGAAAATTACTTGTGTACCAGGCTATCATCGAAATATTGTGGACCCTTTGAAGTGTTAGCAAGGATAGGCCCAATTTCTTATCAGCTTGCTCTTCCAACAAACATAAAAGTTCATGATGTGTTTCATGTGTCCTTATGAGAGATATATGTATATGATACAACTCACGCAATTAATTGGAATGGTCTATAAATAGAACATGAGGGAGAGTTCCTGGCAGAACCTCTATGCATACTAGATTGGAGGGAAGTCACGCTCCAGAATTGAATTATAGCCAGAGTCAAAATTTAGTGGAAACACTTCATCCTGGAAGAGGAAACTTGGGAATTGGAAGATTATTTTAAAGAAGCATATCCATCCTAATTTTGAAAACTAGATTGAATTCCAGAGCAGACAATGGGACGATGTCAAACTCAAGTGGTGGAGGATGTGATATCCCCTGACTTAGATTTTATTTATGAATATTGTATATGTCAAGTGTGTTTGATTTTTTGACTTCAAGACTTAATTAAGACTGGTTTATCAATATTATCTCACTAATAGTTATAGAATGTAAATTTTTTTTGTTAAGTTGTTAATAAAAATATGGAAAATAATTACGAGGTTGCAATCGGCTGAAGAGAAACTATGGGATATATGTTAATGATTGAATTTAATTACCCTTGATGGTGTAATACCTAGGAATATAATATCAATATTAGATTATTAAATTATGAAAATTTATTGATCAATAAATCTACCAATAATACATGACACTCTCTTAAGATGTTAGGGAGAGTGGGGCTCAGTAATGAGATAAGTAACTACTTGCCACCTAGTGGATAAGGAGGAGGTAGTTACTAAATACCAACATAAGTTGGATAATGGTATTTTTTTTTCCTATAATGGCATTAGAATCACACAATGTTGAACATAGTGAGAGGTACAGTGATAGAAAGAAAGAACAATGGATTTGTAACGCCCCACCCCACACTTACCCACTTTTACAAGCTCTTTAGGGTAAACATGAGATGAGTGATACTATGACATGACCTGACCTCCAAGTTCTGGTTATGGAAGTGGGGCCTACAAATTGAAAGCTTACCAACATCCCTCAGGGACTACATATCACTCAGGAGCTTGACAACCAACCCAGGTGATCAATCCCTAAGCTGGAACTATTTTTCATTGACCTAACACCCCAACCACACCATTGACACATTATGTATGTAGCTATGAGGTTCCAACCACACCCATAAACCTTATTGCATGTGGTTATTACCAAAAATCCCTTGTTCTGTGCATACAATCACGAGATCTATGCCACTTTTTCAAGCTAGCTTCCAGACCACTGCCTAGATCGCTTGTAAATTTCCAAAATCATAACTAAGATGATAACAAGGCTAACAAATCAAAACTTGAACAAGAACTTAACAAGAACATGCCTAGTACATGATAGCCATTTCATCAAACATATGGTAAACATGAAAGCTACAGGTCATGAATGCATATATAATCATAAAATTATGAACTTCATATGAAAAATCACAAAGAAGGCTCAATGGCCTCTCACGCTAGCTACAACAACACTTATTAGACCATGCATTTATAAACCTTTAAATAAAATATCAAATCAGGAACACAGTCCATAACTATAGCACATCATAGAACATTCTTATAACTAGCATATAACCTGAATAGAAACCATGACAAACCAACCTTAAAATCCACATAATAACAAGTATAAGTGCTCATTAATTACAATAGAAGAATAGCTCATATTAACTTATGCCAAATCTAACCAAGTCAGGGACTTCCAAGTACCACCAGACCATAGATTGGGATGAACTATATCTTTCTTTTAGCCAATCACCTATGTTCCATATTCTAATCATGAATGTGGGATCTCGTAGGATAAACCAAGATATAATCAACTATAGACTCCCAAGGTTAAAAACCTCTACCCTCAAGCTACTGTGATCTCACCTAAACCAGTCCTAAGGTAACAAAACGAAACCAAGTTTGGATGCATAAGAATTTCTTCACCATACCTTGAGGAATTTTCCTGTTTCCATCCTCATGTCAAGGGCTTCCTGAAGAAAACCATCTCCACCCCCAATCCTTGGGATTTTCCTAAGACTACCTCACCCAGTTCCAAAACCTTTCGGCAATCCAAAGCTCAACCAAGAATGAATCCCATCACACCATGGATATCCAGGAAATGGAAAGGAAAGGTTGAGAGTACTAAGTGTTTTTTTTAAACTGTATACCTATAATAAATTTTTGGATATATCAACTATGAAAATTTGGAAGTTTTATTTTTTAACATGTGAGAATTGCATAGCTTGGTTAAAATACCAGGTCATCAAAGTTGTATAGGTTTTTTTTTTAACTCTCCTACAAATTTTATGATGTAGATTTTCCAAATTTTGATTACAAAAGGTATTTAACCCTTTTATTAACTTTCACAATAAAAAATCCTTTTCACTTAAAATCAAATTATATCAATTTAAATAATATGTTATATGAGTATCAAATTTAAGTTTTCTTTTAAAAACATTTAAAATATGAAGCCTTATCTCAATGATTAAATTTACATTTAACATATTCTTATGAGCTATTTAATAAAAGGAATTAAATATATACATACTTAGGAATTGAACACTTAATTACATACTCGCAATTAATCACTATTTTTCACTATTTATGTATTTCATATTTTCATACAGGGTTTATATTTCAAGTTTTTAAATAGATTGTTTTTTTCTCCTCTCCATTTTGATTCAATTCTCATAAGTGATATGTTTCCTTGTTATGGTAATGGCCCCCTAGGGATAAAGGTCCACTCCAGTGTGCTTCAGGCATAGGGGCTTCACTGGGGGAGAAATACCATACCACATGCGTTCATATTGGGGGATATGTATTGAAGAAAAAATGACAATATATTGAGCATATAATAGGGGGTTAATGGTTTTTAGATGTTGTGTATAAAAGATGGAGCTCAAATTTAATGAAAAAAAATATAGGGGTATAAAAAATGTTAATGAAAAATTGGATACCTGCAATATCTAGTGAAAGTAGGGGTTTTTTAAATTAGGAAGGTGTATTGGGTTCGTATTGGTAGGGGGTTAAATAAAGTTATTTTTAGAGGTATTATCCAATATGTAGCCAAATTAAAGGTATTGTTTAGTACGCCACGAACACACATGCTATGTCTGAGGTTCAATGAGTGAAGCACCTGTGGCTTCCGGATGCCTTGGCCCTTACTAAGTCACAAGTTATTGGTATATATAGCTTACAAACTATAGTTTATACTCTTAGGCTATAGTTTCAATACATATATTTTGTTGTACTGAGCTTACAAACAAGTGTTAACATTGTAGAGAATGAATAAAAAAAATATTCACTCAAAAATTTACATAGCGAAAGGTTTTCTTTATTACTTAAAATTTGTGGGATTTACATACATCTCATTTACTTAGGAATAAAATACATATATACAAAATGTTTCTAGAGAAGTTGGATAGCTAAGTGGTGTAACTTCCTGCTAGAAAATGAAACAAACCACTAGGATGGTTTGATATTTATTGTCACTACTCAGTAATCTCCACCTTGACAACAATTTCCTTTCCCAAGCCCATTCATCTCCTTTCCTATAAGACAAGGAAAGTACATATTTTCAACAACTTTCTTGAGTAAGAATATTCTCAATATATACTCCTCCTCCATAAAATACAATGCAATGAGAACTTATGCCTCTAACATACTAAAACACCCATTATTTCATTGATACTCGATATATCTACCAATAACATCAACTGCATTTGAAATATTTCATCACATACTTAAAATATCCTACTGTTATAGTGCATGGTACACAAGAAATATGACCCTTTTCTTCTTTTCTACTAGGAAATATCCTTGAATAAATATTAAAATGGGAAACAAAATGAATATTTATAGGTTCCACATTCCACATATACTATGATAACCAAGGCTTACCATTTTTCTCTCTCCTATATTTCAATGCCCATTTTTTTATTTACTTATATGAGATCATTCATAACAAAAGTCCTAATTAGCTAATCATTTAACATGTTGATCTCAACCATGCATGCGAAAAGTGTATGTCAATAGGTGAACCCACTGATGTGGGTTACACTTTTTTGAAAACACGAGGGGTGTAGTTCAAAGAAAATAAGCTTGATCGAGAATTTTTTAAGTGTTGAACCTAACAATATTTTAGCCCTCAATTTATTTATTTGAGGGCTTAAATATTTCTCAATCGAGCTATTAAACAAACACTTGATTGATCTCTATGTAACTTGTGGTTACTTAGGTTCTCCATCAGGTGACCTGTTCGTTTTTGTGGGATATTTGAAAAAGGATCTCAGCCGAGCTATATGATCTATTAAGCTCTTTTAAATTGTTAAAATTATAAAAATAAAGGGCTCAATCAAGCCTCTTTTAACTTTTATCCACCTAAAAACCACAATTTGATCGAAGACAAATGCAACGTTGGGCTAATGGAAATTGCAACTTCTGTGCACACTCAATGCTGCAAGATTATGGAGAGCGCCCATTCCATTGAGTGAAGTGAAATCCAATCATTCAAAGGAATTAAGTGTCTTCGGTCAACTCTAAACCTATCACACACCCAAGTATTGATTTTCATATAGTTTATTGGCCTTCTCCTACAACTTGAACTAGATATTTAAGAAAGAAATATATCTATATCTGTTGGGTGGGACCATAACCAAGCCAACAAACATTCTAAAATGACATTCTTTCTCTTAAATAGATCATTGCTATAAATAAATATAACAATGTATCCCCTATATTTACCAAGTCTCTTAATCTACAAGGTATCTCTTTAGTCTAAATCATAGAATCTATTCTACATGGTATTATCAATTCAAATGTATTCAATGTTATCTGGACTGGGAGAAAGAGGCTAGGGGTTATTATTACTTTAGCTATTTATTGGAAAATTGATTCAAGAATATTTGAAATGTTCGACTCGAAGAAAGAAATAAATTGCAGGGAAGAGGATAAAAATTCTTAGATTTATGGCTTGTTGCTCATCTACTTCTAAAAGAAGGTGATGGGCATGTGGACCAAACTCTTTACTGATTGAAATCTTGACATTTTTTCCCCAAGAAGAATTTTTATGTAGGTTTTTAAAGTGATTTCCCCAACCCAAGTCTATCACAAGCATATACAAAGTCAACGAATAGAATAAAACTCGTTGATCCCAATGATTCATATAGTTGTGATCTATGCAAAATAGAACATAACTTATTTTCGTCACGTCTAGCTAGATTCTTTAGGAATGGTTATGTTATTTGTTTCCTTGCCATATTTTCCAAAATAGCTCGATTGAGCTATAGACCGATCAATTTCTTTAGTCCTAATGGGTTGCTGCTCGAGAAAACAAGGGCTCAATCAAGAGTTTCTTGATTGAGTGATTTTCTTTATCCATGCTAGTAGTTCAATCAAGGGTTTGTTAAATCCTCAATCGATCTATTTCAAATTTTACATAAAACACTCAAGTAATGTTTTAAGTGCTTGATCAAGTTGTTGAGGGCTAAAAAACAAATTTTTAACTCCCCTTCTACACATTTCTCTGCAACACCATCTTATAGCGTGGCGAACTTAAGGCAATATTTGTCCTTAGGTGGCAGAGTTGATCACATCGGATTCCTGAAGGAATTATTTATCAAATGGCACATGAGTTTGAAATTTTTGAATTCATATGATATTTTAATATATTTTATTTTAAACCTTATGCTTGAATTTTTTTTGACAATTTCGAAGGGGTTGAATGAAAAATAAATAACATAAAATATACAAAATTCAAAAAATTCAAAAAATTGCATTCCCTTCATTTACGAATCCTCTTCAAAAGGGTGCTCTTGGTTTTTTAATTTATTTAAATAATAGAAAAAATCATGCATGAATACATGGGTTTTAAAAATTCAATTCAATTATTAATTCACCAACTTCGAAAAATAGTAAAAAAATATCATTTTGCGTAAAAACTTAATTTTCAATATGAATTATTTAGTGCTCTCTATGTAGATCATGATTATATATATATGAATGAAATTATACTTTTTAGACTAAGTTATTTTGCATGAACACACCCATACCTATTAAGATGCGAAGCATTGCAAGAAAATGTGTTTAATTTAATGGAAATTTGACAAATTATATGACATTAATATTTTAAAAATATCATTAGGACAACATAATTCTCCGCAAATTGACCCTTTTTTCTAAATCTATATTCACAAACCTTATATGAATTTTGAGGGCTTCAATTCGATAAAAGAATATAATTTTGAAATTTTATCGCTACATTTGGTCCAAAATTGTAAACCATCTTAATAGATTCACCTCGACATATAGATAATGAATATTTCATTATAATTTTGAAACACAATGGTCATCGTCACTTCTAGTAAGATTTTGTCTCACCATGAAGGAATCAAACTTCGTGTACAATTTCCTAGGACATTATTTTGGGTCATAGAATGAATTCTTAATCTAGAAAGAACATCTTCTCTTATGATCTTAAGCAACTGCTTCTAGTTGTACCAACTATATTTCTTCATATTCCACTATTTTTTCTTTATTTGTGTGTCTCTTTCAAACTTGTAAAGTTTCACTATTTGTGAAGACTTCACAACGACCAACATGCCCCTAGATTATTTCAATGCTCCACCTTGACTTGTAAACATGTAACCTTCAGAACCCAAGGCTCCAAAAGTAATTAATTTCTTTTTAATTTCAAGTACATGCCTTACCTGTATCAACTTCCTTGCAATACCATCAAACATTTTAATATTAATGTGTGCAACCGGCTCACAAAATATAAGAAAAGATAGATCAACAGCTTAGAAATAAGCCTCTTTGAGGGAACAACCTCCTTTACATTACATAAATTAACAATTCTTGGATGATACAAATGAAAAAACCTACTTTATATATATATGAGTCTAAGGGGTCACAACATAAATAAAGCCTACATAACAATAATAATGTAAGGGCACAACAATAACAATAGTGGGCTTCTACGGGGCATAATAATAACAATATCGGGACTACATGGGCACAATAATAACAAGAAGGGAGCTACAATAACAATAAAAATAAGGGGCTACACTAGTATTATAGGGACATAATATGCCCCTCTCCTTAAAAAAAGTGTTGTCCTCAATGCTTGAGTAGTTATGGATGCTTCTGTATAAAATTCTCATCCTCCCATGTGGAATATTTAGTGGGTAAGTTCTTCCACTTGATGAGATACTCTAAAATTGATCGATTTCATAGTTGTCGAGTTCTTGTTTCTGTGACTGCTTTAGGTTCCAATATGATTTTTCCTTCCTTGTCAAGTTCTAGCAATATTCTTTGAACTGATAGTTTGTCACATATAACCTTCTTTAAGAAAGAAACATGGAAAACTAGGTGCACTTGGGAAGATGCATGAAACTCCAATTTTTATTCCATAGTACCAATATTTTGCAACACCTTGTAAGGACCATAGTACTTTGGTGATAATTGATTATCCTTCTTAGCATGATTGAGGGACATTTGTTTGTATGATTGTAGCCATAAAAATACCCAGTCGCCTACATCAAAACTTATTTCGCTGTGATATTGATCTGTCTATTATTTCATTCGATTCTGCACCAAATTTAAGTTATCCTTTAAGAGTTGGAGAACTTGTTGATTCTCGATGTGATCTTCCACTGCTTGAACCTTAGAATTTTCTCTTAAAGATGATTTCAATTTTTGAAACTCTAGTGATCATAATTGTCCAATTATGCCTCGTTGTTATTTCTTTAGAAGTTCTATCATGCCATTAGAGTTAATTATCTTTCCTGGTTTCCTTGCAATACCCCTTAATTCAACTTCCTTTCCTCCCCCAAAAAAATTCAAGAAAAGTTCTTGAAAATTAAAAGATATCGTACCCAAATATTGTAACCATTGAAATCCTAGTACAACATCAACACAACCCATTGAAATGGAAACAATTGATCTATTCAATAAATATTCCCCCATGGTTAGCTCAATATTATGGAAATTTCCAGAGAAATTTATAGTTCCTCCATTTTCAACCATCACTTGACACTCTAGTGATGGATATAGGAAGAAATTCAATTCCTTGGCTATCTTACAATGAATAAAATTATGGGTACTACTTGAATGAATCAACTCTATAACCTTTTTCTTCTTGTTATGTCGTTCTATATTGAGAGTTTGATGAGTGGTAATTATTGCCAATGCATTACAAGATATGGTCAGATTCATTTCTTCTTTCTCTAAGGTCAGTTCCTACTGTATATCCTCTTCATTTGAAATTTCTTGTTCCTTTTCTTCCTCCTCTTCACAATCTATGTAATCTAATTTCTTCTCAGTACACTTATGACCTTTATTATATTTGATATCACAATTGTAACAAATCCCTTTTTCTCTTTTTTCTTCAAATTGTTGTGGTGTCAACCTTGTAGGTTGTGGAAGGCTAGGAGCAACAACACTTCCATATTTATAGTTGTGAGTGGTAGGCTTCATTTTTGCAGTAATTTTGCTTTCAATTTTTCTTGCCAACCCGAATGCCTTCTCCAATGAATCAGGTTCCAAAAGGAGAACCTCAGGTTGGATGCTATCCTTTAAAGTCTCTATGAATACATTAATCATATGCTCCTCTTGAATATCGTTTACCCTTATATTGAATTTTTGGAATTCCTCAATGTGCTCCGCCATGGAACCCTTTTGTTTGAGATTTATCAATTGGCTAACGAAGTTGTTGCTCTTTGTATCTTCATAATGTGCTATCAATTCCTCCGTAAAAATTGACCACGTGACAAGTTGTTTACGAGAACAAAGCCATCGATACCATACAAACTGATTGGTTTCTAAATATAAAGTTGCAATGCGTACCTTTTGTGTGTGTTGCACATTATGGAGATCAAAATATTGCTCCATCTATAGTATCCATGTTACCGGATTCTTGCCATCAAACTTCCACATATCGATATTTGAAATCTGGTGGCTATTTAATCCAACATTAGATTCTATGAAATCATGATTAACATTTATTTTGTTATAATCATGAGTTTCATCTAATACCTTTTCGCCATTAGGAAGCATTTCTTGTAGCAACTTTGTCAAACCTTCCTTCAAACATTCAATGTCTGCTTTTAAACCATTCTTCAAATATTCCATGTTGCCTTTCATTTTTGCTTCTATGCCATCTTTCAAACCCTCCATGTTTGATTTTAAACCATTCTTCAAAGCTTCTATGTTTTTTTCAAACCATTATTTAAACCATCCATATTAGCTCCCATTTCATTTTTGGTTAGTCTTTGTGAGAGACACATTTGTTGCACTTGGTCTCGTAATTTTGATATATCATGTTTCATTTCTTCCTCTTCTTCATGTGTCATAATAGATTTTTCTGGTTGGTTACTAGGTTTTTTTGTTTTCTTTCTTCAAGTCATTTTGGAATGAAACAATGATATTTATGCTTCACTATGCCCCTTGAATCACTTCAAACTTATTTTTCAAACAAAACTTATGCAAATTTTATTTTCTTAAATACACACTTTTTTCTTTTCTTTGTAGGAGCTCGATATTGAACCTGTTGTATCTCTATAATTTCATATCCCCAAGATTTGAACTTATGTCCTATAGTAGCCCTCTGAGTATTATTTCCAATGTCACAGGTCAGAACTAATTTGGATTCTTCAGGGTAAATTTATTCTCGATCTCTCACAATGAGCTAATTATGGGTTGGTTCAGTAGAGAAAACTTGTGCAATGTGCCATGTGTCACTGTTTTGACCTTCAGCTTAGACATTGATAAAAACTAAACTAAATTATGTGCACTTTCGGCTAATTTTTACAAAATTCAAATATGATTCCTAAAATAAAAGTTATGACCATTCTCCCTCGGTCACCTGTTTGAGATGAAATTCTGGAGCCTGCAAAAACCATAAGTTCCTTAGATCATATATTCGAAAATATAGAAAACCAAGCTCTAAAATTTCGACAAAACTTTCACCAAGATTTCGACTTCATGTGGTTTCAATTTCAACTTTTGAAGCCTCGTAGAAAAAAAATTATAGATAAAATTCCAATATGTCTTGTTTTAAGAAGAAAAACCCTAGAATCCAAAGCTTGGATACGAAATGTTATGCAACCATCTCACAAAATAGAAGAAAAGATATATCAACGACTTAGAAATTAGCCTCTTCGAGAGGGAAACCTCCTTTGCATTACATAAATGAACAATTCTTGGATGATACAAATGACAAAACCTACTTTCTATATATAGGAGTCTAAGGGGTCACAATTTAATCAAAGCCTACATAGCAATAATAATGTAAGGGAACAACAATAAAAATAGTGGGCTTCTATGGGGCACAATAATATCAATATGGGGACTACATGGGCACAACAATAAAAATAAGGGGCCTACACTAACAATAACAATAAGGGGCTACACTATTATTATAGGGACCTAACATAATGCTCCAACCCCAACAGTCTTACTGGACACATTGTTCCCCATAAGAATAGAATCACCATCAATAGTTTTATAAGAGGAAAACCAACTCTTATGTGGAAAAATATGGTGTGAAGCACAAAAAAAAAAAAAATATTCTTTAGGATATTGGGAATCATTAAATATATATAGAACTTCATCAACCATACCTAAAACTAATCGAACTGAATTTGCTTCCATCTTGAAGTCCTCCATGGATTCTTATCTCTTCCAACAATATTTCTTGAGATGCCTAGTATTTCTGCAATATCAACATTTGAAGTTATCCTTCTTTCCATTTGACATATATCTTAATGTACATTTGTAATATCCCAAATGAGATATTTTGGCTAATTTTTCTGTAATTTAGCTTAACCCAAAAATTCTTCATAAAATAACCATTCAACTAACAGAATATTTCTGTGTAAAATTAATTAGGAAAATACATGTAATACAAACATAAAAGTTCCAAATAATCACAGCTTTATTATAACATATGAACTGGGGTTTACATGATAAACTCAGAAATAACTGAGATAACTGAGATAGAATTGGCCTCAAGGATCTACTGCAATGCTGCACGGGCCCTCCACCATAACTGAACTGAACTGCCACTGTCAAGATCTCTTGTGAATTTCAGATGAATTCACAAAGGGCAGATAGTCCTTGCCCAATCTCTCTAAATGACCCAAGGGTTTCCATCCTGGGGCTACTAATGGAGTAGAGAATTGGGTTCTAAACCTCACATACAAGAAGAAATATCAAATCCAAGATGTTCTCTAATGGCCCTTCCTCCTCTTTTTATAGATCTGATGGACTCCTCCAGAAGCTCCTATTTTATTATTATTTTAATCATTGGGCACATTTCCCTTAATTAAAATACTCTTTTAATGTGCGAAAATGGTCAATTGACCACCATACCTCCTTAGGTCATTGAAAATCACTCCTAACCATCCCATCATGTAGATATTCTCGTTTTGATCCCAACGAGCTATTACACTAAGATGTTCTGCCAATAATTCCTCCCAAAATGTCACCTTAGGTGTAATTAACTGATTTAGGCCCATTAATAACTCAATTTTATGAAATTTGTCAGAATGCAATGGAACGAAAGTCAAACTGTGCGGATGGTGGAATATACCAAGTGAATTCCATCGAAAATCATAGGAACTCCTCAAAATCCCTCCAAAAGCCCCCAGGGCCTGTCGATGACGCCAACCTACACCTGTGACCTTGTCTGTTCCGAACTCTAAAAGTCCATCCTAACCATGTCATAAGGAATACTAGAAAAAAGGAGCATTGCAACCTCTTGAAATATCCCGTCTTTCTTTGGATCAATTTCTATCCAGTATTGTTTCTGATGTGGAGGTTTCTATACTAGATTTTCTTCGCACCTCCTTAAACAACAATGCTCTTGCAATATAATCATAGTCAAGAGAGTTAGTTGTACTAAAGTGAATGGAAGTGACTATATGATCCCAATATTCAAGAAACAAACATAATAACATCACTGCCTTGTCTTCCTTTTCAATACTTACATCCATGATAATTAACTAGCATATAAGTGTATTTAAAACATTCAAATGATTAGTAATTTTGGTACCTTATTTCAAGCATATATTGTGTGATTTCCTCTTCAAGTAGATTCATCTTGTGAAGGATTTCATCATATCGAGGCCCTCCAGTCTGCTCCATAATTTGAAAGGTATTTTCTCTCCAATAATATTGAAAAGGACATAATCTTCAAAGCATAAATGAATAGTGTTAAGGGCTCTCACATTCAATTATTCCCAGGCTTCATCAAACATATCCACTAGTTTCTTTCTCTTGTCATCCAATGCTTTGTGCATCCTTATTTCACCAACAAATCTTGAACTTCCATAACTCAAAGTTATTATTTCCATTTAATTTCTCCACCTAAAAATTTGTATTCATTATCTTTTCCATTTTCTACACACAAACTCCTTTAGACTATTACAACTTAGGTTCGTGATAAGTTGGTCCAGAAAACAAACATACATGGTGGTCTCTCTTGGTCAAAAGGAAAACACTAAATTTTTATCAAAAAATCAAATTTAGGACCCAAAAATTCTTCACATACAAAATAATATACAAGTTCATGTCACTACCCATGACCATCGGAGCTATCGATACACTTAGTTCAAAAATTCACCCTAATACTCAACTCAAAACACTCTTTGGTCAATATCAACTAAAGTCACACACCCAACACAAATACTCATGCTCAACAACATCACAATATGTCAACACAAACACGTATGTGGAGTCCTCATATATTTTTTTTCTTTATCTCGGGATCATCTTTATCAAATTCATGGAAACCATAATCAAAGAAATTAGGTTCCCATGCATACTAATGAACAATACTAGATCCACTAATCTAATTTCCTAGTTTTGTTATAGCATAAACAAAACTCCTTGTGAGGAAGGAAAATTTCCAGAGAGCTTAGGATCCTCTCCTTACTCGAATAGGAAGGCAACCCAAAATAAACCTTCAATCCTACACAATATGGTCGTCCCAACCAACATCAAGACTTGCCTTGGATGCCATTTGTTGTACTAAGCCTCCAAACAAGTGCTAAAATTGTAGAGAATGAATAAAAAAAAAATTCACTATGAAATTTACACAAGGCAAGGTTTGATTTATTACTCAATATTTGTGGGATTTACATACATCTCATATATTTAGGCACATACTACATATAAACAATAGTTATAGAGAAGTTGCATATCAAAAGGGTGTAACTTCTTTTCAGCAAAAGAAACAAACTTCTAGGGCAATTTTACTATTGTTGTCACCGATCAACATATTTGATGTCATGCCTAATGTGACTCACTCCAATAAATTGCATTTTCCCATAATTAATTAAAAAATACTTCATATTCCTACTATTAATCAAATAATCAATGTTTTAATATGCACATAAGAGTGGGTTTTCTCTAACTATTCTACATTTTCATTTTATTAGATAGAATCCCATGATCCACTTTGTTGTGGGATTATTATTTCTCAATGATTAAATCACATTTTTAAATATATAAATGGATTTAGCACGTTGAAAACCCCTCAAACAAATAGATTGAGAAGACTACCCAACTCAAACATGCAAATCCCATAAATCTCTACTAAATTTTAAATAAAATTGATGAAAAAAATATATTAAAAAAACCAAAGTAGAGATAACAACAAATTATTTCATTATGAATTATTAAATATAAAATATGCCTAACTAACTTTCAGAGTGGAGGCTTTATTTTTATATTTTCCATCACCAATGTAAGTTCTTTTTCATCTTGTGAAAGATTTATTAAAATTTGGCATTTATAAAAGGTTATATTGGAACTATCATTGAGCCGCTAAAAAGTATCTAATTGCACGATAAAGTTGCCGTGTGTTGTGCATGGTAAAGTGGAGCACTTATGGAATTATTGACCACATATAGTAATAAAATGATAACTGCGTCAAATGAAGAAGTGTAATTTTTAACTTTTCTGCAATGTTAACGAAATTTTAACTCTTCCCAAATGTTAACGATTTTCATGGCTACAGACTTTTGCAAAGCAATTATATCTCTCTAAATAAAAAAGGGGTTACCAAAATATTTACATACGAATATGCATTGACATTTGGAAATAATGTTTAAAATATCATATTATTAAAAAATTGAAAAAAAATAATTTACTAATAAAATTAAATTAAATATTAATGGAAAGAGACATGATATCCCATCACCACTCCAATCTACCTACTATCGGAGCAGTGGGAGCTCCTCCCCACTTTGGACTGATGACGTAATGCTGCATGAAGCAAATGGAGAGTGGTACTAGTCACTAGGGATAATGAAGTAACAATTAAAATGGAGGGATAATGAAGTAACAATTCAAATGGAGTGTGAACTAGGAATGATTATTGGGGCAATAATAGAAGAGAGATGGGACTCTTTTAAGGATGAGGAAACAACTTTCTTTTGGGTTAATTAGATGATATCCTTTGATGCACACTTTCCCAAGCTGAGAGGAGATACAAAGTACACTTATGGGAATATGTCTTTCTTCTTCATCCTTTATGCTTTATTGTAGTAGTATTAGGTTAAATTTCATCTAGATATAATAATTAATGGGTTTACTACTAGAGATTTATAATGCAATGTTTTGGTAATCCATGGTTTTTCTCATGGTATTTTGATGTAATATAGTTTATTTAATGGCTTGATGACTCATTTGTAAAATTCATTTTGGCCAAAAGTAGTAAATCTATTATAAGTTACATTTCCCGATTTAGACTTTCTAAGATAATCATGATGTTTTGATGTTGTGTTTTATTATTATTCGTTATTGATTATTTTCTCTCACACTTATATTCTTTCCTTTAATATGGGAGAAACGTTATTTTTTTTTGTAGAAGATGATGAAGAAAAAGAGAGTGCCCCATGACATAGTTGCTTGAGTATAGAGCTAGGGTTTTAATAGAAGAAATCTCTAGAAGGACTAGAATCAAAGGTTACCATGGGCATGAAAGAGTATGAGCCTAATTATGCAGAGCGTAGTCATTGGAGCTAAAATTGGATATTAAGGTCAAGTTGGAGAGAACAAGGTGTACAATGTGAGAGGATGATAACATAAGTGTCAAGATAGAAATAATAAACAAAGGTTTTAATGTAGTAGAAATTTTTTATAGCTATAAGAGTGTCAAGATAGAAACAATAAAAAAAGAAGGTTTTAATGGAGTTGAAATTTTTTGCAACTATAAGACCTGATAAGGCATGCTTACACTACAAGGAAAAGTCCCTCTAGCGAAGGTTATAAAGGAGGTTTTTAGTGTTCTAAAATTGGCCATAATTGTCAAAAAAACATTTGCTACAACATCAGTTTATGGTTACGGAGGTTTTGGAAGAGCTTTTAACGGAAATTCAACACAACTAAAAAAACTAGGTGACCGGAGGTTATTACAGATGTTTTTTTCATCGGTGCGCTACTAAGGTTTCAATGCACTGGTGCGTGTCATCAAGACGGTGGCCCTGGGGCGGTCGAAGGTTCTTGCACCGGGCCATCAAGGTATAAAACAACACTGGGCGCAGTGTTGGTGATACAACGCACGAGGCCTTTCCAATTGGTCTTGGGATTTGTGCGATGCCCATAGGTTGTCTCAACGCACCAGTAAGTAGACTTATAGAAACGCACCGGTGCATTGTATCAGACAAACACACCGATATTTATAATTGGTATTGGTATTTGTGTGGTGCCCATACATCGTATAAATTCACCGGTGCGTAGTCTCACATAAAAGCATCGGTGCACAGTATCGCACAAATGCACCGATATTTTTAATTGGTTTTGGTATTTGTGCGGTGCCCATAGGTCGTAGAAATGCACCGGTACGCTTCTGCATAAAAAAGCACCGGTATACTATACCTGACATGCACCAGTGTTTATTTTGTATTTTTTAGAAAGATCGACCTGTGACAGTGCAATTATTGTGATTTTTCTAAATTCATTATTCATCAAAAGTCAACACATCTCATAACAATATTCATATTAATTAAATTTTTATTAATGCATTTGAATGTGATGTTTGGATTAACTTGTTATATCGTATCATAATTATTGTGGTTTTTTAAAATTCATTATTCATCAAAAATCGACACATATATATCTTATAACAATATTCATATGAATTAAATTTTTATTAGTGCATTTGAGAACGAAAATGGAGAACGCAATAGAATAAATTAAAACATATTTTATTATATATGTGTGTGTGTGTGTGTGTGTGAATAAGATAGTCTTTGTCATACAAAATGGGACAGTTATTGGTATCTCTTTGTCTTTCAATTAGGACACTATGTCCATTACATTAAACAAAATGTCTGATTTCACAGACATATTTCAAAAAATACAATGCCTTGCTTTGATATCCAAACATAGTGATCATCATTCTTTGCCTGAACTGTTGTCACTACTAGAGCTACTTCCATGACTTGGGTTATTTTTAGGAATGTTTTGTTCATGGTGTTGATTGTTTTCTTATTCTTCACCTTCCATCCACAAACATAAAAATAAACTGAAATGAGTGTATATACATTGGTGAGAATAATAAAAATTGCAATATTAAATAATATACATCAATGTAAATCGAAAAGAAAAATGATGTACCATAGCAACAATTGACTCATAAACTACACACATTATTTCAAAACCATGTACCATGTCATCTTTCAAAATTTCGTCTTTTGGTGCAGTTCCATACTTTGTTTCCTGCAAGTTTTATACCCCATAATAAATCATATTTAATATAAAAGATTTTTTTGTTCTATTAATTATAGACGGAGCTAAGTAAAACAAGATCGATAGATGCTTACAAATTCCACAATTAATTTCTAATATGCCAACATATATCCACAACCCATATTTAACCTAATTTCAATCAATTCGTCTGATGGTTCTTCTTTGTATGTTAGTACCTGTTTGAAGACATTCAATGATAATTTTTGTAAAACAACTTAAAAAATACAAAAATGAAATCTAGTTAAGTTGTTATAAGGAAGTAACAATTACTCACAAACTTAGATATCAACCCTTTTCTTCCTTGTCATCCTGTTTTATGTACTAAATGGGTTCCATTTTCTTTTCTTTTCTGCAAGAAAATTCTTGAAAATTAATATTTAATGCTAAATTTTTTATTTATTGTACCTAATGATCGAAAAATTCAATGATTACATTTTACATTTGAAACACATTTTTGTTGAGATGGCTCCTCCAGTGATGCAAATTTGTCCATTTCTTTGACCATCTCCTTGTACACCTTTTTGGACATTCCTACTGGCATATTTCTGATATCAGCTCATTCATCTTTTGAGATTTTCATAATCTTCCTGAAAATGTAATGTGACAATAAACTATTTAATTTTTATATTGATATATGAAAAGTAAATCTAACAAAAGTGATATTTATAAATAATTCTAGACAAACATTTAAAGGAATATTTCTTTTTCATTCCTTCTTTTTTGTTGGTGTACGTTTTTTCTATTAAAATTCTGACATGTCTCATTGACCAATTCTCTGGAAACTCTTCCGTACTTTAGATAAAATTTTGTTCTTGGAATCATTAGATTGGTCTTGGTATTTTAAGTGGAAAGAACGTCTATACATTCGTTCCACTAGATCCCTCAAACTTTTGTAAAAAAATTTCCCCCTTTCGTTAACCTCCAACACCACTCCAGATGAACTAAGGAGCAATTCATTTTCATTTGCATGTTCTATTTTTTTAATTTTCTTAGAACAACATTCCTTTTCTGAGTTGTTGGTCCCTGTAGAAAATTAAACAAATGTGAATTAAGAGACTGTTTGACACATGTTATCTAATAATTTTAAGTATATTATTAATGAAAATTAAAAAAAGAAACTCATATTGGATCGATAATATTTTTTCATTCACCTGATTCATCCTTTTGCAATTTTTCCATCAAAATTTTACACTCTTCTGGTCCTACATCAAAAATAATCTTAACGAGCTTCGTCATTTTGTGGCTCTGCATGATACACAGTAAACAATACTGGTTAAACTTACATATAGTTCAAAAATAATATTTTTTATAAAGAATTTACAAAGAACTTGCATTTTTTACTTTTCTTGATGTGTTATGAGTATTTTTTTTACTTGATCTCTTGTTAGTCATGTCTTTATCAATCTGAAACATGTACCATATCATTCATTAATATATCTATAAATAAATTGTCAACTTTTCAGGTAAAAAATAAATCTCAAGAAACCGGTGCGCCTTTCATGATGTATGCACCAACGTCGATGCATGGGAGTATTGGAAATGCACCACAAAAATAGTATAATAGACCATACGGTGTGTGGGGGTATTATAAATGCACTGCACAAACAGTGTAATAGACTGTACGGTGTTATCCTCGTAACATAGAGCACCGATGCCCTATTTTAGATATGGCACGCTGATTTAAAAAATTTATTTTCAATTTTTTTATTACAAAATACTTGTGCGGTGCGCTGTATAATACAGTGCACTTGTGCGCTAAGTTACATAGAGTACACCGTTAAAAAAAAAATCCATTCTTTCAAAAAATTCACGCAAGGGCCGAATGGATTGGGATCCGACTATGCAAGTTGTCCCGTGGGTTGGATGTCAATCTAAAATGAAAATCCCTAATTCTGAAATCACATAAACAGGGAAAAGAAAGGGTAGAAACAAAAAAAAAATGAAGGGTTTAGGGTAAAAATGGATAAAAGTGCAAAAAAAGAAAAAAAAACTACATAAAAAGTAAAAAAAATAATCAAATTTAATCACGAGATGGTTTGAAATTCTATGAAACAGGGTTTGAATGACTAGAGGTTTGGTTTCTGATTGTCTGAATACTTCTGTTTGAACATATTTCACTGCTCCACAATGCTCTCATGCTCTCTTGCTCCAGTATGTCTCCTGCAAATCTCTGGCTGAAAATTTTAGCAAAAATAGTGAAATAATGAAAAGTGTTTATTATTTAAAGAATTATTTTATGAAATTAGAATTTCGAAAATATCTTTCCACCCATTTTTCAATTTGCCATTTTTTTCACTTAAAGAAAATAGAGTTGCACTTTTTTTTATTTGTGTTTATTCGTCACCGGTGCGTCACTTAATAGCACCGCACAGGTGCGTCCATTTGTAACACCGGCACCGATGCGCAGTAACTAAAACACACCGGTGTGGTTATATGTACAGTAGCACCGATTTGGGGTTAAGGCACTGCAATTACTTTTAGGTGTGTACACAAAAATTTAGTGAACTCCAACCATAGAAATTGAGAATTAAAATTTTGTTTATTCTTGAGAATTAGAATTAGAATTAGAATTGAGAATTGGAATTGGATAAATTCTTGATGGAAATAACTATTCTTCCAATGCATTTTGTTTATTGCGGGATGTCCCCACTCATTATGTGGAGAGAATGCAATGTGGGGCATGTGAAAATGCAATACTACAGGGCCCAAGTGGGAAATTGTGGCATGTGAACCTGTGTTATGCTAAGACATGGCCAGTTTTCACAAATGGTTGGGAAAGTTTTTTTTTTGAGCAGTTTATTGAAGTTGGAGATATTTTAGTTTTTAGACATGTTGGAACTGTACATTTTGCTATGAAAATATTTGGGCCATTTCTTTTCAAAAATACACCCCTTCTTCTTTCAGAAAAAGAAACTTGAACCTTTCCATAACCTGCAACAAGAAAAGGTGCCCCATGATCTGCTTGCTGACCCATGATTTGCTTGTTCATTTGTAAGTTCCTCCTCCATCTTAGCATCCAATTTCCTCTTTTATCCTTTGTGATTTATATCTTGATCTTAACAAAATTTATACAATCTATGTTTTACGAGAAACTGACCTTGAATGTTCAGGGAGCAATGAAAATGAGTCCATTTTTCATTTGTTAGCAGAAGAAGACCGATATTCAACTAGATGATGAAGTTATTACATGTGGAGGCAATGGTTTCCCGTAGAAAATGAGTATAGGGTTGAGAAGAGGAAAGACATTGCAAAATGGGCTATTACATTAGCTTTTCTAATGGGAAACCGATTTGCAGGTGGAAATATGGTAGCTGCAGGTATCTATGCTTTTCTTCCTAGAAAAATGGTCACTGGATTTCCATTTATAATACAAGTAGAATTTTTACTGGTTTCATCCACAGTACCACAGCTCAGACAAGTTAGAGATGTCATTCAGGTTCAATTGAAAGCTGAAGATGTGATTTTATGCGACATCAGCTTTGCTAGTAAAAGTTTATGTAAACCAATCGAAGCTCGGACAATATTTTCCAGCTGCTTTAAAACACATTCTAGAGAATCTTTCCCTTCATGGGACCTACAAGCCTGATCAACAACGTCAATTTATTTTTCTCTGTTGTCCTTAAGGGAATGAGAATCCTTCCCTTCATGGTGCCTCTTGGCTTTATCGACTGCCTCGATTGATCTTTCTCTACTGTCCAATATTTCTCTGCCATCAACCCTTCTCTCCCTTTCTCCATCATGGGACCTCTTAACCCTATCGATGGCCTCAACTAAATTATCTCTGCCGATCTCAACCTGTACTCCTTTTCTCCTTTTGTACTCTATCGAGCTCTTTAGCCATCTGCATCCTTGTAAGTGTCTTTGTCTGTCTTTCTATTTGAATCACTCATTTTATCTGCTATAAACTTCTTAGCCGAAATTCAAACTCTCGTCTTTTCAAACCCTCATCTCCTCAGAAAAATTCTTTCCCACGATTCGAACCCTTTGCTGCTCCAATACTGCACTTTACAGAATAACCATGTTCTGGTGCGCGGGGTTTTATAGGTGCACCGGTACGGTTTCGTAAGATCGAGGTTTATGTTTTGGCGCGGTGTTTTATGATGCACCAGTACGGAAGAGTTGTGAAGCACCTGTGTGTCTTAGTACTAAGGTGCACTGGTGCGTGTTATGATGATAAGCGCACCAGACTGTATAAAGTTCTTTTTTTTAGTATGTAAGATCATAATAAAATAATGATAATTCTAAAGTACATGAATTTATTTGCATTATATTCTAAACTTTATTATGTTACAAAAATTCATATTATTCTAGATTTATTATTTTACAATTATTTACAAAAGCACAAATTTAAATATTTTAATAAAATCATTTCACATTAATACAATTAAAATTTTACAAATATTTTACATATAATTACAATTACAATTTTACAATTTCACATACAATTACGATTAGAATTACAATTACAATTTTAATTTTACATACAATTACATTTACAATTAAAATTTTACAATTATGATAACCATCGTACAAACATCATATTCGACTAAAAAACACATTCAAATTCTCTAACATCATCGTGATCATGATCATCTAACAAAACACAATTAGCATTGTATAACATCAACACAACAAAAGCATCAAATATACACCTCATGTCAAATAACTCATGCTATCACATACACATCTATCAACTGCAAGCTGTATATTAAATGAACATATCTAACATGACCTAGCAATATACACATCATGATGATCACCAACATGTAAATTAAGTACAACTACAACATGAACATAAAATACATGGACCATATATATATATATATATATATATATATATATATATATATATAAGTAAAATAATATTAAAAATATACAAACTGTAATATAAATTTCATGGATACGGTGGAAATACAACATCAATAGCCGGTACTGGTAAAAAAGTGACATAACAAATTACGATGAAAAGTGCCTCGTGGTCGATGGTCCGGCCTATAACGGTCAACAAAATGTGATGGATACTGCAGGCTGCTAACTAGACATGGCCAATGGTCCATCCTCATCTCCATGATGACTACTACTAGATGCTAGTGGAGGCTCATGCTCATCTGGCGCAGCGCGAGGTGAATGATCATGAGATGATGAGTCGTTGCTCGCGGACTATCCATCACGTGTTTTGTCTCGACCATGCCTATAACATGCAATAGTCCTCCTCAGTCGCGTAACAACTATCGTAGCTCCTACGACATGTCGCATCAGGTTGTACATGTCATGCGGCATGCCTCTGCACATCTGTAATAGCCTATCATCGGCCTGTATGTCTCTGTAATGAGCGGGCCTGATGCCCGCCTCAACAATCAATGCACTGAGTTGGTCACCCAACTACATCTTGTATCTAGTATCAAGTCGATCGCACCTAGAAAAAGGCGGTACCAACGCACTAGTTGGAGCATGTCTCTCTTCACCGACCTCTTGATGATCCTCGGCATTTGGCATGCCCTTATCGTCATCAGGATACACACCTGGATCATGTGGTGGTGCCAGAATGTTCTCGCCATCAAAAGAGCCAATGTCTGCAAAATATATACAAGTACACAACAATAATTAGACAATTTCATTACACAATTTAATAAAAACAAGTTAAAGAATATGTTAGAATAAATTTAAATAAAATAGTAATATTACCTCTATCATCTTGCGGCTCATCATCTGTGAAGAGGATGTTGGCACACCCTTGCCAATTCAATCCAGCATAAGGACATGGGACCATAATGAAGGGATGCAACTCGTCAACACTGGCTAGAAACTCCAGTGCATCATCCGATATCCTGGCTAGAAACATAGTCTCGCCCCTCTTGGGCATCATCAGCCCCCACATGTGCATCCGTGCCTCCAACATCGGCCTACGAGGATGCCGAACAAAAGTAGGCCTCATCTCTGCAAACCTCTCAAAAAATAAACAAAAAATCTCTGAAGAAAAATGGAAGTTGACCCTCCCTTATGCATGAGCACGAAATCTATCTAAGGTTGTATAGAACTGTTGCAAAAAAATGGCAGACCACCTAACAAGTCATGGCTCCTGTACTAAAGAATCAACATAATATAGAAGTGGGAAACTAATGCGCTGCTCTTCACTGGTGTTGTGTGAAATGGTCAAAATGAGAAGTGAGAGGCACTGCACCTCCTCACTACTAAATGCACCAATACGTAACTAACCTCCAGTGACGTGAAAATCTGCAGGAGACAGTATTGATGCTCCAATGTATCTCTGGGAGTAAACTAACTGACTCCCTGCTACATAACCAGCTAGAACCTTTGGGAACGAGGGAAAATACACCCCTCTCCTAGATAACCCTGTAATGAAATATATATCCTCCTTAGTGGGTGTGTATCACTGGTTAGGACCAACCTAGAAATCCTGTCAGTGGACATTCCACCTCTGGATAAGATGTCTCAAAAACACAGTATGGGCATTTAGGGAAGTAGCCTCCTCATAGAACTTGAGGAGGCCTACCTGCCTTAGGATCCCCTGGGTAGCTGGTGTAATAGGGCGAGGGTACACATCTCTCTCCCTGTCTCATGCCTCCCACAGGTGAACCATGTCATACTGCTCCACCTGTTGTTGTTGTTGTTCCCCCTCTTCTCTCTAAATCATTGACATATTAAATAAATTTTTTTTATTAAATGAGACATGTATTTAGGAATATACATATATAATTTTTTTGGAAAAAAAAACAGACCAGTCTGTGTGCCACAAAAAAACAGTCATGCACCGGTCCTGGTGTGTTGTTTGTTTGTCACGCACGGGGGGCAGTGCCCCAGATGACATTCAACGCACCGTATGTGGTGCACCTGAAAATTTTTAAAGCACCGTTGACTATGTATGGTGTCAGAAGATCTGTGCGCTGACTAAAATATATGCTCCGACATGTATAGTTATGTCAACACACCTACTTCCTGACTAATTACATAGTCAACGGTGCGGTCTTTTACCAGGCCGCACTGTTGACCCTGTCGGAATGCCCAATGCGGTGCACTCATAGACATCGGGGCATATATTTCCGTCAATGCACTGCATTTCTATTCCACATGGTCAATGGTGCAGCCAACTAAATGACTACACCGCTCTTATAATGCAGTGTGCCTTTCAATACCGCCCCGGACACGGTGTGGATACCGTTATCACTAGTTGCGGTGTGGCCTGTAAATTTTATAGGTAGCACCGCTTACTGGTGCGAGCCGAACGGCTCATGCACACTGCGCGACAATTTCTTTTCTTTTCTTTTAAATGGTTAATTTTAAGTTTATTTGAAATTATAATCCACTAAAAATCTTAATTATGGAAAAACAAGAAAAATACCTGCACATTTCGCCGTCGATGAGGCATATTGGCTGTAGAATTTTTAAAAGAAAAATTTCCCACTATTTGAAAAATGCAAGCTAGAGATTGGTGGGAAATGCACAACAACAGTGCATGTAATGGGTGCAATGTGAGCACCAATGTCAAGGTAGCTCAAACAAGGATAAATTACACCAGTTCTTGAGAGCTCTCGAGCACTGAGAAAAGTTAAAAATGTGGTTTTTTGGCCGTCATTTTTTTTATTTAACCTTGTTCTGGTGCGCAGAGTTTTATAGGTGCATTGGTGTTGTTTCTTATGAACACAGAAGTCGGTTTCTATTTTGGCGCGATGTTTTATGATGCACCAGTGCCGTTTCTTAATACCACACTGGGTGGTTTCTATTTTGGCGTGGTGTTTTATAATGCACCGACGCGGAAGATTTGTGAAGCATCGGTGCTCTACAGTAATACGACGCACTCAGCGGGTGTGTACGGAGTGCACGGTGTCCGGTGTGCCAATGTTTTATGTGCACCGGTGCTTTCTCTTGTACAGTGCACTAGTGCTTTAGAGCTCTGGAGCACTGAGAAAAGTGAAAAATGTGGTTTTTTTGCTGTAATTTTTTTTTATTTAACCCTGTTCCAATGCGCGAGGTTTAGAGGCACACTGATGCTGCTTCTTATGAACGCACTGGTCGATTTCTGTTTTGGCGCGGTGTTTTATGATTCATCAATGTAGTTTCTTAATACTTCACCAGGCGGTTTCTGTTTTGGCTAGGTGTTTTATGATGCACTGGCGTAGAAGAGTTGTGAAGCACCGGTGCTCTATAGTAATACAACACACCGGGCGGGTGTGTATGGACCGCACGGTGTCTGGTGTGCCAATGTTTTGTGTGCACCGGTGCTTTCTCTTGTAGAGAGCACCGGTGCAATTTTGGATGATAAGCACATCGAGAGGAAAACATCCGCAAAACCCTCCACTCGCCAACCTCCTCTATTAACCTCCGCTAGAAACAGATGTATAGGGTATTTTTATAAGGGGTTCCTCAAAAACATCTGTTATAGGGTCTTTTCCTTGTAGAGTTACCCTTGATAAATTGAGTTTGGAGGTAGACTTAGGTGATAGCGGGGATCACGGGGATAGGGCCTAGATGTGAGCAGTGAATGTTCACTTTCCCAGTTTGGCCATATTTGGTCAAGGGAAATCCTAATCCAAGTTTAAAGCGAGGATTATTAGGTAAATTTTGATTTGGTCATAGAGTCATTTAATACGGTTATTAATGAGTTTACTATTGATGATTTACCTTCCTAAGGTTTCTATAGCCCGTGGTTTTTCCCATGTTTTTCAATGTAATATATTTTATTTAATAGTTGGATGACTCCATTATCAGATATTTTTGGTCAATGGTAATATATTATCATGAGCTGGTTTTTCTAGGTGAATAGGGTTTTGAGGATAATTATGGTTTTTTTGCTGCTCTATGATTTATTATTGCTCATTATTGATAATTTTCTCTCACATTTTTGTTGTTCATTTAGGTCGTTGAGTCTCCCCTCTTGTGGTTTTGTTTTAGTTTTTCATGTTCATGTGGAAATTCTAGTGTGGGGTGTGCATTTATTTCTTTGTTGAGTTGAAGGAGGAACAAAGGTAGGTGAGGATTTAACCTTGTCCGTTGTATCTTACACTACACCTCCAATCAAGGATTTTTTGGGTTTACTTTTGTCTTAGGGATTGTCTTAGGAAGTCTAGATCCTATAGTGCATAAGGTCCGTAGGGGGAGGAAAAGAAAGGACATAGGGTTTGTGGAGTTTCCTCTTTAGCCCAACTGACTTATCCATCACAAGATGTTGAGGAAGCATGGGAGACGAAAATTTCATTTTAATGTTGTTGTGGAGGTAAATCCCCTCTGCGGATAGAGGCGATCCCTACTAGCCCAGACCAGGTCTAGCAACAATCGTTCACGCTATAGTGCAGGTTCCTAATTGCGAATAAACCAACTAGCGATGAAGGCTTACCTGGAATCCAACGCTGTCGCTCGTAGAGAAAGTAGCGTTCCCGTTCCTTAGCTCTGGCAGATCACAATCCTCACGATCTTCGTGATCGGAAACTTGCACATGCAAGAAACAAAACAAATAGAAGTGTAAAATCCAGTGCATGCAACTATATGTCAGTCATAGAAGTCATAACTCATGATCATTATCAAGAACAAGAGTGGAACCATAACCAATAGTCGCTTATCATTAATTAATCAAAAGAAGAATACAACCATAGCTCTAATGCTGAATTCTCCTTCGGAGGGTCGTCAGCAGTACGCATCTCAATAAATCCTGTCAGGGATGGGACAAACCTCTCTCTTCGGATGTCTCGACAATGAGCTCCTTTCTTGGATTTGGCCTTAAGGGAATGGATCAAAGCTCTTGCAGCATTAGGCTCTTGGGAACTTGGAGACTTGAAGACTCAACCATTCAACCATTCAACCCCTTCATCAATGGATGAAGGCTATATTTATAGAGGATAGGAGGAGGTTGGGATCCCTAAAATAGTGGAAGGGAGGCCTTATCCCTTGGGAGGTTTCCCATATGGTGGAAACAAGAGGCCAAAGGAGGAAGGCCGTGGTTATTCAGTTGAAACCACTCCTGATGACTCATCCACGAAGTTGTTTATGATAAAACTTATTACTCTTTTAAAAATGATAGGTGGGATACGGGTGTGGCAGAGACGAGTAAAGATTAGTGCGATCGATGTTAATTTTCCTCATTGTCGCGAGTACATAACGGGCTACCAGCGCCAAGGCAAAAACATGTGTTTTTAGGGGTCTGCTCAGAAAATGATCAACAGAAGGAATGTTGTCCTCATGGAAAGGGATGCAATGATGGTATTTGCAAGGCATGATACTGATTATTGGTCACAGAAATGACCCTCCAATGGGCGAGATGGGGATTGTGGGGATGATGACAAATTACTGTGTAACAGATGCCCCCTAAAGCATGAGGCCCGAGCGAGAGAGAGGGGTGAAATGCTTTATGAGAACGTGTCCAACTGAAAACTCCGCCGTCGGAAAACCTGCGTGAAGAAGTAGGACTGATGTCTCAAATACATGATATATATGTGGTATGGGCACAACCATCCATAGTAGAGTATACAATAATCCAGATCCAAGGCATGGGCACAGCCATCCAATGAGGATCGATAAATAGACCCAGGTATGGTCGTAGCCATCCAATCAGTGAGTCATGTAACCAATCATGATAATTGCAGCCTGGATTATAACAGACAGGAATCCAGTGTCTTGTGGTCCATCTCGACCCGAACAAAGTACAAGTTCAAGAATGCGAATAATTAAGCTGAAGTCGAACATCCAAGAACATCGTCTAATTACCAGCCAATGATGAAAGTTGTTAACAGACGCGAGAGGTACCACCAATAATGACAATGGCCCTCAAGGTACTATAGGTACAATCTACGGCATGTGAATCAATGAGCTGGCGTCAAACACCCATAGAATCACTCGATCGGAGGCCAATGATGAAAACCTCGCGTCGAATGCGAAGAACCTGCCATTGAGGCATGCAAGCTCCAAGGCACCAGAAGGGAGTCTCTAGATCAGCTTCCCGAATCATGAGCTGTAGTTGACAGGAAGTGACCTTGACCGAAGGTGGGCCATAATGTTTCCCACATCATCGACACGAGATAAAAGAATATAATGTCTTTTGCGAACCATGATCAGATGAGAATCAGAGGAAGGTTGGTAGTTGCAGAGGTCAACTTCTCTTGAACACATAAACGGCATGACAGTGGATTTGGCAGTATTTGACATCAAAAGATCAGAGGTCATGATGACGAGGCAAAGAGCAGATGAGAGGTCAAAAGGGATTACCCAAACCCATGGAGGAAAGTGAAAACGAGATGAGATGTCCCCAACCCGACGCGAATGCAGACAAGTGCCATGTTGAAGAGCGACATACTGTCGACACGACAATGACTGTGGTTCCATTTTTCCCCGCCATTTCTGGTGAGTACCTCTTTATTTTTACATAAGCTTGAAGAGGATACCATATGCTTGTCATATAAATCCGTCCTTCGGACGAATCAATCCTAGTACATTTAACGAGCCCTAGGAAGGAGAAACTCGAATAACGTCATGATTGACAATTTTCGATGTCATTTAGGTTTAACGAGTCTGACAAAGGGAGAAATCGGCATCTTTTCATGTTTAGAGAGTTTGAAAAGACAGTAGAAAAGTAAACTCCAACGGTCCCTTTTCCTAAAAAGTTCCTCAGATCCGAAAAGGTAGAAAACAATATCTGAGAAAACCTCCTAGTCGCGATAGACTAGGGTATTCCTTTTTCGTAAATAATCTATCCCAGCCCGAAAAAGGGGTAAACGTATACTGGGTAGATTTCGTTTCGTAGCCACTTTAACGAGTTCGAAACGACAAGCGTCTCGGGAATCTTTTCAGTTTTCAAGAGTCAGAAAAGAGCTGAAAGATGACTCCTCTTGGAGGAACGAGTGGTATAAAGGGCAGCAACTGGTTCCGGTGATGGTGGAACTACTCAAAACAAGATAAAGGTCAAGAGGCTAGCTAACAAGACCACTCATCGCAGCGGTTCCTCAGGAACAGGTAAAACAACCAAGTGAAGGCATATGATCGGCCAAGCATATAGTGACGATGGAGTGAGAAAACCAGGGCTCATCTGGCAAAAACAGGCTGATAAAATGGCAATCACAAGAGGTAAAATGGGAATGGTTTCATTTTTACAAAAGCTTGAAATTAGGAAACTCTGCTTGAAGTGGTTTCATTTTTACACAAGCTTAAAACAAAGATAAACTATGCTTGAAACCGGTTTCATTTTTACACGAGCTTGAAACGGAAACAAACTATGCTTGAAAAAGTAAGCATGCCCCCAGCATGGTGACTCAATTCGAGGTACATGCCCCCCAAGCTTCAGTCCATATGAAAGACAGATGGAGTGAAGGTTCAAGTTACGAGATCTAAGAAAGACTCGACTGGGATTTTACGAGATCTTGTCAAAGACTCGAATTGAACGGGAAAGTGTTTCATTGTTTTAACGAGGTTGACACATTAAAAGAACTATCCTCAGGACACCTTATTTCATGGTTTAAGGAGCTTGACACAAGAAAACGAACGATGCTCCGACCAGCTTGTTTCATTTTTTAAGGAGCTTGACACAAGAAAATGAACTGTGCTCCGACGACCTTGTTTCATTTTTTAAGGAGCTTGACACAAGAAAATGAACTCTGCTCCAACGACCAGACCCTGTTTCATTTTTTAAGGAGCTTGACACAGGAAAAGAACCATGCTCCGATGACCTTATCATAATGAACAAGAAGTCATCGCTTCCAAGAGTTCCACTCCCGATGGGAGGAAAACATCTCGGAAATCAGGACCCAATGCCCCCAGCACACTATGCACGACGACATCGTCACTGAGTACAGGCACGGGGTAGGTAGCCACATAGTTGACCTGCAGTGGGGCAGATACAACGGGTGGATAAAAACTAGGAAGGGATGATGGCGAGCCAGCTGCCACATCAGGACCAAAGAATGAAAGCTGATCAATGGTCACGATCCGTCCTTCATGCGGAAAACAGACCACACGAAAAAGGGAGGAGACAAGTGCTCCCATGGCATAGGTGTAATCGCACCCCAAAAGTAGATTGAAATCCAAGGGGCCTGGAACAACCATCATGTCCATACGGACAGTTTTACCTCTCACAGTAATAGGTAACCTTGGAAGGATCCCTAACAGTTGACTAGTTCTTCTGTTAAATGCCAATATATTCTGTGTAACGGGCGCAAGCGACGGTGAACCGAAAGCTTGCCAAGTAGTTGACGATAGAACACTAACAGACGCGCCTTCGTCTATAATGGTGTTGGGTACAACCAGACCAAAAGCCTGTACTATGATCTCGAAAGGCACATAAGACGGAAGGCAGTATCCTGTAAATCGATTCCAATCAAAGGAAGCGACCAAAATACTCGGAGGGGCTACCATCGAACCGACATGGTCTTCCCCTGATGTTACAAAAGAAGAAGGAGGATCCTCCACGACCTCCATCTCGAAGGTGGGAGGAGTATCCTCTGGGACCTCCATCATGGGAGGCGAAGGAGCAGCTTCTTGAGGTATAAGGACAGGATAATCCTTCTCCAAGTCTGAAGAATCTGAAGAAACAAGAGGAACATGAGGGGTGTGAGGTCCACTCTCAATGGAAAAGACCTGGTGCACCATATAAGGGACCAGCTCAACTGATCCCACGACCAATGGTTGGTCGGGAATGGATTCCTGAATATGAATTTCCGAGGGAACAGGATCGACCAAGGATGACTCTTGACCAATCATAGGATCAGCTGGTGGAGGACTCAAATAAAGCCGATTATAACCAGCTAGAAGGCATGGTGTAGAACCGGTTAAGTTGTCCAAAACTCTCTTGGCTTCATCCATTTACGGACAAAGGTGAATGGCATGGTGCCCTTCACACAACTTACAGGGATTGATGAGCTTACCCTGCTTCTTAGGAGCCTTACCAGCACTAGTTGAAGACGTGCCCCCAACCTGACTCCCGGAAGCCAAAGGCAACGGTGGACGACCGTTGGACCATACTTCGAGTACCTTGGGAATGCCAGGGAAATCTCGAAGAAGATGGTCTCCCGTGCACAACATGCAAGGGAACTTGACTTTCCATGGAGAGTTGGAAGGTTTGTCAAGAGGAAGTGTTTCGGAAGCAGTAACTGCAGCCTTAACCTCTCTCTTATCAGACTTCTTCTTCTTTGTCTTCTTCTTCTTCTTCTTAGCCACCTAGTTACTCGAATCCAAACTTACACCAGGTGAAGTAGAAGAGGAGGACGCAGAAACAGGCGAAGAAGGGGAGAGGTCCACCTTGGAATCAACATGACGTTGCTCAGGTGGAGGAACTGATTGACCAGTAGCCGAGACATTCGGGACCATGGAGGTTGAAAACAACCAAACAGGCAACCCAACAGTTAACCCAAGAAGGGACAACGTTGCCATATAAGGAGCGCCAACATTTCCAAAAGGAGGAAAAGGACCCGGATTCCCTTCGGAGGGGATTCCTTGGTTGGTGAACTCCGGAAAAGTTGCCATCAAAAACAACTCAAAATAGCACCCTAAGGAAACTAACTTTAACCAGGAATATTTCATGGGCAGTTAATTTTTATGACATTGAAACAAAACTCTACCGTTTCATATTTTAAGAGTCGAGAAATGAGTAAAAGGTGACTCTATCTCTTTCATTTTTGAAACAAGCGTGAAAGGACGAACGCTTGATGATCCTTTCAAATTTAAAGAGTCAGAAAAGATCAAAATGACTACTCAGGAATCATAGGCAAAGGGTGTACCAAATAACCGTGAACTACAATATACACCTTGGTTTCAAAATGAAAGAGAAATCAACCAAGGACTTAACGTACGTGCAGGCAATCTCCCCGAATGTTGTGTCTGGTGTATCACGGGTATAGGGCGGTAGACTCGACTTCCTATGGATAAAGGATAGAAACCTAGTGGGGTCTCCTTTTATATATGCGACGGTACGGGGAGCACTAGTCCGTACTAGTGCTGTCTAAAGCCAAGAGGTGAACGACAACTACTAGGTTTAAAGACGCCGGAACACGTCTCTAGCCTAGACCTCTAAATATTTCGTTAATGTTTCAATGCTTCCTTAGGTTAATTGAATAAATTTTATGGTTCATCTTCAATTATGTCTCAGTTTCAAGGCCCTACCGAATTTCATATGACAATCTGTTGTATGCAGCTATATGAGAAAAGAAATCTTTTCAATTCGATGAATGCTATCTAGTTAAGGGAAGAGCTTCAAACAATGATGCAACAAACAGAAATACTGAAAACGAAACTTTTTCCAAACTAGATGACTTTCACTATCCGAAAGTAATTTCAAACATTCAACGATGCGAATAATGCAATGTAATCTATGCAAAATCCTCTTTTCCGAAAACTATGCAATTGTAATCTATGCACAATTTCCTTTTCCTTTTCAAATCATAAGAATGCACTCAATGCATTTTTCGATGAAATGAGAATCTACATAATGCATGCTTTTAATAAAAGAGAATGCCCTCAAAGCGATTTCTTGTCTTCGATCATTAAACAATGTAATCTAAGTTCAATTATGGATCTCAAAAAAAAAAATTTTCAATGCAATGTGATCTAATGCATTTTAACGAAAAGAAAACTATGAGACGAAAACTAAAAGAACCCAAATCTTCTTAATGGAAGGATGAATGCAAAAGGGATGCAAACAAACACTAAGAATGCAATCGTTGTTTCAAACACTTTGTAACGAAATCTCTCAAAAGGCGACAAGACATATGAGGTCAAACATAAAGAGGACTTCCAAATTAAGAGATAAAAACAAGGCATTCATTCCCTTTTACATCAAACAATCATGGAAAGAAGAAATTTCAAACAATGAGCAATGTAATCTATGCTCATATAGTGAAAAGACCAGAAGGGAAAGACACACTGGTGAAGGATTTAGGGAAAAAATCTCAATTTTCACACATCCTGAAATTGGCCCGACTTTGCCATTGACAACTAGCGCCAACTGGCGTGACTTGCTCACTCACAACTAGCGCCAATGCCCAATTGGCGCGGGTTGCTAACTGACAACAAGTGCCAATGCCTGAAAATGAAAAAACAAAGAATTTCTCCCAACCAAGACCAGACTCACCACTTCAGGCAGAATCTAAAACAAACCCAGAAGCAAAGTACTGACCAAAAGAAACTTCCGAACAAGGGTAAAACCTAGCACCTACAGGAGATGGCGTGACTATCTGGCTGTAATTCACGCCAGACAAGGGATGGCGCGAGTAATGAACTGGAAACCTACGCCAATTGGTGCAACTGTCAAGGTGGAAACCGCGCCAATCAAGCCAACCATGAAAGGATGAAAATTCAGAAAAGAAGAGGTCAGATCTGATCCTCGGGGGCTGAACCAAAAGCCAAACACTCAGAAAAGAGCCAGCCAAAAGAGTCGATCAAGCAAGCAGAATCAAGAAACAATCGAGAAGACAAGACAATACTCCAAGTGTTCAGTTCATAAACTAAACCGGAGATTGACTGAAGCAGCTTTGATCTACTTCGTAATTGCAGAGCAAGAGCGTTTCAAAGGCTATTTGGCCAACTTCAGGCTCCGTCTATAGCTTATAAAACGAACAACAACAAGCTAGACGTTCCCCAGTGGAGTCGCCAATTTGTTGTGGAGGTAAATCCCCTCTGCGGACAGAGGCGATCCCTACTAGCCTAGACTGGGTCTAGCAACAATCGTTCACACTATAGTGCAGGTTCCTAATTGCAAATAAACCAACTAGCGATGAAGGCTTACCTGGAATCCAACGCTGTCGCTCGTAGAGAAAGTAGCACTCCCATTCCTTAGCTCTGGAAGATCACAATCCTCACGATCTCCGTGATCGGACACCTGCACACGCAAGAAACAAAACAAACGCAAGCGTAAAATCCAGTGCATGCAACTATATGTCATTCAGAGAAGACATAACTCATGATCATTATCAAGAACAAGAGTGGAACCATAACCAATAGTCGCTTATCATTAATTAATCAAAAGAAGAATACAACCATAGCTCTGACACTGAATTCTCCTTCGGAGGGTCGTCAGCAGTACGCGTCTCGATAAAGCCTGTCACGGATGGGACAAACCTCTCTCTTCGGATGTCTTGACAATGAGCTCCTTTCTTGGATTTGGCCTTAAGGGAATGGATCAAAGCTCTTGCAGCATTAGGCTCTTGGGAACTTGGAGACTTGAAGACTCAACCATTCAGCTATTCAACCCCTTCATCAATGGATGAAGGCTATATTTATAGAGGATAGGAGGAGGTTGGGATCCCTAAAATAGTGGAAGGGAGGCCTTATCCCTTGGGAGGTTCCCCATATGGTGGAAACAAGAGGCCAAAGGAGGAAGGTCGTGGTTATTCAGTCGAAACCACTCTTGATGACTCATCCACGAAGTTGTTGTAATCGAAACTTCGCCTCTTTTTTTAAAAAAAATTCCAAAAGCAGATTGGCGCGGGTGCTTAACTGGGACAGAGCGCCAATTGGTGCAGGCTCAGTGTTAATTTTCCTCATTGGCGCGAGTACATAACGGGCTACCAGCGCCAAGGCAAAAACATGTGTTTTTAGGGGTCTGCTCAGAAAATGATCAACAGAAGGAATGTTGTCCTCATGGAAAGGGATGCAATGATGGTATTTGCAAGGCATGATACTGATTATTGGTCACAGAAACGACCCTCCAATGGGCGAGATGGGGATTGCAGGGATGGTGACAAATTAATGTGTAACAAATGTCAATGCTTAAAGGAGGCTAAACAAGAAATGGAAGGTTGGAGGAGGAAGTGTAGAAAAAGAGGAAGAATATATCAAAAGCCCAAATTCTAGACGTAGTCCAAGAATGGACCATGCAATTGGTCCATTCACATGTAAGAGACCCAAATTTTTTAAAAATTGAAGTTACTGGATGGTAAAGACTCTCATTGTTTAAACATTGGAGAAGAGCAAGGTTGAAAGAGAAGCTACCAATATCCAATGACATATTTGGCATTGTCTTCTCAGTCATCTAGGTCTTTAAAGACACAAAAAATAAAGGGAAGGAATGGGAGCCAAAAGGTACTTAGCCTAGCCCAATTCCTTTTGAGGAGGGGCCCTACCCTTGAACATATGCTCAAAGCCAAGAGAAGATGGCTAGGAGTTATAGACATGGGATAAGTGAGGAATAATTTCCACCTCACTGTGTCTTACGATTGCATGGGTATTTTCAATTTATTTTCTTTTGTTTAAATATTATTATAAATAGTCAAAGACAACTAATTTATGCATAATATCTAGTCATAGTGTTTAATAGACAACTCAAATATATAAACAATTTATGGTTTCCCTTGAAGTAGTCACCTACCAATAAGTATGAATTGTACAATGTGTAAAATTCAGGTCTCCAAAGCTTTTCTAGAATGCTAAATCCATTTATATATTCAAAAACACATTTCAAAAAAAAAAAAATTCACAATTATAGCCATATTTAAAAAAACCCAAAACATCTTCAAATTTCAATTTAAAGAAAAAAATAATTATGTCATAAGGCATTCTTATTTGAAAATAACATCCATAGCCTCCACTGTGTCCATGTTTGAGTCATTGGATCAAATTTTAGATGATTGAAATGTTTTAGGTGATTAGATCCACAAGTAAATAGTTTTTTATATGTTTTTTATAATGCTAGTTTTTTTTTTTCTTTTTAATAATATAGATTGAATTTAAGTTTTGGTGAATTTTAAGTTAAAATGTTGTTATTAAAATTTTTTTAAATTTTAACCTCAATTTAACATTTTGACTATGTAAAATTACAAAAGAATAAAAATCAAAGTAAATTAAATAAAAAGATTGACATAATGTAATGAACGGTCAAAATGCAATAAAAAATTAAAATAATAAAATAAAATAATAATAAACTATAAAAACAACCAATGGTATGACCCATAGTATTCATGTGGAATGTAGTTTATTTGAGGGAAATTAAGATGGTCTAGATCAATCTTAACTCGAGATTTACCAAGAGCCAAGAGGGATCATATGTCTTGATATGCAAACCTCTTTTAGAGTAAAAAGAGAATTGATTCCTCTGATAAATAATATAGATATAAAATAATTATTTAATAAAACTATTTTTAAATGTTTATAACCATTATTCTTTTAAACTTTTACTTAATAAAATGTATCTAAATTTTCATACATCCAAATATACATAGTTTTCTTGTTCTATATTGTTTTTGTTACAACTATTTTATTATTCCAAAAATACGTGTTTTTTTTTGTTATATATTATTTATGCTACAATTGTTTTATTATTCACTAGTAGTATTTCTTAATATATATATAATTAAATTAATAATGAAAAATTTTAAAATATGTGATTTTTTAAAATTTCCAAATTATTTCATAAGACATGAATTATCTTGAGCAATAATGGTGAATATTCATAATTCTCATTTCTTAAATAACACTAAATTTACCTTTAATTACTTAATTGTAATAGTTTCTAACTACATAACACTTTGAAACTGCATACTTACTCTTTCAGATTTTTTGTTTGTTAATGAATATCAAATTTCTTTTGTTCAAAAAACTATATACATATATTTAATTACCTAATTGTAGCTAAAAAATCTTACATGTTTTTTACTTTATAATCATAAACAATTTTCATATTATATGATGTCAAACTTACTCAACTTTTTATTCTGAAATTTTAAACTAAGTTTTTCACTACTTAATTTTAGCTCTTAAATTTTTTTTATTTTTCAATTCCAAACAAAAATTACAAAAGAAAAAACCCACTCAGTACTTATTGTAGATTATAGTTTTACAAAATTGACGCTACGTAAATAACAATAGAGTAAGTTGAGACAACCCAAAGGGGTTTTGGTACAAGTTTTATCATAACCTTTCCCTCCATCCAATATATACTGTAGAGTGTTCTGAAGGGAGAGTATATTCTAGTTTATAACCTGATACACAATCAAAGAAAATGGCTAGGGATTTCACAAGTTATGAGTTTATAACTTGATCCACAATCAAATAAAATGGCTAGAGATGTCACAATTTATCATTCGCACAGTGATTTATTGATGTTCTCAGTTGAAATGGATCCTATTATATGCATGGTGGCTAGAAACACTAAAAAATTCAAAATAGATATCTCTTATGACATCCATATTGTCTACAAACCATCTAAAATTTCAATCTTATACAACAATTTCTAACAATAACCGCTCAATTTAATCTCCAATTTTTTAGACCCCCACCCATGCTGGGGAGATAACAGTGTAAAATCAAATGTTCTTGTGGTTTTTTTAAAGGGTTCATAAACAAAACAGATAACTAGAAAGTCAATATTGTGGTATAATAACTGATTTTTGAATCATTGTGACAAACAAAACATCGCATTAGCTCACAGAATATATCTAATGCTATAAGGATCCAAGATGATAACAAAGTTTTGAATCATGATAACTAGGTGACAACCAAAACTAAGTTGTAGCCATATCAAAAATTCACAACAACTCACACAATATATCCAAGGTTGCAATGAATCACATACATAGTGATGGATCTCATGGGAATTTTAGTGCACATAGAACACCACCCTAAAAATTCTATACTCTTGATCAATTTAGAATAACCTAAGATGTCTATATTGGATGTCGAGGTGGGTGGTACAATAATTGAGGATGCTTCTTAAAGGGTAAGGGAATTTAGATACTCTACCCTTCCACCAAAGCTATAAAAAGTGAAACTTGTAGATTATAGTTTTACAAAATTGACACTATTTGATTAAGAATAAGTTACACACATCGGGTATTTAAAAAGTAATAAGAAGAAGGTACATGAGGGCCATGGTAATTAAGCTAATTCTTTGTACTATTTTTATTTAAAATAGTAATTTGTATTTGTATTTTTTAAATGAATATTGTTAAATGTGTTGTACTATTTTTATTTAAAATAGTAATTTGTATTTGTATTTTTTAAATGATTATTGTTAAATGTGTAATTGGGTAAAATGTATTAAATTGATATTCCAATTTTTAAGATATTTATTTAAAAAATTCAAAGTATGGTGAGTTTTGTTTTATTAAGCTTTACTCTAGATGTGTAGAGAGTCTATCTCAAGTCCCAAACAATATTCTTATTTCTCTTCATATTCTAGCTTGCACCTTACACTCCTCTCCTCCTCATTGCACAAATTTATACTATGAGGCACAAGGTAGTTGTTGCATATAGGAACATTTAGATATGATAAGAAAAATGTGATACTCTATTGTCATTTTCTCTACAAATGTGATGGAAAATGTGCCCTAAATGTTGACAATTTCATGGTTAATGTTGTATAAGCTACATGAAAATTTACATTCTTGTATACAAGATCAAGAAAGCTATGCCCAATATCCAACACCATAAAGCAAGACATGTTCACCAATTCAATAGTTGCTTCCATAGAATTGTTTTCTCAATAAACTTGTTTTTACTGCTCTTGAACTGATAAAAGCCATCGTTGTTGCATATAGGAGCATTTAGATCTGATAAGAAAAGTCTAATATTGTGTTATAATTTTCTCTACAAATTTGTTGGAGTTGTTTTCTCAATAAACTTGTTTTTACTGCTCTTAAGTGATGAAATCCATCGTTGTTGCGTATAGGAGCATTTATCTCTGTTAAGAAAAGTGTGACACTGTGTTATAATTTTCTCTACAAATGTGTTGGAGTTGTTTTCTCAATAAACTTGTTTTTACTACTCTTAAGTGATGAAATTCATTGTTGTTGCATATAGGAGCATTTAGCTTTGATAAGAAAAGTGTGATACTCTGTTATAATTTTCTCTACAAATGTGATGGGAAGTGTGCCATGAATGTTGGCAATTTCATGGTTAATGTAATATAAGATAAATAAAGATTCATTTCTTCTACACAAGATCAAGAAAGCTATGTCGAGGAGCCAAAACCACAGAACAAGACATGTTCGCCAACTCCATAAATGCTACCAAATCTCTCTCGGTGTTGGAGCTATTTTCTTAATCGCCTTATTTTTACTGCTCTTGAAGTGATGAAAGCCACCTCTCCATACAGTTTTCACTATCTGCACAAAGAACAAAAAACACCAACTTCATATCACAAACAAGAACATGGCAGACGGTAAAGAACAATGTGATATTTTGAATATTTTCAAAGATCATGAATGAACTAATACATAGGTGACTCAATAGGAATTGATCAAGATTAAATATGAAGGAACTGCACCAAAACAACCTTTGATTTTGAATGTAGAAAATCACGATATATTTCTTTATTCATGAGGCATTCATGTTGGCATGATCAGACAAGGTATTTAACTTAACTTCAACATAGGCCTCATGATTTGTAAGGCTCAAGGAAGGAGTGTTTCATTAAGAAAATTTTTATTTCCATTCCTCCACGATGGCTTCGAGGCTACTCTTTCCTATGCTATTTCCTTACGATGTTTCTTTTGCAACATGTGGTGCGATTGCTAGTTAAACTTGTTAAATAAATAAGGCCTGGTCTAAGTTATAGACATAATAGCCTTTTTCACGACCATTTTAATCAAAGATTTTTAAAATTTGAATTTGAATTGTTTAATATGCATAATTCAAGTGTTCCAGGAGTTTTCAAGGGTGTTGAATCCATTTATGCATTTAAAAAATATATTTTAAATAACAAAAAAACTTGAAATTGTATTGTTAGATTTTAATTGTATTGTCAGATTTTAGTGAATTCCCGTGAAAACGACTATTTTCTCTATAAATTAAACTATACCAATAAATAATAAACATATATATAAACTATAATAAAATTAAAATCAAATTTTAATGTACACTTTGATGTGAAGAAATCTTTTGGTGTGATTACAAAAGATAATAGTAATGATTAAATTAAACCGTAACCCCTTAGACAACATCATATGCTTTACCAAATGGAAGTCAAAATGCATGGCTTTCCATCACATGGTACTCGAACAAAGGCATTACTTTTTAGATTTTTGAGAAAGTTAAATGATTCTGAAAATCTCTTTTGAGGCACGGGCTGGATGGAATGAATGAAAAGTATTACAGACAATTTATATAAATTATATATGAATAAAGATTTACAAATGAATGAGAGATGTTATCAAATTCATAGGAGGAATTCCCATGCATTTATTATGAAGTCAACATTTGAATTAGGACTGGAAGTTGGCCATAAAGAGATAATGACTGAGTAAATCATGTACGCTCATATTCAAGCAGAAGTATTCTCTCTCTTATTACAGCCAGTTTCCAAATACTCCGATGTGCGAGTCCTGGAGTCATGGATTCGATATTGACAAAGTCAAGGTACCAAAAAAAATGATTTCCGACTACCGGATGGGCCTCAACCACTAATCAAAGCCGTGCAAGCTAAAATTAGGTTATCTGCTTTCCAACGAAATTCGGTAAATGGTTGGGAGGAAAATGGCCAGTGCTGTGGGGAAAGTGGCTGCAACTTTTTTAATTTACTTTTATTTTTGGATGGGAATCGTGATCCTCGAGTCCACACAGGATGCATGTGGATGGAGACTTGTTTCTTAAATTTTGCGGATAATGGAAATTGTTTTCCAAATAATCGCACTAGAGACAACTCGTGTCTAATACAACAACTCGTTTCTATTACATCTGTGCATGTTCCTCGTACCGTATTGTGTGGTTATCCGAAATTGTTCTACATCGCTCGTGTTTTTTGTGGAATAATAGGAGGACAAGTTTTCCTTGGCATAGATATTTGCGCATGGAGTATTTACGTTCATGTCCATATCATTCCCATCATTGCGTAAAGGAAGTCGTTTGTGGCTGAAAATAACTGGTATGCCATTGGACAGTAAATATATTATCCAACCATCAGCCTTTACAGCCCCGTAAATGCCTAATGGCAAGCCAGTTATTTGTTGCTGTCGTAATTGCCTAATGGCAAGCCAGTTATTTGTTGCCATCGTAACTGCGCAGAGAGACGGGAGGGCCACGCCTTTGACTATTCGTAGGGTTCTTGCTTCTTGACTTGCAGTGCAAGACAAGTCTGTATACGTATAACCATATTGGCCGCTCGCTACCCTACATCTTGGTTTCGTTTATTGCTGTTTCCGGCCGCGTATATTATGGAGTCTTGTTCTGCTTTCTGTTCACAAATTTCCAGCATCCCAGATCTGCGAGAATACTTGTAAACCCTGGGGTAAATGTTCGTGGGGATTCATATAAGCGGATGAGATCATGAGTTTTGGGCATGAGGGATTGATGAATGAGCTCAAGGCTGTCAAGGTTGTTGGGAGGGGAGCCATGGGGACTGTGCTCCGGGTCCAGAGGGAAGGCTGCGATACACCGCTGGCTTTGAAGGCCATGAGCAAGTCGGCCATGGCCAGGAACGATGGCGATGGTCTTAGGAGAGCGCACATTGAAAAAAACATTCTTTCCCGCCTAGACCATCCTTTTCTGCCTACCTTGTTCGGGCATGTGGAGACAGAGAAAATCATGGGCTGGCTCGTTGAATATTGCCCCGGTGGGGATCTTAACAGTCTGAGGCACAGGCAGACGGAGAAAACCTTTTCAGAGTCCATCATTCGGTATGTTTGCCAATAATTGCCGGGGCAGTGTTTTTTAATTTGAATAATTGGGGGTTGCACTTACGGTTTTCTTCTCTTTTTGATATTAAATATGAATTGGCATTTGCAGGTTCTATGCAGCGGAGATTGTTGTGGCATTGGAGCATCTGCACAGCCTGGGGATCGTATACAGAGATCTGAAGCCCGAGAACGTGCTGATACAGGCTAGCGGCCATGTCATGCTCACCGATTTCGATCTCTCAGCCAGCCTCGAAGTGGATCACACCTCGAAGCAGCTGGTTACTGGAAGCAATATTCCGCAGGAAAGTAATTGCGGTGGGCATAAAAAACGCGGCCTCGGCCGATTGAATTGCGTCGCGTCTTTCTTGAACAAGAAGACAAAATGCCCCTCGTCTTTTGCAAGATCGGGCACTGTATGGATGCTCCCGGTTAAAAGGCCGGCCTGCGTATCGCCTGCCATTGATCCGGCGGCCACTGTCCCCGGGAGGCTGAATTCGTTCGTTGGCACAGAGGAATACGTAGCTCCGGAGATATTGCGGGCAACGGGTCACGAATTTGCGGTGGACTGGTGGGCGTTGGGGATTCTGCTCTACGAGATGCTGTACGGTTACACGCCCTTCAAAGGGGTCAATCGGAAGGAAACGTTCTACAATATCCTAATCAAGAAACCCCAATTCGCTGGACCCTGGATGCCATTGCGCGATCTCATTCTCAGATTGCTGGAAAAAGAGCCGGACAAGAGACTGGGCTTCTTCCACGGAGCTCATCGCATCAAAAGCCATGCATTTTTCAGTGGAGTCAACTGGGATTCCATTCACAACGTCTCCAGACCTCCCTTCATTCCGGGCCTCCTTACCGTCGACGAAATGAAGGAAATCGAACGCTTCGACATTGAAGAATGTGTAGAAAATTTACAGGCAGAGATGGCCACTAAAATCGATAACTACGAGCATAGTAGCAGATCAGAGGATTGTAGAGAGGGATCTCGACAAAATTGGGTGGAAAGATTGCCAAGAGCCAAGGAAAATGATGCATATGGAGTATTTTAATAATATTTGAAACCGCAACATTTCTTCTTCTGAAAGTATTGTACTGAAGGCGATTATTGGCTCACCGTGTAATTACTGTGAAAGTTATGGTGCAAGCTACGGCCTAAATGCATTCGAAAGATTGTCATCTAATGAGAGAGAACATGGTGAAATAGCCCCATATTGAACTGATAACCACTTTATTATATACATCATAATGCACATGACTGTTCACTTATAATGGCTCTGATGTCATGCCAATTAAACTGCTCGTTTGGGAGCATTGATAATGCTTTGATGTGTCAGCGAGTTTCAGGTCAGCTTGTTTATTACAAGTATACCAAGGTGACTAAGTAAATATATTTGTTCATGTTTGGTTTAATCCACGGCTATGTGGGAAAATAATTTTAATGAGAAATAAAGAAACATGAGCAGCAGAATGGTATAATGTTATAGATATATCTTTATTATAATCTGAAATAAAACTTGATTGGAAAGACGTTAGAGGAAAACTTTCGTATTTGGTGGATCGATATTATGAACGGTTTGAAACTTAAATTAGGAAGTAGCAATGCAAAGAATTAAAATATCTTTAGAGTACAAGGAAGGCAAGTAGAGGTGATTGTAGTGATCTTCCAGAGCTTATGAGACTTTTAAAGGTAGAAGCAACATGAGCTAGGTGCTAAATATTTAGACAATCACAAATCCAAGCAAAACCCATAAGAGATCCATAGTAAGGATTGGAGACTATAGAATAGAAGACATCAACTTAAAGCAGAGACACGGGCAAGCAAGTGAAAACACAATGAAAGGAGAAACTCCACTCATCACTTTAAAAGGTGAGACAAGGAGCCATGACCGTTCATCAGATAGATACTGCAGCCAGAAGTCATTATCAACAAAAGAGAAGTGAGAAAAACTCAATGCTAGAAGAGTTCAAGAAAGAAAAGCCCCTTGCCTTCGATGGAGAGATAAAAAGGGTTGAAGAGGTAGAAGCTTGATTGTTAGGAATGAAGAAATGCTTTGAGTTGTTTGACTACATTGAAAAATAGAAAGTCAAACTAGTCATTTTCAACTTGAAAGGAAAAGTTGATACATGGTGGGAGGATTTCAGAAATGGTAAGAACATTAAGAAGAAGAAAATTTCATGGAAGAAGTTTGAGAAATATTTCTCGATTTTTTTTCTAGGAGGTACTATGATAGCAAAGTTAAAGAATTTCATGAGCATACGTTGCCAGAAACTTATTGTTGATGAGTACACTAACAAATTTCTGGAGCTATTGTGGTATGTGCCATATATCAAAGATGAGAAGGTGAAGATTCAAAGGTACCTCAATGGGTTATCACAATCTTTCGAAACATGATTGAATTTGATGAACCAAGAACATTAGAGGACACTATCCGAAAGGCCAAAAAATTATATGAGAAGTCCAAACACAGAGTTCAGTTCTGAACCTATTGGAAAAAGAGAGAAGAGAAAATTCAAAGAAAAAGGGCCAAAATCCTTACGATATAAGCAAGGAGGGGGGAATGTGAAGTTCACCACACTTAAGAAGAGTGAGTATCAACAAAAATCCACTGTTGATGATTGAAATTGACCCACTAAACCAACAAGAGAAGACGGTGAGTGTTCAAGAAAGTTCTTATGCAATGTTGGACATGTAATAACCTGTTGTAGCCGCTACAACAACCTCCAAAATTTAGTCCCATCTTAAAATTTCAGAGCCCTTGATCTCTTCGATAAAGGTAAGTTTGATGCGCCCTTAGCCTTGAGCCTTAAGAAAGTCCCTTTTCAAGAATTCTACCTTCAAAGACTGGTTCATGACTTGTTTTCTTTAGAACTAGCCGCATAGTCGCAAAGTCGCAAAAACCAATAAAATTACACATTTGCGACTATGCGACCTAGTGACTTTGCGACTCCCATGTCACAAGGTCGCAAGGTCGCATCCTGGCCTAAATATTCATATTCGGGACTGTGTGACCCAGCGACCTAGCAACCTCCGGGTCGCGGGGTCGCAAGGTCGCATCCTGCCCTAAATTTTCGCATTCGTGATTGTGCAACCTAGCGACCTTGCAACCCCCAGGTCGCAGGGTTGCAAGGTCACATCCTTCCTCAACTGGCCCCTACTTGTGACTTCGCCACCTGCATTAAATGATCACACATGCGACCCCTTTATAAATAAAAGGGTCGTGTAGGTTGCATTTGACCTGTGCGACAGAGCAAACAATGCCTCTGACAAGCCAACTGGATCATGTTTTTTTCTGGGTAAGTTGCCTAATCCTCCTGTTGTTTCCTGTTTTGCTTAGATGTTGCCTCACCTGCCCCATACCCTAGCCTATTAATTCTCCTTGGCTTCATTCCTTTTCAAACCAAGTCCTCACTAGTTCTCTAGTTAATTTTTTCAAACCTTCTCATGCTCACCCCTCTCTGCCTCCTCCTCTGAGCTTTGCCTTGTCGCAGTTTGCTTCAAACACCCCTTCTTGGCTGCCTAGGAGGGCCTTCAACTTTGATTTTCCCATCTTCCTTGGAGTGTTTTCCCTCCTTGCACTTCATTCCCCGCAAGTCACAATCACTCCAAGTTCTCTCAGAAAGCCCTAATGCGACCTTGCGATCTAACGACCCAGCAACCTTGTGACCTCGCGACTTGGTCGCTAAGTCGCGAAGTTGCAGGTCGATAATCATTGATTAACCACTCAATTCGTGACTTTGTGACCTAGTCACAAGTCATCAAGTCACAAGGTCGCAGTTTTCGGAAACTTCATGCAAGTGCAGCTTAGCGACCTTGCGACCTAGTCGCAAGGTCGTCGAGTCGCAAACCCCACCGATCCTTCAGATAACAATCGGTAGGGGTCGCAACGACCTAACCTGAGCATTCATTTCATTTAGAGGTCTAGTAAGTCCCGACATATTTTTTATTATTTCGGTCGTCTTATCGTGGGATTGTTTTTTGAACATGTCAGGGGATATTGAAGCTGAGCTCGAGTGTGTATCCATCTCTTTGGCCTCCAGCAGTTCGGAAGAGAAACAAGAGCCCCAAGATAGAGATATTAGAAGAAAATGTGCCTCCTTCCCCACCCCTATCTATGGGGACACCGCTTGTGTATTTGGGAAAGGAGACGGGATGACTTGGTACCAAGTATATCAGGAATTCACGAAGCCTAAGTTCCCAGAAGACCTTGTAGACTAGAAAGTGTATGTTTAGGTTAAAAGATGCAAACTTCACTATGTAGGCACTCATTCGCCAATATTCCCATGTGCAGAAGTAATTGAATGGATCCTCTAGACTGTTGACTCCAAGATCTGAGTCATCTGCGACCACTCAGGGAAAACATTTTCCAACCTAACGGGGAAAGACGCAGAAGTCTTCTATGTACTCCCCACCAAAGAAGAAACCTTCAACTCTGATTGGGTCTCTACTCATGAAGTACCAGTACCAGAAACCTTGAAGGGGTGGTGGGAGGACCCTGAGAAGTTTAAGACGAAAAAGGATCAGGAATATCAAACAGATGGCCTCAGGAAAGTCTATAAAATTGTGGTAGCAATGATGTGCAGAATGTATGGCAGACCAAATGCCACTACGTTCAATGGGGCTTAGGTCCCACTCATGTATGTTATCACTTCATATGGCACCTGGTTGAACTGGGCTAACCTAGTAGTATCGGCCCTTAGGGAAAACATATCAACAACATAGGCTCCAAAAGAGGGATGTGCATCTAAATTCTACATGGCCTCTTACCTTTTGGACACAGTGTGTGCAAGATGTCATTTTGAAGGATGGTCACATAATTGGGATGTGAAGAATAGTGGACCAATCCACAAAGATTTAAATGTATTCTAGGCTTCCAGATACAAGCAAGATATAGAATCTATCTCGCAAAATTTCATCCCGGCACTCTACAGAAATATTTTCGGCAAATATTCCTCGTGCATGTCCAAGAGGGCCATGGAAACAGTAACCCAGGTGGCCAACTGGTTTCCCATTACATAAAGTACCTTTATTAGGGTCTTCAAATCATTTAAGGCACCTCACGCACTGCCCTAGTTTGTCACTGATAAACTACTGTTACAAGAGGTGTGTTACCAAATGATGACCAGATTCCAAGGTCCTCAGCAAAGGAAAAAAGAAGCCACGACCTACCCTGCCGCTCACTATTGGTGCCTACACGATTAAGGATTTCAAATAAGTAGAAGTTGAGGCAGAGGACATCAAAGGTTTTAATTTCGTAACCTTTGCCCACAGATCATATGATCCTGAAAGGATCATCCTTGCACACGGAAAACAGGCCAAGTTCAATTGGAAGTACCAACACACAGAATGCCCTATTGAAAAGCAAGTTAGGAACTAGTAAAAACAAGGATAGGGAAGCCACGCTGGAAGAATTAGCTGATCTAAGTGAGGATCAAGGAGGTAAAGATGATAAAAATCTAGAAGAAAGGGCCGACATGCTGAAACGAAAGGACCCAGTAGGAGGAGCCTCATCTTCTAAAGCTAAAAGGCCAAAGAATACTATAGGTGGTAGTATTTCTAAAGAGCAACAGGAAAAGAGATACAAAGAGGCCAAGGCACAACAAGAAGTTGAGAAGAAGGTGAGAGAAGAAGAACTCAAGAGAAACCAAGATGCTCTAGCACAATAGCAAGAAGAAGATAAGCGAAAGAAGCAGGCTAAAGAACAACAGAAAGAGGAACGAAAGAAAAAGCAGGAAGAATAATCCCGCAAGAAGAAAGAGGAAGAGGAACGTAAGAAGAAGGAAGAAGAAGAACGACACATGAAAGAGGCCGAGTGCAGCTTAAAGGAAGAAGGATAACAGCATAAGAAAGAGTCTAAGTGCAAGTTAATGGAAGAATAGGATAAAGAAGAGGAAGAAAAGAGGAGGAAGGAAGAAGAAAATCAGAAATCGTAGGAAGGCTCTTCAAAGGAAGCAGAGGGAAGCAAGACACCACCCCAAAATATTGGGGAAAAAAAAGAGCTTCCCCATATTGAGGTACCCCCAACAACTCACATGATGGGTGTGCATCTCCCGCTCATAGAACTTGGCATCCCAGAGGAATTGGAAGATGATGTCTTAGACTTGACAAGGCTGACATACGACCAGTTCACAAACAAGATCAGAGAGGAGAAAAGAATATGCCTCGCACGGAATCTGGTTGAGCCCCCCGTAGTTATCATAGAAAAGGACATAGTCCTAGAAACTAGGACTAACCCCATCATGATTGCATCAGCAGGGACCGCTTTCACAGTAGCCACAGAGGATAATGTCAGCAGAATGAGCAGAGATATTTCGTCCCTACAAAATAGACTCGAGGCCTTCAAGCAGAAGACAACTCAGTCTGAATAGGAAACGAAGATGTTGGAAGTAGAAATCCAAAGGCTCTAATTCACAATCGCCCAGGCTAATGAATTACCAATCGCTATTCAAAGGGAATTGGTTACTTTGGAGGCTACCATGAAGCAAGTATATGAGGAGATGTTCACTATAAAGCAGATGATTTCCCCACTACTAAGGGCACAAGCAAAGACTAAGAAGAATATTTCACAACTAAAGGAAGCCTCTGATGCCCTAGACAGTATTATAGAATGGTAAAAAAGATATCCGCAGGCTCCTAACACCCTACTGAGGATAGGTTGGATATGCACGCAGAACGACAAAGTACAAATACGAATGAAAATACAATCCAAGGATAAGTTGGTGAAAGATGTGGGAAAGGTGATGTCTTCTTATGAACGTCTGATCAGTGGCATCAATTCAATGGCAGAGGTACATCACATCCCTTCCTTGGGAGCATTGGATATCCAAAAGACAAGGGAGGAGGTGACCCATCAGGCAAGTAGCTACTTCCCAGGAACTCCCAGCCTCACAGGTAAACATTGATCAGTTCATCATTGCACCAGTTTCGATCTACACCAAACTGGCCTCCCTATCCAATCAAATCTGAGTGAAGAGGCGCACTTTGATTCCATACTCTCTTGAGTGTTTTCACAGGCTAGGAGAAGATACCCCCCAGGTCACTCCAGTGGCTGCAGACTATTAGGCCTAGTAGAATTACCTCAGGGAACAATAGTAGATAGAAGTCCCTTGCCTCTCCATCACACAACTTCTCCCTTAACAAAGAAAATATTACAGGTCGTAGCTCGCAAACAAAATCAGTCAGAGGTTGGAACGAGGAATGGGTCGCAGGTCACGATCAGGACCAAGTCGCAAGTTGCAACACCACCTAGGTCATAAGCCATGTCAACAGTTGGGAAGCTGAAGGGTCAGGGCCACCCAAAGGTCATTTTTATTCTATAACTGTTCCCTCTGGGGACATTGTAAAGGGCCTTTTTTCGGGACTCCAAAGCGATAAGAGATAATTGTATTGCATTGAAATCATGATTCTGAGAATGAATACAAATTAATGTTTTGATTCCACTACTAGATCTAATGAGGACTTATCTGTGCTAGCATTATGAATATTATGTATTATGTATCTGCTATGTTTTATAGCTCACTAGTCTACATTTCTCTGTCCATATATCATTTGTACCTTTAAGCTTTTAGGATGTGTCAATGGTATGTGAATATTTCATTAAGGAATTTTTAATGACTTCGTTATTAATATCGCTCCATCTTTCGTAAAACATTTAAGGAATTGAAGTTTGTTTCGACCATAGAGATCTGTTTCCTTTGTGGTCAATAAATTTTTCTATGAGCATGACCCTAATGATGTGTTTCTAACAACATATCATTTGGCTACATGCTTTGAATCTCTCTTTGTTATTTATAATATTTCATTTACACGAGAACTCATCGACCATTTGTTTCGTATCATTCGAATAGCCGTTATCATCAAGTCCGCAAGGCACATCTCCATCTGATAAAAGGCATATTCAATGGTAGCCAACTTACACCCTGGACGAGATCCCTATCACAAACGGTCTAGAGTCTAGTTGGGACTTTATTCCAGGGAAATCCCCTACTATTGGCTGGGCATTTTTCCCTGTCAACAGATTTGGTGCTAGAAGGAGGGCCTGAATGGCAGGCTCCCACCACGCAAGTAATATCCCTTTGAAAACCCCACAGGGGGAGATCATATATGAAAATACTGGTCCTCCACCTCCTGGAAATTCCCCAGAGGAGGACCCGCCCTACTATGAGGTAACCTAAGACTAGCTTAAAGCCTTGTGCCCGCTCGCCCGCGATCTAATTAGAAGTCTGCAAAATCTCCCAGCCACTGGTTCCCTAGCCAATCCGCGAACTCCCTGGATGCATCAAACTTGCCAAGGTATCCCAGTCAATTCTATGCCTCAGCTAATAGGTCTTATGCTCAAAGATTATGCAGATGCAGTTCAGCGGAATTTAGTTGAACCCCCTGACATCCCCCGAGAGATTGAAGGGGACAGTCCTGAAGTTACCGAACCCCAACCAGACATCGACCCTCAACCCAACAAACCTTTGAATGATAACACTCAATAAAATGACCCGCGTGGAGGAGGATCCAGGAGGGGCCGGGGAAATGGAGGCTGAGGAAATAGAGGTTGTGAACACGGTCGAAATACAGACCTTACTCACCACCACCGCAACCGAAAGTAAGAGAGGCTACTCGTCCTTTAAGACTAAATGAATTATAGAAACATGGGAAATCTTGGAGGTAATCACAACATGCAGTCTCAATATGAGGGCGAAGCCTCCGAGTTTGGAACCAGAAGTGAATCCGAGAATCAAATTAGGCATATCTTCATCCCGCCCCACCATAGGGCTAGACGGGTTCAACCCTTAGCCTGGATGGCACAATATCCTCTAGGCCTCCGTTGTCCCCTTCACGACATGTCCCGACACCTAGAGAAACACCTCCGTAAGTTCAACCCCGAGAAGGGTACGTTGGCCAAAGAGCACATCAGTAATTTCTACCTATCCTTACAAATGATGAGAGTGAAGTCCGACGATGTAGCATGCCGACTCTTTCCCCACACCCTAGAAAATAAGACTTCTACTTGGTATCATTCCTGCCTATCGCTTCCATTTCCTTCGGGGAGAAATATTGTTGTACCTTCCTCCAAATTTTTTTGGAAGACGAGACTCCTCCTATGCTCCTCACAGAGTTGAGTACTTTGAAATTCCAGAAGAAGAAGAAATTTAAATACTTCAACCAATGCTTCGCCACCATATTGAAAAAATTCCCCCCAACATGGCCCTAGATGATTCCATCACCATTGATTATTACACAAGGGTCCTCCCTTGGGATATCGTCGTATTCATGAAGCACAAAGATAGAGCTATCCTGGAAGCAAAATACACCACCTCCCTTGGTGTCGAAAAGGACATGTTGTCCATAGGAGTCATTCATCATGATGGTCGAGATGACCCAAAACCAACCGCGAAAAGAACTCAACCCTCAACCCATAAATCTGGAGACAAGGATAAGGACCCCTTCGATTTCGAGAGCATCTTGAAATCCCTCAAGCTATTGAAAAACGAAGTCTCCTATTTCAAGAGAAAAAACAATGACTCCACCTCAGGTAGAAAAACGCAGAAACCTTTCTTTAGAAAGAGCAACCTCACGGCCAGTCACCCTCCGCCGAACCGAAATACTAACCTCAACGTAGAAGAGATCGACAAAGACAATTTCTACTCTTTCCATCAAACCTCCCACTCGAAAAAAACCTGCCCTCAGTGGATCAATAGCATGATTTTCATGGTAAATAAACTCCTAGAAGATCAAACCACAAGAGATTTAGAAGAGGAGGTCGGCTCAGGTAGCGAAGAAGCCTCTCCCCCCGATGAGGATTTGGGATCTACTTTCCTCACCTTCGAGGTGATCTGCGAAGAAGGACATTCCCCCATGATGGAGATAAAAGTAGTCGATGATCCTCAATCCAAACCCCCTCGAAGTTATAGCCTAAGGAGAAAAGGCCCGGTCCTCGATCATTCCTTTGAAGAAAAGAGAAAATATTTCCTAAGAAATCTTCTGCCACCAAACAAGGAAACCCAAACCACAAACCCTGAAAAATCTAGCCCCACCACTTCCTGAGCCACCCCCACTGCTAGATTATTTTCAGGTTCACCAGGTGCCTCCGTAGAACCTCTCTTACACTCAAAATCCGGATATAACATCATCGAAGATATGAAGAAAATGCGAGCCAACATTTCCCTCTACAAGTTCACCCGGATCACTAACCAATGAGACCTTATTCTCAAAGATTTTCCCAACCCACTAACATCCGAAACCGTGAGCTCCACATCCTCACAAGTTGTGACAAGCCCCTAGTCCATCGTGAATGCCATCAACAAAAACTCCCGAGGATCCACACCCCCTTTCCTTCTGTCTTTGGAGATCTTCAGCTTAAATTTTCACAATTTTCTCGTTGATTCTGGTGCATCAACCAATGTCATGTCCCTATCCGTATGCGAGAAATTGAACATCCATTCTGAGAAGACCGGTGCCAGGATCATTTAGCATGATAGATCCCAGGTCCCCGCCATGGGTGAATTGAATAACATCCTCATCCACCTCTCCTCGGACTCTGAGGTGCATCAGTGCATCAACATAGTGATTCTGGATATCCCAGAAGCCTACGGCTTGCTCTTGAGTTGAGATTGGTCAAGCAAGCTGCAAGGATACTTTGCCACCGACTGGTCCCACTTGTGGCTCCCATAGAAAGGTAGGAACAATCAGATCTGGGTCGAAAGTGAACCTTACATGAAACACACAGTGACCGACCTGGAGGCAACAAACAAACCCATCAGATTCACACAAGAGGAGTTGGGCATGTGCTTCCTAGAGGCTGCCTTCGGTTGCTATCAAACCCCTCAATCTCCAGTTGCCTGAGATGCCTAGTCAGACTGGCTCCCACCTACTGCTTTCCACCCTGCCGCGCTGGAAGGACCACCAGATGCTACTGCCTCAAGTACACCTCTTTTTCACTCACGTGATCTTACAAAATTTGAAGACAAGGTTTGGACCCTGTACTACGATGGTTCCAAGACCCGTGATGGGGGCGGCATGGGTTGTATCTTGGCAGATCCCTAGAATAATAAGTTCCTAATATCTCACTGGCTGGAGTTCTAGTGTACCAATAATACAGCTGAGTATGAAGCACTGATCCTTGGTCCCAAGAAAGCAATTGATCTCAAATTCAGTTGTTTGAAGGTAATTGGCAATTCTGAAATCATTACCCGATAGGAAAACAACACCATTCACTGCCTATCTTTGCATTTGAAAGGTTATCAACAAGATATGTGGCATTTAATTTCTGCCTTTGATGCTTTCATTATTAAGTCTGTACTTAGAATGCATAATGCAGCAGTCGATACACTGGCCAACATTGCCTCTATATTTACCCTGTTAAGGGATGGGTTCTCTATTGAAATTGTTTATAAGCCTATCATGCCGGACAATGTAACTAATCTGCGCTTTTTTAATGATAATCAGCAGGTGCTGGATTTCATGCTTAATGAGGATGTGTTCAAGGACACCATGATCAAGGAAGAAGATCATGACTTGCCCTTGCAAAAGGAAAGAGAGGAGCACAAGGGGAATCCCATACCCAAAGGGGTTGTGTCCCTTGAAAATTTATTTGACCTACATAATTGTTTTCGAGGACCTCCCAACACAAAGGTCTAGAGTTCCACCCTACTACACTAGCAAATAAATCTCGAGACGGAAACTGAACCAAAATTCTTCAACTTCGATACAAAATGCACCCCTCAGGAGAGGCAATCCCTTACTGAATTATTCAAGAAATACCGAGATGTTTTCACTTGGACGTATGATGAGTTGCGAATTTATGACACGCGAATCCTCCAACATGTAATACCAATGAAGGAAGGAGTTAAGCCTTTCCAGCAGAAGCTAAGGAAGGTACACCCTACTTTGAAGCCGATGATCCAAAAGGAACTAAAGAAACTTATAAATGCCCATATTATATTCAAAGTTCGACATTCAACTTGGGTGTCAAATTTGGTCCCAGTTCGTAAAAAGTCTGGCGAAATTCGTTTATGCATGGACTTAATTTTAACCAATCATCAGAAAAGGAAAAATACCAGGTGCCCCCCATGGAGAAAATCCTTCAAATAGTATCCGGGTCATAAATTTTCTCATTTTTGGATGGTTTCTCAGGTTACAACCAAGTACTAGTGGTTGAGCCCAATCGTCTGAAAACAACATTCAGGACCAAATGGGGAACATTCACATTCATATGCATGCCCTTTGGTCTGATCAATGTTGGGGAAACCTTCCAGAGGCCCATGGACATCGCCTTTCAGGGTCTAATGGGGAAACGTGTGGCGGTCTACCTTGACAACGTCACCGTATTCTCCAAACGCAAGTATGACCACTTACACCACCTCAAACAGATTTTCGAAAGGTGCCGAAAATACAGGATCTCACTTAACCCCAAGAAGAGCATCTTCGCGGTCTCTGAAGGGAATCTGGTGGGCCACATCATAACTCGAGATGACATAGTGGTGGACCCAAAACGCGTAAAATCCATCGCCCAGATTCCTCCCCCAAGTAGCAAAAAGGCCATGCACTCATTTCTCGGAAAAATAAACTTCCTACGAAATTTCATATCGGACGTCGCCCAAATCGTGAAACATATACAAGCTATGATCAAGAAGAACACAAATTTTAAACGGAATTCCCCCAATAAATAAGCATTTGATAATATTAAATAGGCCATCATAGAAGCAGTAGCCCTTCATAGACTGGATTTCAACAAAGGCTTTATCTTGTATACCTTCGCCTCAAACTCATCTCCCGCGGTTGTACTCACTCAGAAGGATGACATAAATGATGAGAGGCCCATATCGTTCATGAGCGCAGGGTTGCAAGGTGAAAAGATGAATTATCCAGATATTGAAAAGCAAGCTTATGCGGTATATAACGCAGTCGAAAATTTCAGGCCATATATCTTGAAGAACCACGTCATAGTGTTCGTACCCTAACCAGTGGTTTGCTCACTATTTGTGCAACAAGTGCTGGGTGAGAGACAAGGCAAATGGATGGCATGCCTTCAAGAGTATGACCTGGAATTCAAGCTTGCACATACAGTCAAGGGGCAAGGGCTATGCCGAATGGCTACTAAAGCCGCAGACTTGCAAGTCAATGAAAATGAATGTTGGGATCACGAAATAGACATGTACCAATATGACAGTACACCTTGGCAAAGCACCCGTTCATGGTACGTTGATCTCCAGCAATATCTTGCCACAAATCACAAAATTATGTGTGCTAGTTTTTATTGGCCCAATCTGTTCAAGGATGCACACGCCTGTGTTCAGAGATGCCTATCGTGTCAAAAAATTTTCAACAGGGAATCTTGATCATCCACATTGTTACAGTCCGTCATGGTGGAAGAGCCATTTTAATAGTGGGGACTCGGCGTGATCGGGGAAATTTTTCCACATTCCTCTCAGTAGCATCGATATATCCTTATAGCCATGGACTATTTCACAAGGTGGGTTGAAGCAATACCGTTGCATCAAATCAACGATCAAGAGGTAATAGCTTTCATCACTCAGCACATCATGACCAGGTTTGGCGTTCCAACCTCCCTTATTTTCGATAATGCTACTTATTTTTCGTCATTCAAGTTATATGAATTTGCTTTAGAAAATGGTATAGTGCTCAAAGATTCCGCCAACTACTATCCCTAAGGAAATGGGTTAGCCAAGTCAACCAATAAAAACCTCATCTGCATCATCAAAAATAATTTGATATCCCACCACCTGAACTCGCACAATGCCCTCCATAACGCCCTCTGGGATGATCGGGTCACACCCAAACCATCCTTAGGTACCTCCCCATTTTTTAGTCTATGGCAAAGAAGCAATCCTCCCTCCCAACCTGTCTCTCCCACCCCTTTAATTGTCGCAAGAAACACATGGTACCCTGTTCCCTTCCTTACAAGCCCATATATACACATTGTTGAAAATAGAGAAGGAAAAGCTGAAAGCTCGGGAAAAATTCGCCATCCACCAGAGCCAAATAAAACAATGGTTCGATAAAAAATCCGCCGGACACAAGGTTTCCAGGTTGGCAACCTCGTTCTCAAATGGGACAAAGCTCACGAAGATAAGGAGAAACACGCCAAATTCTAAGCCCTGTGGACAGGCCTCTTCCATGTCAAAGAAAAGGTTGGTTCCCACACATATAGACTTCAGACCTTAGAAGGGAGGATCGAGGTCCTATCGGTAAATTGACATGACCTCAAGCACTATTTCACCTGACAGCCCCAGAGGCTGTCACCATGCTCTATACCATAGTTTTTTTTCCTTTTATTTACTATTATTTTTCGTCTGTTTTTTTTGTTTCAATAAATAGCTTGCTTCGAGAAAGCTCTCAAAAATCCATTTGCCTAACACCTCAAGTTGAGGGATAGACATAGTAGTTACTAAATTTTCATGTTGTACCGAAATCTATGTTGGTGAATAATCAGCCCTGGGACAAAAAACAGCCTAGCTTTCCTGTGATAAACGCCCCGTGGGGAAAACATGACCGAGTCATAGGACCCAAGCGCAAGTAGCTCACCCAGCAGGCTAGCTCGAGAGATTGTTGTACGAGAGTAAGTTTAGGTGAAATAGGTCGCTAGTCGAAAGGGGAATAGGGCAACCTCAAGCGGCAAAAGGATATCCAGGAAAACCCAAAAAGTCCCTATATGCAGAGAAGGAGCAACCTATCTTGCAAGTAACATACGTCGAGATCCCTCGTTCGTCCAGGCATTACTTGCCACATTGAAATAAGTTCCTTAAGCACATTCAAAAGAAGTGTCGCGATCACATTAAAATAAGTGCTATTAGAAAATAAAGTAAAGTGTAAAGGATTGATAAGGCTTCGTGTGCAGAGAGGTGATGCGATGACTCCGCTGGGGTACTGACCAAGCTTGCTAGTAGCGGAGAAACGTTTGTGAATCCTAGGTAGAGACTCCACCGGGACCACCAGGTTCACTGGCAGCAGAGAAACAAAAGGGGACCAAATAAATATACCGAATCCTTGAGGCCCATGAGGTTACTCCGACCCCTTTCATCCGATCTCCGGAAATGAAAGCACTGTGAACTACCATCCCGAACAGTGCAAATAGGTGGAGAAAACACACAAGGGCTAGATATTAAAATAGTGGGACCCGCGGGGGTGAAAGGAACAACCTCCTAGGCCCCCCCAACCCCCTCAAGATGAAGCATCAACTTAGATTCTGGGTTTTACTAGTGAATCACCATTTTTTGTAGCCACTACAACACCCTCTAAAATTTAGTCCCATCTTAGAATTTTAGAGCCCCTGATCTCTTTGGTAAAGGTAATTATGATGTTCCCTCAGCCTTGAGCCTTGATAAATTCCCTTTTCAAGCATTCTGCCTTCAAATATTGGTTCATGACTTGTTTTCTTTGAAACTAGTCGCATATTCGCAAAGTCGCAAAACTGATAAAATTACACATTTGAGACTATGCGACCTAGTGAATTTGTGACTCCCAGGTTGCAAGGTCGCAAGGTCACATCCTAGCCTAAATCTCCACATTCATGACTATGTGACCAAGTGACCTAGCGACCTCTAGGTCACGTGGTCGCAAGGTCGCATCTTCGCCTAAATTTTCGCATTCACGATTATGCGACCTAGCGACCTTGCGACCCCCAGGTCGCGGGGTCGCAAGGTTGCAAGGTCACGTCCTTCCTCAACCGACCCCTATTTGCAGCTTAGTGACCTACATTGAATGATCACACGTGTGACCCCTTTATAAATAAAAGGGTCGCGTATGTTGCACTCGACCTGCGCGACGTAGCAAAAAATGCCTCTAACAAGCCAACTGGATTTCATTTTTCCGGGTAAGTTGCGTAATCCTCCTGTCGTTTCCTATTTTTCTTAGATGTTTTCTCACCTACCCCATACCCTAGCCTATTAATTCCCCTTGGCTTCATTCCTTTGGAAATAAATTCCTCACTAGCGCTCTAGTTAAGGTTTTCAAACCTTCTCATGCTCACCCCTCTTTGCCTCCTCCTCTGAGCTTTGCCTTGCCTCGGTTTACTTCAAACACCCCTTCATGGCTGCCTAGGAGGGCCTTCAACTTTGATTCTCCCATATCCCTTAGATTTTTTTCCATCCTTGCACTTCATTCCCTGCGGGTCGTGATCGCTCCAAGTTCTCTAAAAAATCCCTAATGCAGCCCTGCAATCTAGTGACCCAGCGACCTTGTGACTTGGTCGCTAAGTTGCGAAGTCACTAGGTCGTTGATCATTGATTAACCACTCAATACATGAATTTGCAATCTAGTGACCTTGTGACCTAGTTGCGAGACGCCAAGTCACAGGGTCACAATTTTCGGATACTTCACGCCAGTGCGACTTAGCGAACTTGGGACCTAATCACAAGGTCGTCGAGTCGCAAACCTCACTGATCCTTCAGATAACAATAGGCAGGGGTCGCAGTGACCTAACCTAAATAGTAAATTCATTTATAGATCTATTTAGTCCCGACATATTTGTTATTATTCCATCTGTCTTATCGTGGGATTGTTTTTTGAACATGCCAGGGGATATTGAAGCCGAGCTCGAGTATGTCTACATATTTTCGGCCTCAAGCGATATGGGGCCTCCAGAAGTTTGGAAGAGAAACAAGAGCCCCGAGATAGAGATATCAGAAGAGGACGTGCCTCCTTCCCCACCCCTTATCTATGGGGACATTGCCTGTGTATTTGGAAAAGGAGACAAGATGGCTTGGTACCAAGTATATCAGGAATTCACGAAGCTTGAGTTGCTAGAAGAACTCGCAAAGTGGCAAGTGTATGTTCAGGTTAAAAGATCCAAACTTCACTATGTAAGCACTCATATGCCAATATTCCCATGTGTAGAAGTAATTGAATGGATCCTCTAGAAATTTGACTCCGAGATTTGGGTCATCTGAGACCACTCAAGGAAAAAGTTTTCCAACCTGACGGGGAAAGATGCTGAAGTTTGGTATGTACTCCCCATGAAATAAGAATCCTTCAACATGGATTGGGTCACCACTCATGAGGTACCAATACCAGAAACCTTGAAGGGGTGGTGGGAGGACCCCGAGAAGTTTAAGACGAAAAAGGATCAGGAATATAAAACAGATGGCCTCTGGAATGTCTATAAACTTGTGGAAGCAATGATGTGCAGAATGTATGGTTGAATAGATTCCAATACCTTTAGTGGGGCTTGGGTCCCACTCATGTATGCTATCACTTCATATCGCACCCGATTCCACGGGTCTAACCTGGTAGCATTGGCCCTCAAGGCAAACATATCAGCAGCACAGGCACCAAAAGAGGGATGTGCGTCTGAATTCTACATGGCCTCTTACCTATTGGACGTAGTGTGCGTAAGATGTCATTTTGAAGGATGGTTGCATCACTGGGATGTGAAGCACGGTGGACCAATCCAAAAAGATTTAAATGTATTCTGGGCTTCTATATACAAGCAATATATAGAATCTATCTTGCAAAATTTCATCCCTGCACTCTATAAAAATAATTTTGGGAAATATGCCTTGTGCATATCCAAAAGGGCCATGGAAACAGTAACCCAGGTGGCCAACTGGTTTCCCATTACAAAAAGTACCTTTATTAGGGTATTCGGATCATTAAAGGTTCCTCAGGCACTGCCCTAGTTTTTCACTGATAAACTATTGTTACAAGAGGTGTGTTACCAATTGATGAGCGGATTTTCCAAGGTCCTCAGCAAAGGAAAAAATAAGCCATGGCCTACCCTCCTGCTCACTATTGGTGCCTACACATTAAAGGATTTCAAAGAAGTAGAAGTCCAGGCGGAGGACATCAATGTTTTTCATTTCGTAACCTTCGTCCATAGATAATGTGATCCTGAAAGGATCGTACTTGCATACGAAGAATGGGCCAAGTTCAATTGGAAGTACCAACACACGGAATTCCCTGTTGAAGAGAAAGTTAGGAACTAGTACAACAAGAATAGGGAAGCCAAGCCGGAAGAATCAGTTGATCTGAGTGAGTATCAAGGAGGTTAGGATGATCAAACGTTAGAAGAAATGGTCGACATACTGAAATGAAAGGACCCGGTAGGAGGAACCTCATCTTCTAAAGCTAAAACGCCAAAGAATAATACAGATGGTAGTCTTTCTAAAGAGCAACAAGAAAAGAGAAACAAAGAGGTCAAGGCACATCAATAATTCGAGAAGAAGATGAGAGAACAAGAACTCAAGAGAACCCAAGATGCCTTGGCACGACAACAAGAAGAAGATAAGTGAAATAAGAAAGTTGAAGAACAGCAGAAAAAAAAACAGAAAGAGGAACAGAAGAAAAAGAAGGCAGAAGAAGCCTACAAGAAGAAAGAGGAAGAGAAATGTAAGAAGAAGGAAGAAGAAGAATGGCACAAGAAAGTGGCCGAGTGCAGGTTAAAGGAAGAAGAAGAATGACATAAGAAAGAGGCCGAGTGCAGGTTAAAGGAAGAACAGGATAAATAAGAGGCCAAAAAGAGAAGGAAGGATGAAGAAAATCAGAAATCGCAGGAAGGCTCTTCCAAGGAAGAAAAGGGAAGCAAGAGGCCGCCCCCAAAGATTGGGGAACAAACATAGCTTCCCCATATTGTTATGGTGGTATTGGACAAGTTGAGCAAGGAATATCACTTTATTACTGTAAAATCCACCCATAAATCCATTGACATAGATCGAATATTCATGAAACAAATATTCAGATTGCATGGTGTACCTAAGAAAATAATCTCATATGGGGATGCAGAGTTCACTTCCAATTTTCAGAAGACATTGTTTGCTAGTTTTGGAGCCCAACTAAATTTTAGTACTGCATATCATCCTTAGACAGATGGACAAATAAAGAGAATGAACATAATTTTAGAATAAATGTTGAGAATGTATGCTATGCATAAGCCAAAGGGGTGGGTCGAATTCCTCCCATTAGTATATTTTTCATACAACAATGGGTATCAAGAGTCACTGAAGATGAACATTTTTGAGGCATTGTATGGTAAAAATTGCAACACTCCTATTAGCTAGGATGACCCAGTGTATAGAGTGGTTCTTGGGTTGGACATGCTGAAAGAAATGGAGCAAGATGTTGAGATTCAACAAGATGATGAGCTTATTGAAAATCAGTGACCTTCACTAAGTGGGCCCGCAGGTTATTTTTAGGTGTAAGTCTATTTTTAGAATATGTCTATTTTTAGACATGGTGATCATATTTCAGAAGTTGCAGGATGCTATTTGTGGATAGTTGGTCAAGTTGGAAAAATAGATGAAATTATATTTTTAGAATATTGGGCGAAGTCTATTTATATATCATCAATCTAAAAATAGAAGTGTCAATTATTATTAGCTCAATAATAATCCGACAATAAACATCAACTTATTCTCTTGGAGCACTTAATTTTAGTGTACAGATTTGTCAAATTAGTGGGCTGAAGGAATTACACAATTCCTAGGGTTTACTGGTGGTTCATGCATGGAGGACTTAGTTAGAACTGAAGTGGAAAATTTATGACAGAGTTGGAAGAGTAGTTCATGGAGTTGTTATTCAGTTTAACATAGTTAATGGAGTTAAACTCCGTTGAGCTAGTTGTATCTAGTCTAAATGAATGATACACTTGTGAGAGTGGAGTGAATTAATTCAAAATTAATAACTCATTAATCAACTGAACAATACAACAATTAACTACAGTGCATGTCAGTTCCATTAGAGACCTAGTGGTGAGATAAGTGAAAGGGAAATATGGACTATCTGTTGTGACTATAATGATTCATTGATTGCACCACACACACATTGGAGTTGCCAATGAGGATTGTGCAGTGCAATAAAGGTAGATCTGAATTCATTCAGGGGTCTTCTTTAGCAGCGATTGCACAGTGGAGGCATGCTATCAAGTGGCAAGAAATCAGTGCATGGATTTGCAGATTTTTTCTGATTAGTGTGTGACGATTGATTGTACTGAGAGCTTGATGTACTAAGCTTTGTATGAGATTGTTACATGATCTCCATGATACATAATATATGATAGTTGGTGTTGTCAGCTTCAGGCTTTCCCGTTAAACAATTGTGTTATGTGCGAATTTTTTTATTGCTTCATGTGTTTGCAATTGATTTTTAACTTTCCGCAATGGATTAACAGTGGAAGGATTTTGTATTTAGAAAGAGGATAAATATTGTTAGATCAGGAGAATCTGGATATATACATGCATCTTGTATATAATTTCTACATGGTATCAGAGCAGTGTTAATTCTTGAAGATTGAAATTGTGAAGAATTGTTGAGTTTGTGCTGGTGGACAATTCGAATTTGCTGCAGAAAATTCTTGGTGCAACAGTTGAGTATACATTGAAATGTATTTCAATGTGTTGCGATTGGAGTATGCCCTTGATGGCACCTTGAATTACATATCCTGGAAGGATAGGATGGAGGTGGTGTTGGAGGATAATGGACTGAAGGAGTTCATCGATAGCGATGTTCCTAAGCCGGGATCTAGCGATGTTGCATTACATGACGCATGGCAAAAGAAGGTAGCAAAGACAAGAAGAATTCAGTTGGAAGGTGTGAGGGACCATATTGTGTCTAGCCTTCATGGGAAAGCCACTCCATTTTCAATGTGGAAGGCTTTGACAGATTTGTTCCAAAGCAACAGCGACCAGCAGAAGTTGGCGCTAAAAGATAAGCTTAGAAAAATAAAAAAGGAGAAGGGCGACAATATTCCAAAATATCTCACGAAGGTTTTCCACTATAGGGATGAACTAGGAAGTGTGGGAATTATTTTTGATGATGAAGACTTGGTGAGATTGGCTCTCCTTGGGCTTCTGAAGAGTTGGCATAGCTATGAAGGCTCTGTCAATGGACAGGAGAAACTGCCGAGATGGGAGCAACTTTGGTCGGATCTTGTGCAAGAGGAGATAAGGCGAAGTACCAGGGATGGCTCTTCATCGAATAATGAAGATGAAGAGAATTGCGCTTTGGATGCCAAAGCAAGGAAAGGGAAGGGGAATAAATCCCATCCAAAATCCAAAGTTAAAGACAAGAAGCAGGATTTGTCCAAGGTGAAGTGTTTTCACTGTCATGAACATGGGCATTTCACCACTAACTGCCCACAGAAGAAGAAGAACAAGAAGGCTGCCAGAGCTACAACGGGTGAGGCCTTAGCCTCGCAATTTGAACTTGATTTCTGTTTGATCGCATGCTTGGTTCAAGCTTAATGGGATTGGTTTGGTATCTTGATAGTGGTGCGTCTTTCCATATTATGGGAGACAAGGAGTTGTTTAGTGACTTGGAGGAGAAGGACCTTCAAATGCATATATAGATGGGTGATGATGGTCGATACAGTGAAACCGGAATTGGGACCATTACCTTTGAGAGGGAGTCAGTTAATCCATTTATTTTGAAAGATGTTATACATATTCCAGGTTTGAAGAAGAACTTGGTCTCGGTCGCAATGTTGGAAGACAAAGGTTATGACGTTGTTTTCAGTGAGGGAAAATCTTTCCTACGACATAAAACAACGGGTCAAACGAAGAGGATACGGGTTGGAGTTAATAATCTCTACAAGATGGAGGTAGATGGTTGTGCTACAATTATGGGAAAAGCAAAAGAAGTGGTGAGCCGAGATGAGGGCGAATTATGGCACAAGAGATTGGGCCATCTTCACCACGGCGCTTTGAAGATTTTGCAGCAGATTTCTATTGGACTTCCCAAGTGTACTCGTGTGCAGTCAGATCATTTCAAGGGATGTACTATGGGTAAGTTTGTGAAGACCACCTTTCATGAGAAGGATAAATGTGCTTTGGTGATCTTGGAGAGAATTCACACAGACGTGTGTGGACCTTTCTCGGTTGCTTCAACAGCAAAAAACAGGTATGATGTTATTTTTGTTGATGAATATTCTCGTAGATGCTGGATCTTCTTCATGTAGAAGAAGAGTGAAACATCCTCAAAGTTCTGTGAGTTTAAATCATTGGTGGAGAAGGAGTTGAGGAAGCAAGTGAAAGCTCTATGGAGCGATAATGGTGGTGAATATATCTCGGGTGAATTCAAAGACTTTTGTAGCAAAGAAGGAATTCGAGGAGAACTCATAGCGCCTCATAACCCACAACAGAATGAGGTCACAAAGAGGAATAACATAATGATCATGGGTGTTGCACGAGCTATGCTACATGACCATGGCCTACTGATGCACTTGTGGGCAGAAGCATGCAACACTGCAGTTTATGTGAAAAACCGTTGTCCTCATAGAGTACTTGGCATGAGTACACCTAAAGAATATTTTACTGGTGAGAAGCTTGATATTTCTCATTTGAATATTTTTGGCTCATCTATTTACATTCATATGACAAAGGACACCAGGAAGAAGCTGGAGCCGACTGTAGAAGTTGGGATATTTTTGGGGTACACAGAGGAACCCCATGATTATCGTGTGTATTTTCCAGACAGTCGGATGAGTGTGGTGCAGCGGGATATAAAATTAAATGAGGTGAAAGCCATGAATTTGTCGCTTGAGAGGGATCTACACTTGCATGTAGAGGAGGAACTTCTTGTTCCCAAAGATAAGCCTCTAGATGTGGATCAGCCACAGGAGGAGATTCATGGAGTGGAGGAGTCCACTCATGCAGAACCAAGCTTCAGACAAGGTAGAAAGCATACCACGGAAGCTGAGAGACTGAAGCTTCCTATGGCACAGAATGTAGGATTCCCTACATCACAGCGTAGACAGAGACAGTCACCTGACCGATTTACTGGATACATGGCTCTTATGAGAAAGTGTATCATGACAGAGCCATCTTCTTTTGAAGAAGCAATGCAGGAGCCCACATGGGTAGATGCCATGGTGGAGAAGTATGACTTCATTGTCTGAAACAATGCTTGGGAGATTGTTCCAAGGTCGGTAGGTAAATCAGTTGTAAGATCAAGATGGATTTACAAGGTAAAGAAAGATGTTGATGTGAGCGTCGAGAAGTATAAGGTAAGATTCGTTGCCCGGGGCTTCTCACAGATCGAGATGATTGATTATGAAGAAACCTTTTCACCTGTCGCACGGTATTATTCCATAAGTACCATCCTTTCTCTCTCAGCGCAGATGGGTTGGCACATTCATCAGATGGATGTGAAGACTGTGTTCCTCAATGGGATCATTGAGGAAGAGGTGTACATTGAGTAGCCTGAAGGATTTGAGATCTTCAGCAATGAGTCGCATGTGTGCAGGCTCAAAAGAGTGTTGTATTTGCCAAAGCAAGCACCTCATGCTTGGTACACATAGATCGAAAACTATTTCACTAGACTTGGCTTCACTAAGAGTGAGGCAGATGAAAACCTGTAGCAAATTGTGGTGGAGGGTAAGATTTTAATCATTTTTATTTATGTTGATGATTTAATACTAACGGGTGATGAGCAGTTGATAAACTCATGCAAGGTAGATATTGCAAAGGAGTTTGAGATGAAGGATTTGGGCCTCCTTCATTATTTCATTGGATTGGAAATATGGCAGTAGGAAGGTGAACTATTTGTTTCTCAAGGCAAGTATGCCCGGGAGATAATGGAGAAGTTTCACATGCAAGGCTGCAAGCCTATCGACACTCCTCTTCCAGGAAATTGGAGGAAAGAGGATGCTACATCGGCAGAGGTAGTGGATGCCACTGCTTATCGATAGTTGGTGGGTTCGCTCATGTATTTAGTTAATATAAGACCAGACATATGCTATGCAGTGAACCAGCTTTCACAAGTGATGGTTAAGCCGACCAAGCTCTTTTTCAAGGCAAGCAAGCATGTCCTGAGGTATCTAAAGGGCACATCTGAGTATGGCTTATGGTACAACCAGACGTATGAGGTGAAGTTGCATGGCTTCATGGATGCAGATCGGGAAGGCAGCCCAATGGATAGAAATAGCACATCAGGCAGGGTTTTCAGTATCGGATCTACAATTGTTTCTTGGTACAGCAGGAAACAAATATCTATGGCACTTAGTTGAGTGGAAGCAGAATACATGGCAGCAATTCAAGCTGCATGTGAGGCTATCTGGAAGAGGAAGATCCTGGTTGGTTTGTTCGGTTCACATTTAGATCCTACATTGATACATTGTGAGAATCAGAGTTGCATTAAACTCTCGATTAATCCTTTGTTTCATGATAGATCTAAACATATTGATATCCAATATCATCATATCAGAGATTGTGTGCAACGGAAGATTATGTTGCTTCAGTACATTACTACAAAAGATCAGGATGTCGACCTTCTTACAAAGGGGCTCACTAGGAGAAAATTCGAATACCATAGAGGCAGGATCGGGGTCAAGGATAATCCCTATCCTATTGAGAGGGGGTGTTGAGATTCAACAATATGATGAGCTTAGTGAAAATCAGTCACCCTCACTAAGTGGGCCCGCAGGACATTTTTAGGTGCAAGACTATTTTTAGACTATGTCTATTTAGACATGGTGATCATATTTTAGAAGTTGAAGGTTAATATTTGTGGATGGTTGGTCAAGTTGGAAAAACATATGAAATTCTATTTTTAGAATATTGGATGAAGTCTATTTATAGATCGTCGATCTAAAAATAGAAGTGTCGATTATTATTAGCTCTTAATAATAATCTGACAATAAACAACAACTTATTCTCTTGGAGCACTTAATTTCAGTGTACAAATTTGTCAAATTAGTGGGCTGAAGGAATTACACAATTCCTATGGTTTACTGGTGGTTCATGCATGGAGGACTCAATTAGAACTAAAGTGGAAAAGTTATGACAGAGTTAGAAGAGTATTTCATGGAGTTGTTATTCAGTTTAACTCAGTTAATGGAGTTAAACTTAGTTGAGCTAATTGTATCTAGTCTAACTGAATGATACACTAGTGAGAGTGGAGTTAATTAATTCACAAATATAACTCATTAATCAGCTGAACAATACAACAGTTAACTACAGTGCATGTCAGTTCCAGTAGAGACCCAGTGGAGAGATAGGTGAAAGGGAAAGATGGACTATCTGTTGTGAGTATATTGATTCATTGATTGATCCAGGTGGATATCGGTGGCCACCCACCTATTCCATTTGGACCAGCACCATCAATTCTTGCAGCTTTTCACATTCAGCACAACTTACTATTTTTAGCAGGTTTTCAGGTCCTCCACTCTCGGAGCCATTTTGGGGGCTTAATGATCCAGGTGGATACTGGTGGCCACCCACCTATTCCATTTGAACCCCCATCTCCAGTTCTTTCAGTTTTTCAGTTTCGGCATAACTTACTATTTTTAGTAGTTTTTCGGGTCCCGAACTTCCGGAGCCGTTTTGAGGCCCTAAACGACGTTTTTTTGGGTATCATTTTACCAGTGAATGGGATCATCCAATTCGCCCTGAAAGTTGTGGTCCTCGGATAGATATTTCTAATGAGCTATTGAGTGCGTCAAACGGAGATCGGATGCCAAAGTTACGCCCCCGGGAAGTTGAACCACCAATTTACCCAAACGGGCGCCCACAGTTTTGGCGCCTCATCTCCTACGGTTAGGTTTTTGGACGTTTCGGATTCTACATTCTTTCTCAACAATAAATAGGCCCTCGAGCCTCATTGTAACACAGTTCAGTGGGCTGTAGCTGCCACATCTCTTCTCAGCGATAGCTACCAGCACCCTAGCTATTTTACTTTCATTATGTCTGTAAGCATATTTTTGTTATTTGATATTAATGAAATGACACATTATTTCCGCTGCATCTCTATGTTTATGGTTATTTCTATATTCTGTTGCGTTCCTGCATAAATCTGGATCAGTGGTATCAGAGGGGGCCTGCTCTTTCTTTGTTTTTCTTTGCATGTCCCCAACGCGGTCAGGGTATAAGGAGTTAGGGCTCGATCTGGTTGAACCCTTGCAAGATCAGCCTCGTAAACCCCGACAACCTCCCATGGCGGAAGAAAAGAAAGACGAGGGAGCAGGAGATCCTATCAAAATACTGCTCGAGGAGGCACTCGAGAAACAAAGGAACGCGATGATGGATAATTTTGCTCAAATCCTTCAACGACTGCCCACATATGGCGCATCTGCATCCAACAGCCACTCTGGAGGCACCACTCCCTTCAAGGTACAGGTAAACTTTGACATTCCTATATTTGAAGGAAAAATAGATGCAGACGCTGTAGACAGATGGTTAAATTTGTTGGAAGGGTATTTCTCGGTCCATGACTTCTCCGACCGAGAAAAGATTATTTTTGCACTCCTCAAAGCCGCCCCCCATGTCAAAGACTGGTGGGAAACCTACCGTGAGCAAGAGGGCGAAGGGGAACCCTCTCTGTTCTCGACCACACCCACTTGGAATTCGTTCCGAGACGGCATCAAGGAACAATATTACCCTGTGGGGAGCTATGAGGACAAATACATCCAATGGACCACGCTGCGGCAATAAAAGGATCAAGATGTGCACGAACTGACGAATCTGTTCCATACCCTGCGCACAAAGTTGGGTATTAAAGATTCAGAGAGACATTTGGTGCTCAAGTACCGCGGCTGTCTACACAAACACATTCAGGAGGAAATGGAGTTCCTCGACATTACATCGCTTGGCACGGCATATCGCTATGCCGCCAAGATCGAGCAGAAATTTAAGCAGAAGAAGCGAGACTTTGGATCTGCAAATCTGAAAGGTGCCCCCGAACCGAAGAACAAGGGGCAAGGCCAAAGCAATGCGACTCAGAACAACACCACAAATCTAAAGAAGGACACAGGGAAGTGGTGTGACTTTCATAACAGCCCCACTCACAGCACAAACGAGTGTCGGGCCAAACAGTCTTTGGTGGCCGAACTAAAGGCACCCGAATCAGATGCATTTTCTAATCCTGAGACAAAGGCAATGACAAAGGGAAGCAGATCATTGATGCGGATCCCAGTGCCATTTTTGCCACCACCAAGATCCAGAAGGAGGGTCCAGAGGATCCAGAGGAGGGGGAGCGCCTCTTCCAGTCGCAGATGTGGGTAAAGGGTTCTCCGCTGCAATTTCTCGTCGATAGCGAAAGCCAAAAGAACCTCATCTCAGCAGAGGTCGTGAAGCAGCTCGGCCTACCGACCATAGCCCACCTGCAGTTGTATACCATCGGGTGGCTCCACCCAGGGAGAGATCTCCACATTCGCCAGCAGTGCCGCCTTCCGTACAGTATCAAGCCATTCACGGATGAGGTATTGTGTGATGTTGCTCCTCTTGATGTAGCTGATGTATTATTGGGCCAACCATACTTATGGAGGTGACATGCTGTGTATGAGTCTAGGCCTCGTGTTGTTATTATTACTTTGGGAAATAACTTGAACAGGATACCGGAGGTAGTACCGCCTCCTGTCATCTCTTTGACTACTGCAAAACAACGCATTAAGATCATTTCCCAAACCAGAAAATTCATTTTCCTTACGACTCACTCATAGGGAAAGAAGAATATTGTGGCCACAACCTTGAAACAGGGCTCCCTTGCACGGCTGCAGCAGATGGAAAAATACGATGACAATTTCTCCTCGCTCATAGAGGTTCCTCTACACTGTCAGGACAAGCACTCCATTGATCTGACTCCCAACGCACCACTGCCTGATGTTGCCATACATCCTGCAACTACACATACAGAATCCAAACATGTACTGTCTGAGGCTAACAAAGAAACCAAATTTACCAAATGCATCCAGCATACTCAGTTCAATAGAATTTGCCTCATCTCATGGAGGATCTCAACGCAATGGGGACCATTGCTTCCTAAGGAGGGAGGAATGATCCAGGTGGATATCGGTGGCCACCCACCTATTCCATTTCTCCAATTCAAAGCATTACTCACTCTCTAAAAACTTTCAACATTCAAATATTAAACTTACTATTTTTAGCAGGTTTTCAGGTCCTCCACTCTCGGAGCCATTTTGGGGGCTTAATAATCCAGGTGGATACTGGTGGCCACCCACCTATTATGTTTGAACCCCCATCTCCAGTTCTTTTAGTTTTTCAGTTTCGGCATAACTTACTATTTTTAGCAGTTTTTCGGGTCCCGAACTTTCGGAGCCGTTTTGAGGCCCTAAACGACGTTTTTTGGGTATCGTTTTACCAGCGAATTGGATCATCCAATTCGTCTCGAAAGTTGAGGTCCTCAGATAGATCTTTCTAACGAGCTATTGAGCGCGTCAAATGGAGATCAGATGCCAAAGTTACGCCCCCGGGAAGTTGAACCACCAATTTACCCAAACGGGCGCCCACAGCGACGCCCTCATCTCCTACGGTTAGGTTTTTGGACGTTTCGGATTCTACATTGTTTCTCAACAATAAATAGGCCCTCGAGCCTCATTGTAACACAGTTCAGCGGGCTGTAGCTGCCACATCTCTTCTCAGAGATAGCTACCAGCACCCTAGCTATTTTACTTTCATTATGTCTGTAAGCATATTTCTGTTATTTGATATTAATGAAATGACACATTATTTCCGTTGCATCTCTATGTTTATGGTTATTTATATATTCTGTTGCGTTCCTGCATAAATCCGGATCAGTGGTATCAGAGGGGGTCTGCTCTTTCTTTGTTTTTCTTTGCATGTCCCCAACGCGGTCAAGGTATAAGGAGTTAGAGCTCGATCTGGTTGAACCCTTGCAAGATCAGCCTCGTAAACCCCGATGACCTCCCATGGCGGAAGAAAAGAAAGACGAGGGAGCAAGAGATCCTATCAAAGATTTGCTGAGAGGCATCTCTCTGAGAACAAAAGGAACACAAGTGATTTGGATGGTTTTGCCCAAATTTCTTCAGACGACTGCCAGGTAAGGCGTGATTCCTGTCCATCAGCCACTCCTGAGGCACCACTTCCTTCAAAAATACAAAAAGTAAACTTTGACACTTCATATTTAGAAGGAAAATAGATGCCACAAGACTACCAGAGACAGATGGCAGTAAAGTCGGGAAGGGTATTTCTCGGTCCATGACTTCTCTGACCGAGAAAAGATTATTTTTGCACTCCTTAAAGCTGCCCCCCATGTAAAAGACTGGTGGGAAACCCACCGTGAGCAAGAGGGCGAAGGGGAACCCTCTCTGTTCTCGGCCACACCCACTTGGAATTCGTTCGGAGATGGCATCAAGGAACAATATTACCCCGTGGGGAGCTATGAGGACAAATACATCCAATGGACCACGCCGCGGCAACAAAAGGATCAAGATGTGCACGAACTGACGAATCTGTTCCATACCCTGCGCACAAAGTTGGGTATTAAAGATTCAGAGAGACATTTGGTGCTCAAGTACCGCGGTTGTCTACACAAACACATTCAGGAGGAAATGGAGTTCCTCGACATTACATCACTTGGCACGGCATATCGCTATGCCGCCAAGATCGAGCAGAAATTTAAGCAGAAGAAGCGAGACTTTGGATCTGCGAATCCGAAAGGTGCCCCCGAATCAAAGAACAAGGGGCAAGGCCAAAGCAATGCAACTCAGAACAACACCACAAATCCAAAGAAGGACACAGGGAAGTGGTGTGAATTTCATAACAACCCCACTCACAGCACAAACGAGTGTCGGGCCAAACAGTCTTTGGTGGCTGAACTAAAGGCACCCGAATCAGATGCATTTTCTGATCCCGAGTTAGAACCAGACAAAGGCAATGACAAAGGGAAGAAGATCATTGATGCGGATCCCAGTGCCATTGTTGCCACCACCAAGATCCAGAAGGAGGGTCCAGAGGATCCAGAGGAGGGGGAGCGCCTCTTCCAGTCGCAGATGTGGGTAAAGGGTTCTCCGCTGCAATTTCTCATCGATAGCGGAAGCCAAAAGAACCTCATCTCAGCAGAGGTCGTGAAGCAGCTTGGCCTACCGACCATAGCCCACCCGCAGCCGTATACCATCGGGTGGCTCCACCCAGGGAGAGATCTCCGCATTCGCCAGCAGTGCCGCCTTCCGTACAGTATCAAGCCATTCACGGATGAGGTATTGTGTGATGTTGCTCCTCTTGATGTAGCTGATGTATTATTGGGCCAACCATACTTATGGAGGCGACATGCTGTGTATGAGTCTAGGCCTCGTGCTGTTATTATTACTTTGGGAAATAACTTGTACAGGATACCGGAGGTAGTACCGCCTCCTGCCATCTCTTTGACTACTGCAAAACAACGCAGTAAGGTTGTTTCCCAGACCAGAAAATTCATTTTCCTTACGACTCGCTCACAGGGAAAGAAGAATATGGTGGCCACAACCTTGAAACAGGGCTCCCTTTCACGGCTGCAGCAGACGGACAAAGTCATGGAGGAATACGATGACAATTTCTCCTCACTCATAGAGGTTCCTCTACACTGTCAGGACAAGCACTCCATTGATCTGACTCCCAATGCACCACCACCTGATGTTGCCATACATCCCGCAACTACACATACAGAATCCAAACATGTACTGTATGAGGCTGATAAAGAAACCAAATTTACTAAACGCATCCAGCATGTCCACCCGCAGGTCCATGACATCTTCAACACATCTAATACTCAGTTCAACAGAATTTGCCTCATCTCATGGATGATCTCAACGCAATGGGGACCATTGCTTCCTAAGGAGGGAGGAATGATCCAGGTGGATATCGGTGGCCACCCACCTATTCCATTTGGACCAGCACCATCAATTCTTGCAGCTTTTCACATTCAGCACAACTTACTATTTTTAGCAGGTTTTCATGTCCTCCACTCTCGGAGCCATTTTGGGGGCTTAATGATCCAGGTGGATACTAGTGGCCACCCACCTATTCCGTTTGAACCCCCATCTCCAGTTCTTTCAGTTTTTCAGTTTCGGCATAACTTACTATTTTTAGTAGTTTTTCAGGTCCCGAACTTCCGGAGCCGTTTTGAGGCCCTAAACTACGTTATTTGGGTATCATTTTACCAGCGAATTGGATCATCCAATTTGTCCTGAAAGTTGTGGTCCTCGGATAGATCTTTCTAATGAGCTATTGAGTGCATCAAACGGAGATCGGATGCCAAAGTTACGCCCCCGGGAAGTTGAACCACCAATTTACCCAAACGGGCGCCCACAACTTTGGTGCCTCATCTCCTACGATTAGGTTTTTGGACGGTTCGGATTCTACATTGTTTCTCAACAATAAATAGGCCCTCGAGCCTCATTGTAACAAAGTTCAGCGGGCTGTAGCCGCCACATCTCTTCTCAGAGATAGCTACCAGCACCCTAGCTATTTTATTTTCATTATGTCTGTAAGCATATTTCTGTTATTTGATATTAATGAAATGACACATTATTTCCGTTTCATCTCTATGTTTATGGTTACTTCTGTATTCTGTTGCGTTTCCTGCATAAATATGTTCAGGGGGCTGGGAGCCGATACATCTCTTCTCAGAGATAAGCGCTACCAGTGCCCTAGCTCGCCGCATCTCCATCATGTCTGCATTGTAACACAGTTCAGGGGCTGGTAGCCGCCACATCTCTTCTCAGGGATACGCTGCCAGTACCATAGCTCTTTTATTTCCATTATGTCTGTAATAGGCCTGCGAGCCTCAATGTAACACAGTTCAGAGGCCTGCGTACGCCACATCTCTTCTCAGAGATACGCTACCAGCGCCCTAGCTTGTTTCCATTATGTTTGTAAGCTTATTGTAGTCATTCGTTTATTAATAAATTGAAGCATTATTTCCGCTGCATCTCTATATATATGGTTATATCTGTATTCTGTTGCGTTCCTGCATAAATCCGGATTATTGATTGAACCACACATACATTGGAGTTTCCAATGAGGATTGCGAAGTGCAATAAAGGTAGATTTGAATTCATTCAGGGGTATTCTTCAGCAGGGATTGCATAGTGGAGGCAGGCTATCAGGTGGAAAGAAATCAGTGCATGGATTTGTAGATTTCTTCTGATTAGTGTGTGATGATTGATTGTAATGAGAGCTTGATGTACTAATATTTATATGAGATTTTTACATGATCTCCATGATACATAATATATGATAGTTGGGGTTTTCAGCTTCAGGCTTTCCCGTTAAACAACTGTGTTATGTGCAATTGTTTTTATTGCTTCATGTGTTTGCAATTGATTTTTAAATTTCCGCAAAATATTAACAATGGAAGGATTATGTAATTAGAAATAAGATAAATATTGTTAGATTAGGAGAATATGGATATATACATGCATCTTGTATATAATTTCTACACAAGAAGTGCTCAATATAAGGCAGAAATTGAAGGTAGCCCATGATAGACAAAAGATTTATCTAGGCCAATAGAGGATGAACACATACTTTCAAGTGGAAGATATTTTATATCTCTGCATCATACTAAGGAATAAATCACTAAAATTGGGGTCTTGTGCTAAGTTGGCACCCATATTTTGTGGACCATTCCATATTTTGGAACCAGTGGAGCCAATGGCTTATTGATTAGCCTTACCACTGATCCAAATTTATGCAGGAACACAATAAAATACAGAAATAGGCATAAAAACAGATATGTAGTGGAAATAATACTTCATTTCATTAGTATCAAATAACAAAAATATGCTTACGTACATAATGGAAATAAACTAGCTAGGGCGTTGGTAGCTTATCTCTAAGAAGAGATGTGGCAGCTATAGGCCTTTGAACTCTATTACAATGAGGCTCGAAGACCTATTTATTGTTGAGAAACAATGGAAAACCCTAAACATCCAAAAACCTAACCCTAGGGATGAAACACCAAAACTGTGGGCCCCGTCTGGGTAAATTGGATCAATCTTCCCGACGACGCAAATTTGGCATATGATCTCTGTTTCACATGCTCAATACCTTTCTATAAATATATATCTAAGTACTACAACTTTTGAGTGAGAAACATTGATCTATACACCCATGTTGCTCCTGTTTTTCCCAAAAAACATCATTTAGGGCCTCAAAACGGCTTCGTAAGTTCAAGACCCGAAAAACTACTAAAAATAGTAAGTTGTGCTGCAACTGAAAAACTACAAGAATTGATGGCGGGGGTTCAAATGGAATAGGTGGGTTGAAACCAATATCCACCAGGATCATTAGGGCCTCAAAACAGCTTTGGAAGTTCAAACCTAAAAACCTGCTAAAAATAGCAAGTCGTGCTGAAAATAAAAAAATGGAAAGAACTAATGGTGCAGGTCCAAATGGAATAGGTGGGTGGCCACCAATATCCACCTGTATTATTCCTCCCTCCTTAGGAATAAATGGTCCCCATTGCATTAAGTTCCTCCATGAGAGGAAAATTCTACTTAACTTGGTATTGGACTTGTCCAGGATGTCGTGGACTTGCTAGCAAACGTGCTGGATGCATTCAATAAATTTTGTTTCTTTATCAGCCTCAGAGAGCACTTGTGTGGATTATGTCTGTGTGGTCATATGAGTTATGGAAATATCAGGTGGCGGTATGCCTAGGATCAGATCAATGGAGTGCTTGACGTGACAGTGTAGAGGAACCTGTGTGGGTGAGGAGAAAATTTCCTTTTATTCCTCCATGTCGTTTTCCATCTACTGCAACTATGCAGGGGAGCCCAGTTTCAAGGTTGTGGCCACAATATTCTTCTTTCCTTGTGAGTGAGTTGTAATGGAAATAAATTTCCTGGTTTGGGAAACAATCTTACTGCGTTGTTTTGTAGTAGTCAAAGAGATGGCAGGAAGCGGTACTACCTTCGGTATCCTGTACAATTTATTTCCCAAAATAATAATAAAAACACAAGGCCTAGACTCATACACAACATGTTGCATTCACAAGTATGGTTGGCCCAATAATACATCAGACACATCAAGATGAGCAACATCACACAATACCTCATCTATGAATGGCTTGATGCTATATGGAAGGTGACACTGTTGGTGGACGTGGAGATCTCTTCCTTTGTGAAGCCACCCAATGGTATATTACTGTGGGTGTGCTATGGTCGGTAGGCTGAGCCGCTTCATGGCCTCTACAAAAATGAGGTTCTTTTGGCTTCTGCTATCGACAAGGAATTGTAGTGGAGAACCCTTTACCCACATCTATGAATGGAAGAGGAACTCCCCCTCCTCCAGGTCCTTGGGATCCTCCCCTTGGAGCTTGGTGGTGGAAACAATGGCACTAGGATACACATCAATTATATTCTTCCCTTTTTAATTTCCCTTCTCTGGTTTTGACTCAGAATCAAAACATGCATCTGATTTGGGTTCCTTTAGTTCAACCACCAACGATTGTTTGGCCCGACACTTGTTTGTGCTATGAGTGGGGATTTTATGAGATTCAAACCACTTCCTCATGTCCTTCTTTGGATTTGTGGGGTTGTTCTGAGCTGCCCCACTTTGGCCTTTCCCCTTGTTGTGTGGTTTAGGGGCGCCTTTCGTAGATCCAAAGTCTCGCTTCTTCTGCTTAAATTTCTGCTCGATCTTGTTAGCATAGCGATATTCCATGGCAAGTGAGGTGATTTCAAGGATATCCATTTCCTCTTGAATGTGTCCATGTAGACAGTTGCGGTACTTGAGAACCAAATTTCTCTCTGAATCTTTAATACCCAACTTTGTGCGCAGGGTATGGAACAAATTCGTTAGTTCGTGCACATCTTGATCCCTTTGCTGCAATAGCATGGTCCATTGGATGTACTTGTCCTCATAGCTCCCCATGGGGTAATATTGTTCTTTGATACTGTCTCAGAATGAATTCTTAGTGGGTGAGGCAGAGAACAGAGAGGGTTCCCTCTTGTCCTTTAGCTCACAGTAGGTTTCCCACCAATCTTTGACATGCGGAGCGGCTTTGAGGAGTGAAAAAATAATCTTTTCTCAGTGGGAGAAATCATGGACCGATAAATACCCTTCCATCAAATTCAACCATATATCTACGACGTCTGCATATATCTGGCCTTCAAATAGAGGAATTTCAAAGTTTACCTATACCTTGAAGGGAGTGGCGCCTCCAGAGTGGTTGTTGGATGCAGATGCATTGTAGGTGAGCAGCCATTGAAGGATCTGAGAAAATTTATCCATCATCGTGTTCCTTTGTTTCTCGAGGGCCTCCTGGTGAGCCCTGGTATTGCACCAAGAGTGGTGCAACTCCCAGGGGCTTCCCTAGTTTACTTTATCAACCTGGGGTTCGTACAAACTTGGATGTGACAGTGTTATATGCATAGTAGATGCATTCTTCTCATGTCATCCTCTTTTTCTTTACGAGAGGGTGCTATTTCTTAAACTATGATAAGAACTGGGAAGTAAATTATTGGAAGGAAATGAAAGAAAGGAAATTAAACTAAAGTGTTGAAAAGAATGAAACTAATTTAATTGGTAGAAAGGGAAATGACTGAAAAGAAACTAAGCTAACTTGCTGAAAATAAATGGCAGAAAGGAAAATAATTCTAAACCTGCTAAAAATAGTAAGTTGGGCTGAAACTGAAAAACTGAAAGAACTAATGGTGCGGGTCCAAATGGAATAGGTGGGTGGCCACGAATATCCACCTAGATCAACCACCCACAATGAAAGAACGTGATTTTTTTCACATTTCCTTGCTTAAGAAATATGTACATGACACTAATTATATTTTTTACTAGCATGTGATATAGTTTGAAATCGAAGGAGAGTTCCAACCAAAACCGCTATGCATCTTGGACTGGAGGCACACCATGCTCTGGAACTGAGTAATAAAGTAGGTCATGGTGAAATGGAAGCACTTTGGACTCAATGAAGAAACGTAGGAGATGACAGAACAAATAAGGGCACTATATCCATTTTTTTAATGATTAAGCATATGTAAGAGTTGTGATCATAAAGCTCAGTTTTGTTCTTTTGATTTCTAGTTATAGAAACATGGATTATGGTGTTCCTTTAAGGGGATGGGTTTTGTAACAATCCCACCTTTTTACCCCATGTTTTTGTATATTTGGTCATAACTATAAAGGCCCCAACATGGAAACTATGACTGAATGAGACAAACATGTAAACATTACAAGTATTAAATTGTTTTTTTGAAAATAATGAAAATATAAAATGCTAGCCTTAAGAGAGGGACACATGAGTCAATGTATGAGGGAGAGAAGAGAAATGGGAGAGTGGTGTTTGGTGGCACCACAAATTGAACCAATACCTAACATATGGCAAGCATGTGATTGGGTGAACAAAAATTCCCACGTTTCCCATGCTTCACATCGTGAGTTAAGGGGAAGCTCGACAACCTCACAAGAGATGAGGGAATTCAAGGAAAATTAAGAGTGAGAAGGAAAAGTTAGCGTCGAGGAGAGATATGGAAGAAAATAAATATATGAATGTTGAGCAAGGAGCATAAAAGAAATATGGGAGACACACTTGATTTTGACGCTATGAAATTCAGGGTGTTTCCCTTATATTGATTTGCTGGGTCATTGGATTTTGGTGTCCAACCATAAATAGTGAGTGGGAGGCTCAATGGAGGAATGAACTATGAGTTCTTGCTAATTAAGTTGATGAACCATTAAGTGCCAGTTGAATAAGTTGATAAAACACTTAGTTCTTTCTAAATGGACTAATAAACCACTTGGGTGCTTGTTGTAAGGCTAATAAACCACTAGCAGTGTATTTGAACTACTATGGTTCTTGCTGGGAAGCCTAACAAACTACTTGGATATTGGGCTACAAGATCCTACAATGCTTTCTTTGAAAATACAAGTAATAAACCACCTGGATAGTAGATTCAAACTCTTGAAACTGAGAAATACCCAAATTGAGTTTTGAATGAATTCTCTAAGTAAGCATCCCCTTATACTTTGGATTCGGCTCAGGGGTGGTCAACTACAACAAAGATTCTAGTGTATCTAGACAATGGTTGGGTGGAGATTTGAAGTCCCTCGTTTAGTTTCTAGCCATTTCAAGTTATTCAAATACGTATAATTACTTATGCATAAATGAATTATGGAAGATGAAATTGTTTTTTATGTTATTATAAAATTTGTAGTTCAACATTACTCATGGAAGGTGTTGGATTCATTGCATGTTCACGGTGAATGAGTTTCCTTATATGTCCTTATGGTTATGAGAAGTTTTGGTTCTGTATGATGGTTATTAACTTCATGATATGCATGTTTACTTACATGAATATATATATGGTTGTATGCGGCCTCTTTGCTAACTTGTTATTACAAATGTTTCCAACTATCTGACATGTTTATGAATTTAATGGTTCATTGCTATATTTAATATTGTAGCCTATATCATGTGCTATATGTCAAATGAGTATCTAGTTAAATGTTTTTATCACTTGGTTTAAGACTATGATTTTTTTGATCATATGGTATATGCACTCTTGCATATTTTTGTGATACCATGAGGTTCATTGATTAAACCTTGGTCCAAAGATATCTTACGAAATCTAGCTTCTTAATGCCAAACTATTTTATTACCAATCAAGACTATGGATTAGATCTCATTCACGCATAGATCAATGTTGTCGTCACTTTTCTTAACTACTCACAGGAGCCACAATAACATTTCACTATCTCCCTAGATTTTTATAGCCCTGACACCTAACTTAACTTATCAATCATGTGATTGTGGCTAGTGATCGAGTGCATGAGATCTTAGGTCTTGGCTTCACTTTAGGTATCAAAATTCTCCTATTGAACATTTCCCCCGATATCTAGAGAAGTGACATGATATATGACGGGAAATTTCTCTTCTATCAGGACTGTCAATTGATGAAACCGCTTGACACTCAACGATTCATGCAACTTTCCACTCATCGAAGAATTACAACTAATAGGAATTTTTCCATCTATTAGATCCATTAGTTGATGGTACCACCTAGTTATCGTTGGCGCTCTAATTACTTTAGCATCTTCTAGAGGGTGGTGGAAACAAACAAAAAAAGAAATTGATGGGAGTACTTCCGTTGGTTGGGGTCATTAGCTAAAAACCCACCCACCGCTCATCATATTGCATTTAGATCAAAGAATGGATTAATCAACGACCCCCATTTGTTTGAATAATTTACTGTAAAAATAATAAATAATTACTGAGAGAATTAATAAATCAACCAAACAACAATTTTTTATCTAAGAAAATCTAAAATTCAGGAAAAAACCAAACCAAACGAAATTTCAATAGCCTTGGCCAAAACTCTCGCCAACCCGGCCAAGTGAGCCTTCACCACCCACCTCCCTGGAATAAATTACAATGAAGCCTTCCAAACCTTTTATAGTATCCATTACATGCAATACCATGGGTACATTATACCATGTGCCCAGAAAACCACTATTTTTTACCCTGGTCAACTTTGACTCCATCCCGAGTCAAGTTTACCTAACAATCTCCCCCCTAAACCTTTACTTGGGGTTCCTTGACTCAATCCAGTCAAAATTTCCAAGTGATTCACCCCAACCCTTCTCACTCTGGCCTTTACCCCACCCACTCAAATTTTATACCTGGGGTATCACTTAACCCGAAATTCCCATATCACCTAGCTCTAACCCAGACTTTACCAGTGTTATCTAGGGGTACGCATGACTTATCAGGTCTTATATATCTATATCTATATATATATATATATATATATATATATATATCTCTGTGTGTGTGTGTGTGTGTGTGTTATTGTTTACCTCACATATGGGACGACGCTCCATGCATGATAAGTATAGGGGAACACTCTAATCGAATGATTACACATTAGACAACACTACTACAGACTACACTCCAATATACCTTGAGGTATATTTTGGGATTCCCCTATAGGTTTCTATCCTCACCATAGGTAATCAAGTCATCCTTTTTGTATACCATGATACACCGAACACAAAATTCGGGGAGATTTATTGCACATATGTTAAGTCCTTGGTTCACTAAGGTGTATATTGCAGCTCATGGTTGCTTGGTAAACCCTTTTTCTTAGATACCCATTTTTTATTTTTTATTTTTGTTAATTTCTGAAATCAATTAATTGACCATGGAACAACATCCTCACCATTGAACAACTCCTTAGTGAATCTTAGGTTGAGACTAATGGAAAAAGTTACTAAGTCCACCAATCAAGGAAACCCCTATGACAAGAATCCTGGTCCTTTTCCTTCTTTTGGAAATATTGTTTTTCCTTATATGGCCACATTGCCCCTTCCCGGATTTACCATTGGTTTTCCATTTTGGTTATTTTTTACTCTTTTGGTTCTGAATGTCCAAACTGCTTCTCAACCAAGCAGTCCTTCACCTGAACAACATTAACCTCAAGTTGATCCTAAATTTGACCCTTTACCTTCTTCACACGTTGTTTCTTCATCTATTTCTTCCTCCTTGCTTGGTGAAATTCTTGATTCTAGTAACCAAGAAGCTAAGAAGAATAAGAAAAGGACGAAGAAGAAGAAGAAAAACAAGCAGGGGGCTAACCAAGAAATCATTGCTACCCAAGAAACGAGTATGGAAAAATCTTCCAATCAACCCTACAAAGTCAAATTCCTTTCAATTTATGTAAGGCTGACCACCTTATTAGAGATTATCCTGGTATTCCCAAGGTATTATAAGTGTGGTCCATAGGCTCAAATCAATCTTTGTCGTTAAGATCTGGAGATCATGCTAGTGAAAAGCCTTCAACTAGTGATAGTAAGGTCCATGGGAAAAAGGGTAAAGTCAAATTTCCCTGTAGGTTATGTGAATGGAATCATCTTGTGCACCTTTTTCCTTATTTTGATGAAGCCTAAAAAGTGTTGGAAAACCTTACAAACTCTTAGACACAACTTCTAGATAGTAATCAAAATCTTTCTTCCAATCCTCCACTATTTGACGAAGTGATTCATCATAATCTGCATCCAATAAATCCCACTCTCTCTAAATGTGAATCCCATGAATATTTTCTCGACCAACCATTGTTTGAAAAATGGTTGACTCGATTCCACCTAAGATCAATCGTACCTTTCCCATAGAGAGTGAACCTCATAGCATATGCTATGAGGAGCACCCGGTCTAGAGGATGGAAGTCTTTGGGTGGCATTTATGTTATGTATCACAGGTTCAGAAACAATGTTCGCAGATCTTGGGCACTTTTCACAATTATCAACAAAGATCGCCTTCACTTTTATGGTTTTTCTTGCCATGATATTAGCTTACAAAGGTCAAGCTACTTACATTTCACAACATCGTCAATGTGCTAATCGAATTGGCTATCTTCTTTCAGTGCTAGAAACTATTATATGGCCTATGAATGGAGTTGCAAGCTAAGCAATGATCACAGGCACGTTTTCAATCATTAACCAATGTCTGACACTTGGTTACTTTCCTAGGGCGAAGGTGGTACACATGTCAGATAAAATACATGGGAGAGTATATATATTCGTGAAATCAACTGGCTTCTAATTACATTATGTCTTGCCATTACTTTTGGTTTGAGGGTTGTTGAAGAAAGATCGAAACGCTTGAATGAGGTAAGCCCAACAAGAGTGAGGTCACGTGCGTATGGGAATTGTGTGTGGAGATGAATCCACCACCAGTTGCATACCCCAAAAGGAGAGTTGTTTCAAGCCATATGTTTAAAATGGCCCTCGCACAAACAATAAACCACCCATACTAAGCCGAATAAAAAACGCAGAGTTAGACAAATCTATTTCGAAAAGGTGCAACGGCATCCAGGACCACGTGGATATGGGAATATAAGGTCAAGCGATCCATCCTAAAAATATGCGCCTATGTGTCGTGAAGCCTTGGGAGGCAGCTTGGTTAAAGGTGTTCGTATGATCAACGATATTAATCAACTATTTTTGAGGTTTTAATTGTTAGGATACAACGACATTGAGAGAAATCTTCTGGTCAATACCTTCCTTTATTTAGCACATAATGTATAAAAAACGTAATAGTTTTCTTGGAGGGCTCGCAGAAATCAATTATTTTTTTTAATCAGGATATTAGAATTCTTATATCAGTTATGTTTAGAATTGTTGGCAGAGGCTTGATATCGACGGGTTCTAGTTCAGCAGCGCCTAAAATCATGGTTTCAAAACACAATCTTTCTTAAGATATCCCCCACGTAAACGCAGGGAATGGTTGGAAGGTTAGCACACGACACAACATCTTGGCTTGCTGCGACCCCAAGCCATGCAAAGAAGAAATCAATTTTTTTGTTGAAAAGCTGTTGAAATTATCAATATCCTCTACAATATGTTGTTGTAAGCGCAGTGTCCACGTCTCGAAAACCCAAAGTGATTTAACATGTGACTCCAATGCATCGGAGGAATTGATATTAGAACTCAGGCTGGAGTTGGTTTATATAGCACAATCGCCCTTTTTGGAAAGGATCCACAATACGGCATAAGCGTAAATATGTATCCCATAAATTACGCACCTTATTGGCAGCCTTAGGAAACATAGTCATGAAAACATTGGTGCATAATGAATGTCTGTGCATTGTTGCAATTTCTTTGAGGTCACGACTGCGTTGAGGTAATCTTCATTTTGCAATCCATGCCTATTGGAGGCTCGTAAGAGGAGGAGGAGCTTTACACATGGGGGAATACACAGGATCGCAGCATAAATTATGATTGTGTAGTTCATGCATTGATGAAAGACATGACTGCATCAGCAATGCGACCGGTCGCTGGGTCGCAAGACTGATAGGGTAAATGAGGATGCGACTTGGTGGTATTTTCGACCTTGTGACCTATTTGAGATCGCATCTCACGTTAAGAGCACAGTCGTGCGACCCCTCCGAGTAACTGAGTCACAAAACTATGAAGCAAATGAAAAATGCAACTTGATGGTATTTGCGACCCCGCGACCTGTTTGAGGTTGTATCTCACGTTAAGAGCACAATCGTGCGACCCCTCCGAGTCGCTGAGTCGCAAAACTATGAAGAAAATGAAAAATGTGACTTGGTGGTAGTTGCGGCCCTGCAACCTGTAAATTTCATGCTCTGTGTGTATACACTGAGAGAGCCTTCCAATGGTGTCTGGGGAAGGAGCATGACTGGTGGCATCACCGTGCTTCCCAAAAAATTAGAAGTGTCAACTTGCTAGATCGTGGGAAAATTTCAAGGCCGTCATACTTGCCTTGCCAAAGGTTCTTGATACAGGATTAAGAAGTCAATGTTTTGTTGCAAATTTTTGATACCAAGTCATGAGGAAGGGACTGCAGGAAATCCTCCTATTCCCTCATGCCCAAGGAATATTTAGTTAGGATCCCCAGATGTCACCTGCGTTGACCAATTAAAAGCCCAATTTTGAAATATGTTGCATCACAGTGGGAACTGATTGTAATGTCAACCTTAGACCACTGTGGTCGTGGAAGAAGCAGCATTTCATAGAATGTGTATCTGTAAGATGATTGTAATTATTGCAAATGCATCGTCTATTGCGTAACAAAAGACAATGGAAAATGTAAAGATATACCGCCTCTATATGGTCGTTCGATTCTTCTATGGAGCAAGTCATTTGGTGGACTTAACATACAAATTATGTGCACTAAGCCCACAATGAAGTGTGAGAGGGAGTTTTGTGTCTCTACCCGCATTTCATAAATTTGTTTCTATATAGTGCGATGTTCATAGAGGATAAAGGGGCATCATGTCTCATCAACGTAACCATATCCCTATGAAGTAATAGATACCGGAATAGTTTAAAACTACAAATCCACATTTGGCACTCAACCCATAACGCTACCAACCAACATTATAGTGATTGAAGAGGCACAAGGACGACCTACACAAGACATTCTCTCTGATGAAAAAGTGGCATGACACTTGACCACATAGTCTAAATTTATTATTTTCACTCTTGCAATTAATTAAATACGCCCCTAGCAGTATTATTATTCGATCATGAAGACATGTGACCTATGCTATTTTGTTGCTGGTATAAGCTTTTGGTTTGCACAAAGAGCCAAGATTTTCCCCAGCAAGCAAGAGGACCTTTTCAAAGCAAGTGGATTCTCATGAACCCCCAAGAAACTCACTCTAAGCTCAAAGGAACCTGGTCACGTTCACGAGACATAGATGCAGGAAAAGGAATCTTGCCGCGAAGCCCAGAGATCACCGAAAGAAGAACACAAGGCACAAATTGCTCAAGGCCGCAACAGTCGGGAAGGCGAAGAGTCAAGGGGGCAACTCAAGGGTCATCTCAGCCTATATGTACAACTTCGAGAAAGGATTCAAGGACTTTTAGCTTGACAATGAAAGCCGGTATGGTAGACGAATTGTTACAAGAAAGCTAAAGGCACTTAGATCTTTGTATCAATTAGAGAGAGGTAGCGAGGCTAGGTTTTTGTATCATGCATTGAGATAAATAGCCAATGTTCCACTCTTGGGTTTCGATGAGTTGTAAACATGTATTTGACGTTGCAACAACATTAATAATATATTCTCATTTCCGGCACTGATTCACGTGCTTGATTGTGGTGATAGTACTAGCTGTCTAGTACTTGATTGTGTTGTACGTTTGCTTTCATGCATGTCATTAGTTGTGAATTATTTCTCAATGGTTGTATGTATGTCTACTTTCGATTAGTGTTTTTTTTTTTTTCCACGGCGGTAGTCTATTGTGAACTACTTTGCAGTTAACTTCTGCCGAGTTTTCTTTCATATATGTTTGACTGGTTTTCGGCTCACTGATCCCAGTTACGGCATATCTCCCTTTTATTTTTGCTAATTAGACTTGTGTCTATCTTTGTTTATTGTTCATTAATCTTGGGTTGATTTTGCTTCACTGAATGGTCATTTCATCTTCACCTCTGATCCATCATCTTCTCGTTTAGCAACCAAGAGTGGAAACAATCATGGCGGCAACCGGGCCCACATACCGGATGGGGCTCCTATCCCAAACGGTGTGAGATATAATTGGGACCTTTCACCGAGGAGACCCCCTTGTTGTCAATAGTACAATTTTGCATGTCAACAAATTAGCGCTAGAAGGAGAGCCAGATGACAAGCTGAGCCCTTAGAGCTTGCAGTTAGTCTCATATCTGTAATGCCTCATCCCCAAATCATTCTCCCAAGGTGTTTATCAGATTTATCTGGTTCTCGGTGCTCAATCCCCGATGAACCTATGTATGACTTTTCTCAGTTAAAATTCTATGGTGAAAACAAAGTTTCCATAACCAGGCACCTTTTGGATTTCTATGAGTTTTGTGAGTGTTACGAAGTTGACAACGAGGAGTTGGCTTGCGTGCTTTTCTCCCTCACTCCTGAAGGACGTGTTGAGAAATGGTGACGCACATTTCTTGTAGCTTCCATCCATTCGTTCGAACAGCTCACCGGTAAATTAAAACAAGCCTTTCATAGGTACGATTTTCAAAATGTATTAATGAAGTTAAATGAGATCAGAATGGAACCTCAAGAAGTTATAGAGGAGTTTTCTATCAGGTTTGTTAATTTTTGTCTTGAGTTCCCTGAAAGGGATGCCAATTGGACATATTTAATTGAACAATTTTGACACGTGGTTTTCATTTCCCTAGAAAAATTTCAATCGACAACGGAGCCTGATCCCGGGGTTTGTTATGATAACCCTCAATTTTTCAGTTGTTTAGACTTTGTCTCGAAATCTCCCACATACCCTGTCAAATCATAGCTTGAAAAGCATATTGGCCTAACATCTCTCCCTGTAAATGAAACTTATCTCGAGTCCATTGAATGTTTGCCCAGGTATGATGCTAAATCTCATCCTTATACTGATAATAAATCGAGTCCTGTCTCGGGCAAAGTTGATTTCCTTAGAAGAGAATTGGACCATGATAGGCATGCAGGGTCATTATTTTCTCTGGATGACACTGATGTGCAAAACGGTTAATGCCCCCGCATCAGAATCATGTCATCCATTATTCCCTGATTTATTTCATGAGTCTTCCACACCAGTAATTTCCTCAAGTCATTCAAAACGTACTTATACTGGTATTGGCGACAATCATAAGCACGCGGGTGGAGTTTCACCATCAAATTACGAAATTGATGAGTCTCTTATGCCTTATCTTTTTCATCTGCAATCTTTAAACAACCAAAGGAGAAACCTTCTGTCTGGGCAACTTCAAGATTTTTCTTTCATTGATTCATCCCAATTGTTAACCAAAGGGGAGCTTAACACGTCAAGTACCCAACCTACCCAAATTGATGGCTCCAATAATCACTACTTATCTGAAAACATTTTCACTCATGCCTCTAAGGACTGTCATTCGTATCTATATGTCGACCATATGAAGCCTCTGAAATTCGATGATCCACTTTGTGAAGATTCAAGGACCCATCATGAAATTGAAGTAATTCAGCTTCTGCTAGCTATTACCTCAAGCTCTTATGATCCTAATGAGACCCCTCAAACAAGTTCAACTAGGGTTCCTCGAATTAGGGTTTCTGAAATTATGTTTCCCACGTATCACACGCCTCTCAGCATAACCGTGTCGGATGTTAGCTCATCCGAGCAGGTCTTCCATTTGAGTGATATTTCCCTGAGCGCAGATCTCTATTACCTAACAGCCAGTATGCAACAACCGATATACCCTAATTTATTCACTGGAAGGGAAACACCGACCATTGTCTCTAATATTTCCAGTTGTTACCCAGCCAATACCAGTTGCACTCAGGTGCAAGCATGTGATGTTTGGAAAACCTATCTACTGCCTTAAAATATTCTAGTCAATTCACCCTATCCTGAGAAATATAAAGAATCTGATTCATTGGATTGTCAATATGTCAGTGCACAAACATTTGGCCGAATTGGTATATTTCCCACTGACATTTTTCTAATCACTACAATTGATGATCATATCCATTCGCCAGTTAATCTCACGAAACCATCAAAGTTTGGAAGCCCCCTGATCGAAGGCCCAGAGTTGGTCCAGGATGGTGAAGCATTTTAGCCTTTGCTGAAAGTTACTTCAAATTCTCACATCCTTAGTGAAACCCGGGAAAAAAATTGAACTAGGGTTTTCAAAATTAGGGTTTTTGCAAGTGGATTCGCAGGCATCTCAAATTTTACTGGTGGATGCCTATTTTTTCGATTCTATCAAAGTGATCATCCTCAAAATCATGATGAGATTCCCGGCTGGTTTGACCAATCCTATCCAATGAATATACTTGCAAATAGGCTATGTCTTTCCCCATTTCCATTGGACCTAGGCTTGTGCATCGATGGATGTGTGTCATTTATAAATCATTTTAGATTTCAAGTACCTATTTCTATGTATCAGGATGAAAGTGAAATTCAGCTAGCACAATCTATTCTGGCACATTCTCTGGTAGGTATTCATGACCTTCTTGCTATTGCACATGCTCTTCAGGTAAGTCTTGTTGTTAGTGCACAATTTGTATGCTGGCACTGATTGCGAATATTGTTGTTCTTGTAGGGCAGGGACTAAGGTGGTGGCTGCACTGGAAAGCCGATTTCACATAACTCAACCACCTCTTTGGTTAAATTAGGGTTTTAGGTTTAGGCTAGCTAGGATCTGTTAATAAAATTTGTTAATTAGCTTTACATGTGTTTAAAACTACGCTTGTTGTCTTTTCTTGCGGTCAATAGTTTATGTATTATAATTTTCCATTTATTTTTTGCACCCATGCTTTTTCAGTATGCTTGTTGTTGCATAATTTTTAGATAATCACCACATGTTCTTTGCCTTGTTTCCCACCGGTAAATAGTTGATCCTTCTCACATATGGCATTGCATGGTGTCATAAGCCTTGTCTGTTACATTGCATTGTGCGCTTTCTTCCTTGCATTTTTCGCATTGGTTATTAACGTGGTTTGGAAAATTCCCGTACATTGCATACCGCCGCATGAGCCTTCATTAAATCCAGAGCCTTCAATCCCTCGATCTCCTGACTAGCCTCCTTATGTCTCCTTGTATATGTCTGAAGCCAGGTGGGTTTCCTTCACCTCTCTACACGCATCGAAACCCTGATGATATTTTATGTTTTCATGATCATAACTGCTAAAAAAATAACTCCATGGTTTGCATGAGGTTGCAGTGGTTACCACAAGAGGAAGCTTCTCTCAGAACAAGTCATCAAATTCGTGTTCTCATTATGATGATTTAAAATTCATTGGCCAGGGAGATACGAGCCGGTTGCTTGTGGGGAACCCTAGCGAGTTCAAATGGCCTATATCAGTAACCTAAGCCTTGTGCCCAGCATAGTCTCGAACACCTTAATGATCTGTTTTGCACATTTCACTTGGGGTGGTAGGTATGATGTGAAGACTTGGCATGAGGGAAAACCTAAATCATGATATCCCTCAGTTTCTGTCAAACAAGAAACAACCTCTCTTGCCCATAAAATAAGTCGAGATCCCTCATCCTCCCATGCAAAATAAGTGCCACGAGCACATGAAAATAAGTGCTACAAGCACATCAAACAAATAAGGATAAAGGATTAAGAAAGGCTTCATGCGCAGAGAGGTAATGAAACGAATTCACCGAGGTATTGACTAGGCTCGCTGGCAGCGAGCAACATTTGTGATTTCTTGAAGTGACTCTGTCAGGGTACTGTCTAGGCCTGCTGGCAGTAGAGCAACACCAAGACTTATTTTAAAATCCTGAATATAATAAGCCCGCTACCTTGCTTTCTACATCATCAACCAACCATTGGCATCCGTGAACTTCTTCTTTGACGCGAGAACTAGCTGAGACACAAGGATTGGGCATATCTGAAAAGGTCAAAATAATACATGGGTACTCTCAGAACTTGTTCAATATTCCCTTGCATCACTACATGGACTCAGAATTTTTTTGGGGTGTTGACAGAGATGCTGTATTCTACCAGTGGTTCGCCAATTGTTGTAGCCGCTACAACATCACCAAAATTTTGGGTATATTTAAAATTTCGGGTCCCCCTGCTCGCTTAGCCATTAGGGTTTTGACCCAGCCTCTATTCATTGAACCTTCTCACCATCATGACGAGATTCTTTCTCTGCAGCCACGCTATGTGTGGGAGGATCATCATGCATACACACGAGTGGAAACTTCTCGGTGCATTAAGTATATTCATTAGAAGCCCTTTTAGCATGGATCATTTAGGCATTTCATTTGGATACTTCACCAAGCTCATGTATATTATTTAAGGCATCATTTCTCTATAGGGAAAATTTGAACTAATTGATGTTATAATGTTTCATATAGGTCAATCCCATGGATGATATACTCATCAATGTCATCACCACACCGAGGGAAATAAACTGAAGCTAAACAACAAGGCCACAGCTGCAAAACATGACACTTTCATCCACATGCCCCTGCCCATGTGGGGATGAGACTTAAGGCTACCGTTGAAGACCTCGTTATGGCGGATGATAAGGATATGCCAACAAGTGAGCAAGAGGAGCAAGTGAATATTATTTTCAAATGGAGGATGGTGTGGTGCATTTTTATTCAAATAAAGGATTAAGGGAAGAACTGTTTATGATTGCTGATGCAACAAAATTCTTCACTGATACACATCGGATACTTAGACTCATTTCATTGGGAAATGTAAGAATCCTGGAAGTGCGTCCTAACCTTGGCATATCAGAGTCTTGGTATTTTTCATGGAGATTTAAGTATCTCTCTGCTCTATGTCTTCAAAAGTACTTTTGCTGAAGACATTTAACACTCCGAAAAAAATTAAGAGATACTTGGAGCATTGTCCTTTGTCTTCTGGGCATTAACTTTGATGCCTTTATTTAAGTATGTCTTTATAGTATTGAAAGCTGATGACAATGGAGAAGGTTGGGCTTTTGCGTTGTATTCTTTGTTATGCATGCATGCCAAAGTTAGCCTACCGCCAAAACTCCAAACTGCTGATGAGGAACTTTCGACATATAAAATGGAACTTCCTCCTGACACAACGAAGGGGTAAAGAATAAGAAAGATTCTTGAAAGGCATAAAAGCATTTAGTTTGCGCTACTGGTTGTGGCTTTGCTGGGCACTTGTATGGTTATTGGAGATGGTGTGCTAACACCAACCATTCTTATGTATTCTGCAGTCTCGAGCTTTAAATTTGTTGTGACGGAACACCTACATGAATATGTATTTGTTTCCTATTTCATGCCATATAGTGGTTTGCCCTCTCGAGCTACAACACTATGGGACACATTGGATAGGTTTCATCTTTGCCCCAATTGTTATGATTTGGCTTCTATATGTCAGTGCACTCAGTTTAAATCACATTATTCACTGGAACTCGGGAAATTTATCTCGCGCACTCTCCATATGCTATGAGGAGTACCCAGTCTAGAGGATGGAAGTCTTTGGGTGGCATTTCTGTTATGTATCACAGGTTCAGAAACAATGTTCACAGATCTTGGGCACTTTTCACAATTATCAAAAAACATCGCTTTCACTTTTATTGTTTATCTTGCCATGATTTTAGCTTACATAGGTCAAGCTACTTACATTTCACAACATCGTCAATGTGCTAATCCAATTGGCTATCTCTTTTCAGTGCCATAAACTATTAGATGGCCTATGATTGGAGTTGCAAGCTAAGCAATGATCACAGGGATGTTTTCAATCATTAACTAATGTCTAGCACTTGGTTACTTTTCTAGGGCGAAGGTGGTACACACGTCAGATAAAATACATGGGAGAGTATATATATTCCTGAAATCAACTGGCTTCTAATTACATTATGTCTTGCCATTACTTTTGGTTTGAGGGTTGTTCAAGAAAGACCGAAACGCTTGAATGAGGTAAGCGCAACAAGAGTGAGGCCACATGCGTATGGGAATTATGTGTGGAGATGAATCTAGCGCCAGCTGCGCACCCCAAAAGGAGAGCTGTTGCAAGCCATATGTTTAAAATGGACCTCGCACAAACAATAAACTACCCATACTAAGCCAAATCAAATGCACAGAGTTAGACAAATCTATTTTGAAAAGGTGCAACGCCATCCAGGACCACGTGGATCTGGGAATATAAGGTGAAGCGATCCATCCTAAAAATACGTGCCTATTTGTTGTGAAGCCTTGGGAGGCAACTTGGTTAAAGGTGTTCTTATGATCAATGATATTGATCAACTATTTTTGAGTTTTTAATCATCGGGATACAGTAACGCTGAGAGAAATCTTTTGGTCAATATCTTCCTTTATTAAGCACATTAGGTATCAAAAACGTAATAGTTTTCTTGGAGGGCTGGCAGACATCGATTATTATTTTTAATCAGGATATTAGAATTATTATATGGGTTATGTTCAGAATTGTTGGCAGAGGCTTGAGATTGATGGTTTCTGGTTCAGCAGCGCCTAAAATCATGGTTTGAAACCACGATATTTCTTAAAATATCCCCCATGTAAACCCATGGAATGGTTGGAAGGTTAGCACATGACACAACATCTTGGCTTGCTGCGACCCCAGGCCATGCAAAGAAGAAATCGTTTTTTTGTTGTTGAAAGGATGTCGAAATTATCAATATCCTTTGAAATGTGTTGCTGCAAGCGCAGTCTCCACGTCTCGAAAACCCAAAGCGATTTAACGTGTGACTCCAATGCATCAGAGGAATTGCGATTAGAACTCAAGCCAGAGTTGGTTTATATTGCACAGTCGCTCGTTTTGGAAGGGATCCACAATACGACATAAGTGTAAACCTGTATCCCATAAATTGTGCACCTTATTGGCAACCCGAGGAAACACAGTCATGAAAACATTGGGACGTAATGAATGCCTATGCATTGTTGCAATTGCTTTGAGGTCACGACTGCATTGAGGTAATCTTCATTTTGCAATCCATTCCTGTTGGAGGCTCGTAAGAGAAGGAGGAGCTTTACACATGGGGGAATACACAAGATTGCAGCATAAATTATGATTGTGGAGTTCATGCATTGATGAAAGACATGACTGCATCAAGAATGTGACAAGTCGCTGGGTCACAAGACTAGTAGGGTGAATGAGGATGCGACTTGGTGGTATTTGCGACCTTGCGACCTGTTCGAGGTCACATCTCACGTTAAGAGCACAATCGTGTGACCCCTCTGAATCGCTAAGTCGCAAAACTGTGAAGCAAATGTAAAATGCGACTTGGTGATATTTTCGACCCTACGACCTATTTGAGGTCACATCTCACGTTAAGAGCACAATCGTGTGACTCCTATGAGTCGCTGAGTCCCAAAAATATGAAGCAAATGAAAAATGCGACTTGGTGGTAGTTGCGACCCTGCGACTTGTAAATTTCATGCTCTGCGTGTACACACTAAGAGAGCCTTCCAATGGTGTCTGGGGAAGGAGCATGATGGGTGGCATCACCATGCTTCCCAAAACTTCAGAAGTGTCAACTTGCTAGCTTGTGGGAAAATTTCAAGGGCGTCATACTTGCCTTGCCAAAGGTTCTTGATACAGGATTAATAAGTCAGTGTTTTGCTGCAAATTTTTGATATAGGGTCACGAGGAAGGGACTGCAAGAAATCATCTTGTTCCCTCATGCCCAAGGAATATTTAGTTAGGATCCCTAGATGTCACCTGCGTTGAACAATTAAAAGCTCAATTTTGAAATACGTTGCATCATAGTGGGATTTGATTGCAATGTCAACCTTAGACCATTGTGGCTGTGGAAGAAGCGGTGTTTCATAAAAATGTGTATCTGTAACATGATTATAATTATTGCAAATGCATCATCTGTTGTGTAACAAAATACAGTGGAAAATTTAAATATATACCGCCTCTATATGGCCGTTCAATTCTTCTTTGGAGCAAGTCATTTGGTGGACTTAATATACAAATTATGTGCACTAAGCCCTCAATAAAGTGTGAGTAGAAGTTCCGTGTCTGTACCCACATTTCATAAATTCATTTCTATATGGTGCGATGTTCATAGAGGATAAAGGGGCATCATGTATCATTGACGTAACCATATCCATATGAAGTAATAGCTACCGAAACAGTTTAAAACTACAGATCCACATTTGGCACTCAGCTCATAATGCTACCAACCGACATTACAGTGATTGAAGAGGCGCAAGGATGACCTACACAAGCCATTCTTTTTTATGACAAAGTGGCACGACACTTGACCACATAGGGGTCTAAATTTATCGTTTTTCACGCTTGCAATTAATTAAATACGCCCCTAGAATTATTATTATTCGATCATGAAGACATGTGACCTATGCTATTTTGCCGCCGGTAGAAGCTTTCATTTTGCACAAAGAGCCAAGATTTTCCCTAGCAAGCAAGAGGATCTTTTCAAAGCAAGTGGATTCTCATGAACCCCCAAGAAAATCACTCTAAGCTCAAAGGCACCTGGTCACGTTCATGAGACAGAGATGCAGGAAAAGAAATCTTGCTGCGAAGCCTAGAGATCACAGAAAGAAGAATGCAAGGAAAAAATTTCCGAAGGCCATAGGTCTCAGCTTTTTTCAAGGTCGCAGGTCGAAGATTGACCGAGGTCACAGATCGCGAATTGCCTGAGGTCGCAAGTCGCGGATTTCCTAGGGTCGCGGGTCACAAATGGCCCAAGTCGCAAACCAGCCCAATGGTCAGGAAGACCAAGAGTCAAGGGGGAAACTCAAGCGTCATCTTAGCCTATATGTACAACTTCGAGAAGGGATTCAAGGACTTTTAGCTCGACAATGAAAGCCATTATGGTAGAGGAATTTTTGCAAGAGAGATAAAGCCACTCAGCTCTTGGTATCCATTAGAGAGAGAGGTAGCGAGGCTAGGGTTTTGTATCATGCATTGAGATAAATATCCCATGTTCCACTATTGGGTTTCGACGAGTTATAAACATGTATTTAATTTTGTAGCAGCATTAATAATATATTCTCATTTCCAGCACTGATTCACGTGCTTGATTGTGGTGATAGTACTAGCTGTCTAGTACTTCATTGTGCTGTACGTTTGCTTTCATGCATGTCATCGGTTGTGAACTATTTCTCAATGGTTGTATGTATGTCTTCTTTGGATTAGTGTTTATTTGTCCTTGCCATGTCTGTAGTCTATTGTGAACTACTTTGTAGTTAACTTCTGGTGTGTTTTCTTTCATATATGTTTGACTGGTTTCCGGCTCACTAATCCCAGTTACGACATATCTCCCTTTTATTTTTGCTTCTTAGACTTGCGTGTATCTTTGTTTATGGTTCATTATTCTTGGGCTAATTTTCTTCACTGATTGGTCATTTCATTTTCGCATCTGCTCCATCATCTTCTCATCCAGCAACCAAGAGTGGAAACAATCATGGCGCCAACCAGGCCCACATACTGGATGGGGCTCCTATCCCAAACGGTGTGAGGTCTAATTGGGACCTTTCACAGGGGAGACCCCCTTGTTGTCGGCAGTACAATTTTTCTTGTCAACATGTTACCAACTCCATTCAATGCCACCGATGTGTTCAAGAGAAGTCATTTAGTTAATATTTTCTACAATACACTTAAGCCTTCATTTCATGTTTTTCGTTCCTAGTCCAGCTCCGTATCATCATCATTCTGTCTCACATCATGATACATGTTTCATGTTGTTGATGGGGGATACAACAAGTCCCTCCTACAATGGGTCGCTTCATGTTGACATCAACTCATTATCCAAGAAGTTGACTTAGAAACACTCCTCGGTACCTTGGTGATGGCATACATAAATGGAAAGTTTCCTCCCTCTCAGATACATCTGTACATCATTGACCTTCGACTGAAAGATTCAGTGTGGTGTTTGACATCAACTCATTTACTCACAAAATATGGATTGTATTGTAGTACCTTGAAAGCCATTAACATCATTTGTGGTTTCTCTCAAGTTCGTTAATGACTTACATCGTTTATCGGTAATCAGATGGTGTCTACCATGTTCATCTCCAACTCATTGATTCATACAGTTAGACTTGTACATTGGATGGTCACATGAATGAGAAAGAAGATCCCATATCTACTTTCATCCATCCGAGCTACAATTTCAGGATAAATACAAGATCAAAATGTATGATGGCTATGGTCATACAGACAATCATCCAATCATGGGTCCTGTTATCACCAAATTGATTCTGATAGGCTTCTCATCAATCAACTTAATGTAACTCTTTCAAACCACTTTTGACTGAAGATTAGTCTCTTAAGTTTGAGAGGGCTCTCTCAAGGTAACTTATGATTTTCAATGGAGATTCTATTAGATGGCTAACTCTATAATTGTAACTTGATTGAGATTGATTGTAGGTTGAAAATGTAAGGACTTTCTACCATTGGGCTATGGTGTCAACATCAGTAAACTCAATGAAAATATTTCTTCCTATGGAAAATGAGGCAAATGGAGTTTTAAATGAAAATATGGTACACACACAACACAGGAAGAAAATAATAGTTTAACCTCTAAAGGAAGTCAGAGCATGTTACCATGAGTTCTGAGTAATTGGACATCAAAATAACTGCAGATATTTAAACATGAAAGATATAGAACATACAACACATTGAACACCTCCTTTGAATCTCAGGAAAAGAAGAAAAATATCACTATATATTACTGAAACTGAAAAAAATATTACAGAGTAGCAGTTTAGTGCAATATTCTCCAAACCTTTTATATTTGATCTTATGTTTATAAATAGTCTCTTTTTACATTTTCATAGGACGTTGGGTCATCGAACCTTAACTCTGACAGCTAAGCATAACTGACAACTCTATTTTTGGAACATAAAAACACACCTAGTCACTTTAAGAGTTTATCTCCTAATGGGACTCTAATTACATTTATACCTCCACTTCTCTAATAGTGGGATCATTACATAGATAAGGATCAAGTGCTCAAATATAATTCTCCATGACATAAGACATAAATACACTTTCCAATAATTTAGCAACAACTATCCTATTACCTAGGAAAGGGTCAACAATAACTATCATTTTGTCTTCATGTTGTTTTGTATGAGTGGTACACATGTTGAGTGATGAACATTTGTTGAGATGTGTCCTCATATGTTTGGATGCCTCCACGTGGTTGGCTGATCTTTCATATGTCCTTTGAGCCTTTGAAAATCCTTCAAAAAACACCTTGTTGCAAAAAAGAGTATTCTTTAGGCAGTTTCATAGCGTAGTTTTGTAGCGAGCTAGTTTCTGTCTTTTCACCCTTCCTTCTGCCACCTCTGTTGGTCAAAAATATTTTTTATGACAACATATCTAAATACAATCAAGCTCCCTCCTTAATTCTTCATAAAACTGATTTTAAAGGAAAAAAAGAATCTTCAGAAATTTTGTATCATTTTTCGTCCTTCAAGCCTAGAGCTCGCTACAAAATTGCCTAACAAGGCAGAAATTACAGATTTTGTGATTTTCTTCAAAATTTGATCTCATGAGCCAAAATTTATATCCCTTGCAAGATATAAACTTAAAAAAATGTCTCACCTCAACTCTTCAGTCTTTGGGAGTTTCATCTTCATTAACATTGGGTTGACCTTCAGGTTCTTTAATCACTTTCATTTTCAGTCCTTTCTTCTCCATCTCATCTTAAATCATGTCCATTTGTTCTTGAAGGTCTTCCACTTGATTTTTTAATGATCTGTTTTTAGCTTGCAGGTGCAGGTTCATCCTCCTGGTATGTTTGGCTATAAGTCTTAGAGGACGGGTCCTTTTTAGCAGTCTTTTGGCATTACTCATAGATTCTTAAACATTTGAGAGTTGACTGTCCCATTTTTTCATCATCTGATCAAACTCAGCCTTTTCATACATGTGCTTCTCTACTTCCAAATTCAACTCAAGTATTTCTTCCCTTGCTTGTCTTAGTTGTTCTGTGAGGAGTTCTGTTTTTTATTTTCCAACCATCTTCTCCTTTCCGTTTCTCTTCACAATGACAACTTCTTCAGCTACTGGGGATAAATCTATGATGTTTTCTAGCTACATACCTTCACTGACCTTCTCTGCCCTTTTTCTCTCCATGACCTTATTTACAAACCTGGTCATCAACTTCCTTGGCTGAAATATGAAGCCAACATCCTCTCTAGCAAAATCCAATTTCTTGACAGACTTACCTTTCTTCAATTTTCTTCCATCGCCTTCAATGTCTTCTTCTTGCACTATTGGGGACTCCTCAATATCTTTTGCATGTAGAATGTCCTCCAGATTTCCTTTGGCAAATGTCTGAATCCTTGTTATTCTCTTATTTCTTTATTTGATAATCTTATTTTTTGCAGGTGTTGGCTAAGGGATATCAGTTTCTTGAAAAGGTTCTTGTTCAATGTCCATTGGTACTACAAGAAATTGTCTTCCTTCTTCACCAATCTCTTCTGTTGCAGCAGGGGATGTAGAGGATGTAGTAGTTTTAGGTTTTAAAACTTTATTTGGAGTCACTACATCTACTTCATACCCACTCATAAACAGAAAATAGGTCCAATCTTTGTTTAACCTTTTCAACTCTTCCAACACTAACAATTTTATCAGGCCATGGTGAAACACTGATGTCTCATTACCTTCTGACTTTACCTGAACTCTATCTGACATCTTTCAAAAAATCCTAAATAAGAGAAGGGTAGGTCGAGAGGTCACTTACCAAAAAAATGTAAAAGGAGTCTAATATGGTAAGAGTAAACCATTTGGAATTTCCCCTCACAGGTAAGTATTTTTGGATCACCAGCAGTAGCTTTCCAGAGTTTTCTTTCATATAACTCCTAGGGATTCCATTGGTCATATCAACGCCTCTGTGCTCCTGCTTGAGAAACTCTTCACAACTCTGCATTCTGAACTTTGTGCCTTTAAACCATTCTCCACCACTTCTAGGAATTTATGTAGCTTGTGATATGATCTCTGGTGACACAGTGAGATTCAAAATCCCAACCTTTGATGATGTCCCTGTAAAATTGGTGGCAAAGTATTTTGAAAACTGTGCATGGAAACCCTGCAATTTCTGGAAAAACTGTAGGCATCCCGTCCTCCTGAAAGCCTCCATAGTAGTGGGATCCTCATTTAGCAACTTCAAATCCATGGGTTCATACCTTACACAATGACCACCCTTATTTGTTTTATTTTTCGATGCCATGATGCTTTATACTCTTCGTTTCCTCGCCTGTTGATGAAACCTACAGAACCAAATTTGAACATCAACCTGCTTTGTGTGGTGAAGCAACTCTCAAATATCGACAGTGCGATACTTCTCATGCAAGGTTTGCACAGTAATTGACAAATAGCAGCTTGGGGTAACATTTTTAAAGATGATTTGACAACTTGGATTTTGATGATGGCACATGTGACCATAAAAGACAATAATCACAGAAAAATACAGCTATGCATGTTTTGGAATCGTCATAACAAACTAAAATGACGTCACCCTTTACTTTTCTAATCTAAAATTGACACCTCACACCACTCTGACACTTTCTGCAAAAAAACCCAGTTTCGTAGCGAAAACGATTTAGCTATTGATAGATTCGTTACGGAACTGTTATGTAGTTTTGTAGCGAAATCTACTGATTTTCCTTGTAATTCGCTATGAAACTATGAAAAACTGACGGATGTAATATTTTTTGATTAAAATGCATGGGAATGACAAATAGATGATATTAGGTTTATTTGACATGATATGACATTGTTTGGGATGGGTTTTAGACTTATGATGGATATCATTGAGTGAAAAAAATTTCAGTCAATTTCATGAAAATGACTTATGAGACAACATGAACCCTATCAAATGGAATTGTTTAAACTAATGAGTGATAATAGGTCCATTATTTTTCATCAGTGGACATATATTTTGATCATTGTACATGTAATGTTAGCTTATGTGTTGAGTACGGGTATGTCTCCCTCAGCAAGGATATCATGATGTAAATGTATTGTAACAGCAGATGATCTTGCCAGTTGTTCTTGATCCTAACTTGTCACAAGGTAAATCACTTCAGTCATTAGCCATCATTCTTGACTTTGCGCTTTAGGGGGGATTATTTTATAGGCCATTTCCCCACATCTAGTCAGTCGACCTACAATTTGGATCAATCAACATCCTTTTACCCCTTGACATCATCATGGCACAAATCCCTATGCATGACACTTTCATATCCTAGAGTGTCTGCCTAAAAACACCTTGTTTCAGTCATTTTAAGGACCAACGCTCCCTGGCCTCCTACTAGAAAATGTTCACCTACAGGTTTCTCCATTGTGGCTTGCGTTGATCACCTACAAGTTCCTCCATTATGCACCTCCATTGGTTTTAGAAATTCGGGAAAAAAAGATAGTTTCTGGAAGCCTCTCCTTTAAGAAGCTTCCAGAATTTGTAACAAATATTTACCTTAAATAAAACATTCAAATCCTATCCTATCCTACTTTGGAGTTTCCATCCCTTATCCTTTGATCCCACCCTCCCATCAAGAGTGGATCTCAAGCCCTAGATTGGTAAATGGATAAGAATTCCCAATTTACCCTACTACTCTATATATTTGTGGTCGTCCACAAGCTAGGGGTTGGATTTTGGAGATATAATTCTACCTCATGCTTCTGCTATAAAGAGTTACCATTCCATGCATTAGGGTGATGAGAGGTGCACTTTGTGGCAAAGAAGGAACAATTCAATTGGAGGAGCTCTTCTACAATATCAACCCTTATTTCTAGTTATAACTCCTTCCATTTATATTACTACAAAGAGTTATTTTTTTTCCAACATATGATGTCATGATTTCATGTATTTCGATGCCATGTTTATCCATCAAATAAAGTACTTATATGATGCTACATAGGTACCGCAGATTGTTGGCTTATGTTATCTGATTGTGCAAGTTATAATTATAGCAATGAGAGCTAGGATTGGAGCATTCAAGCCAGGAAAGGAGCAAAGAATATGATAAATCACATCTAGGCTTCGTTCCATCATCCATTTACTTTAAGGGAAAATATAACTTCTTTTTCTTTATGTTGTTCTAGGCTAAGCCACCTATTCTAGGGAAGTTACTTCTTGTTGTAGTCGTAGATTCCATATAACAACTACAAATAATAGTAACTCTCTCAACAACAGAGGTAGAGTACATAGTTGCAATAGAAGCTTGTAAAGAGATGTTGTGGATGCAACGATTCCTAGGAGAGATAAGAATAAATGAGGACAAGTATGTGCTATATTGTGATAGTTAGAGTGCCATTCACTTGGCGAAAAACCCAGCATTTCACTCAAAAACCAAGCACAGTGACTTAAGGTACCATTGGATCTGACAGGTATTAGAGGAGGGACAATTATCCTTGGAAAAGATCCATATAGATAGGAACCTTGCTAATATGCTCACTGAGATTCTACCACGAAATAAACATGAGTTATGTAGAGGCATGGTAGGACTTAGTGTGACTTGATTCAGGATTCTTCATTTGGATTCAAGTGGGAGAATGTTAAATGTGAACCCACAATCAAGACGTCGACACCGACTGCCGTTGACAACATCGTCCGACACCGACTATTTGACACTCCACCACCCACGTCGTCTGCCCACCGCCCTTGACTTCTAACTTCAATGTGCAGTGATGAATTTCACATGAGTGAATTCTAGAGCTTCCCTCCTCATCTATAATTTTGTAATTTTCCTCAGCTTGAGCAAGGCAAAGCCTGCAATGGAAATGTCTCCATCAATTAATGTCTTCTTGCTTCCAAGTTTTATGTTATGTGTTTTGTTGTCTCTTAACTATCATTTGTTCCACTACGATTCCATCATTATTTAACTTATAACCATACTAAAATAAGAAATATGAGATGTGGTTATCACATTGTAATATTTGTACACTTTGGTGAAAGAAATATTTTTGTGCGGTTGCAAAAGATAATAATAATGATTAAAATAAACCATAAGATGATGCTTGATTAAATGGAAGTCAAAATGCATGGCTTTACACGACATGGTACTCAAACAAAGGCATGACTTTTTAGATTTTTGAGAAAGTTAAATGATTTTCAAATTCTCTTTAGAGGGTGGGGTGGATGGAATGAATGAAAAGGATTACAGAAAAATTGTATAAATTATATACGAATAAAGCTTTTACAAATGAATGAGAGAAGTCTGAAGTGCATTGAAAATTTATAGCAGCGAATCCCATGCATTTTTATGAAGTCAACATTAAAATTAGGACTGGAAGTTGGCTTAAGTAACATAATGACTGAGTAAATGATGGACACCCATATTCAAGGACAAGCTTTCAATACCATGTATCTTATGACATCGGGTTTCCAAAAACTTGGTTGTGCGAGTCATGAGTTCGATATTGGCAGAGTCAGAGAAAAAGGATTTCCGACTGCCGGATGGTGCTCAACCCACCTCCACCTGACGGATCGAATCCAGCAGCCTTGATTTGGTGAATGATAGCGAATTGTCCATTTGCCCAGAAAAGCAATAAAAAGTGGCTCGGATGCCAATGGGGACCTTTACTAATTAATGGAAATTATGTAATTCAACTAGCCGTGCAAGCTAAAATTAGGTTATATGCTTTCCAACAAAATTGCATAAATGGTTGGGAGGAAAGTGGAGAGTGGGTGTGGGAATTGGGCTGCAACTTTTTAATTTACTTTTATTTTTGGATGGGAATCGCGATCCTCGAGTGTACACAAGATTCATGTGGATGGAGACTTGTTTCTTCAACACTGCGGATAATGGGAATCGTCAAATACGTCTGTATTGTCCTGTTATCCGAAATAGCTCTCCACAGTACAGCGCTCGTGTTTCTTGTGGAATAATAGGAGGACAAGTTTTCCTTGGCATAGAAGTTTCCAGATGGAGTATTTACGCTCATGTTTATATTGTCATCGGGGCATTAGTCTTGCCGCGTAAAGGAGTTCGTTTGTATTATGTAGAGACAGGAGGGCCACGCCTTTGACCATTCAATTCGTAGGGTTCTTGCTTCTCGACTTGCAGTGCAAGACAAGTCTGACCATATTGGCCGCTCGCTATCCTACATCTTGCTTTGGTTTATTGCTGTTTCCGGCCGTCTATATTATGGAGTCTTGTTCTGCTTTCTGTTCAGAAATTTCCAGCATCCCAGATCTGCGAGGATACTTGTAAGCCCTGGGGTAAATGTTCGTGGGGATTCATATAAGCGGATGAGATCATGAGTTTTGGGCATGAGGGATTGATGAATGAGCTCAAGGCTGTCAAGGTTGTTGGGAGGGGAGCCATGGGGACTGTGCTTCTGGTTCAGAGGGAAGGCTGCGATACACCGCTGGCTTTGAAGGCCATGAGCAGGTCCGCCATGGCTAGGGACGGTGGTGATGGTCTCAGAAGGGCGCACATTGAGAAAAACATTCTTTCCCGCCTAGACCATCCTTTTCTGCCTACCTTGTTCGCGCATGTGGAGACAGAGAAAATCATGGCCTGGCTCGTTGAATATTGCGCCGGTGGGGATCTTAACTGTCTGAGGCACAGGCAGACGGAGAAAACCTTTTCAGAGTCCATCATTCGGTATGTTTGCCAATAATGGCCGGGGCGGTGTTTTTTAATTTGAATATTTGGGGGTTGCACTTATGGTTTTCTTCTGTTTTTGATATTAAATCTGAATTGGCATTTGTAGGTTCTATGCAGCGGAGATTGTATTGGCATTGGAGCATCTGCACAGCCTGGGGATCGTATACAGAGATCTGAAACCCGAGAACGTGCTGATACAGGCTAGCGGCCATGTCATGCTCACCGATTTCGATCTCTCCGCCAGCCTCGAAGTGGATCACACCTCGAAGAAGCTGGGCACTGGAAGCAATATTCCGCAGGAAAGTAATTGCAGTGGGCATCAAAAGCGCGGCCTCGGCCTCGGCCTTTTGAATTGCGTCGCGTCTTTCTTGAGCAAGAAGACAAAATGCCCCTCGCCCCTTGCAGGATCTGGCAGTACTGTACGGATGCCTCCCATTAAAAGGCCGGCCTGCGTATCTCCTGCGGCCACTGTCCCCGGGAGGCTGAATTCGTTCGTTGGCACAGAGGAATACGTAGCTCCGGAGATGTTGCGGGCAACGGGGCATGAATTTGCGGTGGACTGGTGGGCGTTGGGGATTCTGCTCTACGAGATGCTGTACGGTTACACGCCCTTCAAAGGGGTCAATCGGAAGGAAACGTTCTACAATATCCTAGTCAAGAAACCCCAATTCACTGGACCCTGGATGCCATTGCGCGATCTCATTCTCAGATTGCTGGAAAAAGAGCCGGAGAAGAGACTGGGCTTCTCCCACGGAGCTCATCACATCAAAAACCATGCATTCTTCAGGGGAGTCAACTGGGATTCCATTCACAGCGTCTCCAGACCTCCCTTCATTCCGTGCCTCCTTCCCATCGACGACTTGAACGAAATCGAGGGTGTCGACATTGAGGAATGTGTCGAAAATTTACAGAGAGAGATGGCCTCTAAAATCGATAACTACAAGCACAGTAGCAGATCCGAGGATTGTAGAGAGGGATCTCGACAAAATTGGGTGGAAAGATTGTCGAGAGCCAAGGAAGAGGATGCATATGGAGTATTTTAATAAGGTTTGAAACCCTAACTTTTTTTCTTCTGTATGTGAAAGCATTGGGCAGAAGGCGATTATCTGCGGACCATGTAAATACAGTGCAAGCTACGGACTGATTGCGTTCGAAAAATTGCCATATATATATATTAATGGTAAAATGTGAGAGAAGGAGAAAGAACATTTGTAGAGCGTGAAATGGCGCCATATTATTGAATTGATACCCACTCATTATATACATGACTGTCCAATTACGGCTCTCTGCTCGTTTGGGAGCGTTCATAATGCTTTTTCTCTCAGAATTACTTGGCATCCATTACAGAAGTTTGCTTACTTTCGCAGCGTTGTGAGTATATAATAATTCACGGCATCAATATTTTCTGAATCATCCAACTATTATAACAATTATCAGAGTCCTATTATGTTTTTGGAATGAGTAGTAGTCACTATTTGCTGTGTGTAACTTCTTTCACAACCGGGGAAAAATATTGCTGGCCACTTCGACCGCTCGTCACGGATTGATGTTATGTCAACTCACAAGTTGAAGCCGTAACCAAAAGCTGAACTCGCTGAAAGTGGGAAAGCATTCGCATTTCCACAAAGTGGAATTTGCTACGGGTTGCGTGTAACGTTTTAATTGAAGTTTGCAGTCAAATTCAAACAACAGGATCCCCTTTTCACATAATTTTTTATTATGATCGTTTGACATCTGTAACAATATATTCTTGACAAGAAGTTTTGTTGGAGGTAAGATCTGCAAAATATTATATTTAAGTAGTTTTTTTTCCAGTAGATTTTTTTTTTATATCTTTTATAAATGTAAAAGTGAGTACAAATTATATAGTTATTTTTCTGTTCAGTAATGTGGTATTTATGTTATGTTGCCCCCAATATATATATATATATATATATATATATATATATATATATATATATATAACTATTTTAATTTCATATCAAAAATCTAATCTATAATTATAGATTATAACAGAACTAATTATACTATCAGAATCTTAATCTTTCATGTCGAAATAGTTCTACCTGTAGGCAAAGTCTGAAAAGAGAAACAGAATAAGTAGATTTCTACAACTCTTTGGAGTAGACATTGCAGATTTTAAATTGCGATTAAATTCATATGAAAGTTTCAAGTGTACTTTTTTTGGATATATGTTTTTTCATATATATAACAATGTGAATTTTTGTTTTTTAATTAATATTAATATTATTATTTTATTTCTTATAATTTCTTCATCTAAACTCCTGTGTTAGCACATAACTCATGTATGCGCTATGTTGTTTGCATTCTGCACTTTGTAGTGTAAATAGTGAATAACTTCAGACGGGAGTTTAGTATACTTTCGGTTTTCTTTTCTTTTACGTGTCTTTTACATGTATTGTCATTAAAATCGGATGGGATTTTCAACCATACTCTTTTTGCGAGATGAGTTTCAACCATACTCTTTATATATATATATATATATACATATGAAACGATACCTAGCTGAAGGGGTTTTTTTTGGGCAATTACTTTGTTTTAAAATTTTCCCTTTCAAACCTAAATTAAATACACACCATAAATCGAATGGTAAGAAAAACGGCTGTTTATATGTGGTTTTAAGAAATTAAGAAATCTTTAAAAAAAAATTATGTGGATTGAATATATACTTATTGAAACGCTTTTTTAATTATTTATTATTTATTATATTTTAAAACTCCGTAGAACAATAATATGTGGATAATGATATTTTCATAATAATATGTAGATAATGATATTTTCTTTTAGTTATTTCTATAACTTTTTTTAATGGAGAAATAAATTATTTATAATATTTAACAAATTTCAACATATTACAAATTGTCTTTTCCAAAAGCTTAATAGATACATTACTTATTCACATTAGTATTACAATATATCAAATCAAATTTTTTATTGAATATTTTCACTTACAAATTTATTTTCAGTTTCAATTTGTTTTAATATTGTATGATAAATTGGATTATTTGTTATTTCATAAACTTTGATTTTCACACATTCTAGTTGTAGGTTATTTTTTCCTTTCTCCCAACTTTTGACTTGAAAAATGCATCTTAGCAAATTAGCAAATTGTTTTATGGGTATCATTGCACAATGCTCAACTTTAATGGAGGACAATGATAGTGGACTATTTCTTATTATTCCAAGAGACAATGCTCAACTTGAATAGAAGACAATGATAATGGACTTCTTACTACTCCAAGACACAATTCTAAGTCTTATACTAAATGTATATCAAAGGGTTGGTTTTCTATTAGTTGGATTCATTTTTCCAATGGCTCTTGTATGGCTTAACCATGAAAGTATGCAATATTAGGTCCTTTTGTGGTCAAGTAGTTTAAAAATCCCACCAATTTTTTGTACAAAGTAGACTTTATTTTCTTTTTTATCATCATCAATATAAATTTTAACATTATGTTCTCATGGAGTAAAACTGGTTTGAGTCATCCATAAAGAATATTTTGATAATTTCTTTTGCATATTTAATTTCAGTGATTAATATATTTTCATCTTTCTTCACACCTCAAGGCCTAGATAATGATGCATCTATCCAAGATCCTTCAATTCAAATTCATGTGATAGTTCTCCTTTGATTTCAACAATCATACTTATAGCACTCCCTACAATCATACTTATAGCACTCCCTACTATGAATAAATTATCAAATACAAAGAAAGAAAAGAAAACATTATCATGTTCCATCTTTCATTATGTAAAGTTGTGGATCACTTTACTTATTATGACTTTGCATAAAGAAGAGGTTGTCAATTTTTATATGCTATGATCTTGTAACTTTGTTTGAGACTAGACAATGCTTTCTTTAACTTATATACAAGATGTTATCGTTCCTATTTTATAAAACATTTCTATATTATAAAACATTTTAGTATACATCATAATTGTTAATTGTGTTAAGTAGTTAATGCATTTAAACTCGTTGATATTATTGTATATGAGAAACTATTCTATCGAAGAAAATTGTGGCCAAGAAACCTACTGAGGATAATGGGTAAATTCAAGCTAATGATGGTCTCTCATGACACAAAAAATGAAAACTTGGAAAAACAACAATATGTTAAATTGAAGGGATAATTATAGGTACTTACTCAATGAATTTGAAGATGATGTAAATAGATGAAATGCAGGAAAATGAGTTGGAAAATTGTGTCTAGTTATGTGAATTTTGATTTTTCCTAACATTGGTATGCTATTTTTCATATAAAATATAATGCATATATGTTTCAATATATGTTTCAATTAGTGCAAACTTCCAGTATATAAATGATGGAATCTTGCTACAAAAACTTGTGATGTTGTAGAGAACAACGTGTTCTTTTATATATATATATATATATATATATATATATATATATATATTCCCCAAATGGGCACCATATATTTTTTCCCAAATGGGTAAGACCCCAAAAAGTGATAGTGGAAATAGATAAGGAGTGTATTTCAAGATTTTGATATATGTCAAGAGAAAATTGTATTAAAAATATTAAAAACTATTATTTTTTAAAAAACTTATTGTGCATGCTCATTCTACAACCTAGTATGAAGGAGATGTGTAAGTTTTTTCGTCCATCCACAAAGTTGCTTTTTTAGCTAATGTGGTCAAAATAAAAATAACCAAACAAAACATATAAATAATGTCTCAATACAATTATCTCATGTGTGTTGAATTTTTAGCTAATATGGTCCAAAATAAAAATAAAAAAATTAACCATAGAAAACATATAAATAATGTCTCAATACAATTATCTCATGTGTTTTATCATATATATTGAATTTGAATGGATCACAAATTTACCTTACACAAAATTGTTTACACATTAACATTTATTGCCACATTAATTTTTTAACATTTATTTTAATTAAATATTTGTAAAATGAATCTTAAAAGGAAAACAATATCCTATGGATATATTAAAAATTTTAAAGACATAAATATTTCCAAGTCAAAGTTGTGATATTTGAAAATATTAATTTGATGTAGTTTTATTATAAATTTTGTTATCAATGACATGAAAAAAATATCATTAAATGTAATAATAATATTGAAAGATTAATATTCATATCAATATTATTATCAAATCTAATATTAATATTAATATTATTAAATTTAATAACTTTGGATTAATAGAATTAAATCTAACATAATATTAAATTTGTTATATTATATATATATGGGGGATGGAAGAATACAAACATAAATGGGTAGAGGTGGAGAGATAGAGAGAGTGAGAGAAAGGAAGAGAGAGGGAGGTAGGAGAGAAAGGGAGAGAGAAGAAGGAGGATAGAGAGGACTTGAGAGAGAGGAGGAGAGAGGGAGGGAGATAGAGGAGGAGAGAGGGAGGGATAGAGATATGGATTTGGAAGGGGAGAGAGGGAGGGAATAAGAAAGAGATAGAGAGAAAAGTGGAGGGAGAGAGAGGGAGTGACAAGAGAGAGATGCAGAGAGAGTGTGTATGTTTTGGGGTGAGATAGAGAGACAAAGAAGGAGAGATGGAGAGAAGGGGTGGAGAGAAGGAGGGATGGAGGGGGATAGCGACATAGTTCAAAGGAGAAGAGAGAGAGATAGGGGGGGTGTAGAGGAAGGAAGAAAGTGATGAAGTGAGAGAGAGAAGGAGAGAGGGAGGGAGGGAGAAATGTAGGTGATAAGAAAGATACAAAGAGATAAAGGTGGAGAGAGAGAAAGAGAAGGAGTGATAAGGGAGATGGATAGAGAGGAAGAGAGTAGATTGGGAAGGAAGAGAGATAGAAGTGGGAGAGAGGGAGAGAAGGGGAATAGAGAGAGAGACAAAGAGGGAGGGAGAGAAATATAGATATGGAGAAATAGTGCGTATATTTTGGGGATGATATAGAAAGAAAAAAGAGGGACAGAGGGAGTTATAGATATAAATGAAAGGTGAAGAGAGAGAATAATAGAGATATAGAGATAGGGAGAAATAGATAGAAATGGAGAGAGAGCGTGTGTTTCTTTTGGGGGATTGAGATAGAGAGACAAAGAAGGAGAGGTGGAGGGAGATAAAAATATAGATGGAGGGGGGAGAGAGGGAAGAATATTTCTTGCATTAGACACATTAATTTCATTGTATATGGTGATTTCTAATTCTATTTTATTTCTTTCACTAAAGGTTATAAAATGAAATAAAGGGGAGAGGAGGAATGAAGAGAGAGAGAGGAAGAGGAGTGAGAAAGGGAGAGAAGAATAAGAGAGAAAGAGGGAGAGAAAAATATTGAGGGGGGGAGAGGGGGAGAGAGATAAGGAGAGAGAGAGGGAGATAGTGACAAGGTTGGAGGGCAGAGAGAGAGAGGGGGGGGGGGGGGGAGAGTGAGGTAGGAGAGAAAGGAAGAGAGAGGAATTATGAGAGAGAGTACTTGAGAGAGAGGAGGTGAGAGGGAAGTAAAACGAGTTGGATTTGGAAGGGGAGAGAGGGAAGTAAAACGAGTTGGATTTGGAAGGGGAGAGAGGGAGGAAAGAAGAAAGCATAAATAGAGAAAAATTGAGTGAGAGGGAGTGATAAGGGACAAATGGAGAGAGAGTGTGTATTTTTGGGGGTGAGATAGAGAGATGAAGGAGAGATGGAGGGAGATATAGATATAGATGGATGGAGTAAATAGATAGAAATATAACACAACAATTGTAACATTCACAAACATTACCATCCAAATCCAAACACATAAAAACACAAACCACTCAAAGAATCACAACACAGATGTAAAAACCTTCAAGGAAAGTAACATAGACTAAATTAAAGAAGCGAATGACATGGTCATGTCAAGCAAAGAAAACATAATGTAAATTTCAAAGTCTAAAATTTATCTCAAACATATACAAAATAATGATAATCTAAAAATGTGACATTTATTCCCTCATTTGGAACTGACCTAGATCCATCTAACTCTGAATCTATCATGGCCCAAGAGGGATCAAATTCCTCGAGGTGCAATCCTTTCTTCAAAACCTACACTCTGAAAATATGTTTTACACCTAGAGGGATTTGATCCCTCTCGATGCATGATAGATCTAGAGTTAGATGGATCTAGTATATTTATAATCTAAAATTCAACTATATATGGGTATGTAGTTTCATGAATAATGGATTTTTATAGCCTATAGAAAAATAATGTCAAATATGTGTGTGTGTGTGTGTGTGTGTGCGTACATTTTCAAAAATTGATGTTTTAATGTATTTGCAACCCAAACCACTAGGTTTGTGATCTTGAACCTATATTTGAAGAAACCAAGTCACCATGCATGCAAGATTCCCACCAGGAAAAATTTAAATTAAAAATGTGCATGTGCATTATAGAAGGTTCACGTTCTTAGTGTAAAAAACACATGCACATTCCAAAAACACGTGCCCATTCAAAAGATGCATGTGTTTCTTGTTTTGGGAAGGTTCCTAGAGATTTTAACACATGCAAAATGGTTGAGGTGGGTCTAGGGGAGGTGGAGAGGGTGAGATATGGAGGGATAGAGGGTCCAAGGGATATAAATAGAGAAATAAGGAGAAATAAAGAGAGAGAGTGGGGGGTGGAGAATAATGAGTTGGTGGGAAATTAAGGGTGAGAGAGTGGGGGATATAGGGGCCAAGGGAGAGAGATAGAGAGATAGGGAGAGAGTTGGGGGAGGTAAAGAATGATTTGGTAAGTGAGGGGTGAGAGTGAGTGAGAATATGAAAGTGAGAAAGATAAATAAAGATGGTAGGGAAGGGAGAGGGAGGGATAAATTTTTTATTGATACGGCAAGGAAGAGAAAGAGAAAATTAGAGGGGGATGTTGTGAATGTGAGAGAGAGGGAGGGGGGGAGAAAGAGGGAGGAGTGAGAGACCATGTGAGAGAGATAGATATATATATATAGAGAGGGGTGGTGATATGGAGATATAGATAATAAGTCAAGTAGGGATAAATAGATCAAGTTAGAGAAGGGAGAGAGAGATATATAGAAAGAGGGAGAGTCAAATAAATAGAGAGAGAGTGTGAGTGTGTGTGTGTGTGTGTGAAAGAGAGAGAGAGAGAGAGATATCAAACTGACAATGGGGAGAAGAGAATGAAAGTGCGGGAGGGTGCGAGGGAGGAAGAGAGATAGAGAGAGAGAGGGGAGGTTGTCATGGAGAGAGAGAGAGAGAGAGAGAGAGAGAGAGAGAGAGAGAGCAGTGTGAGGGGAAAAGTGTGGGGAAAGTGAGGGAGGAAAGTCGTGTGAGGGGGAAACTAGAGAGAGAGAGAGAGAGAGAGAGAGAGAGAGAGAGAGAGAGCAGTGTGAGGGGAAAAGTGTGGGGAAAGTGAGGGAGGAAAGTCGTGTGAGGGGGAAACTAGAGAGAGAGAGAGAGAGAGAGAGAGAGAGAGAGAGAGTTATGTGAATAAATCCTTCTTGCGGACAAGAATGATCTCCCTAGTATCCTAAGGATATCTAGAAAAAAACAACCAAATGCAAACCATTTTCTCTAGATCATTTTTGATTTAGAATTATTAATAACAAAGTACAAGGACATGCCCCTACCTCAAGTCCAACGCTTGCCGAAATCTTCTATCCAGTCGTTCCAAAAGAGGTCACTTCAGCATGTGAAACCTACGATCAAAGACAGAAAAAAGGATTAAAAGCACCTGCAAGATATAATAATTGAGAAAACACTAATCTATCTCAGTGATCAAGGAATCCAAGAATTGAAATACTCCAATAGATCATATGAACAATTCAATGAGAAAATGGAATCCATTTGTATTAACTTGTATAATAAGAAGTAGCCTTATAGCCTTTCACCTTGATCTTATACAGGTTCTTTCGGGGTCCTGGACAATCGTCCTCTCTCAGATTGACAAGCCTTCTTCTCTCTGAACTAGCATAAATATATGGACATGAGTGTGTGATTATTCTCATATAAAAAATGGCTAGTATAGAGATTATGCGCTCTTAAGAATTTCTTCAACAACTAATATGTATGTCTACCCTTGAGACTGAAACATGAGCTCAATTTATGGGAAAATGGAGGTCGTTTCAGTTCCATGAAGAGGGGGATGGATTCCTCTCATGAAGAGATTTGAGCTCCATAGACCAAGGGATAAGTTCCATGACTCAAGGGATAGAGTTCATGAGTATACGATAAATCTCAAATTGAACGTGCTTCTAGAAGCTTCAAGTTGGGAGAATATTCATCTAGCTGGGCTTCTAGAACTTACTTTTTCCTTTATTTGATTGTTTACAAAGATATGTAGGTTTTATAAGAAAAACATGTAGGATGTGCTATAGGCTATAAAGAAAATATCTGCGGCTTCGTAGGCAAGGGCTAGGAAAAGTGCGAAGCTAGACTTTTTAGGGTTTTAATGAGCTTTTATCCAATTCCAAGACTTGGTTTAGGAATATTAGGGTTTTTAACTTCTAAGGGAGCATAATATAGGTAGTGATGAACCTATATAGACAATCAAATGTCATGGTGACAAAATAACGTGTAACAGTTTACCCCCTAAAGTGCGAAGTCTGAGGTAGTTCTGAAGAGTGAAGTGCTTTATCTTTCTGAGGATTGGAATGCGAACATACCAGTCGAAAGCCTATAAAAACATTCAATGCCAACATATATATGTATATCATCACTGAGGTAGGCATTCCCATACTCAGATAAAAACTAACTACATGTTCTGGTATAGAAATGATTTTAAAATTACATCAATAGTAGACACAACATGGACGCAGCCATATGTCATAAGTAGTCTACTGTATCATGAATAATAAAAATCCTCGTAGCTTGAATGGTGGAAACTAGATCCAGGGTCTTGATTTCCGCTTCCCGAAGTAGTACGATTATATCCATGCGATTGATTGTGTTGAAGTTGAACATGGTAGAAACCACTTGATTACCAGTCAATGATGTGAATTGTTAACAAGTGTTAGAGGAACCATCAATAATGACAATGGCTCTCAAAGTACTCAGTACAATCCACGAAGTGTGAATGAATGATTTACAGTTGAACACTCCACAGAATCATTCGATCGAAGATCAATGATGCAACCTATCGCCGAAGGCGAGAAACCTGTCATTAAGGCATACAGATCCAAAGGTACTGATAGGATTGAAGATCAACTTTCTAGATGATGAGCTGTCATCGATAGAAAGCTACTCGTCATAGGAAAGCCCACGACACGAAACCATTAGATCAAGTTTTGAAGAAATTTTAAGCAAGGATTGACTTACGGATGGTCAACGCGAATGGAGACAAATTTTTTCAATGAATGGTTTATTTGAAATGTCTTTTGAAGAGATAACGACACTGCAGATGGTTTGGTAGCAATTGACCTAAACTTAATACCTAGAAATCGGCTGAAGACTTTCAATGTGGTTTGATTAACTGTTAGATAGAGGATTTTCCCAACCCAGGTACAAGTGTGACAAAAAGTGTTGTGTTGAAGAGTGGTATACTTCTTTTCAAAAAAAATTGTGACAACTAGATTCATTTTCTCTTTTCCCCCACCATTTCTGGAAAGTACCTCTTTATTTTTGACATGATTGAGGAGGATAACATTTGCTTGTTTTGTAAGCTCATCCTTCAGATGAGTCCAACTTAGTATTAAAATCGAACCCTAAGAAGGACTAGTTCATTCCTGTTTGTAATCGACAGGTCCTTTACTGTTAAATTTTAACGAGTCCAGTATAGGTGAAACTCGGTGTTTTTCAATTTTGGGGAGTCAAAAGAAAAACATAAGAAAACTCCGTGGTTGTACTTTTTCATAAATTTAGTCTCTCATTCCCAAAAAAGGATAAAATAATACAAGAGAAAACTCTATTGACCATGATTAGTCAATGTATACCTTTTTCGTAAATAGTCCATTTTAGTCTGGAAAAGGGATAAAATTATACTAAAAGGACGACTGTTCATTTCCTTTAACGAGTTCGAATAGTAAAGTACTCGACGATATTTTCATGTTTAGAGAGCCTGAAAAGGGCTTAAAAGAGAACTCTAGGGTTTTTCTTTTTCGTAATTTTCAAGAGCCCAAAAAAGTGATAAAAGTGTACTCATCATCATAATAATTCTTTTCACCAGAAAAAACTGTATTCTGCACAAAAACTCGAAAGATTAAACATATCTATTTCCAATAAGTAAAAACATTGAAAAATTAATTTTTAAAGGGGAAAATAAATAAAATATAGTATTTTATTCATTCAAAAAATGCTATAAAAAGGAGTTTAACAAAGTCATTTTCACCTTTTGTCTTCAGAGTTGTAAATTGAGAGCTTTTGGCAGAAAAAGTTCTAGGTTTGATAACAGGAGAACTGACCGCTCAAATTGAGATTCGTTAGAACTAGGTAATCCACAACACTATTCTCTTCATTTATATCCAATGAAATTCTCTTTTTAGGCTTTAAAATCATTTTTTGAGGAGAAATTATGTTTAAAATTCCGCTCTCGGGGGTCTGCGGGTCATACATGCGTTACCTGCGGACCCCAATAAGTTTCTCAAAGGAAAATTATCAGGCTACTGCAGTTTCCGTGTAGAGCACGTGTAGACGTCTGCACTATCTCTGCACGAAAACTGTGGAGGCATCGTGACCAAATGAAAATTGATAATTTATCATAAAAATGGTTAAAATTTCCCACTCTAAAAGTTTTTAATCCTCAAATGCGCCATTTGCAGACTATTCCACGATGCTAGAGTGGAGAGAACGTGAACATGAAGGTATAGATGATGTTGCTATGAATGATCCAGCCACAATGAGTGCACTTATAAATTGTGGTTTGTATAAATTCTGGGAAATTCAAGGTATAAGGGCACAAGTGGAATTGATGACATGGCTAGTGAACAAATGGGATGTTCAAAATCAGTGTTGTATCATTCACGATCATCGGCTTGAACTTGAGCTCAAAAATATTTATTTTCTCACTGGATTACCCAAAAGAGGAGAAACCATTTCTTTCTTTGGAGCTAGGCAGGGTGGCCTACCCGTTGCTAGTTACAAACAATATTTTTACAGTGATGAAGCAGATCCCAAAGATAATTTCATAGATATAAATACTATCTTACAACTTTATCTTAAATTTATTGCATTCAAAGTAACCAGGTTGTGTGGAAGTGTGACTCCACATGTGGCCACCAAGTCTCAGATGCAAACCGCAGTTGAATGTTTCAGAGGCACCATTTTCAACTGGTGCAAAGGGGTATTGGCCAACATCAAAGGCCAAATAACCAGAGAAAAAAATGTAAAGTTGAAAAACTTTGGGTATGGTTCCATCATAATCTCTTTTTCTTTGGAGAGGATTCCATTCCTCACCCTTCAGCTTTTTCTTGTCGATCGTGGTGAACTTATAGAACCTCGTATGGTATGTTGGGTTGAATTGAAACTTCCATGGTGGTGATGGAAGTACAATGGTTCAGTTTACTCCTACGTTTTTATGTGGCTACAGAACCAAATATTCACAATTTAAGATTTCCCATATGCGGGTATAGATTTCAGAGGTGATCCCGAGATTTCCTTACCTCCAGGGTCACAATGGGACGAATCAGGTAAGTGAATCATTTTGATGTGTTTTGACTCTAATTTTTATTTTTTTTTAATCATCCAATACCGATAAAAAATTTTTAAATGAAGATGTTGGTCCATGATGGCCAGCTACACTCCGCTGCTTTGAAAGGCAGCAAACAGAGCCCATAGCACAGCCACATGATTAGGCAGCAGAAATCCTCACTGACATGGAACACAACCTGGAGATGTTGACTATATATATTCCTAAGACATCGACAGATGACATTCCTCTCCGTCTCCAGAGACATGTTACTGGTGTTCCAGGCCATTTTAGCAGATTCATGCGCAAGGTGGCGCGTGCGATAGTCTACTACCATGATCATCACCACAGATAGTGGATGATCATCGTGGATTGACATATTTTTTTTTTGTATCAGTATATTTCAGATCATAAGCTATTTTAAACGTATGATCGCAGACGATGTAATATTTTTTGAAAATAAAAACTCCTATCTATGATATTACTACTTTCTCTAACTATCTTGTTCAACATGTATCGAATGTTGTTTTGGTTTACTGTTTTAACGTTGAAAATGTCTATTTAGAACACGGTTAGCTAATGCATCAACCAATGTGTTTAAATTTCTTGAAATGTGTTGATATTCGATGTAATCAAATTGCCTTTCCAAGAGACTAACCTTCAAAAATAATCTCAATAACATTGGATTTTTAATTGCGTATACTCTGTTTAAATTTAATACAATGAGTTATGAATTTAACCTAATGATCAAACGTTGAACACCAAATGAAATGGAATCAAATAATAACTCAATCACTGCACTATATTCTGCAATATTGTTCGTTGTTTGACTAAGGCTTACCCCATGCATAGAAACTAACTCATCAGTGAGTGAATAGATAACCCAAGTTGCGGAAGTAATATTCTGTGTACTACGATAAGCACCATCAGTAAAAACAATATATGTTTGAAGAGATGTTGACATCTACAATATCAAGAGTAATTAAGATAAGTAGAGATAGTAGCAAAAACAAACTTAAACTAGGCACACCTATCTAATCTAAGGCACATTAACTAGAAAAAAATAACTAATATACAAGTGAGATCTTCACACAAGAATAAAGCATAATATCTCTTAAGATAAATACCATTTCTGGGCTTATCTAAAGAGACCCCATCATAATTAGTCAATTCATATAACCCTGTGGCAAGAACTCACTTGACAATGTAAGGACCATGCCACATTGGTTCGAATTTCCCAGCCCCTAGCTTATCATTAGCTTGATCATATACTAGGACTAGGTCACCTTCTGAAAAAACGTGAGGTGTAACACTTCGATCAGATTGAGCTTTAACGTGTTTTTTATGAGCTTCGGCTCCTAATGCAGTGGTGCGTCGAGTCTCATCTAATTGTGCTAAGTTCAAAAAGTGTTTTTCCTCTTCAAAGGTAGATGGTAGTAACTCTATGGCGAATTGGAGTGACGATATTTCTCTTTCAATGGGTAACAGAAATTCTAAACCATAAACCAGTTGAAAAGGAGTGAAACCTGTTACGATTTTTATTGAGGTTCGACATGCCCATAATGCCAAAAAAAGCATGGTGTGCCAATTCGATTTGTGAGTTCCGATAATCCGTTTGATTATGGTTTTTAAAACATTATTAATGGCTTCAACCTGACCATTAGCCTGTGGGTAATATGGAGTAGAGTTATCATGGTGCAGGCCAAGTTGATTAGAAAGTTTGGTCATCATTGTATTTCGAAAATGAATCCCATGGTTAGTGATAATATCTTGGGGTACACCGAAACGAGCAATCACATAATTGAATATGAATGTAGCTGCAATTTTTCCATCTGTCGCGAATGTAGGCATCGCCTCGGCGCATTTGGTAAGGTAATCTACAGCGAGAATAATATACGCATGCCCCCTGGCCGAGTGGGGGTTACATGTAATGAAATAAATGCCCCATTTCACAAAAGGACCGACAGCAATTATGGGGTGAAGAGGAGCTGGTGGTGTACGCATCTTTTGATGAAATATTTGGCAGTTGTGGCATTTTCGGACTGCAAGAATACAATCTTTGAATAATGACGGCCAAAAATAGCCAGCACACAATATATTTTTGCTTGTGGCATTCCCAGACATATGACCAGCACACGCTCTAGAGTGGCAGTCATTTGAAACCCTTTCAGCCTCTTCATGAGCTACGCAACGTCGAAAAATAGAATCCACACCACGACGATAAAGTGTGTCCCCAACAATATTGTATTGCTGAGACTGGTAATAGATATTTCGTTTATTTGAACGTGAAATCTCAGGTCGAAAGGTTTGGGTTTGAAGATAAATGATGATATCTCCATACCATGGATCTAATGTACTGATAAGAAACAGATATTTATCTGCAATGGGATGCTCTACCACAGTTTCCGTTTCAGTATTGGGAAAGTCACACATAAGTTTTGAAAAATACCAATGAGTTATTTGATTTGGACTTTTAGAATTATAAATAAAACTCTTGTAGGATAACAATCCATTAGATTATTTTCCCCCAAGTAATTGTTTTGTCAAAATGTACATCATTGGGTTGAAAATAGAAATTACAGTGGTCTTGCGTAACAGTTTGTAATGATGAAATCTTTGGACAGCTTGAACTTCTACCAAGGCCAATTTCTCCACATGTGAATATTTAATTTCGTTTGGATTCAAATTCCTAATTAGATAGTAAATCACATGCTCGTTGTGAAATTCATCCTCTTGAACTAAAACCATTGCAATGGTGGAATCAGAGGCTGCTAGGTAGAAAAGGTAGTCCTGGTTGTAATTGTGTGGATGCAATAACAGTGCATGGATTAGCACGTGTTTTAGAGCATCAAAAGATCGATCAGCAATATTATCCAAAATAAAAGGAACAATCTGTTTCAACAACTTGGTAAAATCTTTTGTTAACTCAACATAGTTCGGGATAAATCTACCCAGAAAGTTTGCTTTCCCTTGCAAACTTTGGAGTTGGCGAAGTGTGGAAGGAAGAGGAAAATTTATGATGGCCTCAACCTTTGAGGGATCAACACGAATGCCCACTTTGGAAACAATGAATCCTAGTAATTGTCCAGATTGGACACAAAAAACACACTTGTACGGATTCAAACGAATCCTGTAATGCCTACATCTCATAAAAATTTCTTGTAAATGAGTAGGATGATCTTCCCTGTGTAATGAGTGAGTAGGTAAACCGTCTAGATAAGGCTGCACAATGTGTTTGTTGTCATGAAAAGTGTAAGACATTTCCCTTTGAAATGTTGCACCAACATTCTTTAATCCGAAAGGTAATTTGCAGTAAAAAAATGTTCCCCAAGGACAAATGAATGTTGTTTTTGGTTGATCAGTAGCGAGTATGTTTATTTGATTATATCCAGAAAATCCATCCACGAATGAAAACATCTCATTTCCAGCACAATCATCAATGATTTGGTTGATATAGGGGGTAGGATAATTTTCCTTTGGACAGGCTTTATTAATATCCCTATAATCGACACATACTCGTATAGTCCCTTGTTTTTTGGTAACAGGAACTATATTAGATACCCAATTTGTTAATGGGATTGGATAAATAAATCCTGCTCTTAGTAGTTTCTCAACTTCACCTTTAATAGCAGTAGCTTTTCATGGATGTATGAGACTTAAATGTTGTCTAATAGGCTTTGCATTCGGGTATGTCTTTATTTCATGAATGACAATTTTTGGATCAATTCCTGGAATTTCTTCCAAGGACCAGGAAAATATGTCACGAAATTCTTGAAATAGGGCTTTATATGTATTAATTTCGTCAATCGTACAAGAATCTCCTATATGAATGTTTTCAAGAACTCCTGGTTTAACTGATACGTCAACAAGAAAAATTGTAGAAATGTTTCCCAAATTAATCTTAGAATCCAAATTTGTAATCATGTGGTTCCTTGACATAATAAATTGTAAAAATAGATGAAAAATCATTTTCAAATATATCAACTTCAGGTAAAAAGGAAGATATTTGATGTAGATCATCCCAAGGTAATTCATCCATAGACAAAAATTCACGAATACTTTCATCAGTATAAAACACTTGTTAGAAAGGATCGAAAACAGATGTTAAGGCTGAGCTTGATAGTGAAGAAGACTATTCAGTGAGCACATTCATTGGATCAAGATTAGTTGAAGGTGTGTTAGAAAATTTCTATATCGCTGTATATGTTATCTCAAAAGGACTCAAAGGCATCTCGCCATTGAAAGAATCCATTTTTGACTCTGAAGGCACAATCCAAGGATCATCAAATGGAATAATACTTGATGAAATCATATTGATATTAGAAATGGTACGCAGTACATTGGGTGGAGGCATAGAAAAATTTCCCATTAAAACATAGACCTTTACTAAACCTACTCCAACATCTTCATAAGGAATAGTCGATTTTCCAACATGTTGAATACTATCTGTAGAGGCTGGGTCAGATGAATAATATGACAACTAATCGATTTTCACAATCTTTCCTTTATGAGGAAACATGATTAACCGAAAGATGGAAGAAATGATAGTAGTAATAGCATAAGATCAACTTCGACCCAGAAGAAGGTTGTAATCCAGAGGGGCATCAACTACTTCCACATCTAGACTAACAGTTTTACCTTCGACCTCTATAGGTAGATCCTGTAAAATTCCATACGAATGGAATCCTCTTCCATCAAAAGTTTTAAGAATTGTTGGAGATTGGTTGATCATTGGAGAACCAAGACTTTTCCAACAATTTAACGACACAATGCACATGGATTCCCCCTCATCAATTACAATACGAAAAATTATTTTGTTTTTTACTAATACCGAAATCTGAAAAGCCATCTGATGGGGGAGTCTCAGTGTAAATTTTTTTAAATCGAAGACCATAAGGTTAGAATCCTGAGGATCTATAGCTCCAATAGCTGATAAAAGTAATTCCTTTGTGCTGGACATGACTGCAGTACTTCTAAGGCCCACATTGCTGAAGGGGAAATCGCCAAGTCTTAAAAAATGTTGTAGTTCTGAGCAGCTCTCGCATGTGGATTGAAAGTTGATTTCCAAACTACACCTTTAGTAGGCAGTTTAATTACTACATCAGGATTAGTTTTCTCGATATAAAGTGGATCAAAAACTGAAGGATATGTTGCTGGTGTTGAATTATAATTTTCTATTTCTTTACTAGTAACACTATTTTTACTTCCATAGTCTTGCGATCGCATCACAACCATAACGTCAGACATCATTAAAATATTTGCTGATGAGTGTGAAGAAGATCCTATCATTTTTCTATCTTGAGTAGGAAAAGGATCCTTTAAGACAATGGGTGTGGGCGAACCTTTGATGAATTTAGAAACCTCAGATCGATGCATGCACTCTTTAGTAAAGTTATCCTCGTCACAAATAAGACAAGGATAATGAGGTTTTCTTTTATCGTCAGATGGTTCAGTTTTTTCGGTTTTCTCTTTGGGTGATGAAGTCTGTTTTCTTTGATTATTACCTTTCTTCTTATTACCGGTTTTAGATTTAGCCATAGATGAATCTACAACGTGAATTTCGGTAGAAATTTCAATGGAAGAATCTCCTTTCAGTGAATTAGGTAAATTTATTATAGGAGAAGTACTTTTTGAGGACTTCTTCTTACTTGTATTTGTGTTAACTAAACCAATTAAACCATCTGCAGCATGAGCCCTTGAAGTAGTTGCAGTTATTTGACCAGGACGTGGTAAATCAGGAATTTTTTCATACAAAGTACCAGACTGTGTATATACAAGGTCTAAGTACTGAGCTTGAGCAATGACTTGTTCCTCAGTAAAAACTCCTCCCTTAGCCACATCTTCAGTGATATTTGGAAGTAATGATTTGATGAACCATTCTACCAAGATTTGCTCTGAAATAAAAACCTTCACCAAACATCTTCTACATCTCCATTCATGTATGTGATTGGATATGTACGTAGACATAGATTTTTTTATTGAAGTCAATAATTCCGTGCCATTGTCATATCTGATTGGCAACTGAAAACGTGTTAAGAAAGCAGTTGCTAAAGCATTGAAATTGTTGAATGAGCCACGTGTTAATTCAATCTACCATTTTGCAGCTAAGCCTATCAGTGTCCTATGAAATAGTCATAATCAAATAGAATCATCAATCAAAGAGTTGGATGCACACCAGAGGTGGTAAGTCATGACATGGTTCGATGGGTCCTCTCCTGATTTCCCTTCAAATTTATTGATATCACTGGGAAAATTATTTGGCATTGGCAGCCAATACGGAAGATAATAGATGGGATCATTCGTTAGGTGCGACAAATCAGGTAAATCCAAAGTTGCTATTAATGGCAACTGACAGTTAGGGTCTTGAGAAAATTGATAACCTTGCGGAACTATACCAGTACCAGGAGGAGGATATCCAGGATATCCTGGAATAGCCTATGCATTTGGGATTGGAATACCTCCTAGATAACCAGGACTAGCCGAACCATATTGGGTTTGAGCCAGTATCTGATACGTGTAACCAGGGTACGGTTGATGCTGGTATACTGGATTTTGTGCTACATGCCCTTATTGATACTGCCCTTGATATGGTTGATAAAAAAACTGAGGTTGTCTTGTTACAATTGTACTTGTACCAGATGGTCCCCTAGGTAGCTAAATAGTAGTCTGGATGGTAGGTCTAGGTTGTGGTGCAGAGACAACATGGATTTTTTGTGATACTTGAGGCGTTGTAGAAATAGGGGTTGCGGAAACTCCAGGAATAGGTGCGGTAGCTTGAACAGAAGTTGGTGCAGCAGTTTGAGGTGGAGTTCTAGGTGTACTCAAACAAGGCTGCTAAAATGTACCAGATGCAGGTACCTGAATTGTAGGTTGAACAGGTTGGACAGCTTGCTTGATTTGACTGTAACCCATTGGATGAACAGGTTGATAATAGGGTACTTGCACATTAGGTTGCAAATTATGTTGAACTTGAGATGGGTCCCACACCGTATTTACTTCGGGATATAAAGTTCCCATTAAAGTTTGTGTTGCATAAGAAGGACCATAACCAGGTTGATAATTTGGAACATATGATTGATAATTAGCTGGATAATTCCCACCTCCTTGAAACAATTTTTGTTCCGGGTAGAACTGTGACCCTAAAGGAGGCTGTTGTCCCTTGAAAGACGGTTTCCCTGGTGTAGGGTACTATCCTTGAAGAGGTTGCAGACCCTGAGTTGGGTACTGTCCTTGAGGTTGATATTGAACCTGAGGTATGTACTGACCTTGAGGTATGTACTATCCATGAGGTTGATATGGTACTTGAGGTATGTAATTTCCTCGAGGTTGCCCCCAGGTGGTAAATTACCACTTTGAGGTTGACACCCACGTGGTAAATTACTACTTTGAGGGTCAGGGTTAGGAATGTTTCCAGACATGATGTAAATGTGTTCCGCACTCAAATTTTTGGTATGTGATTCATTTGGACCTTATGATGGTATATGTTTGTCAGGAGAAGGATCTGATCCTGAGAAAGCACCAGAAAGTGACTTGTATCCTACAGGAACAGACAGAACACCATACAAATATGATTCTGGTGATGCAGAAAACATGGATGACTCACCGGAAATTTTTAATGGAGGTCTGTAACCTCTTGGTATGGTGTAAAAAGGAATTCAGGGTGGCGAATAGTTTAGACCAGTATTGTGTAGAAATTTTGTCAACTAAGAATACCAAGGATCTTGTTTGAAAGGGCAATAGTAAATCGATTCACTTGGCCTAATATCTAAAGAGTCTTGATTTGAAGAACGACTTCTTCTTCAGTGTCAGTAACTTCTTCAATACTAATGAGACCAGGAGGAAGATTTTTAGTGATACGATACTTCACTCTGGGTGAATCAGGATGATGAGGGGTGGGAGTAATGAACTCAGAAGAATATTCAGATATAGCAGGTTTAGTTTCTGGTTTAGAAATTTTAGGATCAGTAGCTGATAATTCACTAGCTGTAGAAACAAGTTCAACTAGTTCCAAAATTGAACCTCTTCTTGGAGTACTCTCTGTTGTTTGAGGTTGATCTGCTTCATATTCAGGATGAATAATTATTTATTTTTCTTCGTGTTTAGTTGATCCAGTCGCTGATGTTTTTCCTTTCTCATATTTAATTTTTTCTAACTGGCTTGGTGTGTACTCAGGGGGTTTCCCCTACATTCTATGTGATTTTCTAGGTAATTCGGCCATGATTAAAAGTTTTAACACACGAAATCAAATAAAATTTCAAAAAAATGTCCTAAAGTCTCTAAGGAAACAATCAAATGAATCACACACCTACAAAATATAAGAGATAAATCCACACACAAATAGTAGATTCCCACACTAAAAACACTAGTTGCTGATGAAATACAATGTCGTATAATTTTAATGCAAAAATGGCGGTAGGAACAGCTACCCCGACAACCTACTTAATGAAACATTCTGGTGCAATTTTATCCACTTAAACCATCTTGAAGTGAAGATAACCCTCTAGAAAGTCCAAGTGAGTCTAGTCGACATCTCCTCTAGGTACAGTGGGACCTTCCCTCCATCGCCACCTTAGGAAAGAATCCTAAAGTTTATAGCCACTAAGGTCACCAATGGAAACAAATATACCTTGGGGAACAGTCTATGATCCGATATACATGCAAGGGCCGAGTAACTAGCTCAATCCCCTTGAAGGCTCCTTGATATAATCCACGGTTTACCGACAAGTGACCCCAGGCTCCTCGACAATGGTCTATCCGAGGTTTACCGTTTTTAATATGTGCACATATGCTATCTTTTCCAATGAGATAGGTACGATTACCTCATTGGTTCAGACATGATCTCGTGCTTGACTCTTGTAAGAAGAGCTTCCCAGAGCATACATGCTACAATTGGATTTTTCCTACCATAAGATTGCTACTTGTTTGTTTTAACAGTCTTGGAATGTTAATTACAACCTATTCCAAGACACTAGCCTAAGCTATGTTGGTGGAAAAGATCCCTAGAAAATGTAAAATATCTAGATTGATTTTAATTAAAGCGTTGTTTTTAATTTGGCTGTTTCTTAAGATAGAAGGTATGGAAGTGAAACCTCAATGATGTTTTAATGACTCGACTCAAAAATACACTAAATGCATCAATATTAAAGTGAAACTCTTTTCTTTTCAATGAAACCTATTTAAAGGAAAGATTTGAGAGATTTAGATAACTTCCAAAACACCAATTCTTTTTCTTATAAACAAAAATATTTGAAAAGAAGACTATTTTTTTGAGAACTCAATTTCATATGATGATAAATTACTCATTCAAAATAAAATCGTTCATAAATTAGATCAGAAACTAAAAATATTTTAACAAACCTTTTCCAAAAAGAAGACCTTATCGAAAACTCCTAAAAACATAAAATTCAAAACCAAAAGAAAACACTAATGTTGAATTCTATCTACAAAGTTTTGAGGTTGTTTTTCTTAGTTTTTGATCGAACCAAGAAGAATTTATGCTTATCTCAGCAAAAAACAAAAAATCCCACAATGGTTTAATGTGATAGTCAGGTCTTATCAAGCTTAAGACTCTTCTAAATTTGCAAATAAAAATGAAAGTCAATTTTCATAAAAGCAAGGCTTGCAAAAATTTCAATGGCTCAGTAAGAAAACAACAACATATCAGTAAGATAAGGTATATGATGGTTTCTAATAGAGAGAAAAAATAAAGTAGTGCAAAAACTTGTAAAATGCAAATTAGATGAAAAACCACTCAGACATAAGAATTGCTGAAAGAAATTCACACATAAGACTTTGATAATCACAACAAGTTGGGGCAGACACAGAGAATCTGTAATCTGGCACCTGAAAAGAGAATTCTTATTTTTTCTAAAATTTTCCACAAGTCCATAGGTTTCAATGGAGAATAGTGCGGCACTGCACTATTATGAACTAAAAACCACGAAGGCTACCACACTGTTTTTAAACAAAAAATGTGGAGGCAAGGAAAAAAACAGAAAAAATAAAAATTCAGATTTACTTTTCAGCAATTCTAGTAAGTTGTCTACCCAACCCAGTTTTAGACTAATCAAAATCGAAAAATCAAACTAAAAAATAAAAAAGAGAAAATAAGTTCTATTCCCCAGTGGAGTCGCCATTTTGTTATGCGGATAAATCCTTCTTGCGAACAAGAACGATCTCCCTAGTATCCTAAGGATATCTAGAAACAAACAACCAAATGAAAACCATTTTCTCTAGATCATTTGTGATTCAGAATTATTAATAACAAAGTAAGAGGAAATGTCCCTACTTGAATTCCAACGCTTGCCGAAATATTCTATCCAGTCGCTCCAAAAGAGGTCACTTTAGCATGTGAAACCTACGATCAAAGACATATAAAAGGATTAAAAGCACCTGCAAGATATAATAATTGAGAAAGCACTAATCTATCTCAGTGATCAAGGAATCCAAGAATTGAAATACTCAAATAGATACATGAAAAATTCAATGAGAAAATGGAATCCCCTTGTATTAACTTGTATAATTTTGTGTAACCAGCTCCAAAAAGAGAAGAAAAGAGATATCAACGCCTTAGAAATGAGCCACTTCGAGGGGGCAACCTCCAATACATTACATAAATGAACAATTCTTGGATGATACAATTTACAAAACCTCCTTTCTATATATAGGAGTCCATGGGGCCATAATGTAATCCTAGTGGCCACAATGTAATCCTAGCCGACCTAACAATAATAATTTAAGGGCACAATAATAACAAAATGGGGGTTACAAGGGTACAATAATAACAATAAGTGGGTTACACTAACAACAATAAGGGACTATACTAGTAATATAGGGACCTAACATGCCCCTCTCCTTCAAAAAAGTGTTGTCCTCAACGCTTAAGTAGCTCTGGGTGCTTCTGTATAAAATTCTCATCCTCCCATGTAGAATCTTCAGTGGGTAAGTTCTTCCACTTGATGAGATACTCTGAAATTGATCGATTCCGTAGTTGTCGAGTTCTTTTTTCCATGACTGCTTCAGGTTCCAATATGATTCTCCCTTCCCCATCAAGTTCTAGCAATACTGTTTGAACTAGAAGATTTTTACCTATAACCTTCTTTAAGCATGAAACATGGAAAACTGGATGTACTCGCGAAGAAGCAGGAAGCTCCAATTTGTATGCCATAGTACCAATCTTTTGCAACACCTTGTAAGGACCATAGTACTTTGGCGATAATTTATTATCCTTCTTTGCTTGCTTGAGGGACATTTGTTTGTATGGCTGTAGCCGTAAAAATACCCAATCTCCTACATCAAAACTTCTCTCGCTACGATGCTGATCTGCCTGTTGTTTCATTTGATTTTGTGCCAAATTCAGGTTATCCTTTAAGAGTTGGAGAACTTCTTGCTGATGCTCGATGTGATCTTCCACTGCTTGAACCTTCGAATTTTCCCTTAAAGATGATGTGATGGATGGTGGATGATATCCATAAAGTGCCATAAATGGGGTCATTTTTGCTGTCGTATGGAAGGAAGTGTTATACCACCATTCAGCGAGAGGTAACCACTTGACCCATTGTGTTTGTTTATCAGATACAAAACAACGAAGATATCCTTCCAAACATTTATTTACTATCTCAGTTTGACCATCGTATTGAGGATGATAAGATGAACTATGAGCTAATTGAGTACCCAAACAAGAAAATAACTCCGTCCAAAAATTTCCAGTAAAAATGGGATCTTTGTCGCTCACAATAACCCTTGGGTTTCCATGTAGCTTTTGAATTGTGTCCATAAATGTAGTAGCAACCGTACTTGCTTTAAATGGATGAGATAATGCACAAAAGTGTGCATACTTGGTAAGTCTATCAACTACCACCATGATGACACTCTTTCCTTCGGACTTAGGTAAACTTATGATAAAATCCATTGAAATCTCCTCCCAACATTGACTTGGAATGGATAAAGGTTGTAGAAGTCCCGTGGTCTTAATTGTTTCCACTTTATTCTGCTGGCAAACCAAACATTCCGCCACAAACTTTTGAATATCAGATTTAAGGCCATCCCAAAAAAATTCTTTCTTCACCCTGTGGTAAGTTTTTAAAAATCCTGAGTGTCCTCCTAAAGGAGAAGTGTGCAATCCCAGAAGAATATTTTGTTTTAGTTGGGAATTCTTACAAAGATATAAGCGATCTTTGTACCATAAGGAATCATTTTTCCAACTAAATGTATCAGATGTACTAGGATCTTGCTGCAACTTTTGAATGAGTGTCCATACATCTTTGTCCTTCTTCCATTCATATCTTGCTTCAGTTATCCAATCTGGTTGGATAATACAAATGGCACAAAGCAATGCTTCCACCTCTTCATTCTTTCTTGAGAGTGCATCTGCAACAACATTAAGCTTTCCTTTTTTGTAGATTATTTCAAAGTCATAACCCAACATCTTTGTGACCCATTTTTGCCGCTCTTCAAAAGATATTCTTTGTTCCAAAAAGTGTTTAAGACTATCATGATCATTTTTTACCTCGAAGTGTCTTCCCATTAGGTAAGTTCTCCATTTCTTTAGTGCATGCAATATTGCTAACATTTCCTTCTCATAAATAGGTTTCTGTAAATACTTTCCTTTGATTGGATGACTTTTAAAAGCAATGGGTCTTCCTTCCTACATTAAAACAACACCAATTCCATTTCCTGAGGCATCACATTCCACAATAAAGGTTTTTGTGAAGTCTGGCATAGCTAAGACCGGTGCTAGGCACATTGCCTCCTTAAGATGTTCAAAGGCCTTAGTTGCTTCAGGAGTCCATGAAAATGCATCTTTCTTCAATAATGTTGTTAGAGGTGCTGCTATTCTCCCATAATTCTTAACAAACTTGCGATAATACCGTGTTAACCCGAGAAATCCTCGCAACTTCTTTATGGTTGTGGGGACTTTCCATTCCTTAATGGCTTTAATTTTGTTAGGGTCTACTTTAACACCCTCGTGAGATACAATATGACCCAGACATTCCACCTCTTGTACTCCAAAGAAACATTTGGATTTTTTTGCATATAATTGTTTCTCCTGCAATAGTTTGAGCACCCTGTCAACATGTTCAACATGATCCTTCCAAGACTTGCTGTAGATTAGTATATCATCAAAAAATACTAGCACAAATTTTCTAAGGAAGGGTTTGACAATGGAATTGATCAACCCTTGAAATGTAGAAGGTGCATTGGTAAGGCCAAAAGGCATGACCAAAAATTCATAATGACCCTCATGAGTTCGAAATGCTGTTTTTGGAATATCTTCAGTATTCATTCTAATTTGATGATATCTTGAACGAAGATCCAACTTGGTAAAATAAATTGCTCCATGTAATTCATCCAATAATTCATCAATCACAGGAATGGAAAATTTGTCTTAAATGGTGAGCTTATTGAGCTCCCTATAATCCAGACACATTCACCATGATCCATCCTTCTTGTGTACCAAAAATACAGGAGCAGAGAAAGATCTTTGACTAGGTTGAATTATACCCACCTCTAACATTTCTGCAATCATACATTCAATTTCGCTCTTTTGGAAGTAAGGATATCTATAAGGCTTGATGTTTGGAGGAACACTTCCTAGAATCAAATTAATAGCATGATCATGATCACGAATAGGTGGGAGTCCTTTGGGGGTTTCAAACACCTTGGAATGATTGTCCAAGACTTGTTGGAGATCTGCAGAAATAGATGATTTTGATGTCGGAGCTTCTAGTGAGCATAATTGTGCAATTACGCCTCGTTGTTATTTCTTTAGAAGCTTTGTCATGACATTAGAGCTTATTATCCTTCCTAGATTCCCTTCAATACCCCGTAATTAGACTTCCTTTCCTTCTGAAAAAAATTTCAAGAAAAGTTCTTGAAAATTAAAAGCTACCGTCCCCAAAGATTGTAACCATTGTACTCCTAGTACAACATCAGCACCTCCCATAGGAATGGAAAGCATTGGACTAGTCAATACATATTCCCCCATGGTTAGCTTAATATTATGGCATTTTCCAGAGAAATTTATAGTTCCTCCATTTTCAACCATCACTTGACATTCTGGTGCTGGGTATAGGAAACAATTTAATTCCTTGGCTAACTTACAATGAATAAAATTATGGGTTCTACTTGAATCAATCAACACTATTACCTTTTTCTTCTTGATTTGTCCTTATATCTTGAGAGTTTTAGGAGTGGTAATTCCTGCCAGTACATTACACGATATGGTCGGATTCATTTCTTCCTCTTCTAGGGTTGGTTCTTGGTGTATATCCTCTTCTTGTTCATTTTCTTCTTCCTCTTCACAATCAATGTAAAATAATTTCTTCTCAGCACACTTATGACCTTTAGTGTATTTTATATCACAACTGTAGAAAATCCCTTTTGCTCTTTTTTCTTCCAATTGTTGTGGTGTCAACCTTGTAGGTTGTGGAAATCTAGACGTAGTAACACTTCCTTCTTTATAGAATTGAGTGGTAGGCTTCCTTTTCACCATTATTTTACATTCAACTTTTCTTGCCAACCTGAATGCCTTCTCCAATGAATCTAGTTCCAAAACATGAACTTCATGTTGGATGCTATCCTTTAAAGTGCCTATGAAGAGATCGATCCTGTGTTCCTCTGGAATATCAGTTACCCTTATATTCAATTTTTGGAAGTCCTCAATGTGCTGCCCCACTAAACCCTTTTGTTTGAGATTTATCAATTGGCTAAAGAAGGTGTTGCTCTTCGTATCCTCATAATGTGCTATCATTTCCTCCGTAAAAATTGACCAAGTGACAATTTTTTTATGGGAGCAAAGCCATCGATACCATACAAATGTATTTTGTTCTAAATGTAAAGTTGCAATGCGTACCTTTTGTGTGTGTTTTCACATTATTGAGATCAAAATATTGCTCCATCTGTAGTATCCATGTTACAGGATCCTTTCCATCAAACTTCCTCATATCCATTTTTGGAATATGGTGGTTCTTCCCTCCAACAGTAGAGTTCATGAAATCACGATTAACATTTATTTTGTTCTCATCATGAGTTTCCTCTACTATATTTTCACCATTAGTAAACATTTCTTGTATCAACTTTCCCAAACCTTCAATGTCTACTTTTAGATCCTTCTTCATGTTTTCCATGTTGTCTTTCATTTTTTCATCGATCTTAGCTTCCATGTCATCCATCTTAGCTTCCATGCCCATTTCCATGCCATCCATCTTAGCTTCCAAACCATTCATCTTAGCTTCCACGCCTTTCTTCAAACCATCCATCTTAGTTTCCACGCCCTTCTTCAAAAATTCCATTTCATTTTTTGTTGTTCTTTGCGAGAGCGAAATTTGTTGCACTTGCTCTTGTAATTTTGATATGTCATGTTGCCATTCTTCGTCTTCATGAGTCATAGTAGAGCCTTCTAACGGCTTAATGGGCGTTGAATTATTTTTAGGGGCCATTTTAGAATCCAATATTGATATCTATTCTAAAATATTCCCTTGCAATCAATTCAACTTGATTCTTCAACAAGACTTATGCAATTCGGAAAAAAAATACACACCTTTTACTTGCTTTGAGGAGCTCGATATTGAAATTGTAGTATCTCTGTGATTGCAGATCTTCAATATCTGAAATTCAGCACTGAAGTAGCCCTCTAAAATCTCTTTTGAATGCCACAGTTCTGACCTGATTTGGATTCTCCAAGACAAAGTTGTGTCCAATCTCCCACAATGACCTAATTATGGACTGGTTCAGTAGAGCGAACTTGTACGACTTGCGACGTGTCACTGTTTCATCCTTTGTCTCTAAAATTGATATCCAAGAAACTACAGTCCGTGTACTTGTGACCACTTTTTACGACACTCCAATACGATGCCCAGAGAGAGAGTTATTGAACTTTTCCCACGATCACCTCTTTGAGATGCAATTCAAGATCCTGAAAAAGTACTACCTTCCACAGATCATATCTCCAAAAATATTGCGAACCAAGCTCTGAATTTTTTTTAAGAATTTTCTGAGGATTTTAGCTTCGCACCATAGTAATTTCAGACTCTGAAACTTCGTAGAAAAAAATTTATAGTGTAAATGCCACGATGACATGTTTAGGAGCCTGAAAACAAACCTAGCTTCCACAGATCATATCTCCGAAAATATTGTGAACCAAGCTCTGAAATTTTTATACAATCTTCCTCAGGATTTCTGCTTCGCACCTTAAAAATTTCAGCTTTTGAAACTTCGTAGAAAAAAAGTTATAGTGAAAATTCCACGATGACCTGTTTGGAGCAGCGAAACCCTAGAATCCAAAGCTCTGATACCAAATGTTGTGTAACCAGCTCCAAAAATAGAAGAAAAGAGATATCAACGCCTTAGAAATGAGCCACTTCGAGGGGGAAACCTCCAATACATTACATAAATGAACAATTCTTGGATGATACAATTTACAAAACCTCCTTTCTATATATAGGAGTCCATGGGGCCATAATGTAATCCTAGTGGGCCACAATGTAATCCTGGCCGACCTAACAATAATAATTTAAGGGGACAATAATAACAAAATGGGGGTTACAAGGGTTCAATAATAACAATAAGGGGGTTACACTAACAATAATAAGGGACTATACTAGTGATATAGGGACCTAACATATAATAAGAAGTAACCTTACAACCTTTTGCCTTGATGTTATACAAGTTCTTCCGGGGTCTTGAACAATTGTCCTCTCTCAGATTGACAAGTATTCTTCTCTCCGAACTAGCATAAATTTATGGACATGAGTGTGTGATCATTCTCATATCAAAAATGGCTAGTATAGAGAGTATGCGCTCTTAAGAATTTCTTCAGCAACTAATATGTATGTCTATCCTTGATATTGAAACATGAGCTCAATTTATAGAAAAATGGAGGTAGTTTCAGTTCCATGAATATGGGGATGGATTCCTCTCATGAAGGGATTTGAGCTCCATAGACCAAGGGATAAGCTCCATGAGTGAAGGGATAGAGTTCATGAGTATAGGATAAAGCTCGAACTGAATGTGCTTCTATAAGCTTCTAGTTGGGAGAATATTCGTCCAACTAGGCTTCTAGAACTTACTTTTTCCTTTATTTGTCTGTTTACGGGGGTCCGCAGGTTTTATAAGAAAAAAATGTGGGATGTAATGCAAGCTATAGAGAAAAAATCACTGGATTCGCAGGCAAGGGCTAAGAAAAGTGTGAAGTTAGACTTTTTAGGGTTTTAATGAGCTTTTCTCCAATTCCAAGACTTGGTTTAGGAACATTAGGGTTTTTGACTTCTAAGGGAGCATAATATAGGTAGTGATGAACCTATATAGATAGTCAAATGTCATGGTGACAAAATAATGTGTAACACAGAGAGAAAGAGAGAGAGAGAGAGAGGAAAGTGGTGTGAGGGGGAAACCAAAGGGTAGAGAGAGGTAAGAATGGGAAAGAGTGAGAGGTAGAGAGAGAGTGATGGGGAAGCGAGGGAGAGAGATAGTGAGGGAGTAAGGGGGGAAGAGATACGGAGAGAGGTATGGAGATAGATGGAGGGATACATAATAAGAAAAGGAGGAATAGATAATAAGAAAAGTATGGATAAAGAGATTAAGATACAGGAGAGAGAGAGAGAGAGAGAGAGAGAGAGAGAGTGAGAGAGAGAGAGAGAGAGATGAAAATGGGGAAAAGAGAATGAGAGAGGGGGGTGGAGGGAGATAGATAAATATATGGAGAGATATATGAGGGGGTTTTCATGGATAATGGATTGAGTAAGGAAGAAATGGATAAATAAATAGAGAGAGAGAGATAGAGGGGGGATAGGAGTGGTGTGAGGGGGAAAGAATGGGGAGGGTGAGGGAGGAAAGTGGTGTGAGGGGGAAACCAAAGGGGAGGGAGAGGGAAGAATAGAGAGATAAAGAGAGAGAGTGAGAGGTAGAGATAGAGTGATGGAGAATAAAGGGAGAGAGATCGTGAGGGAGTCAGGGGGGAGAGATAAAGAGAGAGGTATGGAGATAGAGATAAAGGGGGAAGAAGAGATAGAAATACAAAAAAAAATCTAAATGGAAATATAGAGATAGAGAGTAGGGGGGGGGATAAAGAAAAATAGGGAAGGAGACAAGGAGAGAAAAGAGAGAGAATGAGGTAGAGAGAGTAGAAGAAGAATGAGATAGAGAAGTAAGAATAGAGAGAGTGGTAGAGATAGAGAGTGAAAAAGAAGGAGAGAGAGAGGGATGGAGGTAATTGAGGGGAAAGAGAGAGGAATAATAACAGAGGGGGGAAGAGAGAGGGTAAAGAGTGAGAGAGAGAGAAAGAGGGAGAGAGAGAGAGATAGAGAGAGAGACAGAGAGAGAGAGAAAGAGAGAGAGAGATTATAATAGGGAGAATATAATGAGAGAGGGGGAGGGAGTGAGGGAGGGAGATATAGAGAAGGATGTGTTGGAAATATGATGAATGTGTTTTCCTTGATGACAACCTACATGATGACTTGCACCTTAATGTAATCTTACTTGATGCAGGATGTATTCATAGGCTAGTTTAGAGGTGACAGTGTGATTGAATAGAGTGATAGAATGATTGGAAAGAGGTATGTAGTTCAGAGACAAAAGAATTATGAAGATGAACATTTGAAGAAATATACACAGGTTTGGTGAAGCAAAGCCACGCACACACACATGTATGAATATGAAAAGGAGTGTATAGTTTGTGCACTATGATTCTCTAAATACCAAGGGTATTTACCATGGAATTAGCCCACAATATTGAGAAGAGTAATTACTATTTGATCTCGTTAAGGATTAACACTGACACTAAGTGTGGTTTTTACCTATGGTATTGGCTAAGTCCTAATCTATATAAGGAGACGAAGATCCAAGTGTTTGGGTGTGCATGTGTGAGGCTGATTGATGAATACTTCAATCTAAAGCATGATTTAATGGTATGGGCTATTAATGAGTGGTTGATCTGAAAACATATATACACCCGGTAATACAATGATGGATCATGATCATTAGACCTGAAATGAATATGTATTGTATGATTTGCTTATGGTTTGTTTAGATCTATGGTATGCCACATGTTTATTACTGTGTATGTCATGATTTGGGTATGTCTAAAGTGTTGCGCAATTATGAGTTGATAATTGCATATTTGTACTCAATTTTTTCTCGGGTAAGGCACATATGTATGCAAATACTCTTCTAGGTTGTAGCATATTAATTTTGCAGTATGGGAAAATTTTTACGCAGGTTTCATTCCTCAAAAGCGTGTATACACTCAAAAACGTTTTATGATAAGCATGTATGGAAGCTAGGGTTTCTGCTGAATAATATGTCTAACCAGTCTAATCAATCATGTTATATTTATGTTGTCTGTCTATGAAGTCATCATACTGATTTGGGTTTAATAGTGATGTTTTGAGTATTAATGATGCTACTAGGTGCATTTGATTTAATATCAATGATTGGGTGTTTGATTCAGTGACTTAGTGAATGGTTGAATGCTTTGGTACAATGATCAGTTTCAGTTTTGATATATGATATTGGGCTTAAATGATGGTAGTGGGTTTAGTCTGAAAATTTGATGGAAATTGGCCTATAGGTTGTAATGTGTTGAAGCAGGTGGATCCAGTGTGAAAAATTTATGAAATGTGGTCCACGATGGTGTTGATGATTGGAGCCTTCAGTGAGGAAGTTGAAGCTTCTTTCCACTAGTAGCTGGTGATCATATCAGGGGGTTGGATCTCTCTTCCAGTGGGTGTTGGTAAATGAGATCAAGGGATTGAAGCTCCCTTATAGTAGGAGCTGGAGAACGAGTGAAGGTTGTAGCCTTCTGCAGGTGGGTTCCTGCATGTTGGTATGAGTCTGTGCCAATACAATATTGTAAGAAGTTTTCATTATAATAATATTGTAGAAAAAGACAAAAAAAATGGTGTTTCTATCCCTCATTGGGTTTCCACCTTAAATACTAGTGTTCATGTGTGTTTATTTTGTGATATGAAGGGATCTTTGCACATGAAAGAGCTTTGTGCCATGTTGATTTGAAGTTGGTGACAAAGTGCTTAAGTGGGTGAAATTATGATTAATTATTTTCATGAGATTCTCATGCATTTAATTATGCATTTTATGAGCCTTTATTAAACTCATGCATTATTATTCACTTTTGATATAAATGATTAATATTTGTGGGAGAAAATGTCTCACATATTATTCATTTAATGTAATTATGGGAATTGGTTTTTATGTGAGAAACTGCCTCACACCAATTTTCTATTTTTCTCAAATTTTAGGTTGAGAGAATCAAGGGCATGGTTGAAGAGTCTTTAGGTGGCTTTGAGACTTTTCCCAATTATAAGCCTAAGATAGTTGGAGATCATTTCATGGATCTTGTTTTTCCTTCCTTGTAATTATGTCCCACAACTGTGGGTCTTGTAATCAATGCTCTTTGTTGGAGAGTGAGTGAGGAAAGACTATATATATTTCTTATGTGAGCCATGTAAAAAGGGGGAATAAAGGAGAGAATGCTTAGCTATTGAGAGCCATAGTGCTTAGATAATTATCGGCCATAGTCCTTGAATGTAAGAAAAGCTTTAAGAGCTTACTTTGAAGAAGGAATATAGAATATCTGCATTCCAATTGAAGCAGATCTGGAGATGTAGCCCCAGAGAGACGGAGGGGTGAACTTCGTTACGAACATTGGTTGTCTCTCTCTTATTTACTTGCATGTGATTTATTGATATTTTAAGTCAATTTATGTATGTTTAAGCATTATAATATATGAACTGATGTGCTCAATTAAAACTGTATAAGCCACAGTCAATCAAAATATCCTCACACTGTAAACGATGCTTATATTACTACTTGAATCGTGATCAAATCAATTTTGGTATCAGAGTAGGTGACTGATTTGCAGGATGGGTAAAGGAGTGAAGTTGTTACACAACATTTTGTCACCGTCCCTGCAATCCCCATCTCGAACATTGGAGGACCATTTGAGTGACTTATGTGTATTGTCATACCTTGAAAAAAATATCATTGCATCCCTCGCCATGAGAAGAACATTTCCTCTGTTGAATATTCTTGGAGAAAGCTCTCAAAAACATATTATTTTGGGTCAGTGCTGGTAGGCAGTTATGGCCTCATGCCCATAGAGAAATTAGCACTGGGCCTTCCGCCCATTGGTGCTCTATCTCAGTGGACTTCCCACGCCAAGCTATTTTTGGAAATTTTTTTAAAATAGAAGTGAGGTTTCCATTCCCAACCACTTCGTGAGTGTAGTCAACGTGGTATTTTCGACTAAATAACGTCAAAGAACTTCCTTTGGCTTATTATTTCCTACATTTCAGAAACTTCCCAAAGGATAATGCCTCCCTTCCACCTTGTGAGGGATCCAAAACCACCTCCTCCTCTCCTATAAATACATCCTTCTCACATAGTTGTAGTTGGCTGAACAATCCTTACTATAGCTAGTGTGAGAGTAGCGCAAAGAGGAACCCATTGTCAAGAGAGAGTCTAAACCCATTGCTTCACCAAGTATAATCCCCTACTAATGCTTGAGACGAGTTTGACTGGACCCGTTGAAGGATGCTGCAACGTCAAGGCTCTTTTGGTCGTAAACTTCTTCTCTCTACTTATTAATACATGCTGGATTTTTGGTTCCCATTTTTCGTTTGATGTGATTAATATTTTGTGGTATGTTTTATTATCCTTTACCAATTAAATATTTATTAATTCAGATATGTTTTCGTATCTTGTGATCATTATTTGATCCTTGTGTAGGTACACAGATATTTCTACTGAAGAACTATGATGTGTGAAGACGAAGATCAGGAGACTGCTGCCATAGCTATGACAACTGTGTTGGAACCAAGGTAGGTCATCTATACCAACTCAGTTTCATTCATAAACTAGGAATCCTAAGGATTAGCATGTCCCCTTGCTACTAGACCCACCCTAGGGCTAGAGGGATCACCTCTTTCTAGAGAGGGGATTTACCTTCACAACAGAAGCACACTGAAATAATGCAAGAGTTGCAAGAGATAAATGACAACATGCAAGTTGACAATGCAAAATTGCGATGAATTTTATAAGTAGTTGAAGAGGATAAGTAAGAGCTTCAAGAGATGCTACAAGCCAAAGAGGATTTATTGGCTAAGTTGCAGAAGGTTGAAACGATGGATGTTGCATCTCAAACCGAGGTATATGATGTTACTTCATGTTCTGTTCTCTCTCAATATAAAACTAATGTTGGCATGAAAATCCTCACAAATATGGGGTATAGAGGAGGTGGAATTGGCATAAATAGCCAAGGAGTGACCCAAATATTGGAGATTGTACCAGTACAACCATTTGTACACTTGGGTTATGGACATGAAGAGAAAGGAGAATGCTCGAAGGTATCTGAAGCAAAAGTCGTCTCTTCATCACATGATTCCAAGAAGGGAATCAAACCATATATTCCTCATCAGTTCAAGGACAATTCAGTAAGGTATATCAGTCATTCAAATTATTATTTTGCATATAATAGAAATGATTTCTTTCATATATATTCTAACCATGATGTAGTTAAGCATCACACAAAGAAAGTGTGATCTAAGAAGAAATATGTTTCCATGAGAACTGAGACCAAGAAGAATGAGAACCTTCTGAATTATCCTATCATGAAGACACAGTTGAATGGGAAACGACATAATTTCTGCAGTTCCTGCAAAATCAGTGGCCATTGGGAGAAGAAGTGTTGGAATTTGCACCTCGAAATTCGCCACAAGTCAAGCAGACATATGGTGAAAGAGCTCATGAAGAAGGAGGTTTCATCCACCATTCAAAAAGCACGATTACAAGAAGAAAGTGCTTGGTGCTAGTTTGGTAAGTAGTTCATGATGTTTCTGCAATGTTTATTTATGCTCATTTGCAAATTTTTTACTTTTATGGGGGCATGTATCCCTCTGTTTATGGAAAAAACTCAAAAATTTTCCAATTCAAAATAAAAAAATAATGGCGCCGTCGGTTCAAGGCGCCCACGATGCCCCTATTTTTCCCACGAACTATCTACTTGAGGACTTTGATTGGAGATAAAAGGGAGCCATGACGGAGGTTGAGAATGAGGGATCGCATGGCTCCTACTGGGCTTTTAGCACAACTAAGGCAATGGAGGGTGCTATATCCATATCGTTTTGCTAGGAATGGGCAAGAGAACGACCTGCTTTAAGAAATAAATCTAAATGCATTCATATCGGAGTCGGGACTTTCAAGAGCCGACCATGGATGATATTTCGAGCCCAAAGAAGCGTCCCTCATGGAGGAAAATTCGGCAAGGCGTTCAAGGGTGCATCATTTATATTTCCACCATGGTTTGCTCAGGAGGAAGCTCTAAGCTCTTATCGTAGTGAAGAACTATGTGTCGATCATGACACATCGTTTGAACCTACGATGTCAAGATCAAGGCCAGAGAGAATTTCGAGACGATGAAATACAGTGGACCTCGTTATGGCCGTGTGATGGATCAATTCCCTCAGAACTTCACTAAAATCTGGTGTTTGACATCATTCCTCAGAGTCCACACTCTAATCCATTCTGGGAGAATAATCGAGAGTAATTCTTCGCAAATAGTTATAATGTTGTTGAAATTTGCGTTGATTCTTCAAGGCTCTGAGATTTTTCTTCAAAATATTGTATAACCAGGCCTACAATGCCTTGACCAGTAGAACACCACACAACAAGCTCCTAAATCCCTGAATACAAACCAAACACAATAAAGAATGGGAAGCATAATAGCCGCCTAGAATTTGTCTGTTGCAAGATAATATTTAATTAATCTATTATCGAAGGAAATTTGAGGCATATAAGAGGATAAAAAAAATAAGTTGGTTTATTTCTCTGGGATTAAAGGATGAACCAATAAAACTGGAACATTAGAGCTGATGGCGTTGGCTACCAAGCTCCAGAAGGGCACACTCTTTGTGCTAATAAACGTGGATTTTTTGGGAGTTTGAAAATGACAAAACTATGTTCAAAGTGTTACAGGGATCTCATTATGAAGGAGGCACACGCCTCATTTGTAATGGCTGTCGTTGAGAAGTGATTTCCCGCGAGTTCTCCAATGGAGGAGGAGGCTCCTCTTTCCAAGCTAGATGCTTTAGACAAAAAAAAATCGTGCACGGATCTCCCCAGGCGTAGTCGGAGCCTCGTCGGTCCAGTTGGATGATCCAAGTTCATCTTCTTCTTCTCCACAGCCTCCTGCTGAAACCCCTAACCGATGCTTCTCCTGCAGGAAATTAGTCGGTCTGACAAGCTTCAAATGTCGGTGCGAAAATACTTTCTGCGGAGCTCACCGATATGCCAAAAAACACATTTTCTCCTTCGATTTCAAGGCTACTAATCATGAGGCCTTTGCTAAGGCCAGCCCTGTCATTAAGGCTACTAAGTTTGATAAAATTTGACTGTATTTTAAATTATTTCAGATTCTATTTGACAAAAGGCCATGACATTATGAAGATACGTATTAATCGAATTAGTCATCCCACTGATGCGTTGTTATTAATTCCACCACCGAAGATACGTGCATAGATTTTGTTCCATCTTTCTTCCAATATTGTTATGATCATCTGCATATTTTTTGGGATCATTTCCACCAAGTTATGTTGTGTCTATATATATTGGGGGACAAATTGGTCGATTTTATATTTGGATATTTGAAATTGCTATTTTCTTGGGTTAAAATTGATTTCATTTATCGAGAAGACCCCCAAAAATTGGAGATATTTTGATATTGCAGAGCGTATGATTTCTAGTGACATTCCTTTTTGATAATAACATGGTTATGTATGCACCCATGGGAAGAGGAGAAACTGCAAATAATTTTGATGACGACTGCTCCAACATAAATCAAACACATCAAAATTTTAGTAATTGGCTTACAATAATCTGAATGCTCTTGTATTTCACTTTTCTTCATTTTCCGCATGCCTTTTCCTGGGTTTCATTTGCTTGTAATCACCAAATATGTAGGAATGTCTTCCACGCCTTCTTCTGCTTCAATTCATCGACTGTAATTTTCCAGGGCCTCTCATGATTCATCTGATATGATGGAATGTATTGCTTGCCATTTTGGTGGTGAATTGAATAAGCTGCATCTTGGTCATGCATCTATCGATATATCTACATAAAATTCATTCTTTCAAATCTAGATGAATGCTTGCAACAACACTTATATTCCTCCCAGGAGGGTTGCGTACGTGGATGCTACCCTAGATGTCCATGACATTCAAGTCCTCGCTGACGTGATCTACTTGTTGGATGACATTGATCATATTCCATTGCATACTGTCACTGATTTTTACAACCTCCAGTTTAGAGAAGATGGTGCCCATCTCTGGAGCCACTTTTTGGAAGGAGTTGCCTTCCTTATTTAAGGTCCGCATTGCTACTGTCGATTCTTATTTAGTGTCAGGAAGAAGAGAAATCGCTTTATTCTTATTCGTCTGAAACAACAATCGGTGGACAAGATGGGCCGATTCCATGCAATTGTCTTCTTGGTTTTAATCATTGGATTTATGAATACTTTTCCGTTGTGATGAGTTTTATTTTCAAAGTGGCACCTCAATGCCAAAAAGTACCTCAAGAAGTGAAGGCAGTCCCTTGTCTTACACTAGAAGCTCAATATGTATTTGTGAGAGATGTTACATGAGGGGCCTTTGGGGAATAGTCAATTGTCAGGGTGCTAGCCTACAAATGGATGCATCCTATGTGGCCTCTCTCCTTACTGTAGATAGACATAAATGGGTAATTAAAAGGGGCATTTTATTTGATTTTTTTTATACCCATTATTTACGCTATGCCTAGAAAATGAAGAGGGAACTTTTAGAATGCACATATTTTGTAATGGGGGGATTTGATTTCTTTCCACAATTAGTGCATTTGAATGTTTTGGTGCATACACATATTAAAATGGGGTTGAAAACTTTGTCTTTTTCCCTTTGTGCACATTGGATTTCCATGTAATTTCTATTTTGGCATCAGAAAGTTGGCATGTAACTTGATGAAATGCACTACAAAGGACATAGTTGCCATGAAGTCATGATGTAAAAGATGATTATCAAGCATTGCAAAAGACTTTTTTAGCCACTCTTATGTGAGGGAGAGTGAGAGACGTATTTTTGCGCATTAAGCCTTGTTGGATTCTTTGTAATCAAGTTCAATGAGGAAATTTTCCTAAGCCATTTTGGCATGTAAACTTTACCAATGAGTGTGGTTATAAACTCTTGGAAAGTGTTTCAAAAGATGTAAACAGGTATGATTAGCTACAGGTTGCAGCTTTAGGCATATGTGGGCTTTTTCATTTTGATTCTGAAGGACTGAGGTGAAGGAGTCTTGAAGGGATGTACCTTTTTAGACATTTGCATTGCAACAGTTGTAGGTGTTTACCTTGCATCCTGATTCCGAATTACGTTGGGTGAAGGAGTCTTCAATGGATGTGCCTTTTCAGACATTTGTGTTGCATTTTTAGGCAAATGTGGGCCTTGTATCCTGATTCTGAAGTACGTTGGGTGAATGAGTCTTCAAGGGATGTTTCTTTTCAAACATTTTCATTGCGGCAACTGCAGGTGTTAGCATTGTGTTCCGATTCCGAACTACGTCCGGTGAAGGAGTCATGCAGGAATGTGCATTTTAGAGACATTTGCATGTAGTTGATGATGGATTGAAGCTGATAATTTTGGGGAACAAAATTTTCTTTGTGGGGAGGTGTGATCCGAAGGGATATTCGCACGTGAAAGAGATTTGTGCCATGCTGATTTGAAGTTGGTGACAATGTGCTTAAGTGGGTAAAATTATGATTAATGTTTTTCATGAGATGCTCATGCATTTAATTATGCATTTATGAGCCTTTATTAAACTCATGCATTATTATTCACTTGTGATATAAATGATTAATATTTTTGGGAGAAATTTTGTCTCACATATATTCATTTAATGTAATTATGGAAATTGGTTTTATGTGAGAAAATGACCTCACACCAATTTTCTATTTTTCTCAAATTGTAGGTTGGGAGAATCGAGGGCATGGTTGAAGAGTCTTTAGGTGGTTTTGAGACTTTTCCCAATTATGAACCTGAGATATTTGGAGATACTACTTTTATAAATCGTGTTTTTCCTTCCTTGTAATTAGGTCCCACAATTGTGGGTCTTGTAATCAATTCTCTTTGTTAGAGAGTGAGTGATGAAAAAATATATATATTCCTTATGTGAGACATGTAAAAAGGGGGAATAAAGGAGAGAATGCTTAGATATTGAGAGTCGTAGTTCTTAGCTAATGATCGGCCATAGTGCTTGAATGTAAGAGACATTTGAGAGCTTACTTTGAAGAAGGAATATAGAAGACATGCATTCTAATTGAAGTAGATCTGGGGATGTAGCCCCAGAGAGATGGAGGGGTGAAATCCATTACCAACATCAGTTGTCTCTCTCTTATTTACTTGCATGTTTTTTCTTGATATTTTAAGTTCATTTATGTATTTTTAAGCATTATAATCGATGAAATAATGTTCTTAGTTAAAACTGTATAAGCCACAGTCAATTAAAATATCCTTACACCATAAAATATTGTTGGAGTAGTACTTGAATCGTGATTGGATCATTGTGTGCGATGCTTTATTCTATTCTTAGTACACATGTTTACTTCTTATGAAATTTCTGTTGAATCACTAATACATTGGTTTAAGATAAACAAGTGAAGATTTAACTGAAATATAATTTTACTGGATATACACTAGTTGTCTACATAAAATTTGTGTACATATACATGTTTACTTCAGGAAAGTAGCATACAGAAATCATAATAAAAGAAAAGTTTATGCATGTTCTAAATACTTATCTCCCCCCCCCCCCCCCCCCACTCCCTTAGTGTTTTTCCCAACAATTGGTATCAGAGCAGGTCCTTCTGAAAAATATTGATCGCTTGAAGGGGATCCGTCAAGATGGGAAGTAGCGAAGGATTATTTTCTATTAGGCCACCACTGTTCAACAAAAATAATCTACTTTTTTGGAATATAAGAACAAGATCTTATCTGCAGATTCTTGGAGAATATGAATGGTGAATTGTAGAAGGAGGTTATCAATATCCATGCTCCATTACCACAGATGTAGTAGAAAAGAAGAAATATGAAAGCAATGCAAAATTTGGCAATGCCTTCTTGGGAAGCATGACAGAATCATAATTTTTCAAAGTCATGCAACTAAATTTAGCAAAGGACGTATGGGACAAGATCATCTAGAGCTATGAAAGAGACATGAAGGTAAAAAGTGCTAAAATTCAAACTCTTAGAATTCAATATAAAACTCTCAGAATGCATAATGATGAAAGTATTGCAAGTTTCTTCCTAAGAATAGATGATATTGTGAATTCTCTGAGAAATATGGGTGATGTAATAAATGAATCATCCTTAGTAGAGAAAATATTGAGATCTCTAACTCCAAAATTTGAGTCAAAAGTGTCTACCATTGAAAAGATGAAGGATCTTCAGAACCTTAATGTTGTACAACTCCATGGGATTTTAATAGCCTTTGAAATGAGAAAAGGAGGTCCTTCAGAAATCAGAGAAGTTGCATTCAAAGCAGCTGTAAGAGCAAAAGAAAAGGAAAAACACGAGGAATCAGGTTATATATCAGAAAAATATGAGGCAAATTTTGTAAAAGAAACTCCAACTAGGCACCGGAAGGTTCAAAGGTCAGCTTCCCTTCAAGTTTTTATCCCTTGGTAGAGTTGGTCATTATGTTGCTAAGTGTCCTCATAAAGAAAATCAGGAAAAGGTGAAATGGTTTGAAAATAAGAGAAATTATTATACACATGAAGATAGTTATGATTTATCACTTGGATAAGAGGGAGAGTCTAATCAAGATCTTCAAGTACTTATGGTATTTAGTATTAATGAATTTGATGACAATTTCATGGATTCCCTAGAAGAGAAGGATCTTTTTATCAAAGAATCTCCTAGACCAGGGCATAAAATATTGTTTCATGGATATTGTTTCTCTTGTAACTCATTTGGGCCTAAGGCCACTGATTTCAGGTCAAATGTGTTGAATAGAACTGGGAGATTGGTTAAGTTCCAACACATAATTAGAAATTTCAAGAAATTATGGAGAAAGAAGGAACATCGGTCATAAACATAGGGAATGTTGACCCTACTGAATTCAATTGTTTCTAAAAGCTTACTTCTCTTAGTGACTGCATAAGTGATCAGGTGCTCAAGATCAATATTGTATCATCTCAGGGGGAGAAATATATGATGATTCTCATTTTTGTTTTGATAATTCTCGTTGCTTAAATTTCTTACAATGCGTATAATGTGATAACAATAGACAGGTACAGAATTTATAGGCTCAGGGGGGTCTGAACTTGTGAAGTTTCTGTATTTTAGTTTATGTATGCAGATCCTATGAAAGATAGTTAATGTATATACGCGAGTTCCTATACAAATAATCACGTATGTTTTTCTTTGATAGAGAAACAATGGGACAGACTCAAGAAAAGACCCTTATATTCTTTAGACATTTACTATTTGGATTTCATGTTCTAATGTTGATGGTTATAGTCTGTCTATGTTAATTATAAGTGGTATTGAGTTATGATGATCTATGAGTTGGTACAACATGAAATTGATAATTTTATGATTGATGAAGATGCTTTGATGTATGGTTTGATGTGATCAAACTTGATAGTGTATGGTTGGAATAGGTTCAGGGGGATCATTAGCCTTGTTGTTAACGATGCGTTGTTAGCATTATTTTTGCGATGTTGCTGAAGAAAATCTTGTAGTTGGTTGAATGATGTTATGTTGTTGTCAAAGGCTTATGCTTGCTGAAATGATGATATTGATCTCTCACTATTGAGGTCCTTGGTCTTGGTTATAAATTCCATATCTATCATTTGATATAAAGGTCATGTAAAGACCAATAATGTAATTCTTATTATACTTAGTCATGTTTGGACTACTGATTATCAAGTCAATCATGTATGTAATCCCATGATGGGTAGTTGATGTTATGTAGTCAAATATGTAACCCCACTTGGTTGGGTGATTGATGTGATTTTGAGTCCTTGGTGATAGGAAAGGTCATATTTAGTTGAGTCATAGAGTCATGTACTTCATTGAAAATATTTCATAAGATTCAACATGTTCTTAGGGGGATCATGGTCAGTATATAGTACAGATTAGATCTACAGTGCTTATGTCTCTACAAGAAAAGGGAAGCCTTAATTCGACATTGGTCAACCATTTTCTCTTGATGTCAAAGGGGGAGAGTAACTTGGTGTTTGAATTTCGAATATTGATGCTCTTTACTGGTATCTATAGGTTGTGGTGATCAAACACCAAAGTGGTTGCCATCAAGTCCAAAGGGGGATATTGTTGGCATTATGATGAATGTGTTGTCCTTGATGACAACCTACTTGATGAGTTGTACATTGATGGAATTGTACTTGATGTAAGATGTATTAACAGGCTAGTTCAGAGGTGACAGAGTGATTGAACAGGGTGACAGAATGATTAGAAATAGGTATGCTTTTCCGAGATTTAAGAGTTATGAACATGAACATTTGATGAAATATACGTGGGTTTGGTGAAGCAAATCTGCGTACACATGTCGGTATGAATATAGTTTTTTCGCTATGATTCTCTAAATACCAAGGGTATTTACCATGGTATTAGCCCACAATATAGAGTAGAGTAACGACTATTTGATCTCGTCAAAGATTACCATTGACACTAAGTGTGGTTTGGACCTATGGTATTGGCTAAGGCCTAAGATATATAAGGAGATGAATATCCAAGTGTTTGGGTGTGCATGTGTGAGGTTGATTGATGAATACTTCAATATGAAGTATGATTGCATGGTATGGGTTATTAATGAGTGGTTGATCCAAAACAAGTATGCACCTAGTAACACAATGATGGACCACGGTCATTATACCTGAAATGACTATGCATTGTATCATCTGCTTATGGGTTGTTTAGATATGTGGTATGAAACATGTGTATTACTGTGTATGTTGTGATTTGGTTATGTCTAAAGTTTTGAATTGTTCCAAAAATATGAGTTGATAATTGCAGATTTGTATGTTGGTTTGTCTCTAGTAAGGCACATACATACGCAGATACTCTTCTGAGTAGCAACATATCGATTCTGCGGTATGGGAAGATCTGTATGCAAGTTTCATTCCTGAAAAGCGCGTATACACACGAAAACTCTTTATGATAAGCGTGTATGAAAGGTAGGGTTTATGATAAATAATATGTTTGATCAGTTTATTCAATCCTGCTGTGTTTCTGTTATCTGTCTATGAATTCTCCATACTAATATAGGTTTAATAGTGATATTTTGAGTATTGATGATGCTACTAGGTGCATGTGATTAGAGATCAATGATTGGGTGTTTGATTCAGTGATTGGTTGAATGATTTGGTACAGTGATCAATTTAAATTTTGATTTATGATATTGGGCTTAAATGATGGTTATGGGTCTAGTCTAAATATTCGATGAAAAGTTGCCTACAAGTTGTAATGTGTTGAACTAGGTGTATCCAGTGTGAAAATTTATGAAACATGGTCCACGACGGTGCTAAGGGTTCGAGCCTTCAGTGAGGAAGTTGAAGCTTACTTCCATAGCTGGTGATTAGATCAGGGGGTTGGATCTCCCTTCTAGTGGGTCCTGGTAAACGAGATCAGGGGGTTGAAGCTCCCTTCCAATAGGATTTGGAGCACGAGAGAAGGTTGTAGCCTTCTACAGGTGGGTGCCTAGGTGTTGGTATCAGTCTGCGCCAGTACAATATTGTAAGAAGTTTTCATTATAATAAAATTGAAGACAAAGATGATAACAATGGTGGTTTTCTCCCTCATTGGGATTCCACCTTAAATAATGGTGTTCATGTGTGTTTCTTATGTGATATTATTTATTCTTCTCTTATTGCACATGTTTATTTCTTATCAAATATCTGATGAATCACTAATACACCGGTTTAAGATAAATGCATCAATATTTAACTGAAATAAAAGTTTACTGGATATATGCTAGTTTTCTGCATAAAAATCGCATACATACGCAGGTTTAATTCAAGAAATTAGCGTACATAAATCATAATAAAAGAAAAAATTTTGTATGTTATAAATATTGATTCCCCCCTCCCACCCCCCCTTAGTATTTTTCCCAAAAAGATAAATGGAGGGTGATAGAGAACGATATGGAGAGAGGGACAGGGGGGTTGTTGTGGAGAATGGATTAAGTGAGGAAGAAAGGGATAGAGAGAGAGAGAGGGGGGGGGGGATATATAAAAATAGGGATAGAGAGAGAGAGAGAGAGACGGGGGGGGGGGGGGGGGGTATATATAAAAATAGGTATATATATAGAGAGAGAGAAAGGGATATATAGAAATAGGGATAGAGAGAGAGAGTGTGAGAGAGAGAGACAGAGAGGGAGAGGGCGAGGGAGAGAGAGAGAAAGAGAGAGAGGGAGAGAGAGAGAGAGAGAGAGAGAGAGAGAGGGAGCAAGGGATAGATAAATAGAGGGGGATAGAGAATGAGATATATATATATATATATATATAAATAGAGAGAGAGAGAGAGAGAGAGAGAGAGAGAGATACCAATGGATAGATAAATAGAGGGAGAGGGAGTGAGGGATAAAGAGAGAGAGAGAGAGAGAGAGAGAGAGAGAGAGAGAGAGAGGAAAGTGGTGTGAGGGGGAAAGAGTTGGGAGAGTGAGGGAGGAAATTGGTGTGAGGGTAAACTAGAGGGGAGTGAGAGGGAAGAATGGAGAGAGAGTGAGAGGTAGAGAGAGATAGTGATTGGGAATATAAGGAGAGATATAGTGAGGGATTAAGGGGGGTATAGATAACGAGAGGTAGATGGAGATATATGGAGAGATAGATAAGAAGATATGGAGGGATAAAGAGATGAAGCTAGAGGATGGAGAGAGAGATAGAGAGAAAGAGGGAGAGGGGAAAGATATAGATAGAGATAGAGATAAATATCAAGATTAAAAATTGGTGAAGATAATGATATATGGGGATGGAGTGAGGGAGGGAAATAGATACAGATATGGAGAGAGGGGGGGTTCATGGAGAATGGATTGAGTGAGGAAGAAAGGGATATATATATATATATATATCTAGAGAGAGAGAGAGAGAGAGAGAGAGAGAGAGAGAGAGAGTGGGGGGGGGGAGAGTTGGGAGAGTGATGGAGGAAAGTGGTGTGAGAGGGATACCCGAGGGATAGAGAGGGAAGAATGGAGAGATAAAGAGAGGGAGTGAGAGGCAGATAGAGTGATGGAGAAGAGATGGAGAGAGATAGTGAGGGAGTAAAGGGGGGAGAGGTAAGGATAGAGGGATGGAGATAGAGACAAAGAGGGTATAAGAGATAGAGAGATAAAAAAAATATCTAAATGGAAATATAGAGATAGAGAGCAAGGTGGAGAGAAATAAAAATAGGGAAGGAGACATGGAGGGAAAAGAGAGAGAATGAGGGAAAGAGAGTAGAAGAAGAATGAGATAGAGGAGTAATAAGTGAGAGAGAGGTAGAGATATAGAGTGAGATAGAAGGAGAGAGATATTGTTGGAGGAAATGGAGGGGAAATATAGGGGAATACTGAGAGAGGGGGGAAGTGATAGAGTAAATAGAGAGAGAGAGAGAGAGAGAGAGAGAGAGAGAGAGAGAGAGAGAGAGAGAGAGAGAGAGAGAGGAATACTAAGAGAGGTGGGAAACGAGAGAGTATATATATATATATATATATATATATATATATATATATATATATATATATATATATATATATATATATATATATATATATATATATATATATATATATCGAGAGAGATATCGAGAGAGAGAGAGAGAGAGAGATGAAAATTTGGAGAATATAATGAGAGAGGGGGAGGGAGTGAGGGAGGGGGATATAGGGAAGAATAAAGGGAGAGAGAGATGGAGATAGAGAGAGAGAGATGTAGGGAGAGGGAGAGAGATATAGACAAATAGAGAGAGAGAGAGAGAGAGAGAGAGAGAGAGGGAGAGAGGGAGAGAGAGAGAAAGGGATAGATAGATAAAGAGAGAGAGGGGGGGGGGAGAGTGGAGAGAGTGAGGGATGAAAGTGGTGTGATGGGGAAGCCAGAGGGGAGAGAGAGGGAAGAATGGATAGAGTGAGAGGTATAGAAAGAGTGATGAGGAAGAGAGGGAAGAATGGAGAGAGAGTGACAGGCAGAGAGAGAGTGATGGGGAAGAGAGGGATAGAGATAGTGAGGTAGTAAGGGGGGATATATAAGAAGAGATGGATGTATATAGATGGATAAATTGATAAGAAGACATGGAGGGATATAGAGATAAAGCTAGAGGAGGGATAGAGATATATAGAGAAAGTGGGAGATGCAAAGAGAGAGAGAGAGAGAGAGAGAGAGAGAGAGAGAGAGAGATCAATATCACAATGGGGGGAAGATAGTGAGAGACATATATGGAGTGAGGAAGGGATATATAGAAATATATGGAGAGAAAGGGGGGGGGGTTTCGTGGAGAATGGATTGAGTGAGGAAGAAAGAGATAGAGAGAGCAAGCGAGAGAGAGAGAGAGAGAGAGAGAGAGAGAGAGAGAGAGAGAGAGATATCAATATGACAATGGGGGGAAGATAATGAGAGACATATATGGAGTGAGGGAGAGATATAGAGAAATATATGCAGAGAGAGGGGGGGGGGGGGCGTTCATGGAGAATTGATTGATTTTGAGAGAGAGAGAGAGAGAGAGAGAGAGAGAGAGAGAGAGAGAGATAAATAAATAGAGGGAGAGGGGGAGAGAGAGACCAATGGAGAGAGAGAGAGAGAGAGAGAGAGAGAGAGAGAGAGAGAGAGAGAGAGAGAGCTATATATATAGAGAGAGAGGAAAATACTATGAGGGGGAAAGAGTGGGGATAGTGAGGGAGGAAATTAGTGTGAGGGTAAACCAGAGGGGAGATAGAGGGAAGAATGGAGAGAGAGTGAGAGGCATAGTGAGGGAGTTAGAGGGGGATATATAAGGAGAGGTAGATGGAGATAGATATAGAGATAGATAAGAAGACATGGAGGGATAAAGAGATAAATATAGAGGATGGAGAGAGAGATAGAGAGAAAGAGGGTGAGGGGAAAGAGAAAGGGAGAGATATAGAGAAAGAGGGAGAGGGGAAATATAGAGAGAGAGATAGATATAAATATCAAGATGAAAATTTGGTGAAGAGAATGATACAGGGGGATGGAGCGAGGGAGGGAAATAGAGACATATATGGAGAGCGAGGGGAGGGGGGTCATGGAGAATGGATAGAGTGAGGAAGAAAGGGATAGATAAATAGAGAGAGAGAGAGAGAGAGAGAGAGGAAAGTGGTGTGAGGAGGATACCAGAGGGAGAGAGAGGGAAGAATGGAGAGATAAAGAGAGGGAGTGAGAGGCAGAGAGAGTGGTGGGGGGTGGCGGGGAGAGTTGGGAAAGTGAGGGAGGAAAGTGGTGTGAGGGGGATAGCAGAGGGAGAGAGAGGGAAGAATGGAGAGATAAAGAGAGGGAGTGAGAAGTAGAGAGAGTGGTGGAAAAGAGATGGAGAGAGATAGTGAGGGAGTAAGGGGGGAGAGATAAGGAGAGAGGGATGGAGATAGATACAAAGAGGGAAGAAGAGATAAAGAGATAAAAAATATATCTAAATGGAAAGATAGAGATAGAGAGTAGGGGGGAGAGAAAGACAAATAGGGAAGGATACATGGAGGGAAAAGAGAGATAATGTGGGAGAGAGAGTAGAAGAAGAATGAGGTTGAGGAGTAAGAAGTGAGAGAGAGGTAGAGATATAGAGTAAGAGAGAAGGAGAGAGATAGGGTTGGAGGGAATGGAGGGGAAATAGAGGGGAATACTAACTAGGGGGGGGGAAGTGATAGAGTAAATAGAGAGAGAGAGAGAGAGAGAGAGAGAGAGAGAGAGAGGGAGAGGAAAGTGGTGTGAGGGGAGAAAGAGTGGGGAGAGTGAGGGGGAAACTTGAGGGGAGAGAGAGGGAAGAATGGAGAGAGAGATATAGTGAGGGAGTAAGTTGGGGAGATATAAGGATAGATGGATGGAGATAGATACAAATATATATGAGAAGGTAGAAAGAGATAAAGAGATAAAAATAGAGGAGGGAGAGAGAGATAGAGAGAATGAGGGAGAGGCAAAGAGAGAGAGAGAGAGAGAGAGAGAGAGAGAGAGAGAGAGTGATAGATATAAAATGAAAATTGGGGGAAGAGAATGAGAGAGGGGGGAGGGGTTTGTCGTGGATAATGGATTGAGTGAGGAAGTAAAGGATAGATAAAGAGAGAGAGAGAGGAAAGTGGTGTGAGGGGAAAAGTGTGGGGAGAGTGAGGGAGGAAAGTGGTGTGATGGGGAAACCAGAGTGGAGATAGCGGAAATAATGGAGAGACAACAAGAGAGAGTGATGGGGAATAAAGGTAGAGAGATAGTGAGGGAGTAATGGGGGGAGATATAAGGAGAGAGTGATGGAGATAGAGACCAATATGGAAGATGAGATAGAGAGATACAAAAAATATATAAATGGAAAAATAGAGATAGAGAGTCGGGGGGTGACAAACACAAATAGGGAAGGAGACATGGAGGGAAAAGTGAAAGAATAACGGGGAGACAATATAAGAAGAATTATATATATATATATATATATATATATATATATATATATATAGAGAGAGAGAGAGAGAGAGAGAGAGAGAGATGGATGGAGGGAATGGAGGAGAAAGAGAGAGGAATACTAAGAGAGGTGGGACGCAAGATAGTATATATATATATATATATATATATATATATATATATAGAGAGAGAGAGAGAGAGAGAGAGAGAGAGAGAGAGAGAGAGAGATAAATAGAGAGAGAGAGAGAGAGAATGAGTGGTGTGAGGGGGAAACCAAAGGGGAGAGAGAGGAAAAAATGGATAAAGAGTGAGAGGTAGAGAGAGAGAGTGATGAGGAAGAAAGGGAAGAATGGAGAGAGAGTGAGAGCTTGAGAGAGAGTGATGGGGAAGATAGGGATAGAGATAGTGAGGTAGTAAGGGGGGCTATATAAGGAGATATGGATGGATGTATATGGATAAATTGATAAGAAGACATGGAAGGATAAAGAGATAAAGCTAGAGGAGGGATAGATATATAGAGAGAAAGTGGGAGAGAGAGAGAGAGAGAGAGAGAGAGAGAGAGAGAGAGAGAGAGATGAAAATGGGGGGAAGATAATGAGAGACATATATGGAGTTAGGGAGGGATATCGAGAAATATATGGAGAGAGGGGGTGGGGTGGTTTCTTGGAGAATAGATTAAGTGAGGAAGAAAGGGGTATATATATATATATATATATATATATAGAGAGAGAGAGAGAGAGAGAGAGAGAGAGAGAGGTGGTGTGAGGGGGAAGGAGAGAGGAGTGTGAGGGAGGAAAGTGGTATGAAGGGGAAACCAGAGGGGAGAGAGGGGGGGAATGAAGAGAGAAAGAGAGAGAGTAAGAGGTAGAGAGAGTGACGTGGAAGAGAGGGAGATAGATAGTGAGGGAGTAATGGGGGAGAGATAAGCAGAGAGGTATGGAAATAGAGACAAAGAGGGAATAAGAGATATATATATACAAAACATATCTAAATGTAAATATAGAGATACAGAGTAGGGGAAGAGAAAGACAAATAGGGAATGAGACATGGAGGGAAAAGAGAGAGAATGAGGGAGAGATAGTAGAAAGAGAATGAGATAGAGAAGTAAGAAGAGATGGAGAGACTGAGAGAGAGAATGAGAGAGAAGGAGAGAGAGAGGCATGGAGGGAATGGAGGGGAAAGAGATAGGAATACTCAGAGGGGGGGGAGAGAGAGAGAGAGAGAGAGAGAGAGAGAGAGATCCAAACAGGGAAGGATACATGGAGGGAAAAGAGAGAGAATTAGGGGGAGAGAGTAGGAGAATAATAAGGTAGATAATAAAGAAGAGAGAGAGAGAGAGAGGGAGAGATAGAGAGTATGGCAAGAGAGGAAAATAGGGAAGGAGACATGGAGAGAAATGAGAGATAATGAGGGAGAGAGAGTATAATAAGAATGATATAGAGAAGTAAGAAGAGAGAGAGACAAAGATAGAGAGTAAGAGATAAGGAGAGAGAGGAATGGAGGGTAAAGAGAGAGGAATACTAAGAGAGGGAGGAAGCGAAAGAGTACATAGAGAGAGAGAGAGAGAGAGAGAGAGAGAGAGGTTGTTGTGGAGAATGGATTGAGTGAGGAAGAAAGGGATATAAATAGAGAGAGAGAGAGAGTGAGGGAGGGAGATATATATAATGATTAAGGGAGGGATATAGAGAGATATATGGAGAGAGGGATAGGGGGTTGTTGTGGAGAATGGATTGTGTGTGTGTGTGTGTCAGAGAGAGAGAGAGAGAGAGAGATAAAGTGATAGAAAAATATAGGGTGAGGGAGAGAGAGAGAGTAAGAGATAGATAAATATAGGGATAGGGAGAGAGAGGTGGGGGGGGGGGGGGGGGGTGGAGAGGGAGAGAGAGGTGGGGGGGAGAGGGAGAGAGACAGAGATAACAAGGGATATATAAATAAAGAGAGAGAGATGGGGAAAATAGGGAGAGAGAGAGAGTGAGAGGCAGTGAGAGAGTGATGGGGAGGAGAGGGAGAAAGATAACGAGGGAGTAAGGGGGTGAGAGATAAGGAGAGAGAGATGGATGGAGATAGATGGGGAGATAGATAATAATATAGGGAGGGAGAACGAGATAAAGCTAGAGGAGAGAGAGAGAGAGAGAGAGAGAGAGAGAGAGAGAGAGAGAGAGATGATAATGGGGGAAGATGTTATAGCATCATTTTCCACCTATGTATACTTGATGCTCTGAGTTATGACCTTGGGCCACCCTTTCCCTTCAAACTTGGTCCTTTATCTAAAAAAACATTATTTTGAATTCCATACGTGGCTCTACCCTCTCAAAAGTGCGTGCAAACACGGGTCCAATTATACCCAACCCGTGTATATAATTTGAGATATGAAAAAATATAAATTCCCTATTTTTTTGGGTAGGGTTTATGGGTTACACAAGAAGCCTACCTACAGAAGCCCGTGACCTAACTATATCCCAACTGAAACAGCTGTTTTGGGGTGGTATAAATACACCTCATGGGAAGGTTTTAAGGGGGGAGAGAGATAGGTATTGATATTATATCCATTTAGTCCCTGATCAAGTCTGACTTATCTCTGTGCCTCCTGCACCCTAAGATTGTTGAAACCCTTGTTTCCCTCACAGAGATGTTCATTCCTCTTATATGAGATCCATGTATATTCTTTTGGAAGGAGATTGTTGAGGCTTCGGTTGGACGAATCCAGAGGATGGTTTCGCTTGGAGCCGTGGCTAAATCAGGTGGTATTCCTACACATTTCTTTGCATTCATCAATAAAGAAGCTCTGTCCCATTCTTGATGTTCATGATCTTAATGCTTTATACATGTTATGATCCTATTATGAATGATTTCATGTTTTTATGCTTATATTCTTATATGATCTAACACTAACATCTTGAACATGCTTTCAGTTATTATTAGTATATGTTCTTTTCTTGAGTGACTTGAAGGTTTTGGAGCACTAGGAGAAGCAATGGGTTTGAACCCTCTGGGATCGCCTTCAAACGTAGGATCTACGGGTACTACCCCTTCTTCCCATTTTACTAGTTTGAGCAATAGGACTGTAAATTTGTATGCTTCTTGTTACTATATGATTCTTTCTCTATTGCGGCTCCCAAACTAGACCCTAGGGTACTTCATCCCGTAACATACTTGACGACTCCACTGGGGATTACATTCTTGTAATTCCTATTTTGGGTTGTTTCACTCTATATCTAGGCTTTCTTTTTGGTTTGATCACGTTTCCAACTTCTTTGATTCATTATCAATCTAGGAAAAAGTTCTAATCTTTTGGATTAGAATTGGATTTTTAATTTTGTCTTTACTTCCCCTTTTATACGAGCTTTCCAATTTACACAGTCATGTATACATGCCTCTTTTTCCAATTAAACAGGCATATACGTGTGTTTCTTTGTGAATAGTAGCGTATACAAAAAGGTTGATCATTGTCAAACCACGTATTTCCAGTTTCAAATGAAATTTTTAGATTTTGAGTCCAATAAAGCATTTTTCTTTCTTTTGATTGATTTTGTTTAATCATTGATGTTCTTGGAAAGTGTTGCTTTTTGAAAATTTTCAATTTCCTATATTTCTTGGTGAAAAACTTAGTCAACCTACAATTTTCCCTTTTTGTGAAGTTCTAGTTTTTGTGTTTGGGACCAGTGCTTCTTGCTGAAGTTCTTAGTTGTTCTGAGTATTTGGAACAATGAATTAGTTTTAATTTTCTCTGCCCGACATTCTTACTACTTCACTTTTTATTTTCTTTCGTTGGCTTTCTTGGTTTTTTGAGAAAGGTACTTCTGGAAATCTTGAAGTGTTTTCTTGATTTTCTTGGATTTTTTTTGTTTTTTGAAGTTGTTGTGCTATTGATTAGGTCATTTATTTGAGCGTGTAACCTCTTTCCACTTGTTAAGTCTTTTCATGCAAATGATGTTTATGGATTAAGGAACTTGAGGCACTTTTTGTTCAATTTGGTGATCTTGAGATTTTGAGTAGTTTTTTTCTTTCTAAAAGAATTATTTGCATCCTTCAAAAGAATAAGACAAAAAAAACATCTTTGTTTTAATTTTCATTTTCTTTTGTTTTTTTGGGTCTTCTTTCTGTTTTGAGCAAGTGTGAATTCTTTTCATTAGGTTGAAATTGCTTGATTTTGGGAGAGATTTGCGTGAATTTGTTCCTCCTTCTTGTCAAATTTTCTTGCTTTAAAAAAAATAAATAGGATCTTTCATTTTAAAGCATTAGGATAGATGCATTGTAGGAATTTAGTTATTTTATTAGTTTTTTGAATGTGTGAATGAAAAATTGATAAAAAAAATGATTTATTAGGTTTCTCATAGAACCTTTGCAGAAATCACTTTTCATTGAAGAAAATGAGTTAAATTTTCATGTAGATAGGTTTTCTCTGATTTATTTCAAGTCAAAACACCATCAATTACACTTACATCTTACCCTTTACTTAAGAATAACAATTAAAATCAAGCTGAACTAGAATTTTTTGATTTGTCATATATACATCAACTAGTCTAGGACTTTTAAGCCCTTGGAATAGGTGTATGGAGAGTAAAATCTAAGGCCACTCCAAACCAAAACACAGAAGTTGATTAAAGAGTGAAATATAGTGTTGTTAAGTTGTCCGGGAAAGCTCTCCATACAAGAGAGTCAAGCACTAGGGAGATTGAAAACATGGAAGATAGATACTCCCTCTCCTACTTGTTGGATCCAAACCAAAGACTATTCCGCCTGGCTTTTGATATGAATTGGTGACCTTAGTTTCATTTCCTAGGGATCACACAGGTGACTGTGAGGGGTAATAACCATGTTACCTGAGACAAACATTGTATCGCTCTCATTAGTACATCTAGAGGGTGCCCTTGCAAAGCTCGGGTACTTGTGTTGGCAAAGGATTTTGTCTGGAGGTCAGTGTAAATTCTTCTGTTACCTTCACTAGTAGGCCTGAGGCATATTACCCTAGACTAATTTTGGAAGGCCCTTATATTTGCTTTATTTTATTTTGGTGTCCGGTCCTAATAACTCGGAGCAAAAATACCTGGAATTTGCTTGTTTGGTTGTATCTTTAGGGAATTTATAACAGAGTGCTCTTTTCTCTTTGTATTTAGTTGTATTTAGGTGGATTTGTGTCTTGTCACTTGGGAATATTTCTTTTGAGTGACTGTCAAACCACTCCACTGGTCTTGAAAGGCTCTTGATCTTTCTTTTTTTGGAGGTGCCTACTTAAGGGCGAAGTTTTGATTGTGCGTCTCCCTTCCTTGAAAATTAATTTGAACTATCCTGTAAGGGAAGTATCTGCGTATTATTTTGGTATGGACCATATTCTTATGGATGACAACCAAGGAACCCCTCAAAAATGTTGGTTCTCCCTTGATGGCCACTTTGAATATTCTTGGATTAAATGTTGGACTACCCATTTGGTTGTGGTCTACTCCGAATGTTCCAAATGTTCTTGAAGCTTCTCAGATGAATGCTTTATTCCAAGAGCATCATATGGGTGTTAATTCTTCATCCTCTATGCCAGATAAATCTAGGCTTCCTCTTTCTCTTTCGTCTTCCAATAAGAAATATAAAAATAAGAGAAAGAGGAAGAATAAGTAGAAAAAGAGTTCTATCCATGCATCATCATTTACCTCTACTATTCATGTTGGAGATGAGCCTTTAACCATTGCAAGTCATGCTGGGGGAATAATTCTAGTCACTGCAAGTCATACTAGAAATGATGTATTGACCTCTATCAGTAATATTGATGAAGACTCGCATACTTCTGTGAGTCAGTGTGGGGGCATAAGTCCTATATATCATGGAAAAGAGTCACTAACCTTTGCAAGTCATGTTGGAGATCCTCCACCAACCTCTCAAAGTCATGTTGGAAATTCTGCACCAGCCATTGCTAGTCATGCTGGGGACACTAATGTTGATCAGAAACTTAGGCATAAAATATTTAAACCTAAGTTCCCTTGTAAAATTTTTAAGCGAAATCATCTTACTTATTTGTGCCATGATATTTCAGTGGTATAAAGGTTGTGTTCTAGGTCTGTAGGTTCTTCTACTCCTGAACTTGTTATGGCTTCTCGACATTCATATCAACCATTGGTTGATGAAGTGGTCAAGCTAGTGTAATCTCTGGCCGATCCTACTCCATTTTTGGGGGGTGAAGTGTCTAACAACAAATTCTTCTTGATTTATATTTAACAAGCTTCTGGTCTATGGTGCATGTCTTTCCCTTATAATGTACCCCCTCCAAGTTCTATGAGTATTTCCTTTAATTGGGATAGTCTTATTGAGCCTCGTATTCCTTTAGATGTACCTTTCCAGATAAGGATTAAAGTTAATTCAACAAATTTCTATCAATGTGAAGAGGATGAAGGATCCTATACAAGTATTATATCGTCCTCAACTTGGAAATATTTTGGTTCTCCAAAGTTGTTGGCAACTGATAGTCAATTTCTTGCTTATGATAGAAGACTTACTGAATCTATGGGTGTTATTCCTCAATTTCCTATCACTTTAGGTGGGAAGATAGTCTTAATTGATTTGATGGTGGTTGATCGCTCTTTAGACTTTAATATTCTACTTGGACGTGATTATGTCTATGCTATGAATGCTTTGGTGTCTTCACTCTTTAGAGTAATGTAGTTTCCTCATAATGTAACTATTTTCACTGTTGATAAGATTCAATATAATAATTACCATCCTAATTTGACGTTAGTTCAAAATTCCCATTAGTATGTTCCAAGTTTTCAAGTTGACTTTGCCTTGCCACAGGTGAACTATGTGGCGTTATGTCCTCAATCCTCAATTTCTTATAAGAAGGATCCTTTAAATTATTATTTTCCTTCTCAGGATTTGATCCCAACAGTTGATCGAGTGATTTCTCCTATGGGTGTATGGGACCCCTCGATTCCCTCTTTTGATCCTTTTAGTTGTCATGATTTCTTGGATGTTTAGTTGCCTTTGAAGGAGGAGCATTTTGAAGCCATGAGTTTTAGATACCAAAGGAGTCCTTGGTTAGATTCCCACAAGGGTCTTGTCCTGAAGAACTATTATGCGTAAGTTGTAAGGATGCATGGTTCTGTGTACCATATTATATATATAATGTACACATTTTCAAGTTTTTTATTCTATAACACAAGCTTTTACTAAATATTTTATATGGGATGTATTGAATTTTTTCCTAGAGTTCATAATTATGTCTACAAAACTTTGAAGACTTTTTCTTTGGGTATTTTTATGGTTTATCTGCTTTGATATGTATTGGTTCTCGAAAATGGCATATATGTTAGGTTCTCCACCTGCATTATGCATTATCTGTTTCCTTTTCCATATTTGCCTTAGGATCAACCCCACCGAGCTGTGACACAGAACCTTCTTGCTACTTAAAGGTGTCATGACTTGTGTAGTAGTAGCCAACCTTATCATGGGAGCCCTAGATAGTACCTTGTTATTAGCTGGCACCCATGCTGAACTTTTGTTCTTAGGCTTGGGAGTCCTCTTTAGTTTAGCCATGAATTTTTCATTGAAGCTTCATTCTCTTTCTAGCTTTATACCCTAGAGGCTCCCACTTGTTGAGTTGTACTACTTCATTGCATGTTGACTATTTGTACCTCTTGGCCTTAAATTGGCTTTACTTGGACTCGTCCATAAACCACTTTTTTACCATTTCTTTCTGCAAAATAAACCCTGTAGTCACCTACCTCTGCAACTTGACACCTTATGCCCATGGAGAGAACATCACTTTGAGTGTCATTGACTAGTTTCGTCACCTTGTAGTGAGCATAGGAATGTACCAGTCCTAGGAACTAGCCCATCTGTACCTTGATGCTCCTTATTTCTAGTGTACTATAGGAATTCTTTTATTATTTTTTAGGCTTTTAATATGAAAAATACAAAAAAAATATATTCCAAAAAGATAGGGAACGAGACATTACTTACATAATTGATAGCAGCTAGAGTTAGTTGTGTTTCCCTTGAACAAAGAACTCGAAAGAAAATTCTTTTCTCCATTGGGATGGGATTTAGTTTGACTTAGGAAAGCCATAACCTTTTTATTGAGTTAGTACTCCCCTGGTTTGTTTATGTGTCTTGCATTACAAACTTATACAAAGTTATCATATGCTTCCATATAGTCACATTTGAGTTGTGAGGGAAGTAAACCAAAGTTAGCCTTTATGCGGTGTCTCTTGACTCATTTTTTCAGTCGGCCATACCTAGTCTGTCAGAGTTATGTTCTATAACATCAACTATTTGGTCCTTTTCTCATGCTAGTTAAGAAGGTCTCCATTGACTTCTTGTTGGTGGGTTTTATCTTATCGACTTCAAAAAATTTCTCTGACAGTAGGCCTAGAGCTGCACCCTATCCCTATTTCCATCATTGATAGGTGACCTTGTCCTCAACATCGATCAACATCATGGGTATTTGAATGAGTGGTTTCCCTTATGTTCGACGTCAACTTTCATTATCACACATTGGGATTCATGCAGTACCTTGGTTTCCATTTGACCCTATTAGTGGATTCCTCACCTCTCTGTCAGCTTTAATTATTGGTTGGTTCATAGGGTTTCTTTCGTGCGCTAGACATGTTTTGTGTACATCGGAAACTTACTTTGGGTTCGTTACTTCATCTTTCTTCGACTGATTCCTTCCAAATTATTTTCCTATAGGTTACACTCACGCTGGATTGATGTGGGATGCCTTAATTCCTTCCTTCGAGTAGATCCTTTCCCATCGACTCCAATTCATTGCTTTGGGGAAAAGGTCTGGAGTCCTTTTTTAGTACCTTAGGGTTTGCAGTCATCAATGGCAGACTCCTTCACTATTGACAATGAGAATACATTAATGTCTCTTGATTGGTAGATTCTCTCAAGTGCTCGACCTCAACTCATTTAGTCACACTTGTTAGGTTGTACTTGGGTTTCTTGACTCTCATCATCATTATCGGTGAGTTATCTTGCGTTTGTTAACGATATACATCAATGATCGGTAATAAAATGATTTCTCACATGGTCGAATTTAGCTCATTTATTCCCATAGTATAGTAATGTACCATGGTGATTGGTGAAGACCTCTGGTTTGCATCAACATGTTTTAGTTCATTTGACAACTCTTTCTATTTTCTGCTAGTGACACTATCCACCTTATATGTTACAGTTCATCACAGCAACATTTTATATGTTGGCACCCGAGTTGCATGCAGTACCATTATTCCAATATTTATGACTTGGTACTTGGAGATTCAGTTATGTGACTTCAATGACTAGATATATTTCTCGACATCACTGATCAATTCTTCTATATGTGATACTATGACATGACCTTGATATGTGCTTTTGAGGCTGTGATTAGATGATCCACTATGTACTTACTAGTTTATTTTGTACTTGTATACATATTCGATCCACTCCATACTTGATATGCAGACAAGCTTTACTTTCATTAAGCATGAGTATGCTCGCCTCATACATGAGCTTACTTTTTTATCTCTTCCATTGGTTTTTGGCAGGCTGAAATCTCGTGAACTTCTCTTAAGTACTCACATGATTCTTCTTATAGACTTAATATATTTCAGCCATCATGTACTCCTTCTAACCTCATATATTAGGGGTCATATGTTATAGAATCATTTCCCACCTCTTTATACTTGATTCTCTCAGTGATATACTTGGGCAGCCCTTTCCCTTCATACTTGGTCCTTTATCTAAAAAAAAATTATTTTGAATTCCATACATGACTCATCCCTCTCAAAAGTGCATGAAAACATGGGTCCAGTTATACCTGACTTGCGTATATAATTTGAAATATGAAAAAATATAAAATTCCCTATCTTCTTGGTGGGGCTTATGAGTTACACTAGAAGCCTACCTACAGAAGCCCGTGGCCTAATTGTATCCCAACTGGGACAACTGTTTTGGGGTGGTATAAATACACCTCATGGGAAGGCCTTAAGGGGGGACATAGATAGGTATTGATATGGTATCCATTTAGTCCTTGATCAAGTCTGATGTATCCCTGTGCCTCTTCTACTCCCATATTGTGGAAACCCTTGTTTCCCTCATAGAGAGGGTCATTCCTCTTATATGACATTTATGTGTATGATTTTTAAAGGAGATTTTTGAGGCTTGGGATGGATGGATCCGGAGGATGGTTTCTCTTGGAGCCATGGTTGAATAAGGTGGTATTCCTCCACACTTCTTTACATTCATCAATAAAGAAGCTTTGTCCCATTCTTGATGTTCATGATATTAATGCTTTATACATGTTATGATCCTATTATGAATGATTTCATGTTTTTATGCTTATATCCTTATATTATCTAACACTAACATCTTGAACATGCCTTCAATTATTACTAGTATATGTGATTTTATTGAGTGAGTCGCCAGTTTTGGAGCACTAGGAGAAGCAACAGGTTTGAACACTACAGGATCACCTTCAAACATAGGACCTATGGGTACTACCCCTTCTTCCAATTTTACTAGTTTAAGCATTAGGACTGTAAATTTGTATGCTTCTTGTTTCTGTATGCTTCTTTCTCTTTTGGGGTTCCCAACTCAGACCCTAGGATACTTCATCCTATAATAGAAGAGAATGACAGAGGGGGATGGAGTGGGGGGGGGGGGTATAAAGAGAGATATGGAGAGAGAGAGATATGGGGGGTGTTTTCGTGGAAAATGGATTGAGTGAGGAAGCAAGGGACAAATAAATTGAGAGAGAGAGAGAGAGAGAGAGGAAAGTGGTGTGAGTGGGAAATATTGAGGGAGGAAAGTGGTGTGTGGTGTGAGGGGTAAATTAGAGGGGAGAGAGAGTGAAGAATGGAGAGACAAAGAGGGAGAGTGAGAGTAAGAGAGAGAGTGAGAGGAAGAGAGAGAGTGATGGGGAAGAGAGGGAGAGAGTTATTGAGTGAGTAAGGGGGGAGAGATAAGGAGAGAGGGATGGAGAT